>CM053622.1:504734176-504763332 GCA_028646595.1 Phalanger gymnotis
AAAAAAAAATCAAGATTTCTGGTTGTTTGGGTTAATGATGTCCACAAGATGCCAGACCTCTCAGTTTGGAATGTCAGTTGTCAATGAGTGTCAGAAATCTGTGGAGGAGAAAAAAATGTTCAGCCTAATTTCCTTCAGACCAATTCTCAGATTCAAGCAAGGATTTTTGAGGATGGGGGAGATATGGATGTGTCTGTAGGCAATAAAGAAGCAGTCAGTAGACAGGCAGAAATTGAAGATAAGTACATGAGTAGGGCAGCTAGGTGATACAGTGGATAGACCATCAGATCTAGAGTCAGGAAGACCTGAGCTCAAATCCAGCCTCAGACACTTACTATCTTTGTAACCCTGAGCAAATCACTTAACTATTTGCCTCAGTTTGCTCATCAGTCAAATGAGCTAGAGAAGGAAGTGGAAAACCATTCCAGGATCTCTGCCAAGAAATTTCCAAATGGGGTCACAAAGAGTCAGACATGACTAAAACAGCTGAACAACAACAGCAGCATATGAGTAGGGATGACAGGGCACAGTCTGCTAGAAAAGACAGGATAGAATGGAATCATTTGTGCATAGACATGTTAACTTGGCAAGGAGATGGCTGCTTCCTATGAGATAGGTGAAGGAGTCAATAGTGATGGAAGACATCAGAGTGGTGTGAGATGAGCAGTTGGAGAGAAGAGGGAACTCTCAGTGAATGGACTCTTTTTTTCAGTGAAATGTGCCGTGAAGGTACTCAACTGATAAAGTGGTAGGAGGAGGAGCTATGTGAAACTTGAGGACAGATGAAAAGATCAGATCTGGACAGAAACTTGAGGACAGATGAAAAAACAGGCTGTGGTGAGCAGGACAGTGAATTGATTAGGGGCCTTACCTTGTCCCAGTGATGGCCCATTTTAGATTATGTAACATAAATTTGTAGTTTAAACCCAGTCAGCACATTTTCGTGATTCTCTCCAGCTTTGTTCAGCATTATGTGAACAGGAGGGAAGGCAGATGATGGTGGGATTTAGCAGGACAAGATCTTCGGTAGGCTAAAGGAGCAAATAATTCAAGGGAAGAAGACAGTGTAGAGTTGAATTGGTCAAAGGGTCAAGATAAGGAAGATAGGGATGGGAGGAGAAGAATGTAGCTAGTACAGGAGAAAGAAGTGAGAAGTAAAGAGATTAGAGGTCAGGATGAGAATGAAGAACAGAGTTTAGAGTTGCTAGGTAGAAGGAAAGGTAGAATGACAACAGATTATGAATAGATAATTAGAATTCATGAACATGGATATGGAGCACTTGTGGGGGTTGGCAAGATCAAAGAATGCCATCTTTTGTGTGCAGCTGTGGTAGAGGAGTAGGTCATGGGAAGTGAGTAAGTTTAGGACGTGGGATGTTACGGTATTTTGGGGAATATCTACCTATAATTGATCTATCTATTTGAAGTCCCCCAGTATGAATGCAGGAGTTGAGGAGGAGAGAGACTGTGATTCAGGCATTTAACTCATTGAGTAAAGAAGGAGAATGTCTTGGAGATTGGAGGACAACCACCAAAATTTTGGTTGGGGGATAAATATGGATTGAATGGTCCTCAAAGGAGGAGAGGTTACTGAGTGATGATGGTAGGAGAGGCTAGAAGTAGGAATAGAAAACATTCTCCCACCAAGACAAATGAGTCTAAGCATATATTTAATCCAAGCCTCACTCCAGGTTTTCTGCTCTCATTTTCCCTTCTGCATCTCTTCTTTGTTTCCTAAATCAATATTGCTAGTGATTTTCCACTGTATTTCTTTGTTAAGAACAAATTTTAAACTAGTATTATCCTTAACTGACACGTCTTTCAGTGCAGCAAGCACATCAAACGTTTTCTGGCTGAGTCAGATTTAGGGTGCTTTTTATACCTCATTGTCATTTTTTTATATCAGTTAAACTTCTGTAAGAAGTAGTATAAGCACATATTATCTCTGTTACCCTCTTCCCATTTTTTAGCATCAGTAGTGTGATATTACATAGTACCAAGACAGTACATATGCTTTCCGTCTACTATACTTATTTGACTAGCCACATCTTCTTTCTCTAGGCATACTTCTCTCCAGTAATACCTTTTATTTTCCTTTGTGCATAGTTTATCTTGGGCTCACTATGGACCTCTCTGCTTTTGTTTTTCATGACACATGCTCTAAGGAATCAAAATTTTAATATTCCATTACATGTAGCCATATAACATTGCTTAAAAAATACTAGAGTTTAAAAAAAGAGAGAAACTTGGAGTTTTTGAAATTGCCATCTAGTTTTCCAAATATGATCTAGAACCTAATTTTCTGCATGCTCAGTCTAAGTCCAGCTTGTCCATCTGTAGTGTCTTAAGATAGACACACGTACACACACACATATACACAGATGGACTAGCTCTGTGTTGTGTCCATTGCATGTCTGGACAGTAGGCAAAATTCTTTGGTATTTTATCAGTAACTGTTGGAGGTGTTGGATGCCTTCTAACTAAGTAGAAGTTTGTTTTTGATTTATTTTTATTTTCCCGAAGCAGTGGTAATAGTCTTCAGAATCATTTTGGATAGTTTTTTTCCACTTCAATCCTCTGTACCTATTTCTCTGATCCACAGACATTGGCTTCCTGGCTGTTTCACAAATGAGACATTTCATGTCTTGGCTCTGGTCATTTTCTTTGGCTATCCCTCATGCCTGGAAAGCTTTTAACTCCTCCATTCCACCTACTAACCTTCTTGGCTTCCTTAAAGTCCCAACTAAAATCCCATCTTTTGCTGGAAGCCTTCCTCAATCCCCCTAATTCTAGTGCATTCCCTCTGTTAACTATTTTCCATTTATCCTGTGTATACTTATATACACACACATAGACATAGACATATATATATGATACATACATATACATATATACACACACATATGTGTGCATGTGTTTGCATATTATCTCTCTCATTAGATTGTGAGCTCCTTAAGGATGGGAACTGTCTTTTTTGCCTCTTTTTGTATCACCAGTGCTTAGCACATTGCCTGGCACATAGTAGGTACTTAATAAATGTTTATTGATTGAATGATGAATTGATTCTTCCTCTTGTTACAAATCCCCCGGGTTGATGATGTAGATCTCAAGGCAAGGCATCAAGCAATCCAGTATAGGGTCTGGTGCCCTTTATCCTATAAGTAATAAGGAACAGGTGGGAAAGCTGTGTTGGTACCTCAGTGGCAGTTGCCTGTGGAAACTTACAGGAGGGAGATCATCTGTCCAGGTCTGAATTCCTCAAGGTGAGTTTGGTCTCGTTTTGTATAGCACTAGAGTTCTCAGTGTTAATGGCTCGGGTGGAGGAATTGGCTACTAGGCTGGCTGGGCACAGATTAAACCTTTGTGTCCAGGCTTTGGGTACAAGGAGAGATCCTGCTGCGGCCAATCAGCACTGTAATCTATCATATGCGATACTCTTAATAGGTTGCAGACTTAAGCTGAATATTAAATGTTCATTTTCCATATTAGTGACCTAGTAAGTTTGGATGCCTATATACAGTTTTCAAGCCTATACTCCAGGACCGTCATGGAATCTCTCATGAGCTTTACTAGGACTTGTTTGTAAGTTGCTCAGTTGAGTCCAGCTCTTCATGATCCTTTGGACCATAGCACACCAGTACTGTCAATGGGGTTGTCTTGGCACAGATACTAAAGTAGTTTGCCATTTCCTTCTCCAGTGGATTAAGACAAATGGCGGTTAAGTGATTTGCCCAGCTAGTAATTTTCTGAGTTTGGATTTGAACTTAGGTCTTCAGGCCCGCTGTTTGATCCACTGAGCCATCTAGCTGCTCCATTAGGACTTAACCTTGCCTTTATAATGGGCTATCAGCTCCTATAACATATTCTTTTGGTTTTTGCTTTGAGGATAGTTAAGTTAAATTCTTGAGTGATTATTGATCCCATTTAGGAGAACAGTGTTATAGAATTTGATAAAATAATCTTATCATCTTCCATAAACATGACCGTCTGGAGGACTTCACCATTTTTTCTGTCTTATACCTCACATGATATTAATAATGGGAAAATTGTCAAAGGAAATTCACCATTGCATCTATCGTGGACTTTTGTACAATTTTCACATGTTTCATATTATATAATTTAAGAGGAAAAAATTTAAAGCTATATAGTCAAAAAATAAGTATAGTAAGATGCTTTATTTTCTATGACTTTTATTAAATTTTGTGATGAAAAAGATATCCTACCTAATACAAGTACCTTGCATATAGGTGCTTGATAAATGCTTGTTGGATTAGATTGCTATAGAATATAGTTTGGAAAAGCTTGGGTGTTGCCTTTTTGCGTTTTCATCAAGGATGACTTGTTGAGGTATGTAAAAGATGGCATATCAAGTCTTCTCACCAAGATTTTGTAGAGATAAGAAGTTAGGCATGTGGCTTGCTAGTTATGGATACTTTCTTGTCTTCTTTCCATAGTCTTCCTTTCTTTCAGACATTTTGAAAATAGATTGCAAAATTCTTTCAAAATTGTGTCACCTCTACCACTGACCTCCTAATTTCATCTGGTCTGCCTGCTTTTGGCCTCTTTTTCCTTTGTGCCATTTCTGTTTCTTCGTAAAGTACATAAGAGTTCAGATGTGGTTATTGGTGGACAGAATTATTGCAGAAATTCCACTTACATTGTTTCACGTTCTAGGCTGATCTCAGTTTAATTGGATTTTGCATCAGACTCTGAAAGCTTAATTTTCTTTCCATTACATCTTGCTATTTGGAGTCAGTACTTGTGCTTCCACTTTACTTCTCCACAAGATTTTGAAAACGAATTTATGTAACTAAATCTGTGTCACTATTACTATATTATGAAATTATTATTATTGATAACAAAATTATTATTGCAAAATTATAATTATTGCTTTATTGCTAAACCCTGCTATATTGCTCAGTTTAGTAAATAAGATGAAGTGCTTACCCTTGAGGTACCTAGAATCTAAAAGCAGATTTTTTTCTGCCCTCATTGGGGTGATTCCTTTATATCAATTCAATTTCCATAGGAAATGGGTATAGTTTACATTGATTTACATTCCTTTATCTGTTTTCAGTGTCATCTAATTTAAATAGCTCACATTGGAACTATTTTAATATTTTTATCCTAGTTTTTTTTTGTTAACTTTAACATTTGATCTAGTTCATTGACAATTTGACTACCCACAGCTTACTCCAGACTGACCCAAATGTGTTTAAAAAATAATTTCCTGTCTGTAAGGATATAGTCAGTTTCCATTTTTGAGATTTTTCTGAGTGCTTGCAAGGTCCAACCTCTGAGCTCATCTGAATCATGTTTTACACTGTATTTTTTTTTTTTGCCTCCTCTCCTATGTTTTCTTTGTATTGAAGTCACTGGAGGGTCTTATTTGAGTTCTTCACAGTATTTCTCTATTTCCTTTTCTTCAGCAGAACAGATGTCTCAGAACCTGTAGTTATCTTCATAGTAAACTTTTTGCTTATTTTCATTAAGAGTACTGCAAACCAAGATGATCAAATTTCCCCTAAAATTATATTTTCTAGTCTTTGGACCCACATGATAAAGCCAACTCTGCATATCACTTTTATCTGCTGCTTATAGGAGAGCTTATATGAACCATTCTTCGTTTAGCTGCAACTGCCTCTTTATCTTCCGGTTGTATTTATAGAGAAAAAAAACGATGTTGCTATGAAGCAGTTCCACTATTAGTATGTCACTGAATAAATAAATTTAGCATTTAGAATATAAACACGTTGTTTATAGACCTGTAAAACCTTTGATTCTTCATCCCTCTTCCCTTTATCTTCCTCAACTTTGCCACTATCATTGCAGAAGGAAATGGGGCTTGTGTAAGATTGGAGCCAATTTTACCTTTGTTTTTCATGATCCAAAGAATTTGTCACCTAATGACCAGCTTATTTGTATTTATCCAAAAAAACACATATAGTACAGTTTGCATGGTACTACCATATCCTTTTAGAACCTTGGGTCAACTCAATACCAGGATGAGGGTTAGGAATAGTAGGACTGTTGTAGAAGACAATTAAAACTATGTTTCTTAAATGGTATAGTTCTGACTTTTTTTTTTCTAATTTAGATAGATTTTCTCTTCTAATTATGATAAATTCATGAAGAATATTATTGGGTGTATTTTTAAAGGAATTTTATTCAATCAAAGCCTTATTGATATGCCCCTTTTAGTTCAAGGAGACTCTCTGATTGTCTGCAAATACCTGTTAAACCTTTATTTTAAATAATTCTTCTGTATTAGTGATTAATTAGATTGCAGTTTATTCACATCAAGAAACATGACATTTTATATATGTGTTTTCAATGTTATTTAAGATTGTTCATACAATTTTTTTTTTCAGATAAACCCAAACAATGGAGGGACTTCTGCATTATATAAATCCAGCACATGCCATTTCTCTCCTAAGTGCTCTAAATGAAGAGCGTCTCAAAGGACAGCTCTGTGATGTTCTTCTAATAGTGGGAGACCAAAAATTTCGAGCTCATAAAAACGTCTTGGCTGCCAGCAGTGAATATTTTCAGACTTTATTCACAAATAAAGAAAATGAGTCCCAAACAGTATTTCAACTTGACTTCTGTGAACCAGATGCTTTTGATAATGTATTAAATTATATTTACTCTTCATCTTTATTTGTAGAGAAAAGCAGCCTTGCTGCTGTGCAAGAACTTGGCTACAGTCTTGGTATTTCTTTCCTTACTAACATTGTTTCCAAGACACCGCAAATCTCTTTTCCAGCATGTCCCAATAAGAAAAAGATATTTCAAGAAGGAGATGAAAGTAGCTCTCAAAAAAGAAGTGTTATTGTTTGTCAAAGCAGAATTGAAGTACAGGGAAAGAATGCTAGTCAAATTCAACATGACCTAAGCCATACTTCAAAGCCTTCACCTAGCATTGCAGTCAAGAATAATACTAATAGACCACATGTCACAAAACCAATTGAACCACTTCACAGTTTGTCATTAAATGAAGGAAGGTGGCCAAAAGAAAGTTCATTGGGTTACCCCAAGCTTATTGAGCCTCCTGGATCTTCAGACGATCAGTGTAGAAGTGGTTTGGTAAAAAGAAATACACTGTTGCCTTCAAAACCCCTACAGGACAGAGAAACCTCAGATGATAAACAAGTAATATGTAGTCAGCCTTTAAGAGAGAAAGCTATAGAAATGTCTTTGAAAAAACCACAGCCACCTGTTTTATCTCTTTGTAGCTCATCAGAGGCTCCGTATCTGTTACAAGAAACTGGCAAAGGAAGCAATCAAGGGGAAGATAGAAATTTACTGTACTACTCAAAATTAGGATTAGTGATCCCATCTAGTGGACCAGGTCCTAGAAACCAAAGTATCGATGGAAGTGGCCCACTTGTTAAGAGTCTTCTCCGACGATCACTATCAGTGGATAGTCAGGTTCCTATGTATTCTTCAATTAGTTTGAAAACTTCACAAGGATCATCCTCAATAACAAATGATGCACCAGAGAATATATTTAGTGCTGCATCCCAAAAGTCATCTTTGAAAGAGTCTACTGAAAAAACAGTACTAGTTGACCAGACACAGGTCATACACCCACATCGCCTTAGGTCCTTCAGTGCCTCTCAGTCATCAGAAAGGGAGATAGCCTCACCAGTTACAGAGGTACGAATAAAAACTGAGCCTAGCAGTCCACTTTCAGACCCTTCTGAAATAATCAGGGTCACTATAGGAGATGCAGCCGCAGCAGTCAATAAAAACTTTTCTTTTAAGATAGAAGATGAACAAAGTCATCAAAGTAGAGTTGTAGTAAAAAGGAGATTTCAAGCTGACCGAAGGTTACCATTTAAAAAACTGAAGGTAAATGAGCATGGTTCTCTTGGATCAGAGGATAATTTTGAAGAAAACTCAAGCCCTACTCGCCAAGATGCTGAGTTCCCAGATTCAGATTTTAGTAAAGATGAATTTAGTGAGTTGGAAGAAACTAGACCAAATAGAAAATTTAAATGCAAGCATTGCCTTAAAATTTTTAGATCCACAGCAGGTCTTCATCGTCATGTTAATATGTATCATAACCCAGAAAAACCTTATGCTTGTGATATTTGTCACAAACGATTTCATACAAACTTCAAAGTCTGGACACACTGTCAGACACAACATGGAATTGTGAAGAATCCATCACCCGCTTCTAGTTCACATGCTATTTTGGATGAGAAATTCCAAAGAAAATTGATTGACATAGTCAGAGAGAGAGAAATTAAAAAAGCCCTGATTATTAAATTAAGGCGTGGCAAATCAGGTTTTCAGGGACAAACCAGTTCACAAGCACAGCAAGTCATCAAAAGGAACTTAAGATCCAGAGCCAAAGGAGCATACATTTGTACTTATTGTGGGAAAGCATACCGTTTTCTTTCTCAGTTTAAACAACACATAAAAATGCACCCAGGAGAAAAACCACTAGGAGTAAATAAAATTACCAAACAAAAAGAACATGTTCCTCATGAAAGTTCAGTTGAAAAGGAGGCTTACCAGTGCCACCTCTGCAATGCTAAGCTCTCCTCTCTTTTAGAACAAGGAAACCATGAACGATTATGCAGAAATGCTACAGTTTGCCCTTATTGCAGCCTTAGATTCTTTTCCCCAGAACTGAAACATGAGCATGAAAGTAAATGTGAGTATAAAAAACTGACTTGTCTTGAATGTATGCGTACTTTTAAATCTTCTTTTAGTATTTGGCGCCATCAAGTTGAAGTTCATAATCAGAATACCATGGCTCCACCAGAAAACTTTTCTCTTCCTGTTGTTGACCACAACGGTGATGTAACTAGTACTTCAAAACTGCAGCCCCAGTCTGAGCCTAATAAAGTAAATCATCTTATTACCACAAAAGAAGATGGAGTATTCAGTGATTCTTCAGAACAAATTAATTTTGATTCAGAAGACTCTTCATGTCTTCCTGAAGACCTAAGTGTTTCTAAACAACTTAAAATTCAGATCAAGGAAGAGCCTATAGAAGATACTCAAGATGATGCATCTGGAACTAATTTAGCTTCAAAAGAGGCAGTGTGTAATAAAGACTCTGGTGTATGGCCATGTGAAAAGTGTGGGAAAATGTTTACTGTGCATAAACAGTTAGAGCGTCACCAAGAGCTTTTGTGCTCTGTGAAACCATTTATTTGTCATGTATGCAACAAAGCTTTTCGTACTAACTTTCGTCTCTGGAGCCATTTCCAGTCTCATATGTCCCAGAATGAAGAATCTGTACGTAAAGAGCCTGAGTCATGTCCACCAGCTCACTCCCCATCACCACCACCTCTGCCTCCACCATTGCCCAAAATTCAGCCTTTAGAGCCTGATAGCCCTACTGGTTTGTCTGAGAGTTCATCTACTACTGAGAAACTATTTGTTCCCCAAGAATCAGACACTCTCTTTTATCATGCCCCACCCCTTTCAGCAATCACATTTAAAAGGCAATATATGTGTAAGCTTTGTCATAGGACATTTAAGACTGCGTTTAGTCTTTGGAGTCATGAACAGACACACAATTAACAATTAAGAGACTCATCTGTTTAGAAATTGGAAGTTATTTCCAGAATATTTAAGAAGTTCAACCTAAAGATTCAAACAAGTGGTAAGAGACCAAAATGGCGAAAAAGGTTGGAACTTCTTGGACTTAAAGATGAATGAAACTAATTCATGTTAGAAGATAGAATTCTAAATAGACTTCTGAAAAACAAACTGTGGTCTGGGATCTAATAGAATAATTTAAATTTATTAATTTCAGAATTTTATCTTTATCGTATGTATAGTTCTTCATTCCATGATGTCACTATAATTTTCAAATCTTGGCTGCTAACAGTGAGTTGAAATTAGCAGAATACTGTAACCAACTTCTTGTTTTGATTATATTGAACACTCATATATTCTGTTGAAGCTCCATTAAATACTTGTCACATTCTTAAATATTTGTCATGTTCTTGAAGTTAAGTTTATAGGGAAGAAGTGGATTTAGTATTTTGTTGTATTGATTTAGGTTTTAGTATCCTTTAGCAATAATAAGTATAAATCTCAATTTTCATGAGTTATCCTGGCATTTAATGGAAAGATTTTGATATCTTATAGTCATGTGGAATTGGTTTTTTATTATTATACTATTCTTGTGCAAAATTTTAATGAAGCAAAGGTCAACGTAGTAATAGTAATACTTGAGTTGATATGAAACTGAGAAACTACCAGTCAGTACCATTATTAACAGTGGTTAAATGCTAAAGAAGGCTTCAGAAATTAAAATGTACTGCTTAATAGGAGGATTTAACAGTTTACAATAGCTTCAGTAATTGTAATAAAACAGTACTCCACTATGTTGTAATGTAAACTGTAGCACTCAAATACAAAGAACATTTGAATGGATTTTCAAAGTTTTGTGTTTCTCATAGTTTACACTATTTATGTTTTTTAAGATGGAATGTATTAGAGCTTGAAGTACTGAACCAGATAGTTAGGATAAAAAGGAACATCATACACATGGCACTAATTTTTCATTATAATACTAATTGTACTTTTGAACAAAAAGTTGGAATATGCACATAGATATCAAATACCATGAAGTAGGTAGACTCTATATTTTAAAATAACATATATGTTATAATTCAAAGTTGGGGGAAAAGCACCAGACTACATTTTTCCAGAATGGCATATATAATATATAAATATATATATACATATATACACACACATATGTATTTTCTGTCCACTTATTTTTTGTGATTTGTGTTAAAATTCTATGCTTTAGGGGGTTATCCTTTTCAAATGGTAGTAATAATAGTGGAAAGATGTTTAAAAAAAAAACCTTGTTAAAAATGAGGGCCGAGGTCCAAAATTAATTTTTGTCAGGGTGGAGTGGAATAATATGAAAGTATTGAATTAATCCTTGTAAAGATAATATAAATTAAATTTCAGAGTTTTAAAAGTATATTCTTTTTGGCAGGTAGGGGGAAGAAACTCCCTTGTCTAGAAAAGGATCTGTTGTTGCTCTAACAGAGCAAGATTATACTACACCTTTTTTAACTATATTTACTCATATCCCAGACCAGTGGAGAGAAAATATTAGTATTGCAATTTCTTTTATTATACATAGAAACACCTTTTTGTGGAAAATGTAAACAAATTTGTACACTTCTTAATCTTATATGAAACTTTGTCTTTTACTACCATATGAAGAGCTATTCCAAGTCATTTTAAAAATCTAAAACAATGTTTATAATTATATCCTGTTTTATTCTTACTGATTTTTTTTAAAATTAGGAAAGCTAACTATTGCCATCTTTACTTTTACTTGAGAGAGGAAAGCTGTGCATCAGAAAGATAAAATTGGGAAATATAGTATCTTTTTTTAAAAACAATTCCAGAGGCTTTGGTGTTTATTAATGTTTCTTCTATAATGTGATATAACTCAGATCTTCAATACTTGGGGAAAGATTACATATTTTTATTGTCAAAAAGAAGTACCTTCCAGAAATTGTTATTGCCTGCATAATTATTAATCAGATTAATTTCATCTGGAATAATGCATTAATGAAGTATCTTTTTGGACTGTAGGATTATATATCACAAGTTTAATTATTATGCTCGGTTTTTGAACATTTTTAAGTATTATTTTTAAAAATCAGTTACAGTTTTTTAAAAATCTAAATACAATCTTGAGTATATGTTAACATTGAAGTGAAATTTCTAATTTTGAGGGTGTTTTGTCTTGTGTTTTTAAATTAATGTTCTTATCCATTCAAGGAACACAAGATCTCCAAATAAAGTTTTAAATCTGAAATATTTACATGGCAGTTAATGTTTTTTCTGTTCTTTTTTTTCTTTAATACAGAATCCTAAATACCATTTGGATGTGAAATTGTTTCTTTCTTTGTTGAATAAGAAGTGAAATATGCATCCATTCATGTGGCCTTAGTAAATTTTCTTGCTTAAAACAACAGAAATGTTAGTTGCTTTTATTATTTTCTAATGAGCTTTTGAGAAATTTTTGTTAATGTCAGCATTTCCACATCAAAAGACAAATTGATAATTAAAAATAAATTATCTTTATTTTTGCAGCTTTTTATAACTATTCAAGTTGTCTACCTTTTTCCGAAATGGATTTATGGGAAGATCACAAAAATGTTTTAATGTATACTTCGTTAATGTGAGAATTTAGATATTGAGTACCCATTTTCTTACATTAAAAAAATTAACATAAAGGCTGTACGTTCTTATTAAAACAAGCAATGGGAAAATTATATATCATACATTTCAAAGCCAGAAACAAGCTTCAATATTAATTGAATGTTTTTCTTTAAAAATAGTTTTTATACATATTTAGTTGAATGGAACCATACAAAAGGCCAGCCGTAGTTTTTGCTATATTTTTGTCTAAAACATAGATAATTTTGTCTTTAGATGTTACATTTAGAGAAGCAATTGGTAGCACTCTTTCATATTCCAGAAACATAAAATGATAAACTTTGTTCCCAAATGTCCCATGACATAATATTATAATTCTGCATGTAACATTCATTGATGTTTATAGAGTAATTTATGTAGAACAAGAGTTAAGTGTAACCATTAATGGAGAATTGACATGGGATTTAGAGAAATATAGTAAAGAACTAAATTGTTCTGAAAATAATCTGCCATTCTGTTTTCCCCTAAATTCAGCCATTTTATTTTTTCAATGCAGTCTGTGTGTATCATCTGCACTGATATTTGTGTGAGTATAATTATTTAGATTACTTAGATTTTTTCTACCAAAAGGTCTTAGAAGTACTGCAAAATAGGTTCCTTATATTTTTCATGTTATTAATTATTAGCTTTTAACATCTTGTCGAAACCTATTTGTAAAAGTGAAGGATGGCTTGGAATTGAATCAGTTTGAGATAACGGCCTTATCTACACAAACACTAAATATTGTTAATCCTGAAGTTCTTAAAAATAGGTTTTTTTGCACTCTTTTTATATTTGTTATTTGGAGCATTTATTTGGTTTTCCCTAAATTTAATATACCAGTTTAGTGCTTATGTTTATTTTTGTGTCCTGGGTTATTGTGGTATTCTACCACAAGAAGGAGGGGGAGAAACAAATAATAGATTTTGAAATTAAAATATTTATATCAGATTTTGTAAAACTTTTAAAAACACAGACTGAATTGATGATACTCCTTGAAAATAATAGAATTCAGTAACATTTAGTCTTATTCACTCATAGGTATACCAGAATTTCCAGCAAGCTATTCTGATACTGATGCCCTAGTTTTCAAGTGGTAATGCTTTTTCCTTTTGACATTAACCACTTGAAGTTGCTTCTAAATTCTGATTAAAATGGTTGTGAAAGGAAGAAAGAAAAAGAGCTGTTTTATAGTCCTGTGCATTTTGTAGCTATATCTTCGTACAGTAAATCATTGTTGAATTTTATTTATGAATAAATTTTTTTTAAAATTTCTAACCAAATATTTGTCATTTAATCTAATAATCCATTTCTTCATCTACCAAATGTAAACAGTCCTGACCCTCCCCTATAAGTGATCCTTTTTATGTCCTTAGGTGATAGGTTGTCAGTTTGGCTAGAGACTGCCAGGAAACTGTCTGAAGGGAGGTGCAGCTTGAGCCTTTACCCAACAGGCCAGTCAAACCTAGGGACAGCTTTCTTACCAGTCAGAAAAAAAAAAAAAACAAATTAACCCATTTTGTGAGGGAAGAGGAATCCTAAGAGATATTGGTTCTAACAACTGGGGTTAGTTTCCCTGTATTTTACTCTGGGCATGGACCCTGATTAGGGTCCCACACAGCCCCACCTTGCAAACAAGAAGATTGAAGATACCCAGTTTTGGAGATCTTTGCAGGCATAATAATGTATCTCATAAGCAGATAAAGAGGCTCATAAAGATATAAATAAAAGTGAGTAAAAACCTAAAGAAAAGCCAGAAGACTATGAACAAATATATTTTGGGAAAAAAGAAATTAGAACTCCCCGGTCAAAAGGAATTCTGTATGCAAATCCTAAATGACTAAAAATGTTAGCTAATTCAAACACTTATTAAGTACCCCCTATCTAAAGAGCAATGTAATAGTCACTGGGGAAAGACAACAAAGTTTAAGAAAGATACCACTGTGCTCTTCATAGAGCTCATAGCCTAGTATTAACGACAATAAAATAAGTACTATATAAAATGCAGTTTTATTATAAGATCAGTAACTTCTTTACAGATCTGCTCTATTAAAAGCCATCTTTTTAAAGAGTTGTCACTCCTACCACCCTTTATCACATAATTAACACCCATCAGCAATTCTCAATTAGCAGACCATCCTTTTAATGACCTGTTACAAAGTTGGTTACTATTAACTAGTTCTCCACTTGACCCAAGTATCTGTAAGAAGTAGCCACTTCATTAAGATAATACCTTGAAATTGAGCAACCTTGAAATTGATGAATTCATTACAGATATGCTAGACTCTAATAGGACTAATCTATAAACTATGTATCTTGCTATTTTGTATTCCTGTTTCCCCATCATCCCCAGGTTGCCTGGACATATAAGCAGTCAATAACTGAGTTTTAACAAAACTACTGGGAGCCAGGGCTCACAGAATTCCTCTGTTTGTTTTTCTGAATGACAAAAGATTTTGAATTGAGATTTATTAGAACACATTTGTGTGAGCCAAATTCAGGTCTAAGGTTCAAAGTTGCATACTCAGTCACATCTCCAAGCACTAAGTATTTCTGCATGGAAAGTTTCGCATAGTATGGCTTGGTTACTTAAGCCTTTTTCTTCCCAAAACACTTAATATGAAGCCAAGGAACGAAAGTATAAGTCGAACATTTTAAATGTTATGAAAACGAAACAAAAAGATGAAGCTTAGAGCTGCATCACTCTGACTTTTGTCCCCTCATAGTTCAAAATGCTCACTCATGGTGGCCAACATTCTCTTACACTTGCAGTTGGAGTTGACACATTCAGCTGCAACACAATCTTTATGGTCTTGGCCTTAAAAAAATTGTATTTGTTTGACCACCATAGCCACTCTACTTGCAGTTACAGGGCCTTTCCCCCTGAACATAAAGGGAAGGATTCCTCTATGTCCTTGTACTGTGTCACTTTATGAAGCTAACTTCTTTCAGTACGCTGTCAGTTTTGATTTACCATGTTGGTAGCAGTATTGTCAACATGAAGAGAGAGTAAAAAAAATTTCTGAACCTGGAATGCATTTAGGTCACAAGACAAGTTTTTAATGCAGAATGAAAAAAACAGAAATATTAGGGTACAAAACTTGGAAGATGTGATTGATAATCTCTCCAAAGGAGCCTTTGAGAGACAGTAGATGGTTCAAAATGTAAAAATTGTAGGACCAATTACATCACAGTGTGATAGCTTGACTCATAAGTGAATTGAGGCAGAGCTGCATAAAGTTGTCAGCTTTACTCTTTCTTCCAGAGTCATCCAGTGGCAAAACAAAAGTCAAGACAACTGTGTATGGCCTGGGATGCAATGTGAATGACCTTGGCATCTTTAATGTTTGGCCAAGCTCTAAGTGCTCCACAGCTTCTTCAGCTGCCTTCATGGCCTTTGGAACAAATTGTTCTCATCCACCCATTCCACTAGGGGAAGTCTTCACATGCTTTGAGGTAGACACTCCCCTAACTTACCTACAGGTTTGAGGCCTGATGGTTACCTCACTTGGTTTAGCCCATTTCCCAAGACAGTTTACTGTGATATGGCCACTGCATATTATGCTGACAGCTTATAGTAATTAATTTATTAATTAGTTTATCTGACGATCAATAAATTGATAACCAAATACACCAAAGGAGACTGAAACACCTTAAATACCTTCTGAAAGGGAATTCCCCTGGCAAGCAAAACTCAATCTTGATTGGTGGACATCTAATGAGGAGATGGGCTAAAAGTGTTCAGCTCCTCCTGTTGAGAATGTGGCCTGAGCAGGGGAATCTGAGCAGGGGAAGCCATTTCCATCTGGACCTCTGGCTGGTTTTTTCCTTCATGAGTTAGGTAACCCTAAACTAATGGAGGAGATCGAGGACACGGGTTCCTTTCCCTGGGATAAGGGCTCATCCAGCCTAGATCCTGTTTATGCCACAATTCAAAATTGACAAGCTTGTTCCTTGAGATCTAGGAGCAATGTCATTAATCAGCATGTCCTTCAGAGACTAACCTCAACAGGAGTTGGGCCTTTACAGAAAATAGAAAAAGTATGGATCGTGATTAATAATTAGTTGTTAATAGGGACAAGAAGTCTATTCACAGCAGGACTTCATGACCAGGATGTGGTTTCTACAGGTGCTTGCCCAAGTTCAGGGACCACCTGAGACTCATTTGAGCCAGTCCTGTGATGTAGCTGCAGTGGAGTTTGTCCAGAGAACGAGGGCAAAGGACTGTTATGCCAAGCAGGGCACAGCTTGCTTGCTGGGCTTTAGCCCTGGGAAACAAGGTGTCTCCTGAGAAGAAAAGGGAGGAGCAGTCTTGGAGTGGGGGCCCTGACAGATGTAAAAAGCCATATCCGATCCTGATGGTAGTGATGATGGGTCTCGGGGAAAGAGTGTTGTTTATTTTAGTGATCTTGGATCTGAAGCCGTAAATTTGAGCCTGAGCTCTGATATTTGTTGTATGACCATAGGGGTTTCTTCAACTCTCCAAGCCTCAATTTCCTTATAACAAGAAAAATATGTGTACTGTGATCTACCTTGTGGCTTGTCCCAGGAAAAAGTTGTTAACCTTAAATCATAGAAATGGGAGTTGCTACTTATATTCCAAAAACTACCATTATTGAAACAGATTAATACATGGACCATATGTTTTGCAATTTTCCTTCAAACTTAAACCAAGCTTTTATGGTTAAAATTCTGAAATGTCCATCTAAGTGATAGATGTCTAAACATTGGGAGGGTTGTTTAAGAGATAATGTCACTGGAATGGAACCATCTCAGGAGAAAATACTTCATGGATGTTACCGTGAATGGGAAAAACCATGGATCCCAGGAGCCGGCATGTCAATGCAGAAATGGGGAGAGAATTTATGGAAAAATTTCCCTCATTTTCAGATGCTTCTTGTTCTTCATTTTAATTTTTGCTGGGAGAAAGTAGTCTGTCCCAAACTAGGGCATGTAGGGGATCCTGCTCACTATTCTCATACCCTCAGGGGCTTCCTCCTTCAGCCTCTTCCTCCTCAGCAGGGTCCCTATTCTTTTTTTTCCATTGACATTATTTTACCTCTTATATTACAGTCTTCCTAAAATGATGGGCATTTTTGTTACAGTACTGGTAGGTGAATAGATGTAGGTTCTTGGAGCCACAGGTGAGAGTTGATTGCCAGGTAGATTGTTGTTCATTCTTCATTCTCAAAAAGGACCAATGAAGTCAGGAGGGTGATGTCTTGACTTTCAAGTGAGGCAGAGCTATGCAAAGTCAGCAGCCTCACTCCTTCAGAGTAATCAGAGTCCAGTGACAAGACATAGATCAGATTGACTGGCTCTGGCCCTGGATGCAGTGAGAGACCTTGGTCTTTTTTAAGCTAAGGTCTTTCCCAGGTCTCAGTTTGTCTGCCATAACACCCATTCAGTATTTAAAGGTTAGGCAAGAATTGAGGCAAAAGAAGTTGTAGTTTGCCTTCACCAGGAGTTTCTGGCCAGAACAGAAATAATTACTCACTGTGAGCCATCAAAACCCAAACAAGGAGCAAATGAGATGTGGGCTGGGACCTGTTTGATTGACCTGGTCAATCAGTGAAATCCAGTGTGATTTGGGTTTAAGGCAAGGTCATGTAGCTCCATTTGAGTCCCAATGGGCTTTATCAAAGCCTGGTTTTCCAGAGCTAAATTTCAAGCAGTCATAAATGGAAACTGCATGAGACATAAGAGTTAATTGTCTCAGTTTTTTTTTTTAAATAATAGAATTAAACAAATAGAGAAAAAAAAATTAGCCCCCAAACACCAAGATACCTTGCAAAGTATAAGTGACCAAAATTTATATTCCTTTGGACAGAGTACCCACATGTAAAGTTGTGACTCCCCACATAGAGAAGAGAAAGAGGGGAAGAGGGAAGAGAGGGAGGAGGTGGAGGAGGAAATAGCAGCATTGCTCAACTGGAATTGGCCAGAGGTGGATGAGCAGCCCTGAAAAAGGCTTGGCAAGCCCTGATACCAGAAGTGCCAATCCTCTTTGAACACCCCATACATCCTGAATGTAGCAGTTTGGCAGAAAAGAAGCAAAAGGCAAAAACTTTAAAATGAATGCATGAATTCTGTACAAACTGAAGCAACTTACCTCAAAAAGAATGTGCAAAGGTAGCTTAAAAATTAAGTCTCCCAGAAGAACAGGACAAATTAAAAATCCCTGAAAGTCATTCTACAGGAAATAATACAAGAAAACTTCTCAGATCTTTTGAACAAAGTCAACAAAGCACCAACTGAATCCTAAAGTTGCCATCAGAGAAAAACCACAAACTTGAAACTTCCAAGCATGTAGTGCTTAATTTTATAGTTTCAGTAACAAAACCTACATTTTGCAAGCAGCCAGGAAAAATTGTTCAGATATGGGTAAATAATTGGGTGTAACTAAGCAATCCTGTTATCTCTGTTTCTGGGGAGATTGAGGCAGATGGATTGTTTGAGCTCAGGAGTTCTGACCTGAAAGTGATTTGGTGTCCACATTAAGGCCAGAACCAGTATGTTGAACTGGCAGGAGCAGGAAGCCACAAAGCTTCCTAAAGAAGAGCAAACCAGCTCAGTCAGAAAGAGAGCTTCCATGCCATTCAGTAAGGGGTTTGGGCCTGTGAATAGCTTCTAAATGTCCAGGGTGGTCAAGATAGGGAGACTCAGTCTCAAGGAGAAAAGAAAAAGAAAGTGCAAGTGAATGCCAGTTTGAACAAACCAGGATCATTCCGCAGTCATAACAGATCAAAGAGGAGTGTATAATCATCATGTATTCCCCAAAGCAAAAGAGCTCAGCCTTCAATGTTAATCATTAATAAATTAAAAAAAAAAAAAGATGGACCTCCAACAAAAAGGGAGCACTTGAGGCATTATTTAAAAAAAAAAGAAAAAATTCAGAGATAAGCAGAATATTTAAATTGCAGACATGCCAAAGAGGAATGCAAAAAGGGTAAATACACTTTTCAAGAAAAAATTAAATAATAAAATCTATTCTCTAATGTTTAAAGGCTGTTTAGAGTTTTTTTTTAAAGTAATTGAACCACCAGATGAAGAAATAATAAAGAAGGATCATCAAAGGACAAAGAGGACCTCGAGGAGATTTACAGAGACCTCAAACAACCAGGAGTAGGAAAAGAAGAAAATCTGAAATACTACTCCATGGATCAAATCCCATGATCCTCCTGACATGAATCACTATATTTTGTGGAAGAGATAATGTTGAAAAATACACAAATGGAGAAGGAAGAGAGTAAGGTACAGAAAAGAGCTGGAAATTCACTCCATCTAGAAAATATCTGATTGGAGCGGAGTGTGGTGGAGCAAAAGGGAGATTGAGAGAGAAAAAGTAATGAAAGTGAGGGAATAGGATTGGGGAATAAAAGATGTTTTGCTGTAGAAAAGAAAAGAGTAAGTTAGAGTGATGTAAGCCTGTGGTAAGAGACAGGTTTCATTTGGGGAATTTTCACATTGAGAGACCACATTTACCAAGAAAGGACTGAATGGCACCCTAAGAGAAAGGATGTACAATATCAGACAGACAGCTCCCAATGGGGTAGGGCAAACTGAAAATCAGATAGGATAACCTACCTGTAGAAACGGTAAGGAATGATAGTAAAAGCAGTGGGTAGGATTGGGCTTCATGACTCAGGACACAGGGACTGCTTCCTTTATTAATATTTCCAAAATGAGGCACAGCCAAAAAAAAAAAAGGCAAGGGGAGGGGAGAAGATGAAGTAAGATAAAATAACAAAGACATGGGATAGAGGAGGGGATCCAAATTTGATGGTCCAGAATTTACCCTGGGCTTGCAGAGTAAAGAAGGAAGTCTATGAACTGGAGAACAAAAATCAGAATAGACTAGAAAAGAAGAGAAAGAGGACAAAGGAAAGGAAAATTTCTTGGAAAATGGTGCAGCAAAAAAAGTTACTTTGAAGATTTTGAACTACATAATTAATTGGTTATAGAAAGAAAAGGAGCAAAATAGGGTGTAAATATAAATAGAAAGTGATTTATGTAAAATCAAGAAATGGGGTAGGGAACATAAAAGTGGATGGCAGAAGATTAAGTGATCTAATGAGTTCATTAGTTACAGAATATAAAATACCAACACAAATCAACATTCCTTATGTTACCAAAATACAACAAAAGGCAGAATGAGAAAGATTCAAAATAACTACAGAAGTAAACTTCCCCAAGGTACAACCAGAAACTATAAATAATCTAATACTAAAATGCTATTTGCAGAAAAATAGACTCAAATAATTGAAGGAATTGTAGCTGTTCATGGGCAAATTAAGGCAACATATTAAATGTTACAGTATATCAAAAAGGACAATGGTACCTAAATTAATTTGCTTTTTCAGTGCAATACAAATCAAACTACCAAAGGATTACTGTACAGCACTAAATTCATATGGGGCAAGAAAAGATCAAGAATTTCAAGGAATGATGCCAACAACGAAAAACATAATTTATCAGTACCAGCTGTCAGTCAATACTACAAAGAAGAAATGATTACACTAATTTTATACTGATTTAAGAAATAGGTCAGTCAGTGGAACATACGAGGTAATACGATGTTCTGAAGTAAGTGAACACAGTTGCATGGATTTCCTTAAACTCAAAAAGCTCAGTTACTCTTAGTCAACTAGCATTTATTATATGCCAGACACTGTGTTAAGCACTGGTGACACAGAGACATGCAAGAAACAATTCTCACTATGAAGGAGCTCACAATCTATTGGGGGAGACAAAATGCAGACAATTCTGTACATTCAAAATATAGACAGGATAAATTGGAAATAATAACAGAGGGAAGGCGGTAACGTTAGAGAATGTCAGGAAAGGCTTCTTGTAAAAGGGGAGATTTTGTCTGGATTAGGCAGCAGAGATGAGGAAGACATGTAATACAGAAGATGCCCACTACGGGGCGATGGAAAGTCTTGTTCAAAGGACAGCAAAAGAGACAAGTGTCATTGGATTACATGGAGAGGAGTAAGTTTTAAGAAAAAATAGAAAAGTAAAAGAGGGCCAGGTTATGAAGAACATTAAAAGGCAAACAGAGGATTTTATATTTGGATGGGAAGTGATAGCTTCTGGAGGT
Source organism: Phalanger gymnotis (assembly GCA_028646595.1). NCBI lineage: Eukaryota > Metazoa > Chordata > Mammalia > Diprotodontia > Phalangeridae > Phalanger > Phalanger gymnotis. Next base: position 504,755,481 of record CM053622.1, read on the forward strand.
TATTTAATAGAGGGGCAACATGGTCAAACCTGTACTTAGAAATTTCAGTTTGACATTAAATAGAATATGGGGAAAGACTTGAGCCAGTGCCCAAACTATTTCAATAGTTCAGATGATGAGAGCTCGCCCTAGGGTAATGGCAGCGTCAGAAGAGAAAGTCCTATGAAGGATATTATTAAGGTCGAATTGACAGGCCTTCCCTATAGATTGGACATGGACAGCAAGAGTGTGGAGTCAAAGACAACATCTCCCTGGGTGACCAGGAGGACAAGGATGCAGTTGACAGTAATAGATAGAAAGGATTTTGGGGGAAAAGATAATTCAGTTCTGAATATGTTGAATATATGTATATATAAATACACATAGACAGACACACACATATATGTATATATATATACACACACACACAAATATATACTCAACATGTTCAGAACTGGATATGTATATACTATACACACACATGTACAAATATATATTCAACATGTTTATATACATATATATCCAGTATGTATATATGTATACATATGTATGTGTATATATGTATGTATATATACACACACACACATATATAAATATATACACATTATATATATTCATTACACATACACACAAGCTGTAATATCCATTTTGAGATGTCCAGTAGGTAGGCAGTTGGGAATGTAAGACTGGAGGTCAGGGGAAACATTGGGACTTGATAAGTAGATCTGAGAATCTTCAACACAGAGATTGATAATTGAATCCATAGGAGCTAATGAGATTATCCAGCAAAAGTAGTATAGAGGGAAAAGAGAAGAAGGCTCCAGACAGAGCCTTGGGAACACTCATGGTTATTAGGCAGTTCATTAAAGGAGAACAAGAAAGAGCAGTCTTAGAGGTAAGAAAATCGGAAGGTAATAGTGTCGTGAAAACCTTAGAGAGAAGAGAATATTAATAAGAGGGTGACTGATAATGTTAAAGGACCCAGAGATGTCTAGAATGATTAGGATTGAGAAAATGCTATGAGATCTGGCAATTAAGAGATCATTAGTAACTTTGGAGAGAATAGCAAGCCAGCTTGAAGATAATTAAGAATCAGAGGAAAAGAAATGGAGGCACCTATTATAGTTGGCTTTCTCAAGGAGTTTAGCCACAAAGGGGAGGAAGGATGTAGGATGTTAACTAGCAGGCCTCAAGTGAGAGTTTTTTCGAGGATGAGGGAAACATGAGTGTATAAGTAGGCATTAGGGAAGTGGAAAGGAAGAGATTGAAGATATTGAGTGAGTAGGGATGGACAGTGGGAGCAATCTACTGGAGAAGACTGGGTGAAATGGAATCACTTGTACGTTTATAAGAGTTAGCTTGGCAGGGAGAAGGGCAACCTCTTTATGTGTTACAGGAGTGAAGGAAGAGCTAAATAGTGATAATATTTATCTGAATGATATTAGATGAGCAGGAAGGGAAAAGAGGGTGCTCTGTTATGAATGGCCTCAATTTTTTTTCACTGAAATACAAGGCACAATTCTCATCTGATAGGGTGGTGGGAGGGAAAGCCATGGGGACTGGAGAAAGAACAAAATGGTTTAATCAGGCAAGAATTTACTTGTGTTCTGGAACTATCCAAAACACTGAGAATACAAATACAAGCAAAAAGACCGTCCCTTTCCTCAAGAAATTTACATTCTAAAAGGGAAGCCAACACTTAAATGAAAGCTGAAAGGAGATGTGGAAGTCCCATATGGTAAAAATGCTCCAAATAATTATTAAGAGAAACATGAAACAACTGTGAGGTTCCACTTTACACCTATCAGAGTGACAAAGATGAGAAGAGTAAGACGACAAATACTGGAGGAATGACTGGAAAACAGGTACACTAAGTATTTTTAGTGGAGCTGTGAATTGATCCGTCCAGTCAGAAAAACAATTTGGAACTATTTACAGTGTATACCCTTTAACCCAACTATACCACTACTAGGTCTTTGCCCCTGAAGAAATCAAAGAAGAAGGAAAAAGAGCCATCTATGTAAAAAAAAATATTTATTGCTGCTATTTTCATAATAGCCAAAATTATTAGGGAATGACTGCACAAATTTTGGAATATGAATGTAATAGAATATTATTGCACTGTAAAACATAAAATATATAGTTTCAAAGAAAACAGAGGCCTCTGTAATCTGATGCAGAGCATGGTGAACAGAGCTGAAACAGTTTACACAATGAAAACAAGGTAGAGAAAAACAACTTTGAAAGACTTTAGAGCAGAGTTAACATGGCAAAATGCGAGTCAGAATTTTTTCCCAGCTTACCCCAGTACTCCTCCACAAAAACCTACCAACACACCAGACCAAATTCTGATTGGGAAAGCTAAGAAAAAGCCATTGAGTCATTTTTCCAGCCCAGAGCACCCTAGGAAGATAGAAGGGTCTGCAGGGACTGGCCAGGAGTGCAGCCCAGAGACAGTAGAGGGGACCATTCCAGCACTTAGGGACAATAAGGGGCTGGGAGAATGAACATCAGGAAGCACCAGGGTACCAGTCACTTGCTGAAAGGAATCCCACAATCAAAACTTAGGAATATTTTAGCCAAAATCTAGAATTCAAAGGTCAAGGAAAAAATTCTGAAAGTGGTCAGAAAGAATTCAAAGACTGTGGCAACACAGACAGGATCACATAAGATTTAGCAGCTACCACTATGAAGAAATGGAGGCTTTGGGTTAAAAAAAAAAAAGATCTTTAACGAAAGAGGGGACTTCCAGGCATTTCCGATGAAAAGATCAGACCTGAATAGCAAATTTGATGTTCAAACATAGGACTCAAGAGAAGCATAAAAAGGTAAACATGAGTCAGAAATCATAACAGATTCAACAAAATTAAACCATTTACATTCTCATATGGGAGGTAGGGGAGGGGAAAGATGTTACACGTAACCCCTCTAAATTTTATCATCACCAAGGGTCTTAGAGAGATTCTAATTACATAGGTGTTATTATATTATGTTAAAATGATTTCCAAAAGAATGGAAGGGTGGGGGAGAGAAATGCAATGAGAGAAAGGGGAAGGGAGGGAAAAAAATGGGAAAATTATTTCATGTAAATGGGGCAAGCAAGGAAGAGTTTACAAAATGGAGGGGCAATGGGAAATTACTCAAGCCTCACTCTCATCAGAACTTGTTCAAGGAGGAAAGAATATACATATATACACAGTTGATAAAAGAAATTCATCTTACCCAGCAGGGAAATAGAAGGGAAAGGGGTTAAGAGAAGGATCAGGGTATAATGGGTAATAAAAGGAAGGATATATTAAGAGAGACATTAGTCAGAAGCAAAACAGACTATTGAGGACGGAATAGGATAAAAAAGAGAAGGATAAGTATAAGAAAATAGGGTAGAGTAAAATATACATTAGTTGTGATAACTGTCAGTGTGAATGGGCAGAACTCAATCATAAAATGGGAGAGAATAGCAGAAGGGATTAGAAACCAGAATCCAACAATACGTTGTTTATGAGAAACATACTGGAAATAGAAAGATACACATTGAGTTTAACTGAAGAGCTGGAGCATTACTTATTATGATTCAGCTGAAGTGAAAAAGGAAAGGGTGGCAATCATAATTTCAGACAAAACAAAAGCAAAAATAGACCTAATTAAAACAAACTCGGGAATCTACATTTTGCTAAAAGGTACAATAGACAGTAAATTAATATCAGTTTGTTGTTGTTTGGAAATTTTTTAGTTGGATCCAACTGTCTGTGACTGCATTTGGGGTTTTCTTGGCAAAAATTCTGGAGTGGTTTACCATTTCCTTCTCTGGCTCATTTTACAGATGAGGAAACTGAGGCAAATAGGGTTAAGTGACTTGCCCAGAGTCCCACAGCTAGTATCTGAGGCCAGATTTGAACTCAGGAAGATGAATCTTCCTGACTCCAGGCCCAGCACTTTATTGCTCTATATCCACTAGCTGTCCCATTAATATCAGTACTGAACATATATTAACAAAATGGTATAGTATCTAGATTCTTAAAGAAAAAGTTAAAAGAGTTAAAAGAGGAAATATACAGTAAAACTATATTAGTGAGAGACCTCAATTTACCCATTCTTAAACCTAGATAAATCTAAACAAAATAAATGGGAAAAAGTAAGATGAATAGAATTTTAGGAAATGTTATATATGATAGAACTCTGGAGAATATTAAATGGAAATAAAAAGAGAGTGTACTTATTTCTCAAATGTGTGTGGAACATTCACAAAAATTGACCTCGCATTCAGGTATAAAAACTTCATAAACAATACACAAGTGCAGAAAATTCATCTTTTTCTATCCATAATTCAATAAAAATTTCACTCAATAAAGGGCATTTGTAGCAAAGATTAAAAGCTAATTGGAATCTAAGTAACTTATCTCAAAAATGAGTGGGCCCAGGAACAAATTTTGGAAACAATAATTTCATTAAAAATAATGACAACATTAATACAACATACCAACATTTTTGATGCAGCTAAGGCAGTATTTAGGCAAAAATTGATATTCCTATTATAAATAATATTAGATGAAATAAATTGTATGCAAATAATATGAATCTAATTGTATGGGTTATATAAATCTAGCAAATAGAAATACTTTGTCAATAAAAGAGAGAAAATAGATCAATGAATTGGACATGAACTAGAAATACTAGAAAAATAACAACAAAAACCCCCAACACCAAAATAGGAATCTTGAAAATCAAAGGAGAGATTTTTTTAAAAATCGAAAGTAAAATTTAAAACATTGAACTAACAAATAACACAAGGAGGTTTTTTATTTGTTTGTTTGTTTGTTTTTTAGTGTGGGAAGGAGGCTTGCTAATTTAGTTTTGTTAAAATAATATTTTATTTTTCCCCAGTTACATGTAAAGACAATTTTCAACATTCATTCATTTTTAACAAATGTTGAGTTCCAAATTTTTCTCTCCCTCCCTCACCTTACCCATCCCTAAGATAGTAGACAATTTAATACAGATTACACATGTTTAATTATACAATACATATTACCTTATTAGTCGTGTTGTAAAAGAAGACACAGACTCCCCCCCCCCAAAAAAAAACCATGAAAAAATACAGAAAGTAAAAAATAGTATGTTTCAATTTGCATTCTGACTCCATCAATTCTTTCTCTGGGGATGAATAGCATTTTTCATCATGAGTCCTTTGGAATTGTCTCTGATCATTGCATTGCTGAAGTAGCTGTTATTCACAGTTGATCATTGTACAGTATTGCTGTTACTGTGTACAATGTTCTGCTGGTTCTGCTCACTTCATTTTGCAACAATTCAGTTAAGTCTGTCCAATTTTTGTTTCTGAAACCATCCTGCTCTTCATTTCTTATAGCACAGTAGTACTCCATTACAATTATATACCACAACTTGTCTAGCCATTCCCAAATTGATGGGCATCTCCTCAATTTCCAGTTCTTTGCCACCACAAAAAGATGTTATAAATATTTTTGTACGAATAGGTCCTCTGCCCTCCCTTTTATTAAATCTCTTTAGGATACAGACCTAGTAATGGTATTGCTGGATCAAAGGGTATATACACAATTTAATTGCCCTTTGGGCATAATTCCAAATTGCTCTCCAAAATGGTTGAATCAGCTCACAATTCCACCAACAGTGCACTAGTGTCCCAGTTTTCGCACATTCCCTCCAACATTTATCATTTTCCTTTTTTAAAAAAAATATTAGCCAATCTGATAGGTGTGAGGTGGTACCTCAGAGGTGTTTTAATTTGCATTTTTCTAATCAATAATGATGTAGAGCATTTTTCAAATGATTATAGATTGCTTTGATTTCTTTATCTGAAAATTGCCTATTCATATCCTTTGACTATCACTTAGGGAATGACTTGTATTCTTATAAATTTGACTCAGTTCTCTATATATTTGAAAAATGAGACCTTTATCAGAAGCACTTGCTGTAAAAAAAAAAAAAGTTTCCCAGCTTTTTGCTTTCCTTCTAATCCTGGTTGCATTGGTTTTGTTTATATAAAACCTTTTAATATATTCAAAATTGTCCATCTTATATCTTGTGATGCTCCCTATCTGTTGTTTGGTCACAAAATTCTTCCCTTCTCTATGTATCTGACAGGTAAACTATTCCTTGCTCTCCTAATTTGCTTATGGTATCACTCTTTACATTTCAATCATGTGCCCATTTTGACCTTATCTTGGTATAATGGTGTAAGATGTTGGTCTATACACTAATTCTGTTTTTGAAAAGAAATAAAACCATATTACGGTGTCAAAAATGTAAAGGAATTTTTAAAATTACTTAATGAAGACAAAAAATTATTTAATACAGACAATGAAGAGGGAATAAAAGTAATTATTAGGAGTTAATTGCTAAACTATATGCCAATAAAATGAACAATCTAAATAAAATGAATATTTATGGAAATATAAATTACTATATTAGCAAAACAGGAAATAGAATACTTAATTAATCTTATCTTAGAAAAAGAAATTAAACAAGTGAACTCCCTAAGGAAGAAAAAAGCCAGTACAAAGTAGATTCATAAGTAAATTCTACCAAACATTTAAATACCAATTCCCATATTGCATAAACTTAAAAAAAGGTAAAGTATTCCTACTAAATTCTTTCTATGACACAAATATGATTTTAATGCCCAAATAAGGGAAAGTCAAAACAGAAGGAAAAATAAGAAGTATTTTTCCTAATGAATATTGATGCAAAAATTTTAAGGAAAATACTAGCAAGAAGATTACAGCAATGTATCACAGATATTGATAGCAAAACCAACAAAAGTCATATGATTATTTCAATAGATTCAGAAAGAGCTTTTTGGGCAGCATCCATTACAGTTTAAAATCTTAGAAAGTGTAGGAATCAATAGAGTTTTCTTAAAGTGATAAATAATACCTGCCTATAATGAAGAGCAAGCATATTCTGTAATGGGAATAAGCACCAAGCTTTTCCAGTAAGTTAAATGGTGAAGCAAAAATATCCATCATCATCATTACTATTCAGTATTGTACTAGCAATGCTAGCTGTAAGATGGCAGCTTGAAAACAGGGACTTGCTTAAGCTCTCCCCCAAATCCCTCGAAACACCTGTAAAAAATGACTCTAAACAAATTCTAGAGCTACAGAACCCATGAAATAAGAGAGGGAAACAGGGGGCAGAGCCAAGATGGCAGCTGGAAAGCAGGGACTAGTGTGTGCTCCCCACCAAGTCCCTCCAAAAACCTACAAAAAATGGCTCTGAACCAATTCTAGAACTGCAGAACCCACAAAATAGCATAGGGAAGCAGGGCTCTAGCCCAGGACAGCCTGGATGGTCTCTGGGTAAGGTCTATCCTGCATGGAGCTGGGAGCAGAGGGGAGCAGAGCTGAGCGAAGCGGAGCCCAGCGTGGGCGGCGTAGACTGACCAGACTGGGAACCGGGTGGAGTGTGCCCTAGCGCCCTGAATCAGTGAGCTGTGGCAGTTACCAGACTTCTCAACCCACAAACACCAAAGACAACAGAGTAGGTCAGTGGGAGAAGCTGCTGGGAACTGGGATAGAGTTTGCAATTTGGCCACCACCCTGGGGGCAGTGGAGGTGGGGCAGCTTTAGAACTACAGCTGCAGTTGCTTATGGCTCCAGGCCCACCTGGTGGGAGGAATTAAGTGGTGGATCAGAGCAGGAGCGAAGAGCTTGCTGAAGATCTAAGTCCAGTCCAGGTTGGGGGTTCTTGGGGAAGGAGGAGTGCTGGTGTGGCGGAGCTGGAGCATCCCCCCAGGCTTGGAACATAGAACTATTTAGTCTACAAGCAGTCATACCCCGCTGAAAAACTCAAGGGTCAAGTGAGTTGTCTGGGAACATGGCCAGGCAGCGAAAAT
>CM053622.1:504763832-504799418 GCA_028646595.1 Phalanger gymnotis
CAGATAAATCAATACTGAGAATCTTAAGAGTAGGAGGAAGGGTGAGTTCTAAATCCTTATAAAAAAATGTTAATCTTCTTAATAGATATTTTAAGACAAAGGCATTAATGATTGATGAAATGCATAATTCACAGAATTTCTGGGAGAGCATGGAACAATAAGAAATTTCAGAGTGATTCAAAAGATAAATCCATAAAAAACATTAAAAATAAAGATATCTTGGAATTTAAAACTCTCAATGCAGAATTTAAAAGTTTAATTAACAGAATTGGAAAATCCATGATAGAAATCTCTCTAAAGAGTTATAAGATCAATAAACAGATGTGGAACACAAAAATACTGAAGTAGAAGAAAATCTTGCAGAATAGAATCAAAAGGCTACAAAGAATACCTGAACTCTATATAAGCTGAAGCAGTTAGTCTTCAGTTGAGTAACATGTATTTATTAACCGAAAGGCATTGTGGACACATACACAAAGAATGAAACAATCTCTGCTCTCAATGAGCTAACATTCTAACAAGGAAGAACTTGAAGAAAAGATTTGCAGAGGGAAATTAGGCCTGTTCTACCACCTGAAGACTTCTGCCTTTTATGAGAAGAGAAGAGATACCATTCCATCATGTCTCCTGTCTGGATTCCTACCTTTGGGGCAAGGGGAGAAATACCATTCTTTGAACTTTCCCTACTTATTGTCTTACCAGAGATGCCTAAAGCCCTGAGAGGACTCTAATAAGAAACCAATATTGGTTATATTATCAATATGGCAATATTGATAATCTACTTGAATTCATTCCTCAGTAACTAAGAAGCTCTCATACCCTTTGCATCTCCATGATTTAGAAGTCCTGGTTGTCATCATTCAAACCCCATTCTCTGTGCCCTACTGCCCAATCCCTTATTCCAGTTACCTTCAACTGAACTCCCCTGTCCCCAGTACTCCACTTTAAAGCTACCTGCCCCTTCCACCATGCTCTCTGGAATACTTGCCAGTTTACAAATTTGCTTTCATTGTAAATACTTTCATTTCCCACTTTTTCTGGCTCTCTCTGAGACTTGGTTTGCTGCTTATGACACAAACCTAAGAATTCCACAGAGTTCGAATACTCCTTGCTCCCCGTTACTACTTTATCTACCACCATCACTCAGTAAGATTCACTCAGTCCATATCTACCACCCAATCAAAATTCTAGTAGCTTGTGTCCACTAACTTCTAGGGCACTTCCCTTCTTTCCTCAATAAGTTTAGTGCTTGGCCCATAAACTTTCTTTCCTTGACAACTCCTACCCTCATAATTAGGGACTTTAACAGACATTTAATACTCCCTCAAATACCCCTGATTCAGTTCCTTGGTATACTCATTTCACTTGACGTAATCCTCCATCCCTCCTCTGACCTACACACTAAGATGGATCTTGGCATCCCTCATAATTGCACAATTTAAATGTTGTTCATCCTTCATTCCGGAGGACCAGTGACATTATGCGGTTATGTCTTGACTTGAGTGTGAATTGGATTTAAGTGAGGCAAAGTTGTAAAAAGTCATCAGCCTCACTCTCTTCTGGAGTCATTGAAGTCCAGTGGCAAGAAAAAAGTTAAGATGACTGGTGATGGCTCAGCTTGCAAGTGGATAAACTTGGCATCTTCGACGTTTGATCAAGCTCTAAGCACCCCACAGTGCCTGCTTCAGCTGCCTTTGTGGCCACTGGAACGCATTGTTCTCATTCACCCAGTCTGCTGGGGGATGTCTTCACATACTTGGGGTAGACATTCTAACTCATCTATGGATTTGAGGCCTCTCAGTTACCCTCAACCTAGTTTAGCCTGTCTGCCCAGACAGTTTTACCTGAGTGTGGCCATTGCATGTGCTATAGCTTCTTGGAGCCACAGGTGAGAGAGTTGGGTGACAGTTGACACCAAAGGTGGATGAGTAGCCATGCTGCTAGCTACATGACCCTGGGTAAGTCACTTTGAGTGCCTTAGTTTCCTCACTTTTAAAATAATAGCACCTACTTCCCAGGGCTGTTGTGAGCATCCAAATCAGATTAAATCAAATCAATATTTGTAAAGAACTTAGCTTTACTGTTAGTTTATCTGCTTATGCTCAAGGTCATTTACTGAGTTTTCTTCCTCTTGACATCTTTAATAACATCAGTCTTTTCCCCTTATATTCCCTTATTGCCCACTTTGTTACTCTTTCTTTTTTGGTTGTAGTTTCTTTAAGGGTTGGAATTCAAAGCTGTTTCAGGTTCCTCTCTGATGGTGAATTCATGTTTCACTGGCCTCTGTTACTACTCCAAGTAACTTCTGGAGAGAAAGAACTTAACTGAGCTGGTTACCAGTCTCCTTTGCTTCAGGCAAGCGTGGTACATATGTGCAGGCGCGCACGCACGCGCACACACACACACACACACACACACACACACACACACACACCCCTAGTACTACCACCAATTCCTCCTCTTTCTCCATCAGTCTGAGGATTGTTGCAGCACAGAGCACTGACAAAATAATCTTCTCCCTTTTGGTTTTCTGGGGGTTCTGGACAAGGTATGGAGAATGCACAGAAATTTAACTATTTTTGCAAGCCCATAGACTGGCTTATTGTAGCCCTTCCCAAATGTTAGTAACTAGTGAGATAGGGAATTCTGAGTGAATGGATTAGAGGTTTAAGATTAAGCCTTCTTTGAAGTTAAAGTTTTTACTTCCTTAGGGCTCTTGGTGTTTGTTATATTGGTGTAGATTATAGGGACAGCTGAAATTGTTTTATCTCTTGTATATAATTTGTATTTTGGAGAGGTTCAAGATACCTGATCTAAAAAAGTGTCTAGTCTTTCATTGTGTTGTTTGTTTGCCCTGGATTTCTGCTTTCTTAGTTTATAAAGGGCTGTGTTCTCCATGGATCTCTGAAAAACCTAAAAGATTTCAGTGTGATGATGTTGTTTGAAGTCTGATTGTTTCCTTTCTGGTCAGAGCTTTGCTAGGCCATTGTACTCCTTTCGGGTCTAGGTAACATAATTGAAGGTTTGTCTCTTTTTGGAGCTTTAGTTGACTTGCACTGGGTAGATCCTGTCCTCAATGCCTGAAGATCTCTTTCTGTCTCCTTTTGCTTACTTGGGCTGGAAACTTGATTCACTGTGATTTTTCCTTGGATTTCCTAACCATGACTTCAACTGGTGTCTCTTTCTAAGTCTTTGTTGTAGTAGTTATTCAGGAGAGATGGGGTATACTGCTTCCTCCTATTTTGCCATATTTGTTTGTGTCTCATTGTGTCTCATTGAAACACTTTTGTTAATTGGAAAAGATAACTGAAGGAAGCATAGATGGGCGGGACTATTTTGAAATTAACATGTAGAATTTGTTATGTACTTAAAAAAAGGCAAGCAATGTGAAATGGGAATTCATGGTTTCATGTTCTCCTATGTATATCGAAATGCTCTTTAAAAAAAAAGTTTTTAAAAAAGACATACATGTGAAATGCCAACCATTGATAACATAAAACCTTCCCCTAAAGATCTCTCTCCTTCCTTCTTGTTTTCCCTGTCTCCTCCCTACCCCTGTAAAGCAGGTTAATCTGGTGTGTGTTCATGTAGAATGCATTCTGTAGTCAAGCCAAAAGTATGTCTTTTGATAAAAAGTTGTATTCATGTTTAACTTCGCTAACTGTTAGGTAAATTGAAAAGGGGAAAGGGGGGAAAAGTTCATATTTTAGATCTGCATTATTTTATTTTATTTTTTTTTCTCAGTATTTTTTCTCTCTATCTTCAGTTTCCTTGGCAAAATGTTCATTTTCTTTATTTTTATTAAAAATCTTTCACAAATGTACTCTTCATTGTCCTTTAAAGACTGTGGTATCTTTAGAAATAGGTTAACATTTTGTTTGTTACACCCAATAGAGAATAGTTTTAATTTCTCCTTTTGCTTAGTTCACTGCTTGGTCTTATGTTTTGTTTTTCTCTTAGCCTAGCTTCCTGGTTTATAAAACATATCTTATGTTAATGACACTCCTCTGCTGGCTTGTTTTTACCAAAACACACCTTAATCCTGGAAGCCTGGAAGGGTAGCAATCAGAAATACCTGCATAGCCATTACTCTGGGTGCATGTGTGTTTGAAAACATTATTTCGTCACTTAAAAATGGATTATATTTTTCCTTTATTAGTTTTGGGTAGGACATCCTACAGCAAGGTAAGATTAGCAATGTTTTCTAGCTTTTAATATATTCTTTGGGATTCCTAACATGGCCACTTGCCATAATGATTCAACTTATAAAAAATATTCTGGCTGTTCTGTTTTTGATTGTTTCCAGTTTTCATTATGAGATATAGGCAGTTTGAATATAAAACAGTAAGACAACAGTAAAGGGCAAAGCCTTCTTCTCTGATAAAAATCAGTAAGAAAACTTTTGGGGGGGGGCGGAAATGTGCTTTTTAGAAGGTTTGAGCATTTATTAAATCAAATGAGTGTTGTCCACTGTAAGGTAATCTCTTTGGGAGGCCATTCCTGGGGGCACTCACCCTTTACTGTCCTGTGCCTAGCCACAGCAGTTTGTAGACCCAGTTCAATGTTGGAATGCACTGCCTCTCCCAAGAAGGGTGGCTCCCTTTTCTCACACTCGTTAATTCATTTTTAAAACTTAATTATGGGGTGCTATTTGTAATAAATGAGGTTTGTAAGGTTCAGGTTTCCCCCTTCAAGTTTCAGATGTCCACTAAGGGAGAAAGTACCAAAGGTATTTAATATATAAACATGAATCATATATAGGTCAGGTAATTTATGCCACTCACAAAAGGAATGCTTAGCATAAAAGAACAGTCAATAGTCCATATTAACAGAATTAGAAAAGAATTCAATAATTCAGCTTATAACTATGGTTATAATCAGTTGGGAGGCTAATGTTTAAACCTATTCAGAACATAAAGGACTGCGAATCAGGGACTTCATATTTGCCCTCAGCACTGTACCCTCCATCCACTCCCAGTACTTGTCTGATGGTAAAATAGGCCAAGTTTGGACCCATTCTCCTGTTGATGGTTATCCTCTTTGATGCAGAATATTCAGTCCCTTCCACCCTACTGCCCCTCAGAGGACCACAAAGCTGATCCGTACATAAGCCCCCCCAGGATTTTTGGACCTTTTGGAACTCTCGGTGTTGCTTCCTATCCTAGACACATATGCCACAAACACCAGAGAATCAGAGCTGATTATGTACTCATGGCCATATGTGGAGGCTGAGTGGGAGAAAGGGCAGTCACCCCTATCCCATCCAATAATCCAGACATAACTTAAACCAGACCACACATTTTACAGCTGCAGTAGCAGAGAAAGGCAGGAGGTGCCTGTAAACTCACTGAGCCTTCAGCCTTTCTGGCCCAGCAGTTAAGTAGGGGACTCTGTATTATTTCTCATTTCAAGCTTCCATAAACAGTTGTCAATAACATTATTAAGTACCTATGACACATTGTGCTAAGCATTGGGAATACAAAAAAATGAAAAAAAAATTCCTCCTCTCAAGAAACTTAGAGCCTAATGGGGATCTTTAAAAAAGACTGTCATAGTTCTTATGTGGTCATACAGAAGCAGGCAGAAAAATATCTACATGTACCTCTATACTACCCATATTACACAATAATGATGATCTTTCCACCTGCTAAGACAAACCCAGGAACTATATGAACCCAGTAACAAAACATTTTTCATAGAAACAAAGTCAGATATAAATAATTGGAGAAATATTAATTGCTCCTGGGTCAGCTGAGCCAATATAATAAAAATGAAAATTCTACCTAAATTAATTTACTTATTCAGTGCCATGCCAATCAAACTACCAAAAATTATTTTATAGAGCTAGAAAAAATAATAACAAAATTCATCTGGAAAAACAAAAAGTAAATAATTATCAAGGGATTCATTTAAAAAAAAACATGAAGTAAGGTGGCCTAGCAGTACCAGATCTCAAATTGTATTACAAAGTGGTAATAATCAAAATAATCTGGTACTGGCTAAGAAATAGAGTAGTGGATCAGTGCAATAGATCAGGTAACAGTGTACTGGGATAAATGACTATAATTATCTAGTGTTTCATAAATGCAAAGATCCAAGCTTTGGGGACAAGAAATTCAACATTTGACAAAAATTACTGGAAAAACTAGAAAGCAGTTTGGCAGAAACTAGGCATAGACCAACATTTCACACTGTATTCCAAGATGAGGTCAAAATGGGTATGTGATTTAGACATGAAGGGTGATACCATAAGCAAATTACAGGAGTATGTAATACTCCTCAGTATGTACCTCTCGGATCTATGGATAAGGGAAAAATTTATGACCAAACAAAAGATAGAAAGCATTACTTGAGATAAAATGGATAATTTTTGTTACATTAACTTAAAAAGGGTTCACACAAACAAAACTGATGCAGTCAAGATTAGAAGAAAAGCAGAAAACTGAGGAAATTTTTTTACAAGTTTCTCTAATAAAGGCCTCATTTCTCAAATATATAGGGAACTGAGTCAAATCTGTAAGAATAGGAGTCATTTTCCAATTGATACATGATCAAAAAATATAAATAGGCAGTTTTTAGAAGAAGAAATCAAAGCTGTAGTCTTACAAAAAAATGTTCTAACTCATTATTGATTGGAGAAATGCAAATTAAAACAACTCTTAGGTACTACCTCACAACTATTAGATTAGCTAATATGACAGAAAAGGAAAATTACAAATATTGGAGGGGATGTATAAAAACTAATGTGTTGTTGATGGAATTGTGAACTGATCCAATGATTCTGGAGAGCAATTTGGAGCTATGCCCAGAAGGTTATAAAACTGTATACCCTTTGATCCAGCAATATCACTAGTAGGTCTCCCAAAGAGATTTTTAAAAAAGGAAAAAGACCTATACTTACTGTATCAGTAAGGCAAAATTCACAAAGACGGTCATCTCAAAGATGACCATGAACATGCCTATGTGATTCAGAATCGCAAAGTATGAAAAACTCTCTAGGTAGAAGGGAGAGGAAGTATAGCATTTATTTAGACACCAGAGGATCAAACCCCAAGACCAATAACACCAATTTGATATAGTAGTAATTATATTCCAAAACCAGTAAGCTCACGTCAATGTAGCAACAAGGAAATTATAACACAGTATCATAGCAAGGAACCAAGTCATCCTGTAACCTTCCCCCCTGCTAGGGCCTCCCTGGAAACACTCATGAATCCTGTCTGTTTGCTTGTGTTCTTTCCTCCCTCAGTTCTCTGATCTCTGCAACTCCCTGGTTTCCACTCTCCATTCCATATTCTTTCTGCAGCTCTGTCATCTGGGAGTTCTTACTTCTTCTTGGGCTGGATTCTGAATTCTCAGTTCTCAATGGCTATCTTCAGAGTGTATATGATCTTTTTAGGGCCCAAGGGCTTCACACACAATCAGAAAAAGGGTGTGAGCCTTGGCTTAGCATCTATTTAGCAAAAGGGTGTGGGAAAGATCTTTTATCACTGATTGGCATCACAAAGGTGCCTCTAATCAGGCCTTTCTTAACTGGCCCCACCTGAGGCCTATTGAATAGACAGGAAAGATGTTTAATCACATTGTCACCACAAGTACAAAAATATTTATAGCAGCTCTTTTTGTGGTGATAAGGAATTGGAAATTGAGGGGATGTGCATCAATTAGGGAACAGCTGAAGAAGTTATGGTATGTGATTGTGATGGAATACTATTTTGCTTTAAGAAATGAAAATCAGGATCCTTTCAGTAAAACTTGGGAAGACATATATGAACTGAAGCAAACTAAAGTGAGCAGAACCAGGAGAATATTGTGTACAGTAACAGCAATATTGTACAATGATCAACTGTGAATGACTACTATTATACTCAGTGCAACAATCTAAGACAATTCCAAAAGACCCATGCTGAAAAATTCTATCTACCTCCAGAAAGAAGTGATGGACTCTGAATGCAGATTGAAGCATACTTTTTTTAAACTTTCTTTATTTTTCTTGAGTTTTTTGGTCTACATTTTCTTTTGCAACAAGGCTAATATGGAAATGTTTTATATGAATGCACATGAATAATCTACATCAAATTGCTTGCCTTCGCAAGAAGAGGGAAAGGTAGAAGTGAGATAGAGAGAATTTGGAACTCAATTTTTTTTTTAAAAGAATGTTAAAAATTGTTATTACATGTAACCGGAAAAAAATTAAATATAATTTTTTTTAAAGATGCTCTTTCATTTTTTAGTTTTTAGTTCATTTTTTGTCTTTTTTTTTTTTTAACTTCACCAGAATTTTTCCTAGTATCCCTCTCTTCCTTTCTCTTCCTTCCTTCTTGGAGGTCTATCCCATGTAAACCATTCAGAGGAAAAGATAAAAAAGGAAAAAAATCCAGCAAAACAAATCAATGGATTTTTTAAAAACAAGTCTGAAAATATAAGTAGAATTCCATATTGATGGACCTTCCACCTCTGGCAAAAGTCAGATCTCCCATTAGTACCCTTTCTTTTGTGTCATACCTATTATTCTTTGTGATTTTTTTGACATTTACCTTTGATTTTTTTTTCATTGCTTTTTTTTTTGTAGTCATGTAAATTATTGACACAACTTTACCTTAGATTGTAACAGGTTATCATGTGAGGGTCTGTTTTGTTTGACCCATATATCCTCTTTATGTCCACATGGTTCTATCTGAAGGTGGCTCTCAGGGAGGCAAGAACAGACATCCCTAGAATCTCCTTCCTCTCCAGGGAAGACTTTGATTCCTGCCAGGAAGAGAAGCAAGAGATTGGGGGTTGAGACTGTTTTCTCTGTTCTCCTCTGAAAGAGGGAGTACTGGGCTAGAATTATATCTATATGATCCCTTTAAGTACGAATCATCTAGGGGAAGTAGTTTTTAGGTTCAAACTAAATTCTTGATCAGTATTCTTTAATGGAGAAAGGGTGGCCACAAGTTTATAACCAAGACCACAATGAACACACATATCAAATAGCAAAGAAACCCATCAATCCAAGTTAGTAGCAAAACAGAAATCAGAAAAAGTAAATGTATGAGAATATATACCAAATAATACAGAATGAAGAAGCTCTCTCATTGGGAATGAGATATCTTAGCTCAACCAAGAGAGTAAATTCCAAACCTCAACCAAGGGGAAAATTTCCTGAAGTCCCTAGTTTATCAAATTGTATATAGGAACATGATAGAGATAGCCAGTTCCTCTACATGTTGACCTCTTCTCAAAGTCTTTCTCTCTCTTCAGCAATTTGAAGAGTTTGGCATTGCCTGTCTTCTTTCTCAAAACTAGAAGCCAGAAGAAATCTAGAACTTTCCTCTCTCATTCTCGCCAAATCTGCCTTTTCCCACAGGCTGGGGGTATTGATCTCCCAAGAAGTTAGTCAGTCAATAAACATTTATTGAGTACCTACTGTGTGCCAGGCACTATACTAAGAACTGAGAATACAAAAAGAGAAAAAACAAGACAGTCTCTGCCTCTAAGAAGGAGACAAGCAAACAAATATATACAAACAAGCTATATACAAGATAAATGTTTATTCTTTGTGTTTGAAGAAAACCAATGACATTACACGTGATGTCTTAACTTGTTTGTGAATTGCATTTAAGTGAGGCAGAGTAGTGCAAAGTTGTCAGCCTCATTCTCTCTTCCAGAGTATATCATTAAGGCAAGATTCATGACCTCAAGGATGACCATGAACATGCCTAAATGGTTTGGAATCACAAAGTATGAAAAACTCTCTATGTAGAAGGCAGAAGAAGTATAACATTTATTTAGACTCTAGAAGATTAAATCTGAGAACCAATACCCCCAATTAAATATTGTAGCAATTATATTCCAAAACCAATAAGCCCACCTCAATGTAGTAACAAGGAAATTATAACACAGTATTATAGCAAGGAACCAAGTCATCCTGTAACCTTCCCCCCACTAGGGCCTTCCTGTAAACAATCACTCATGAATCCTAACTCTGTGTTCATCAATCTCTTCTGCAGCTCTGCTGGTGCTCATTCTTTCAATGTCTGTTCTTCAGTGCCTTCTTGATGTCTGCAGCCTCAATGTCTTCTTCTCAGTTGTGCTGCTCTTAGTTCTGTTCCTCTCCAATTCTCTTTTCCTCTTCAATTCTCTTCTCTTCAATTCTGCTCCTCTGCAATTCCGCGCTCTCCTTTTATACAGTCCTAGCCAGCATCTGATTGGCTAGAACTTGGGTCTCTGATCAGCCGAATTCATGATTGACTGGAACTCAGTGCACATACCATTGGCTCTGGTCTTAGCAACTCCCCTTAGGGTCCTGAGGGCTTCATGCCCACATGGGCTTAGCATGTAGTAAGTAGGAGCTTTAGGCCTACTTACAAACAAAGATGTAATCAAGCTTTCCTGCCTAGGCCCACCTGGGCCCTGCTGAATGGGTGGGGAAGACCTTCGATCATATTAATATTACACAGAGTCATTGAAGTCCAGTAGCAGGACAAAAGTCAAGATGACTGGTGATGGCCCAGCTTGCAGTGGATGATCTTCACATTTTCATTGTCTGTCCAAGCTCTAAGTGCCCCACAGTGCCTGCTTCAGCTACCTTCGTGGCCATTGGAACAAATTGTTCTCATCCACCTCTTCTGCTGGGGGAAGTCTTCACGTGCTTGAGACCCCTAGTTCACAGATGGGTTTGAGGCCTGTTGGCTATCCTCAGCCTGGCTAAGCCTGTCTGCCCAGACAGCTTCACCAGGGTGTGGCTGCTGCGCATACTATAGTTTCTTGGAGTCACAGGTGAGAGTTGCATGACATTTGGACACCAAAGGTGGATGAGCAGCCCTTAAAAGGGCACAGCATGCCCTCACACCAGAGGTGCTTGTCCTTCCTGAATACCCCATACACTCCTACAGGCTAAATAGGAAATGGTTAAAGGGGTTGGGAAAGGCTTCATGTTAAAAATGAGATTTTAGTTGGGACTTAAATGAAGCTAGGAGGCAGAGATGAGTAGGGAGAGCATTGCAGGCAAGGAGGACAGCTGAAGAAAATGTCTCAAGCCAAGAGATGGAGTGTCTTATATGTGAAATACCAAGGAGGCCAGTGTCACTGGATGAAAATATATGTCAGAGAATAAGGTATAAGATGACTGGATAAGTAGGAAGGGGCTAGGTTATGAAGGGATTTGGACACCAAACAGAGGCAAGGGGGTGACGTTTGGACCTACAGTTTAGGAAAATCCCCAAGGTGGCTGAAGGGAGAATGGATTGGAGTGGAGAAAGACTAGAGGCAAGCAGAGCCAATGCAGTCTATTGCAGTAGTTCAGGCATGTGGTGACGTGGGCATATACGAGAGTATTGACAGTGTCAGAGAAAAGAAGAGGCATATTTAAGAGATGATGCAAAGGTGAAATCAATGTGCCTTGGCAAGAGATTGGATATGAAAGGTAAGGAACAGTAAAGAGTCAAGGATGATACCTAGGTTTTGAGCCTGAGGGACTGAGAGAATGGAGTTGCCTTTGATAGTAATAGGGAATATAGGAGGGTTTAGAAGGAAAAATGACTTCAGTTTTAGACATATTGAATAAGACGTCTGAAAAGCAGTTGGAGATAGGAGATTGAAAGTCAGCAGAGAGTGTGGGGCAGAATAGGCATATTTGAGAGTAGTTAGCATAGAAATGATAATTAAATGTATGGGAGCTGATGGAATCACCAAGTGAAGTAGTATAGCAAGAGAAGAGGGTTCAAGACAGAAACCGTGAGACACCTACAATTAGAGAATGGGATCTGAAAAAGGATCCAGCAGAGGAAAAAGCAGAATTTGGATAGGTAAGAGGAAAACTAGGAGAGAGCGGTGTCCTAGAGAGAAGAGGGATCAAGGAGATGAGGATGATCAGTAGTGTCAGTGGCTGCAGAGAGGTTGAAGAGAATGAGAACTGAGAAGAGGCCATTGAATTTGTCAATCAAGAGATTATTGGTACCTTTGGAGAAAGCTGTTTTGATGGAATGATGAAATCAGAAGCTGAATTGTTAGGACTTAAGAAGAGAGTGAAGTGAGAGAAAACAGAGGCACCTATTGTAGATAGCCTTTTCAAAGAGTTTAACCACCAAGGGCACAAGCTATATAGAATAATTAGCAGAGATGGAGTGATCAAGTGAGGGTTTTTTTTTTTCAGGATGGTGGAGAAATGGGTATGTTGTATGCAGTAGGGAAGCAGCTAGTAGGTAGGGGAGACTAAAAATGAATAATAGAATGGGAATGACAGATGGGTGTTTTGTTGGAGGAGACAAAATGGAACAGAATCATTTATATAGGTATAAGGGTTAGCCTTGCTAAGGAGTAACACCACTTCTTTGGGTGACATGGGGATGAAGGAGATGATGGCAGAAGGCACCTGAGTGATAGGAAATGAACAAGTGGGAATAAGAGGGAGCTCATGGTGAAAGTCCTGAATGTTTATTTTTGCAAAATATGAGGCAAGATTCTCAATTGAGAGGGTGGGGGAAGGGAGATCCATGAGAAATTTTAGGAGGGATAAAAAGGTTTGGAAGAGCTGCTGTGGAAATTAAGATAGTGAATTAATAAGGAGCGTGACAAGTGCTAGGGAGATGGCCTGGGAGAGAATTGAGAGGTCAAGGGATTGGATGTTACCAATGAGGAGAGGGTCTTATACAATTAGGCCTTGGAGCCAAGGATTATAAGATCAGATCACATAAGTTTTTCCACACATTGCTGTTTTCATCATATTCATCATTTCTTACAACAAAGGAATATTCTATTACATTCATCTACCATAGTCTGTTTAACCATTCCCACTTTGTTTCCAGTTTTTTTGCTACCACAAAAAATGCTGCTACAAATATTTTAGTGTGTATGGGAATTTTCTTCTAAGTGAATCTGCTTAAAAGAGGATCAACATTCACAGTAAGTAGTGAGGAAACAGTTTGATTAGGATTTTATCTTGAAAAATGAAAACTGTAAAGTATATTTTCTTCTATTTAACAAATTATTATAGTTAACTCTGCTTATATTTTCTTACTACTTATAATATTTATTTATCAATGAGGAGATGAGATTTTTTTCCTCCTGAAAAAATCCATTTCCTCCATCTGCTATTCTTTTGGTTTTTCTGATTATACCATTTGCTTGATTCTTTAGACTCTTGCCTTCTCACTGTCACTCAATATAAAATATTGAAAAAATAAATAAAATCAACAAACAAAAATACTTGCTCTTCAACATTTGTATTGTTTTCTACTGATAGCACATAAAAAGAAACATTTCATTTCCTAATCTTTCATTACTATCTGAAAGTATTTAGCTTAATGCTATTTGTGCAGTTTGCAAGTCAAATAAAATAGCCTGCTTGCCACTGGGTTCTTTTGAAGAAAAGATTCAAATACTTCTTTTTTACTGAAGTCTATCTATCTATCTATCTATCTATCTATCTATCTATCTATCTATCTATCTGTCTGTCTATCTGTGTCTGTCTGTCTGTCTGATGTTTAGGTTCAGCTGTGTAAGATATGTTATTTTAGGGTGTTGGCAAATGCTCTTGCTTTCCAAATATTATATTCCAATTTCCTTTGATTTCTTATAAACATAAGGTGATGTTATAATGTTCTGATTCTTTCTCCTTGGAATTTAAAGGGGTTTTTTTTTTGTCTCTTTCAGAATATAAGATTTTACCTATGATGTGGAATTCTTGAAATTTGAGTTCATTGTTTTCTGGTGATTTATTCTTGGGGTTTCTGTTGTTTCTTTGGAAAAAGGAATTCTTTCAATATGAACTTTGTTGTCTACTTCCGCTATTTTTCAGCAATTTATTTTGCATGGTTTTTTTGGATTAAGATATTTGGGTTTTCTTTATGGTGATGTTTTCTGGAAGACCTATAATCTTTAGTTGATCCCTTTGCCTTCAGCATTCTTGTATGGTAGAGCTGTCATATGTTCTTCCACACTTATTTTAACTTGTCTCATTATTTTTCCTTTTTTCTGTATGCTTTCAAGTTCTATTACTTTCTTTTTCGGAGAATCTAATGGTTTTGTCTTTATCTAGTCTTTGATTAGACTTGCTAAATTCTGTTATTATTTCTTTACCAGTTTTTCTTATTTCTCTGACTGATTTTCTGAACCACTTTTTAAGTTGTACCATTGTCATTTCAGAGCAGAATCTGTTGGTCTGTTTTTCCCCATCTCAGAAGGTTTTGACTCAGATTCATTTACTTCAAAGTGTTCCTCCACTGAACTCTAATCTTTTGCTTAAACAATGCTTATTTCTCTATATGTCTTTACTGGAAATGTGTTTACCACATTTTAGAAGGCCTAGTGCTTTTGTGCCCTGCTATTGTGGGGATTCATAATATGTAGTATACAATACTCTTTTTCTGCTTTTTCTTTTTGGATAAGGCATTTTGACATTTGTTGAGTTCACAATATTTAAAAAAAAACCCCAAAACTCTGGGTGTTCAAAATGGTAGGAGCCATGCAGGTGTCTGCAAAGTGGCTTGGAGCTGGCAAGGGGACTTTAAGGATGTTATTCATCCATCCAGCGAGGCTGGAAGCAATGGGACCATGCTGAAGCATCCTAGGACTAAGGACTTACTAGGAACATTTAAAAGGGTTTAATTTCAAAAGTCAGGTGCCAAAAATTGCAGTGGTTACAGAAGTCGTAGGGAAGAGTTGTGGGCTCTGGGAGCAGGATAGGCTGGTAAATTGGTCTTCAGCTATTATTTTCTCTTCATTCACTTTGTGATGGGTTTTTTAATTGTTCTTTTCTTGTCCTGGCTGAGTTTACTGCATTTGGGAACTCTTTTCATGTTTATTTGCTACAGGGGTATTGGAGTGGGATGGGAAGAATTCGCCTAGGTTACCTATCACTCCTCTTTCTATAATTCCCTCATGTATATGTTTGACCTTCTACAAAGCATTACTGACAATAATTGTCATTATTAATAATACAGCTTCAGGTTAGAGGCACCCTAGATTTAAATGTAGGAGAAAAAGAGGGCTTCGCTGTGACAGCAAGAATGTCAACAAAGGATTCCTTACTTATACTATTCCTCCTCTCCCTTCCCCCAACCTCCACCCCTCCCTTTTTGGGGAAAAGTAAGGAAGTGCTTGTCAGCATCTGCCCCAAGGGTCCTTTGAGGCACTCTGATGTGGACTTGTGAGGCAAAGTGAAAAAGATAGACAAAAGAATTTGATGACTAGCTATATGGTTTTGTTAGGTTTGTTAGTGTGTTTGATTATTTGATTTTTGGGGATTTGCCTTGTCTGTGAGTACAAAGTACACTAATGTAGGGGCTTTAGCCAAAAACATATTTTTGTTCCTTTATTTTTACTGTAACATTGCAAAATGGAGTGGGAAATGCTTATTATATAAATAAATCTTATTTATTGAAAGAGCTAAAATGTGTATTTTCTTTTTCTTTTTTTTAAAAAGGTAATATGATGTATTACCACATTTCCTTTTCTTCCTGTTTTAGGGACCACTCTTTCTTACATTTGAAGAAGACCAAGTTCAAAAACCCTTAGAGCTAGCTGTTCAGCCAGTTGTGAATGTTGCCAGGTCTGTCCAGAAGGTAAGCCATAATATCTTGTATCTCAGGGCAGTGTATTTTTTGATTGTTGTTGTTGCTTATGGCATCACTCTTTCTTTTATTTTTTAAGTTAATTAATTTTTAGTTTTCAGTATTCACTTCCATAAGATTTTGAGAATTCAAATGGCATGTAATCTGATATAGGCTTTACATATACATTCATATTAAACATGTTTTCACATTAGTCATATTGTAAAGAAGAATTAGAACCAATGGAAGAAACCACAAGAAAGGAGAAACAAAAGAAAAAGAGAGCAAATAGTGTGCTTTGATCTGTATTCAGACTCTGTAGTTCTTTTTCTGGATGTGGATAGCATTTTCCTTCATGAGTCTTTTGGAGTTTTCTTAAATCCTTGCATTGCTGAGAAGAGCTAATTCTATCAAAGATAGTCATCGCACAATGTTGCTGTTACTATATACAATGTTCTCCTGGTTCTGCTTACTTCACTCAGCATCAGTTCATGTAAGTCCAGGTTTTTCTGAAGTCTGCCTGCTCATCATTTCTTATGGAACGATAGTATTCCATCACATTGATGTACCACAACTTGTTCAGCAATTCCCTATTGTTGGACATCCCCTCAGTTTCCAATTGGGGCAATGTATTTAAAGCTGGACATTGAAGTTATTTTTGATTTATCATTACTGAAACCTTGTATCAAGAAATTTTCTGAATAATGTAGAGATTTGACCTTTCTAGCTATGGTAGTATATTTTTACTGTCGACAGTTGAGCCTCAGGTGGATTTTATTCAAGACCCAGTGTTTCGTTTTATGCCTTCTCATCCTATATGACTCTTGTCCCTTGTCTTCCATAAATATTCCTTTGAGGAACTAACCAATGTGGTGTGAGCTTTCCTTTTCTTTTGACATTAAGTCTTCTGGTAATCATCTTGCCTTGAGGACACTGTTTTGTTGAATGTTAATGTTTACTTTAGAGAGGATGAGTCTATGATCAGTCCAGCCATCTGTGCCACCTATTACCTTCCTCACTCTCACATCTTATCTGTCTCTTCTCCTTTCAATGACATAATCTATTAAATGCTATTGTTTGCTTCAAGGGTGCATCCAAAATGTTTTATTATGTTTAGGTAAATGGAAGACAATGTGGGTGATGAGAAGGTCATGAGACACACAAGTCTTCAGTAGTAAGTGACCGTTGCTGTTACTGTTTCCAACTCCATTCCTCCCAGGGACTCCCTGCCATGTCTGATAGTTTGTGTCTACTCTGGTGTTAAAGTCACCCAGAATTACAAGCTTGTCCTCTTTTGGCCTGTTGATCATAAGGGTCTTTAGGACTTACTAAAATTTTTCTTTGACCCCATCAGAGTTCATTGTGGTGGGAGCATATGCACTGATGATGGTGGCATGGAGCTTTCCTACAAGTGGCAATCACATTGTCATGAACCTACCTTTTACTCCTTTTGATCAGCATACAAGCTTGCTGACTAAATTAGTTTTGATTACAAAACCTACACCACCTTCATGGCACTCCCCATAACTACAGCCATTCCAGAAAATGTATATCCGGCTTTGACTTTGCCAGCCTTACTTCAGTCAGGGCTGTTATTTAGATGTGATACCCTCTGAATTCTCTTGCAACAAGAGCTGTTCGTCTTTCAGATCTACTGGATTTCATGTTGTCCATAAGCAAGTGCACATTCTATGTTCCAATGATGAGTAGAATCATCTTCACAAAAATTTTTGTACATTTTTTTGTGTTTCAACTACAATACAGAATTCCCACCTGCAACAGTAAACAGACCAGGGTTAGGTTAGGTGAAACAGACAATTTTTAGGTCATCTTTTCTAGTCCCTTCCTCACGACAGGAAATGAACAGTGAAGTCCTTCAAAAAGGCTGCTCAGACACCCAGGGGCTGCCGAATCCTGCAGCTGCTTCAGTTTAATAAGATGACCCTATAGCCTGAGCTATCCATGTTCAGGGTTGTGACTATAGCTCCTAGGGTATCTGCACCTGTTGCTTCTTAACTTGTCTGTCATAGGCAAAAATGGTAAAATGGTATGGATGATGTTGACTCACTCATAAATTGGATTTAAGTGAGACAGTTACATCAAGTCATCTTCTCTTCTAGAGTCATTGAAGTCCAGTGGCAAGACATGAGACAAGATGATTAGCCATGACTTAGGATGCAGTGGATAACCTTGGTGTCTTTGATGTCTAACCAAACACTAAGTATCCCACAGCACCTGATTCAGCTGCCTTGTGGCCATTGGAATAAATTGTTTTCATCTGTCCATTCTATGGGGGTGGGGTGGGGTGGGGGTGGGGGGGGCGAGAAGTCTTCATATGCTTGGGGTAAACATCCCTATAACTTACTGAAGGGACTGAGACTGCTGAGTTACCCTCAACCTGGTTTAACCTTTCTGCCAAAATGATTTACTGGGGTATGGCTGCTGCACATGTTACAGCTCCTTGGAGCCACAGGTGAGAGTTGGGTGAATCAGGTGGACATCAAAGGTGGGAAGCAGCCTGCAAGAGGGCTTAGCAGCCCTCACACCAGAGGTGCTAGTCTTTCTTGAACACCTGTACACACCATCTAGCATATAGTAAGCACTTATTGATTGATAAAAATGGCGTAATATTTGCAAAACGCAGTGTCTGATACAGAGCAGACTTGTAATACAAGTTTATTTATTTAAGAAATTTCAATGATTTGGCAACTGATTGGATAAGTGAGATGAGGGAGAGGGAGGATTTGAGGGTAATGGTGAGATTATGAACTTGGGAGACTAGAAGAGTGGTAGTGCCTTTAAAAAGAAATACAATAGTTTGGAAGAGAGAAGGATTTATGGGGAAAGATAATGAGCTCAGTTTTAAACATGTTGAGTTGAGTTTAATATGTCTTTGGGACAACCTTTTTGAAGTATTCAATAGGCAATTGATATTAAGAGATGAAAGCCTGGGAAAGACTAGAGCTGGTTATGTAGATCTGGGAAGATAGTTACCCATGGGAGCTGATGAGGCTGTCAAGAATGAATAGAGAGGGAAAAGAAGAAGGCACAGGATAGAACCTTGGGGAATACTCACATGTAGTGTAGGAGAGTTTGGATGAAGACCAGTGGAGCCAAACAGAGATAGCAGTTAACAAAACTTTGCTACTATTTACCAGGAGAGGGTAACAGTATCAACAGGGAACATTTGGGGCTATGTAAATGATGCCATGGAGTCCCTTGGCCAAAGGCAGCAAGCACGCTGTGTGATAGCTTCTTGATGTGGCACCATTGCAATGGCTTTTATGCTTCAGTTGAAGTCCCAGAGACCTGGAGGGCTCAAACTTTATATAGAGTTTTACAAAGAGCCAACTGGCATCAATAGTTATTCCTAGAGGAAAATGTTTGGGACCAGAGAAATGAGGATGTTTTCTAAGTTAGCTAACAAAAAAGGAGAAATGAGAGGCAGGAACATATGGAACTTAGCTCTAACTATGCCATCTAGAAAGAAGTTTGAAGAGGACAATGTCAAGTCTCTAGTTTTATTAGTCTTATTGTTGAGGTTTTAGAAGTTTAGGGGTGCTCGGGACCCCAAAACACCAAGACGCCGGGTCCTGCCAAATGAATTCGATCCAAACCTTCTTACAGCCAAAAAACCCAAACTTTTTTTTTTTAAAGATTCACCATATTGGGTAGAATCTTAAGAAATTTCACCATTTTGTGACACTTGTATTGACAACTGGGCAACAACAGTCTTAGCCAGGTTGAGTCTGAGCTAGATTGAATCTGAGCATCTTCGAGGAGGCAAGATGAAACTTAGATACAGAAAGATCGTGGGAGGGATCTAAAGTGGTCTAGTAGTCTGGGGTGATGGGAGGAGGGGTTTAGGGAGGGTCTTGATGGGACTGGGATGAGGGAAGGGGGGCTCACAAGACTGGGGTGAGGTCAGACTCCAAGAATGAGATTAAGGGTGGGAAAAAGCTGAAGGCTACCTGGAAATAACAGACAATGGAGGGGAGGGTAACAGATTTGGGTATAGATATTTTGATAGGATCAAGGTGGGAAATAGCCTTAGCTGGACAATGGAGGGCGAGGCTAGGTTAAGAGTAACAGATTTGGGCCTAGAGTTAATGAAAGGCTTATGGCCTCAGGCAAATGTCTCATCAAATGGAAAGATTCAAGCAGGGTTCTAGGGGACTCCCAGAGCCTATACCCCATTGTCAGCACATATGCATCCTGGGAAGCTGGGACCCTACCAGTCAAACTAGTTTTCTTTGACTCACATGGTAGTTAAGGGTCTTAATATGGTTGATGTTATTAAATTATTCAGGTATTCATTGTTAGGTACTGCTACCAATCATACTTGTCAACATGAAGAGACATTTTGTAACTAGTTTATTATGTACTGGAACATAATCTTATGGTACCAACAACAACAAAAACCAATGGGCCATGAGTGGCATTTTTAGATATCTAATATAGGACAGGGCAGGATGGATATAGTTGGAGTTTTTACAGAGGGCAAAAAAGAAATGTTGGACACTGGGACATCAAAGCACCCAACTGTATTAGAGACACAGAAGACCAAAGTGATTAAGTCGAAACTTTATTAGGGGATTTGCTTTCTGGAGTCCTTGCCATAGCACCTTGCCAGGGTCAGCAGGCATTGGGGGATATTTCCTTTAAGAGGCTTTGTTCTTAAGCTATTTATGTGCTCTTTACTGCTTAAGGGGGAAGTGGGCTGAAACATGCAGGATGTGACTAAAGTAGCATGATGTGTAAATGTTCAACCCAGACAGAGTAAAATACCTAGCTTACCATATAACCTTTTTGACTTAGCTGGAATATTTTATGAATTTCTTGCCCCTGACTGCAGCTATAATCCATTTAACCACAAAGGCCCTAACTGCAACTATGATCCCATTTAACCCACAACCCATTCCTTCATTGTTGGCCTGAAGGCCACATCTTCCAAAATGCATCTAGGGCTTGTGGATGCAATTTGCTGCCTCTCCTTTTCCTGTTCCACAACAGAAAAGTGCAGATTTACAGGCCAAAGAACTGATATCAGAAGGGGAAGATCTCCATTGTATAAATTTATTAATTGATCAATAAGCACTAGAGACTCTTCTGGAATTTACAAATAGCCAGGAAATACTCATCATGAGTAAATAAAACTGAGCCAGAAATTCTTTTGTCATTAACCAGTTAATGACCTGGGTTAAATTTTTTGAGGTCTCAACTAACTTCCACAAAAACAAAAAGTTTCACTTAGTTACTTGACTTTGTTTAAAACAAAACAGCCTATACTGGAGCCAGTAGAAAAGAAATGAAAAGTTCTCTTATGATAATAATAAGCCAACTGAGTAGTCTGAGAAGGAGTGGTCCCATAGATAAGAGGCAAACAAGAATAGTGTGACAAAAACTCAGAGAGGAAAGAATGTTTGGCAGTTAAATGCAACGGATAGGTTGAGAAGGATTAGGACTAAATTAAAAAAAAAAGATTATCAGATTCATCTATCAAGGAATTATTGGTAACTTTAGGAGCAGTTTCCATCGAGTAATTAGGTTGAAAGCCAGATTCCAAAGGAGGCTGTGAGAAAGGAGTAAGAGGAGGGAAAGTGGCAACAACTTTTTCTAGGAGTTTGGCTGAGAAAGAGGGGAAATATACTATTATACTTTGAAGGAGAGGAGAGGCTCTAGTGGAGGTTTTTTAAAGATGGCAGAAACTTGGACTTTTAAAAAAAGGCCGTAGAGAATGAATCAGTTATTGAAGGTTAAAGATTCAAGGAAAGAGGGGGATGATTAAAGATACAGTCTGCCAGAGAAAATACTAGAGGATGGGATCAAGTGCACATTTATAGGGCTTGACCTTGGGAAGAAGTGTCTCATTGTCAGAGCCTGGGTGAAATGGGATGAGAAGGGGAGAAGAGAAAGCTCACATTGAATGTCCTCAATTTTTTCAGCAAAGTAAGAGGCGAGGTCCTCATCTGAGAGAAGGAGGGGATGAAGAGGGTTGAGAAGGCTTCAGGAAGGAAGAGAATATTTGGAATAGCCTCTATGGGGAGGCAGTTAGGAAAACAATTAGGGAGGAATAAAAGGACTACTTGGCTGCCACAAGTTGAGGTTAGGTTACATGAATTTTTAATGTACCTAGATATGGTTGTGGCATTTTCTTTAGCTTCATTTAGCAGCTCATGAGTGGGAGTTGAGGAAGTAGATGGTGGGAATAATTCAAGGCTGAGTCTTGGCAGGAGATTATCAGTGGGACAAGGGGGCAAGAGGTTCAAGAGAAGTTGATAATGTAGAGTTGAAATGGCTATTGAGTTGAGATTGAAGAGGGAGAGGAATGAAGTCAGAAGAGGGGTAATAGTCTGAGAAAGTACTTAAGGGTGAAGGGAATGAAGGTCTCAACGAAGGCAAAGAACACAAATAGGAGTAAAGTATAGGAAGAGGTATAATAAGTCATATAGGACACTTTTGAGTAATGGCAATTTCTAGTGTGTAATTATCCCTGTGTTGCTGAAGTAGATTGAAGGAGTAGGTCATGGGATTAAGGAGGTTGAGGAAGTGGGAGGATAGGGAGTTTGAGTTTTAAAGACTTCTAGGAGAAGGGTAGCAATTGAGGAAGAAAGGAAGATAAGGAATTGAATGCTTAACACCCTGAGAAAGGAGGGATGATGACCTGGGAATTAGCATGCTATAGTGTAAGACAAATAACACTAGCATACAGGAGGGCTGCTAGCACAGGTTCATTCTTGATCTGGTCAGACAGGAAGACAGCTTCTGAGGGGTTATCATCTTACCTCATTCTAGTCTAGTCTTCTCAAGAAGATTTACTGATAATGGGAGCACCAACTTCTACAGCATTCCCTAATCACCCTTCTCAAGGGACTGGCAAGAAGGGGGGCAACTATCCCTACATCTCGATGCGGTCAATTGAGACAGGCACAGCTTGTGTGCTCCCCTAAATCCCCTCAAGCCTCAGTGGGGGCAGGTTGAGGCAAACACAGATTCTCCCCAAGCCTTGATGGAGGCCAATCAAGGCACACACAGCATTCCAGCTTGTGTATTCAACCCTAAGGGATCCCTACTCACTGACCAGTGTTATAGGGCAACAAACAAAGAAGGCATATTGCCAGCAATAGCCTCACAAGTTTACATGACCTCACTGTTATATCCACTGCACAGTTGCAGTGAATATTTACAATTCAAGCATAAATGTTTATATTATTTATCATTATATAACTCTGTGCAAGTTGGTGGTGATGTTTACAAGTCATGAGCCTGGGAAATAGAGATTGTTATGGCCATGGATACTGGGAAACTAAACTCTAAGAAAGAATAACAAAAAGCCACCTTACACACTATAACCTACCTTACTTACGTATAGCTACCATAGTTTTGATAGAATATTAAGAAAAAGTTTGGGTAGAAAATTTTAATTGTGTGGATTTCAAAAGAATGAATGAAGGAGGCAAAGGGAGATTCTGGAAGTGACGGTGGGAAACAAGGAGTGTTCCAACTCCCTTTCTAGGATCAGTGTGACAGGAGTGTGAGAGAAAGCCCAGTCAGTGCTGGAGAGGGTAACTAGGGATACAGTGTCATGGAGTAGGGTGGGAGGGGAATAAGCTACTGTAAGAATTTGAAATATTAGAATTACTTAATCACTGTGTATATTTCTGTGTAAAAGTATGCTTCATGTTCCATACTATCTAGGTTCAAAGAATATTAGGACTAAAAAAGAACCTTTAGTCCAAATTCCTAATTTTTAACCAATGAAACAAAGCCTGTTCATAAGCTGGGCACTGCCTGTATAATATAGCTTACAACACACCAATGCTATTTCATCATACATTTTGCCCTTTCCCATTTGGTAGATTTGGAATGATTATTCTTATTTCAGTAATGTCACAAATATGCCTCTTAAAAATTCTCCACATTCAATGGATTTTGCCATTGTTTCTCAGACATGAATATAGGTAGTGTTTTATCATGTCACAAGATGCTAAAGCAGATATTAAAGTATAGCAAAATTATGTTTTGCCAGGCTGTTGCCCATTTAGGTAAAACATATTGGACTTTAAAATCAGCCATTTAAAGAAGAATAATAAGGGGAAATTACTGGCCAATAACCCAAATTTCATTTGAAGAGATTAAAGGCTGTAGAAAGTAATAGAAGAAAGGCCTTATAAAAATATTTAGATCCTAAAAGGTCATGCTTTACTTAACTAGTTACTTCTTTCTTAAGACTTTCTGATTTAGTGACCCATAAACACCCAAATCTTTTTTTTCAGAAGTTTTAGATTTTCTATTTAACCTTTTCTCAGGTTTCAGTGTATCGAGAAATGGAGATAGAGTGAAGCTTCATATGGTAAAAATGCAATGGGTAACTTATGAAATTTTCTTTTCCTGGTTGAAGGTAGTAATTAAACCATCCTTTAAGTTTCTTTATAATTCTGCGTAAGTTAGTATAGATTTCAAAATATAACAAGAATAAACCAAATAGAGCTGCTTTCTTTTTAAATTGTAAAGAGCCATATCTGTTTTATGAGATATTACTTTTTTTTCTTTCTGCGTAGAGTTACTTAGATATTTTTTCATCTACACTCAGCAAAATGAATTATTTCAAAAAGTTTATGTGCTATTTAAAAAAAAACAGTTTTTAAAAAATCTTTCCATAAGAACAATAATTAACTTTAAAATAAACTTGAAGTCTCTAAGATAGATAAACTTACAATATAATATTCAACATAAAATAGCACCTTCGTTCAGGACCAAAGGAGGTTAGCAAACTGTATTTTAAACACAAAATTTGCTTAATATTTTTTACTTGCATTTGGTGGCATAAATCATACAGAAGGTTATTAACCCTCACCCTTCTTAAGAAGAGTTATTCATGTGACAGTAAGAGGACTGGCCTTAGGTTGACGTTCTTAGGTCATTCTTGAATTCTGCCCTAAGTTCTTTGGAAATCATTATGGTTTATACTTTTACAAGGACAGCACCTTAAGTAAAACAATTCC
Organism: Phalanger gymnotis; assembly: GCA_028646595.1. Taxonomy (NCBI): domain Eukaryota; kingdom Metazoa; phylum Chordata; class Mammalia; order Diprotodontia; family Phalangeridae; genus Phalanger; species Phalanger gymnotis. Next base: position 504,788,374 of record CM053622.1, read on the forward strand.
TTTGGAAAACAGAAATATATGAAAAGTAATGACTATGTGCTAGCAGATTTCACAGAATTTTATTTTTAAATTTTTTAAATTTATTTTTAAAAAGATAAATTACATTTCTCACATTAAAAAATTTGTAAACCTTTTTTAAAATGATAGGGCTATAAGATTATGAAGAAATAGATAACATATAATTTTTTTGGAGAAGAACTCATGAAATTTTGAATCATTTTATTTCTATGAAGAAAGGTCAATTCTTATGTTTTAAGTAAATTTCTTAAGAGCAGGAGCTCTGAACCTTTTCTGGGTCATGAATCTCTGGGATTCTGGTGAAGCCTGCAGACCCCTTCTCAGAATAATTTTTTTTAAGTGCAATAGAATACACTAGATAGCAAAGGAAACTAATTATGTTGAAATATGTTCACCAAAACCATTTTTTAAGAACGAGTTCATGGATCCCAGATTAGAAACCCCTGTTTTGAAGTTATTGTAATTCAAACTTTGGGCCACTTTACAGAATATAAATTTAATTGTATTTGAGCTTATAATGGAGATTGGGAAAAGCTGAAGGCGGGGTTTAAGGGAAGAAGGGAAAGCATGGGAACAAGAAAGGTGAAAGGAAAAATGTTCTGTCCTGTATGTATTTGAGAAGGATAGACACTTTTAAATGACAATTATATTTATTATCTTTATTATCACTTCATTTGATATTTCAGGTTCTGACATCCATTCTCAGTAGCAGGGTCAATAATTTCCCAGGGGTATAACAAAAATTGACACTCAGATCTTCCCTGATCGTTTGGTGGTAATTCATCCTGAGGAAAAGAGGTGTTATAATTTTCACAGCTGTGGCAACTCTCAACCATCAAGGTGCCTTTAGACCTCTGCTATAGTTAATAGCTTACTAGCTTCTTACTTAGTTGATACTTTGGCCTTCTTGGTATTCTCTCAAGAAATATTGCTGACCCAGTCTTATTCCAAAAGATTTACCCCCCAACTTTATAAACTTCCTATTCTTTTCTCCTTCCCTTCTATCCCTCTAAGGAATGGTATCAGTTGGTTGGGAGATGAGAAGGGGTTATGACACATGTAACTCCTTTGCCTTATCTCATGAGTCGATATCATCCCTTCTCATTTCTTATTTTACTCCAAACACTGAGGAAAAGATCACTCTTCTCACCAAGGCCAACCCTTCTACACATACACCATTTCCTCCTGTCTGCTTCAACAATCTGCTCTTACTATCATCTCTCTCTTTCACCTTACATTCTAATCTTGAGTATCTTTCCTCATCCACTGGAATCTTCCCTGCTGTCTATGAAGGTCTTGACTACATCTTGTCATTACTGTTAGCTATTGTCCTATATCTCTTCTCCGTTTCTGAGCCAAACTTGAAAATTTTGTCTTTGTGTGTTGCTTCCACATCCTCTCACTATCTTTTTAACTCTCTGCAGTTTGGTTTTTCAGTCTCCTTTAATTGAGACTGCTTTCTCCAAAGTTACCAGTGACCTCTTAATTGCCAAATCTGATGGCCTTTTCTCATTCCTTATCCTTCTTAGCCTCTCTACAGCATTTAACATTGTTATCCACATTCTCTGGGTTTTTGTTACCACTGCTCTTTCTCAGTTTTGCTACTATCTATTTAACTGTTATTCCTCATTCTCCATCTGTGAGAATATGCCGAAACTCTGTCCTGGGCTCTCTTCTATTTTTACTTTACACTTTCACTTGGTGTTCTCATCAACTCCAATAAACTAGAATATAATCTCTGTTGACAACTCCCAAATCTACATGTGAAGCCCTAGTCTCCTTTTTGAGTTCAAGTCCCACATCATCAACTATTAGACATGTCTAACTAGATGTTTCCTAAGTTTCTCAAATACAATATATCTCAAACTGAACACGTTATCTCAAAGCCCTCCAAATCTACCACTTTTTTCATAGTTCTCTGTTTCTTTTGACGGTATCACTAACCTTTCAGTCACTTCAGTGTCATTCTTAAGTCCTTATTATCACTCCTCCCACATGTCCAATCAGTTGCCAAATCTTGTTATTTCTCACTCCACAATATTTTTTTTAACTTAAAAATTTAAATATTTTTTAAAAAAATTGAGTTTTAAATTCTCTCTGTCCCTTGAGGCCTAATCCACTGAGAAGGCAAACAATATGATGTCAATTATACAAGTGAAATCATGCAAAACATTTCCATATTAGCCATATTGAAAAAAGAATGTGAAAAAATTTAAACTTTAGTTTGCATTCAGGGTTCATAAGTTATTTCTCTGGAAGTTAATAGCATTTTTCATCATAAGCCCTTTAGAATTGTCTTGGATCATTGTATTGTTCAGAGTAACTAAGTTTTTCACAGCTGATTATACTTACAATATTGCTGTTACTGTGTACAAAGTTCTCCTGGTTCTGCTCATTTCACTTCATATTAGTTTATGTAAGCTTCCCTAGGTTTTTCTGAAAGCATCCTCCTTGTCATTTCTTATACCACAATAGTATTCCATCACAATTATATACCACAGTTTGTTCAGCCATTCCCCAATTGATGGGCATCCCATCAATTTCTAATACTTTGTTGCTACAAAAAGAGCTGCTATAAATGTGATATCTATAAATATTATTTATATTTTTTCTTTTCTTTTATATTTCTTTTATATCCCTTTTATATTTTCTTTTATATTCCTTTTTCTTTCATCTCTTTAGGATATAGACCTAGTAGTGGTATTGCTAAGTCAAAGAGAATACACAGTTTTATAGTCCTATGGGCATAGTTCCAGATCGTTCTCTAGAAAGGTTGGACCTTTTCACAACTCCACCAACAGTTGATCAGTGTACCTATTTTCCCAAATCCACTCCAGCACTCGTCATTTCTGGTAAATGTGAGGTGGTACCTCAGAGTGTTTTAATTAGCATTTTTCTAATCAGTAGTGATTTAGAGCACTTTTTTCATATGACTATTGTGTGCAATGCAGGAGTAAATGAGACTCCAGAATATCAAACTTGTCTTGGAGTTTACTGAGTTGCCACCAAGACAGCTCCACCTAAATGGGCAAAGACTTCCCAAAGTCAGTTTACTTGGGGCTTCTTTGTGCCTCAACCACAAAGGTGGAGGAAGGCTTCAGGCAAAAGGAGTTTATGAGTCTGTTGTTAAAAGCTGATTAGATAAAACACCTTCACCTGAAAGACCAAGTTGATTCCTGAAATCTGAGAACCTTTGAAGTCTCTCTGAACAGATTATTATCATACAGGATGTTCCTGTGGAGAAATGATTGGCTGAAGAGTGTGGTGAGGAAGTCCTTTGATTGGCAAGCTAATGTTTAACACAAGATGGAGGGAGTTGTGCTCAGTTCACCAAGATGGAAGGAGTTGCTCTCATTTGTGTTTCACACTATAGCTAGCTTTGATTTCTTCTTCCGGAAACTACTCGTTCATACTCTTTGACCATTTATTAATTGGGGAATGGCTCTTATTTTTATAAATTTACAAATAAAAATTTTTATAAATTTGATTCATTTCCCTATATATTTGAGAAAAGAAGCTTATATTAGAGAAACTGTAAAATTTTTTGGTATTATTTCATTATGTATGGTACCTTTTAGCAAAATGTTTCCCTGTTTATCTCTTTTATCTTTATCTGTTTTTGATTTTGCTTTATCTGAGATCATGATTGCTACCTTTCCCATTTTTGTTTCAGCTAAAGCATAATAGATTCTGCTCTAGCCCCTTATTTTAACTCTGTGAGTGTTCCTTTCTGTTTCAAGTGTGTCTTTTGTAAGCAACATATTGTTGGATTCTGGCTTCTAATCCATTCTGCTATCTGCTTCTGTTTTATGAGTGAGTTCATTCCATTCGCATTCCAGTTATGATCTGTTATTTTTTTTTTGAGATCATCACAACACAATCAACTTACACCTGTGCTCCTTTTCTACACAGACTCCTTCTGTCTGCCCTAATAATGATAAAGTTCTTGGAATTACGTGCATCGTCTTCCCATATAGGAATGGAAACAGTTTAATCTTACTGATTCCCTTATGGTTTTTCTTTCACATTTACCTTTTTAATGCTTTTCTTGAGTCTTGTATTTGAATGTCAGATTTTCTATTCTGCTCGTCTTCTCTTTCATTAATTGTCAATTTTTCCCCTGAAAGATATTTATTTTTGCTGAGTAGGTTGTAGTCCTAGTTCCTTTGCTTTCCAGAATATTTTATTCCAAGCCATCTACTCCCTTACTGTGGAAGCTGCTAAATCTTGTGTGATCCTCTAGCTCTTTTCACATTATAGTCTTCTTCTGGGTTTGTCTCTTGGTCTTCCCTGCCACCATATTAGCTTATTATAATCAAGTATTTTTTTTTATTTCCTCATTTTTCTAGCCTATATCTTGTGTTTGAATTTTTTGTTAAAGTTAGATCCTGCTCACCTGAGGTTGGGGAGGCACTATCCCAATCTTCAGGCTTTTTCATGCTGTTGTTTTCAGAGCTAGTCCTGGGTGCCTGCAAGTTTTTGGTACTTCCAAGGTGGTGTGATACAGGGAGAGGTGAGGTCATTGCTCAAATGGTCTTTATCCAGGAAGGCCCCTTGCTGTCCTGTCGCCGCAAGCACTAGTGCTCCTCTCTGCCCTGGAATTGTGACCAGAACTCCTGTTCCCTTGTGATTGACCACAAAAGCTCCTATCTGCCCTGCAACTGGGTCCCAGAACTGCGCAGAATTAACACAACAGGGTCCTGTACCCAGTACCAGCAAAGGTTCCCTGTGATCTCTTTCTGACCAGCTGCCTGAACCCCTCCCCCTACCATCTTTGGGTGTAGAGCTCCCTATGCTGTTGCCACTGTTGCAGTTGCCAGGGCCCACCCCTAGTGTTGCCTCAGGCTAGTCTTTAAAGTTGCTTGGAGGGAAAAAAAAAAAGTTGCTTGGAAGGGAATGTTGGGAGATCTCACCTGGATTGCTGTCTCTACACCATTTTGGCTCTGCCTGTCCACACAATACCTCCAATACATGTATTAACTTTTCTCCTCTCTCATATTTACCACCCTGGTTCAATTCTTCATCATTTTTGAATCAAATTATTTCAATATTTTCTAATATGGTCTCTCTGATTCAGGTCTCTCCATCCTTCACCCAGATGCCAAAGTGACTTTCCAAAGGAATAGACCTGACCATTTCACCTCAGTTGTGTTTAGTCATTCAGTTGTGTCTGACTCTTTATGACCCCATTTGGAGTTTTCTTGGTGAAGATACTGGAGTGATTTTCCATTTCCTTCTCCAGTGGATTAGGCAAACAGAGGTTAAGTGACTTTCCCAGGGTCAAAGCTAGTGAGTGTTTGAGGCCAGATTTGAACTGAAGTCTTCCTGACTCAAGGCCTAGTGCTTAATCCACTGAACCATCTAGCCACCTCTAATGTCACCTCTGAAGAATTCAGTCATTTTTTTCAGTTGTTTCTGACCCTTAGTGACCCTACTTGGGGTTTTCTTGGCAAAGATATCAGAGTGGTTTGCCATTTCCTTCTCTAGCTCATTTTATAGATGAGGAAACTCAGTCAAACAGGGTTAAGTGACTTGCCCAGGGTCACATAATTAGTAAGTATCTGCGGCCAGATTTGAACTCGAGAAGATGTCTTTCTGACTACTACCTTGTGTTAATGTTGTATATAAAATATATGCTTATATGTGTAGATGTGTCCATCCCCATGACAATGTGAACTCCCTGAGGTTAGGTGCTGTTTCACTATTGACTTTATATTCTCAGTATCAGCACAATTCTTTTCAAATAACAACTGATAATAGTAATAAATGATAAATGCTAATTTATTGGTAGAATTTACATTATAGGTACATGATATTTCTCAGTAATGTATCAATAGCAATAACAAAAAAATTCCAAATCCTTCAAGATTCACATGTGTACTTTGATTTAACAATTTATTTTAGTCATAGAGAATTCACATTTTATGATTTTTTTTCTTGAATTAATTTTGGAATTATTCTTTTTTGCTTCACTATATAACATGTTTACTAATTTTAAATTCTAAATTCTTAGGATTCTACTAGAGGTTTGTTTTGGAGGGGGGGGAAACTTGATGTTCTGTACTTATAAATCATTACCCTCATCCCCTAAGCCCCGTGCTATCCTTCATCTCAATTTAACTTCTTATTTTCTCCTTGTTTTCTCCCTTCAAATATATACATGTAACAAAGATGTGTAAGTGCAACCTACGAACAATTTCTTTTATTCTGAATTAATAGTCATATCAGCTGTAATTGTGATTTCCAGATTTGAGAAACTTCTTTTTGGAAAAGCACATATGACTAATGGATTTTACTGTGTGTTAATGTCGGATCTACTTAACCAACCCTAAATATTTCCCCTAATCTCCAGACTTGAATTTCCAACTGCCTTTAGATATCTTGAACTTGATGTCTCATAGAATTTTAAACTAAATTTGTCTGAAAACAGAACTCATTATTTTCTCTCCCACTATATGCTTCCCTCTTTCTAACTTTCTAATTATTGTCACGGGAATCAACATCATCCCAGCCAGTCAGATTTGCAACCCAGTTGTTAGCCTTGATTAATTACTCCTGCCATCACTCTGTTGCACTGGCCTTCATCATCTCATGTCTAGATTATTGCAAAGCCTTCTGTGCGGTTTCCCTGCCACAATTCTCTCCCCACTCCAGTCCATCCTCTACTTAGATGTGAAATTGGTCTTCCTAAAATGCAGGTCCCACCATGTCACACCTGACCATTCCCTTCCCCCCCCCATTTATCTTGTGTTTGGCATAACCTTCATAACCTGACACCTTCTTACTTTTCTAGTTTTCTTATACTTTAACATCCCTTCCCCCAATCCCTCCTCATTCTGTGGTCCAGTATTACTGGCCTGTTGGCTGTTTCTTGCACAAGATACTCCATCTTCTAACTCCATGCATTTTAATTAGCTATCCCTGATGCCTGGAATGCTCTCCTTCCTTGTATCTGACTTGTGGTTTTCTCCGCTTCTTTCAAGTGCCAGCTAAAATTGCATTTTTTGCAAGAAGCCTAGCCTGATCTCAGGAAATGCTAAAGCTGTCTGTTTATGTACATTGTTTTTTTTTTTTTAATCTCTTCATTAGACTGTGAGCTCCTTGAGAACAGGGACTGCTTTTTTGTTTTTCTTTGTGTCCTTAGCATACTAAGTGCTTAATAAAGGCTTATTGGCTAATTGAGTTGTTGACTTACCTGACTGGGAATGTATAGAAAACAATGCTAGCAACTGTGTCTAAAGGAAGAATGATCAAAACAACTGATTTGGCAATTGCCATGTTGAACTTCTGGGAAAAAATTCATCTGTATTAGAGGACATTTTGGAATGCTATTTCCAGGTTTTCAAGTGCTGCATGACATTTAATCAAATTAGAAAATTTAAACTCATAGCTAGCTATGGAATTCTGATAAACAAAAAAATATGCAAATTGCATATATGGAAGATTTTTATTGCTTTTTATAAAGTTTGTTTATATTTTAAAATTTAATGAAATACTTCTTCCTCCCCAGGTGGTGTCCTATAATGTTGGAGGAGATTCAATTCAGTTTATTGTCCATGTGCTCTCTGCCTCATCTGATGCTTCAAAATGTCAGTCATATGATGTACAGCTATCTCCATTTCATTTACAGGTAAAATTTAGTGGTTTTTTTCTTTTCATATCATGAAAACTTGACACAGAACCTTCCCAAATCATACTTCCTTTATGTGAAATGAAAGGAAGGCATTGCAAGTTAGCTAATATGTGTTATGTACCATATAAAATGTTTCATATATCTTAATAGATATCTTCATATATCTTAATAGAAAAAAAAAGCCAACCTCTCCCTCCCCACCCCCCAAACCAGCTTTAAGTAGGGCTTTACTGTGCCTTAAAGTAGGGAATGAGCTATTTTACATGAATCTTTTTAAAAGAGCTATTTCACAGATATAGATGTAACCATATCACCTCACAAAACAGTACAAAATGGTGCGGGAGAGGAAAACAACTCTGGTTAAAGCCTGGCTTGAGACTCAACTAAGTGAGATCATCCCAGGAGCATTTAGAAATAAAATTGGAAGGAAGGCAACAAGTTGATATGGAAATGGAAGAGATCTACAGACACTGTTATATTGATTTATTTTCAGTGACAGTGAAATCACCACATTTCATTTCAACCCCTAAATTCCCAGGGTGCTACATGAGAAAGGCAAAATTGCCACAAGAAAATTAAGTTGGAAAGAGCAGCTAGATGAGACCATGTATATACAAATAAAATCAGGGGTGGATTTAAAGATAAAAAACTTAGATCATATTATTACCTTCCCTTCCCCCAAAAAATTCAAATTGAGAGGACATCGGTAATTACTAATTCATATGCCTTTTAGTCCCAGAATCTTTGATCTGGAAAGGACCTCAGAGGCCATCTAGTCCAGCAGACTCATCTTATAGGTGTGGAAACTGAGGGCCAAAGAGGTTTAGGGACTTGCTAAGGTCATACATATAAGAAGCTGGATTTGATCTCGAGTCCTTTGATTCCAGAGCCAGTGTTCTTTTAGTTGTACCATGATGTCTCCAATGTATTTTCAAATTTGTACTGTCATGAGACTATACTCAGAAGTTAAACTGGTAAGAATATGAATATATACATAGTTAGATGTCTCTAATTCAGCAGAAGCTCAGTTACCTAGCATCCTCAATTAACTGGAATTTTAGAGCTTTCATTTTTGAGGAATAGGGAAATCTTAAAAGAAAAGCTTGTAAGGGATTAACTTAATTTCTTTTAAAGTAACATTGAGGATATATTTTGGGTCCATTACAGATTCAATCCAATTACTTCTAGCTTATACATGAATATTCCTGTGAGTGATGACACTTCCCTAAGATACTGTAAGAACTTCATTCTTCAAAGAAATATGGTTTTAGTAAAGTATATTGTGTGATAATTAAGTTAGGAAAGTGTACTAATACATTTTAGAAAGATTTTTCATTTAGATTCCTTATTCTTCAAGTACTCTAGCTTTAGTTTGTCATTCTTTTGTGGGGCAAGACAAATGGAATGAGATCCCTTCGATCATGGGCTTTTTGAACATGACATCTTTTTCTTTCAAGATGCAAGTCATTAGAAAATTGCTCCAAAAGGGTTGGAATATTTTGAATGAAATCTCAAATTTGGCTAAGAAATTTCATTATGTTCTGGGTTTTTGCATGATTGTGAGCAGCAACATTCTTGGGAATTATATTTTCCTTTTTAGTTTCCCTGATGATTTTAATGATTTAGATCAATGTGATACACTTGTGTCTGTTATTCAAACCACTCTAAAAATATGTGAAGATAATTTTGATCCCTCTAGTCCACTTAATCAGCAGTTACTCAGTTCATTTGATGTGATTTGATTGGTATCAATGATTGTATTAGTGAATTAAGTAGAGTAGAATTAAGTTTGACTTAGTTATTTTAGTTAATCCTGTCAGGATAAGAGGTATGTTTGATAAATCCACAATGTATTGATGATTCTATTAATTGTATTTGATTTATCAGATAGATTCACACTCTGTTTTTTAGATCTGTTATAAGGAATTATTGTGCATGACCCCAACAAACCCCGACTCCAAGTGTAGTACTTGAAATGCCTTTCTACACCTGTGAATCACTATCTTCTACTCCCAAGTGATCTTACTTTCAAAGTCACAACTTCTTTGGTTCTTCAAAAACAGCTCACCAAACACTAGTGTTTGATGGGCCATGGAAAGTCCCAGTGAGATGGCCTGCAGTTGATAGCCTGTAGTTGATGACTCATAGTTAATGACCCTTGAAAGCCCTGCTGACAAAGTGGTTATGATTGATGGACATTGCCTTTAACTATTCATGGGAGTTCTTCTGTTTCTGAAGATTAGGCAATCATAGGAGTTTCCCTGAGCATCAAAAGCCTGGACTGTGAGGAAGGTCTTGGACCCAATTGATTAGGGACCATTGGTCTCTTTAATAAATTGATTGATGATATTTGAAGCTCTGCCTCAGTGATTTTTGTTGCAGATTGGAATTTTGTGGGCCACATAAAATATATGCATTATAGCTAGTATACATGTAATCATCAAAGATTTAGTGTTAACACCAAGAGTAAGTCTATGTCTAATTCCGTTATGTTTCTGTAGTGAAAAGTCCTAAGATGGTGCTGGTCTTCAAAAAACTTTAATACCTAATGATCCACCCTTTTGTATGCTTGTTTGCTAATTGTGTTACATTAATGAAACTAAAATATCTGTTCATTATACAATCACTTTGACTTATAGGGAAAGATGAATGATTATAGGAAGTTATTATGAACCTATAGCAATTATTTCTCTTATCCTATTTATTTTGTTGGGATAGAGTTTAATAATTCAGTTCAATAAAGAGGGTGGATTAAAAAGGGGGAAGAGACTGAAGGCAAAGAGACCACTTAAGTTGTTATTGCTTTAGAATAGAAGAGAGATGTAGAGGTAGAGCTGACACAATTTAGAAGTTAATTGAATGTGAAGGGTGATGGTGGTTAAAAAAAAAAAATTAGCATCCATTCCATTTAAGTATGTTTGAAGTGATTCTTTTTTTCCCTCTCTTTCCATGGCAAATTTCATAATATATTATGAGGAATCAAACTACTGAATTTGAAAACTACTTTTCTTAAAACAGTGACCATAATATCATAAATCCTAATAATCAGTTTTTCCATTAATAGCTGGAACTTCATATGAAAGAGAAAAGAGAAGATATATTGATAAAGTGGTCTTTCCTCAATGCTTCGGAGAGAAATATAAAAATCCAGCCTAAAGCAATGCAGGAGGTTAGTTTTTATTATTTTTAACACATCTCATATCACAGAATTATGCTGCTTAGATGTCACCACTTGTAGACTGATATTCTCTGTCCGCTTCATGTATACATATCCAGCTAACTTAGGTTTAGCCATGGACCAATCCTGCCACTGTGACAGAAAAACTCATTAAAAAAATGTTTAATGTACTTATGCTTTGCCCTCAATGTGACCTTCAGTTTCTCAGTCCCTTCC
>CM053622.1:504799918-504823899 GCA_028646595.1 Phalanger gymnotis
GTAAAATAATTTTTATTTGTTTGAGTGGTATGGCACTGAATAAATAGATTAATTTAGGTAGAATTGTCATTCTTATTACATACCCATGAGCTTGGCCTACCCATGAGTAATTAACATTTTCCAAGATGTTTAGATATGACTTTATTTGTATGAAAAGTGTTCTATGTGTGTTCACATATTTCCTAGATATGTCTTGGCAGGCAGACTCCCAAATATTTTATATTGTCTACAGTTATTATAAATGGAATTTGTCTTTCTATCTCTTGCTGCTGGACTTTTTTTTTTGGCAATATATAGATATCCTGATGATTTATGTGGGTTTATTTTATATTCCACTACTTTGCTAAAGTTGTTAATTATTTCAATTAATTTTTTAGTTGATTGTCTAAGATTCTCTAAGTATACCATCCTACCATCTGTAAAGAGTGATAGCTTTATTTCCTCATGGCCTATTCTAATTCCTTCTGTTTGTTTTTCTTCTCTTATTGCTATAGCTAACATTTCTAGTACAATGTTGAATAATAGAGGTGATAATGGGTATCCATCCTTGCTGCACCCCTGATCTTGTTGGGAAGCTTATCCCCATTGCAGATAATACTTGCTAAGGATTTTAGATAGGCACTACTTTTCATTTTGAGGAAAGCTGTATTTTTTGCTATGCTCTTTCATGTTTTTAATAGGAGTGTTGTATTTTGTCAAAAGCCTTTTCTGTATCTATTGAGACATTTAATAGTGTGATTTTTGTTGCTTTTGTTATTGATATGGTCAATTATGCTGATAATTTTCCCAATATTGAATCAGCCCTGCATTCTTGGTATATATCTCACCTGATCATAGTATTATATTTTGTGATATATTGCTGTAATCTCCTTGCTAATATTTTATTTAAATTTTTTTTTGCATCAGTATGCATTAAGGAATTGATCTGTAGTTTTTTTTCCCTATTTTTGCTCTTCTTGGTTTAGATATCAGCGTCATACTTGTGTCATAAAGGGATATTTATTAGGACTCCTTCTTTCTCTATTTTTCCAAGTAGTTCACATATTTTTGGAATTAATTTTCTTTAAATATTTGTGAATTTACTAGTGAATCCATCTGATCCTAAGGATTTTTTCTTAGGGAGCTCATTTATGATTTGTTCAATTTCTTTTTCTAAGATAAGTATTCTATTCCCCCTTCTCTTAATCTAGGCAATTTATAGTTTTGTATTCAACCATTTCACTTAGATTGTCAAATTTATTGTCATGTAATTGGGCAACATAGCTCCTAATAATTGCTTTAATTTCCTTTTTGTTAGTAGTGAATTTACTGTTTTCATTTTTGATGTTGGTAATTTGGTTTTCTTCTTTTTTTAACCAAATTAACCAGTGATTTTTTCCCCCATAAAACCAGCTCCTAGTTTTATTAGTTAAATGATGTTGTTACTTTCAATTTTATTAATCTCTCCTTTGATTTTCCTTCAAGAAAATTAGAAATATCAAGGGAATGTTTCATGCAAAAATGGGCATGATAAAAGATAAAAATAGTAGGGATTTAACCTAAGTAGAAGAGATTAAGAAAAGATGGCAAGAATATACAGAAGAGCTATACAAGAAAGATTTTAACATCACAATAACCATGATGGTATGGTTATTGATCTAGAGTCAGACATCCTGCAGAATGAAGTCAAGTGAGCCTTAGAAAACATTGTTGACAACAAAGCTAGTAGAGGTGACAGAATTCCAGATGAGCTATTTAAAATCCTAAAAGATGATGCTGTTAAAATGCTGTACTCAATATGCTAGCAAATTTTGAAAACTCAGCTGTGGCCACTGGATTGGAAAAGATCAATTTTCATCCCAATCCTAAAGGAGAGCAATATCAAGGAATGCTCAGATTACCAAACAATTGTTCTCATTTCACATGCCAGCAAGGCTATGCTTAAAATTTTGCCAGCTAGGCATTAGCAATGTGCAAACCAAGAATTACCAAAGGAGCAGGCTGGTTTTTGGAAAATGCAGAGGAACTAAAGACCAAAGTACCAACAATCTCTGGATTATGGAAAAAGCAAAGGGGTTTCAGATAAACGTCTACTTCTGCTTCATTGGCTACACAAAGACTTTTGATTATGTGGATCACAACAAAAAGTGGCAAGCCCTCAAAAAGATGGGAATACCAAGTTGTCTTACTTATCTCCAAAGGAATCTGCGTGGGGGCCAAGGAGCAGCAATTAGAACCAAACATAGAACAAAGGATTGGTTTAAGATTGGAAAAGGATTACAACAAGGCTGTCTATGGAGATAATGGAGCATAGTAGGGCCTGGTGTGCTATGGTCCATGGGTCACACTGCTAGTAAGTGTCTAAGGCCAGATTTGAATTCAGGAAGATGAGTCTCCCTAACTTCAGGCTTGGTAGTCTATCCACTGTGCCACCTAGCTGTCCCCATTTATCTCTTTTAATTAGGTCTATTTTTGCTTTTGCTTTATCTGAGGTTGTGATTCCAATACCCGGTTGTTGGTTTTGTTTTTTTTTAACCTCAGCTGAAGTATGATAGATTCTGCTCCAGCCCTTTATTTTTGCTCTGTATGTCTCTCTGTTTCGAATGTGTTTTCTGGAAACAATATATTGTTGGATTCTGTTTTTAATCCATTCTGCTATCCACTTCCATTTTATGGCTGAGGTCATCCTATTCACATTCATATTTATTAATTTATATTAAAATATATTAACTGTGTATTTCTATCCTCTATCCTATTTCTCCTGGCCCCTATCCATCTATCCTACTCTCTCTCTCTCTCTCTCTCTCTCTCTCTCTCTCTCTCTCTCTCTCTCTCTCTCTCCCTCCCTCCCTCCCTCTCTCTCCTCAAAAGTCTTTTCTTAAAAAAAAAGATCTGTTTTGCTTCTGACCACTACCTCCCTTAATCTGCCCTCCCTTCTATCAGCCCCTTTCCCCTTCTATTTCCCTTTTTGGTAGGATAGATTTCTATACCTAGCTGAGTATATGTGCTATTTCCTCTTTGAGCTGATTACAGTGAGAGTAAGGTTCAAGCATTACCTGCCATCTTCACCTCCTATCCTCCCTTCCATTGTAATATTTCTTTCTTTCTTGCCTCTTTTATGTGAAGTAATTTTCCAATTCTTTCTCTTCCTCCCCCCTTCTCCCAGTGCATCCCTCTTTCTCATTCTTTAATTTTATTTTTGTTAATTATCCCCTCATAGTCACCTCACACCCATACCCTCTGTGTATGTATACTTCTTCTAACTCCCCTAAAAATGATAAAGTTCTTAGGAATTACAATTATCATCTTTTCATATACAAATATAAACATTTTAACCTTATTAATTCCTTTATGCTTCTTTGAGTCTTGTATTTGAAAGTCACATTTTCTATTCAGCTCTGGTCTTTAAATCAGGGGATTGAAAGTGTTCTATTTCATTGAATGTCTATTTTTCCCCCTGAGGAATTATACTTAGTTTTACTGGGTGGGTGATTCTTGGTTTTCTAGCTCCTCTGCCCTTCAGAATGTCATTCTAAGCCTTCCAAACCTTTAAAGCAGAAGTTGCTAAATCTTGTGTTATTCTGACTGTGGCTTTCTTTCTGGCTGCTTGCTATATTTTCTCCTTGACCTTGGAGTTCTGGAATTTGACTATAATATTCTTATAAATTTTCATTTTAGGATCTCTTTCAGGAGGTGATTGGTGGTTTCTTTCAGTTTCTATTTTACCCTCTGATTTGAGGATATCAGGGTAGTTTTCTTTAATAATTTCTTGAAAGACGATGTCTAGGTTCTTTTTTTTTTTATCATGGCTTTCAGGTAGTTTAATAATTCTTAAATTGTCTCTCCTAGATCTATTTTCTAGGTCAATTTTTTTTTTGATGAGATATTTCACATTTTCTTCTTTTATTTTTTTATTTTGTTTTACTGTTTCTTGATATCTCATGGATTAATTAACTTCTTTTTTTTTTGTTTTTTTGGGGTTTTTTTGGCAGGGCAATTGGGGTTAAGTGACTTGCCCAAGGTCACACAGCTAGTACATGTGTCAAGTTTCTGAGGCCACATTTGAACTCAGGTCCTCCGGACTCCAGGGCTGGTGCTCTACTCACTGCACCACCTAGCTGCCCCGATTAATTAACTTCTACTTAAATAATTCTAACTATTAAGGAGTTTTTTTTTTAGTGCCAGTTTTGTACCTTTTTTGCCAGTTGGCCAATTCTGTTTTTTAAGTTATTTTTTTCCAGCATTTTTTGTGCCTCTGTGACCTAGCTGTTAATTTTCTTTTCATAATCTTCTTGCATTGCTTTCTTTTATTTTCCTAATTTTTCCTCTAGAGCTTTTATTTGATTTAAAAAAAATTTTTTTTTGCTTTTTTAAAAAAATAGCTTTCCTTAACTCTTCTAGGAATTCTGGTTAGGCTTTTTCTTTGAGACTTTGCATGTAGATGTTTGCATGTCATTATCTTCTTCTGAGTTCGAGGTGTCTATTATCCCTTGTTCTTTGGGGTTTTTTGGGGGGGGTGGGGCAATTGGGTTTAAGTGACTTGTCCAAGGTCACACAGCTAGTAAATGTGTCAAGTATCTGAGACAAGATTTAAACTCAGGTCTTCCTGACTCCAGGGCCAGTGCTCTACTCACTTCACCACCTAGCTGCCCCCCCCACCTTGTTCTTATTATTAACCCAAACCACTTCATTTCTAGTTATACATATTCTTTTGTGTCACTTCTTTTGTGCAAGATATCCCTGGTACAATGCTACAGATCTCACATTAACAAAATCTATGAAACAATTTAAAATAAAATCTTGGGCTTTCTCATTTTGTTTTTGAATTACCTATGATCACAAAGAAGATGCTCTACGATTTAAACTTGGAAATACCCTTTGAAGTCCTTTATTTATTCCAAACCTTTCATTTTATTGATGAGGGAATTTATACCCAGAGAGATTGTAACTTGTTTAAAGTCAGGATTCATACCCAAGTTTTATAACTCTGAATTTAGTTCCTTTTTCACTGTACCCTGCTGCCTCCTCCACAAACATGATTTCTTTGATCCCTTACAGTTCTATAATTCTATGATACTGTTTTTAACCTTTCAAAAAATAAGGTCAAACTATTACTACATTTTTATATTCTACCTCATTGTTGACCCAAATAGAAGAAATCTGATGCCAGATTTACTTTGTAGCTATATCCTGTTTATTTAAGTTGCATATTTTGTGTGATTTTTTTCCTATTTTGCTTTTGAAATATTGATAATAATGTTTCTTTTTTTTTTTCCTAGGATCAGATAATTGGGACACTTGAACTATCCAAAACCCTCAAAGATATCTTGAAACATCTAATTAGTTCAGTCTCCCCATCAGTGGTTTTGAGCACAAAAATTATGGATGTAAAAGAGGCAAAGGTAAATCTTTTCTTTGTTATTAATATGTAATTTCGCTTTGGGGTCTTTGCTGATATGCCATAGGAAATTTACACATGGTCTTATAACATTTCCCCATCTCCCATAACCCCTGTTCTTATACACAGACTTTTTTTATGTGTGTGTGTGTGTGTGTATATATATATATATATATATTTGCAACACACAGTTCTACATAATTTTGAGTTCCAGATTTTCTTCTCTCCCTCCCTCCCCAAGATGGCATGGAATCCCATATAACTTCCATGTATAACTTGGCATTGAATTAATTTACGTACTAGTCAAGTTGTGGAGAAGAATTATGATCAATGGAATGAATCATGAGAAAGAAGAAACAGAACTAAAAAAAAAACAACCCAACAACAAATACAAAAGAGAGAAAAAAAAAGGGAGGGAGAAAAAGGCGAGCATGAAGTGTGCCTCGATCTGCATTCATACTTCATATTCTTTCTCTGTACGTAGACAGCACACTCACAGACTTTCTAAACCTCTTGGATTTCAGTCCTTTTGACTGCCTTGTAATAAAGTAGTGACCAAGGCACAAGTAACTTTTGTATTCAATACAGTTATAAAACACTCTTGCATATTACCCAGTGAAAAGGTACTTTCATCACATTCTGGTGGATGGCCTTGGAGTCAGAAAGATAGGAGTTCATTTTTTGCTTCGATGACACATACTGGCTATGTGATGATAGACAAATCCTTTAAACTGCCAAGCAACTCTCTGAGATTTTAAGTTACAGATAAATTGTTTTTATTAGCAGAGGAAGTTGCTCAGTAATGATTTTGATGTTCTAGCCTTTCATCTGATTCTTATTATGGAAACTTTTTAGTTTTCTTATGAGACTCATTATTGTATGTT
Source organism: Phalanger gymnotis (assembly GCA_028646595.1). Classification (NCBI taxonomy): domain Eukaryota; kingdom Metazoa; phylum Chordata; class Mammalia; order Diprotodontia; family Phalangeridae; genus Phalanger; species Phalanger gymnotis. The sequence goes on from CM053622.1 coordinate 504,806,180, forward strand.
TTTGCAAGAGATTCTCACCATTTGCATGCAAAGTTTATGGACTGAAAATTCAGTAATTTTATCTTGGTAGTTTGCTGGAATGTCAAAAAACACCCATTTTCTCTCATTCTTTTGGGTAAATATTCCTCTGTTATTGTTGTTTTCTTTCTACAGGATATGCAGTATACCGCAACACTTCCTCAGGACTTGTGCCCTCCTAAACCCCCAAGGGTTCATAAACTAAAACTGTTGGTAAAGAATATCCAAGCAACACTGCTGAATAATCCTGGTTCTTCAGGTAGAATATCAGAAATATCAGACAAAGCTGTACTATGGTTTCAGAAAGATAGGCTGTTTTGTAAAATTGATGGTGCTTCTTGGCACAAAGAAATTTTACTATATGTAGTAGATAAAAAGTTGAGGTGACTTTTAGGTGTTAAGTATTAGTAGGGTCTTCTGTGCTTCAGACTCTGTGGTCTAGAAATCAAGTTCCTGATTTGGGAGATAGAAGCCTAAAAGAACAAGACAGAAGAACCGAAGCAAGAAAGTTAGAAATCCGTTTACCTAGTACTCCAGTTAGCCTTTTTTCCTTAACTGTTACAAGATCATGCCATGAGATAAGTTTATTACTATTTTTTTCTCTCCTATTTTTTTTAAGGTTTTATTGACCACCCTTAAAATTTATGAGATGAAAGAAATATAGTTTGCCAGTCTCTTATTTGAAACAAAAATATTTTATTCTGTAGAAATTATTATCCTTCTTGTCAAATATATCTACCTCTACCTCCCTTAGGAAAAATTTTGGGTATATACAATGCCTCTTACACTAAGTACCCTTCTAATGGTATATCACTCTTCTTCAATAAGCTATTACTTTTCTATCTGGATTATTTTTTAAAAATACAACAATGGTTACAAAAATACTTTGTTAAGTGGCTCTACTGGAGGTGGCTTAAGCCAGCTTGTGAGAGTTGATTGTTAAATTTTCATTATAAAAGAAACAAGTTAATGGGAAAAGAAAATCTTTGTAACAAATTACTCTGACAAAAGTCTCAAATCCAAGATATTTAGCTGATTAAAGATAGAACCACGATTCAGTCCCCACAGAGAAATGGTCAAAGAAATTTTTCAAAGGAAAAGATCCAAGCTATTGATAACCATTTGAAAAAAAAAGTGCTTTAAGTGAAGAATAATTAGATAAATAAAAATTAACGCAACTTTCAGATTCTACTTCATACTCATCAGAATGGCAAAGATGACAAAAGGTGTAAAAGCTATGGGAAAATAGGTACAGTAGGGTACTATTGTTGCAGCCTTGAATTGGTCCAGCCATTCTAGAAAGGAGTTTGGAATTGTGACCTAGAAGTTCTTAAAGTGTTCATACCCTTTGACCTAGGTATATTGCTACTAGACTAAAGAAGTCAAAGAAAGAGGAAAAGACCCATAAATATTTAAAAAAATGTATACAGCTCTTTTTGTAGTAGCAAAGAATTGGAAAGTAAGGGGATTCCTTTTGAAGAATGGATGAATGAATTTTGGATTGTGAACATAATAGAATACTGTTGTGCCATAAGAAATGGTGAAAGGGATGGTTTTAGAGGAACTTGGAAGACTTGTATGAACTTATGTAGAATGAAGTGAGCAGAACAAGGAGAACACTAAGCAATAGTAACAACAATATAAAAACAAAAACTTTGAAAGAATTAAGAATTTGAATCAATGCAAGATCCAACCATGATTCCAAAAGAGTGATGATGAAGAATTGTACCCAGCTCTTTGACAGACAGGCAGTGGACTCAGGGTGCAGATTGAGACATAGTATTTCTTTGGACATGGTCCTTGTAGAAATTTGTTTTGCTTGACTATGGCTATTGTCAAAAACAAGGGCTTTTATTTTATCTTGTTTATTTTTTGTAATGGGGTATGTGGGACAAAGAGAAAATAGATTTTTGTTGATTGAAAAAATAATTTTAAAAAATTCATTTCCAGTGATCAAATTATAACACAAAATTATATTCTGAATATTTATTCTCACCTCAGGCAGTTTCCCCACCTAAATTGTAAAGCATTTTTTATTTTGTTCCTTACATATATAGTGGATTGTTTTTGTTTTGTAGGGTGGAATCTTTGTATAGTAAATCTTTGGTTTTGTGAATTTGAAACTACTAACTTAATACAAGCAAAAGATAGTTCAACACTCAATTTATCCTCAGATGGGGAACATGTTTTTAATTTATCTACGTATTTATGTCTACGTGTATATATATATATATATACATATATAGTTATTGTTTTTATTATTCCACAGAAAAATGTGAGAGTAAAAATGTGCTCAGGAATTTTAAAGTATTCAACAATTAAAAATTTCCCAATAGGGAAAACTGCTTAAATGAGCAGTATACAATTATGGACAGTCAGAAGTTAAAAACTTGAATTATATAGCATTTTAAGGAGATTTTTTTTTTCCAAAGAAGACACCAGACAGTTGGTGACTTGTCTCATTCAGATAGCCTGTCATCTTCAGACGACACAAGACAAATTTCCAGCATAGGAAATGCTGTCTTGCCATCAATTTTGGCTAAAGTTTAGCTATTTTTTTTCCCATTTCTTGAGCTTTGCAACTGAACTGTGTTTGGGATATTTTGTGGAAATTATAAAATGTTCCTCTTTTCATTGCAGGCAGCCTTAACTGTGTATTTATGACTCAGTTAAATGATCCTCCTCAGAAGTTCTTGAGCTCAGTAACCAAAAGTACCACAAATTTCATTTGGGATGAGGTGTTCACTTTGTGAGTATACCAAGAGATAACACACTTCAAGGGGTGTTTCTAATATAGTCAGCTTTGACTTAACAAAACTATTAACTTTGTGCAAAAGGGGAAAGAATTGTTGGTTTGTACAGAAGACATAGAATATCTTGTTAAATTTTTGAAGTAGATTGAAATATGTAAGTGATAATGGAAAGATGTGTTCTCTGACTTTGTTGTATAAGTTAGTACTTGGTATTGATTTTTAAAAAAAAAATCATTTTTTATTGATGTCCTTTTTTACATTAACACAATTTTCCCCAGTATTCCTTTGCCTTCCCTTCCCAGAAAGTTATCCTATATGACAAAAAGTATTTTCAAAGGCAAAAAGAAAAAAGAGGGGAAATAAATCAGCTAACTGCTCAGTATATTGAAAAATTCTGAAATTATGTGCAATGAGCCACACTTTGTGGACCTCTAACTCTGTAAAGGACTAGGTTAGGAGGTGTCTTCTCATGTCTCTTTTTTGAGCCATACCTGTTCTTTATAATTTTGCAACATTTGCTTTTGATTATTTGGTAGTGGTTTTTTCCATTTCTGTTATTGTGGTGATTGTGTATACTGTTTTCTTAGCTCTACTTACTTTACTCTGAATGAATTCATTTTAATCTTTCCATATTTCTCTGTATTCATTGCATTCGCATTTCTTGAATACATTTTTTAAAAATGTACAATTTATTAAGCCATTCTCTAGTCTAGGGGAATCTGCTTTGTTTCCAATTCTTTGCTATCACAAAAAATGCTGCTATAAATATTTTAGCATTTATCAGGATTTTCTTCTCACTGATGACCTTCTTATAACAGAATCACTGAGTCAAATTCACTTTATTTGCATTATTCCAAATTGGTTTTCAAAATGATTCACTGATACTGATTCATAATTCTTCCAAGAAAGCACTATTGACCTACAACCCTTCTATTCCATTCTTCTGTCATCTCTGACCATTTGTAGGATGTGAAGCAAAACCTCAGGATTGATTCGATGTGTATGTATCTTGTTATGAGAGATTTGGAGAATTCTTTCAGATAGTTTGAAATTCTTTTGAGAAGTATTTGTTCATATCATTTGACTACTTGTCTATTGGGAAACTACTTTTGGATATATGTGTATCTTGCATGACACACAGCATATGTACATAGATGTTATGTGATATAGAAATAATTAACATGAATTTGCATGTGTTTATTATTTCTACATTATATAACAGCTATATGTATATATCTTGTGTATCGTATAACATATGACATCATACTGGGAGAATTGAGTCAGGAGAATCCTACCTCAGCCCATGTCAAGAGTCATTCTCCCAACCTTTCCCATGAGAATGCCACCTACAATTCATAGATTTCAACCCCATAGGGTTACTGGTATCATGGATTCATTGGCTTGATAATATTTCTTGATGATTACACCTAGACCAAGACTCAGAACAGTATCAGTTACTGTCCCATAAGGTCTTAAAGAGCAAGTTCAAATAATCATAGCTTTGGGTAGATTCAGCTCTCAAGGATCAGATGTCCTTGATAACAAGTATTGACTCTAATCTCACGTTGGTAACAGTAAGAGATTCATCATGAAAAATTACAACTTGTATTGATATAACTAGTACTCATGGTAAGTAGATGCTTTTTCATCCCTAGGTTCAACATTACACAGATGATTTTGCTTTAAGATGCTCAATAGCAAATGAGAAAAGACTTGGGATGGGATTTGTAAACATAATAATCCCAAATTGTATACAGAGAACAGCTTATATGAAATGTTGTCTATAGTAAAATACGTTTAGTTACTAACCATGTTCAAATGGACATAAACACAAATTACTACTCTCAGAATCCCTTTAAACAATGGGAACATCTTTAAGGTAAGTCTTAAGTAGTTTGCATCCATTTCAGGGCATGCTTTACACACAGGTTGAAGATCTTTCCTACTTGCACCTTATTACAGTAATTCAGATGCTTTAGTGATTCAGTATTGCAGTGGCAAACTTCCACTGTTTGCCTACCTGGATAATAGAAATTTGCTATGATTTAGAAGCAGAGACATAGTTGTAACAGCATCAAAACTGAACCTCAAGGCCTACACCACCATAAGTCTAGCATATATGGAACCAGGTAGACAGATTTCTTGCATTGGAAAATGCATTAAGAAGACTCCAATCTTAGCATTTCCAAGGTAACCTTATTCCAGATATTCACTAACCTTACATCTCAGATGTCACTCCCATTGAGCCACTGACTGCTGATGTTTTTCTCAAAGTACCCATTTAAGGTTGGCACGGGGATGCAACAAACTTCAAAATGAAACTCGAAACAAATATTCAAGGTCTCAAAAAAGGTTTTCTCGTCAAACAGTAAAATCTCACTAATCATAGTAGGATTGGACACAATTATTATCAATATCATCAAATTGTCGAAATAAATTAGCTTACAAATAAAATTTATTGGGCCTTCTAAAAATCTGGTGTTTTTTTTTTTACTTAAAAATTTACACAAAAGATTTTTTACTTAACTATTCCTTCCTAGAAGTATTTCTCTTTGTCAAATATAGCTTAAAATTTACCCTGATGTTAAAAGGCAGTCTTTAGAATAGTTAAATAAATTAGCTGGAAACCTCTAAACTTATAGATATCTCTTATTCAACCTTAAAGCAAACCTAAATCCTTAAAATTGGAATTTATCAAAACTAAGTTAGTGTAAGATATCTTTAAATATCATAAAGAAATCCCAAAAGTACCATGAAAACAAAATAAATTTCTAATTACCAAAAATTCCTAATTACCACCCCTGTCCAGTCAAAAAGTGCTTGCACTGGGGAGGAGTTTCAAGTTTTCTAATTGAAGCCATGCCAAAAATATACCCAATTAAATTAGCCTTATCACAATAACAAAGTTTACCAGGCCTTTAAAAATTTATTTGTTAGCATTTTCTTCCTTTTGTTTTCTAGAGTATAAACTCATTCTGGTATAAAACATATCACTAAAGATCAAGAAAATAATTATATTCTGGAATCCCACATAGTGAATATGTGATAGTGTACTCAAACCCTAAACACCAACATTAACCAATTGCTGTAAACTTCCAAATAAGTTAGTTAACAATCTCAAAATTTTCATAACTGATAGCCAAATAATCTTATATGAAACTTCCTCTTAAATACAAGTTTACAAATTTTTAAATTACAGTACTGCAGAATATTATAACATGTGGTCAGCAGGGCTCATAAAATGACCTAACAGTTTTCAAACTTTTTTCCTTCTTTTAACAGTACAATTCTTAGTCCAGAGACATCTAGATTGCAAGAAGTTGCTTATCTAAAAGCATATCTGACACAATAGTTTACCAGATTTCATAATGTAAGGAAATGTATTAATATAACAATACCATAAACATTATTAAGTATTTGAAACTTGAAACAAAATCCATTACCGTTCAAGTGGCTTCAATTCAGGTGAATGTGTCTCCAAATTACCTTACATAGAAAATCATTCATCTCATCACCATTGGCATTGTATACTGATCACATCTAAAAACCTATATAAAGCTATCAAGTAATTACATCCAATTAAAGAAATAATAAAGAATCAAAAGTAAAAAAAAGGAGTTAACATTAACTAGCACTTCATAATCATGTGATTCCCACAACAACTCTGGGAAGTGGGGGCTATTATTATCCCCTTACAGAACAGTCAACTGAGGTAAACAGACATAAGGTAATTTGCTTGGGGTCACACAGCTAATGAATTTCTTAGTGCCAGATAGCTAATGTCTTTTCTATTAAGTTCTGATTTACCATAGTTATCCTGATAGGAGAACAGACTACATTCTGATTTCCTTCAGGACAGATTTCAGATTAAATCAAATCCAAATTCATACTCACTAATGGTAACATTTAAATCTTCAAGGCCCAGCTATTGTTAACATTTCGAAAGAAAAAGATTATTATCTATAAATTTATATATATATGTATATGTGTATACATACACATACATATGTGTATATATATATATATACATGTATCTACACACACACACACACACGTATATATATATATAATTTGCTTTTTCCCTGTGTGCCTTTTGTCTGTAAGTATTGCTTAACAGAGGGGACTGCCTCCATTGATTTTGTCGGTACAGAGCAATCTCTCCCTATTTTCCCCCTCACTTTGTTTCCTCTCATAAGACCCATAATTAGAAATACCTGATGAAGTGTTTGTCATATCAGTTAGTGATTCACTGAGGATACTTATGTCTCTCAATAGAATCAAATGAGAGAATGAGAGAAATGTTTGTTAAATAATTGTTAATACTGGGAAGACACAGGATTCTCCCCTTTCTAAAACCTTTTTCTCTACTAGGCCAAGCTTGCATCTGAAAGATGTTGCTGATAATAGGTTGGATTAACTTTCTTCTCAACCTTGTTTAGATCCCACCCAGGTGGAGAAGCCAATTGTGTCCTACTTAGGTTTAGGTTGGGGATAAATTCTTTGATTAGATTGCCCAAGGCTGGAGGTGGTTTGGAAGTAAATGATATAATTAAAGTCCATCAGCCTCTCATTAGAATAGACCCACCTCTCATTATAGTATTCATTCTCTTTCCTTACTTGTTAACCAGAGTCTATTGCCACTCTCAAGGAACACCTACTTTTCCAAGGGGATATAAGCTCTAAGTGGATTCTCTCTTTGGCATTTGAGAGCGTCACTGACTCTTTATATTAATTATATGCTGGCATGATTAATAAAATTATTAATTACCCAGAAATTATGTCTCTCAAACTTAACAATATATACTTTAAGGACAACTAGGTAGCTCACTGGATAGTTCAAATGTGACTTCAATGTGTGACCCTGGGCAAGTCACTTAATCCTGTTTGCCTCAGTTTCCCCATCCATAAAATGAACTGGAGAAGGAAATAGCAAACCACTTCTGTATCTTTGCCAAGATACAGATATCTTTGCCAAGAAAACCCCAAATAGAGTCATAAGGAGTCAAAATGACTGAAACAACTGAGCACACAACATGTAACACACAATATACAACATACACTTAACAGATACATATGTATATAACACGTGCATACAGTATGTTTTGTATACGTGTGTATATTTGTGCCACCTAGCTGCCCCACTTCTAAGATTTTATAGCAAAATCTTTAATATTAAGGTCAGATATCCATTTAGAACATATTGTGGAGTATAATATAAGCTGTTGATCTAAGCCTAATTTTTGTCAGACTGCTTTCCAGTTTTCCCCCCAGTTTTTCTTTAATTGGGACTTGTTTTCTTTTTCTTTATTTTTGGAGGGGGGAAGGCAGGGCAATTGAGGTTAAGTGACTTGCCTAAGGTCACACATCTAGTAAGTGTGTCAAGTGTTTAAGGCCAGATTTGAACTCAGTTCCTCCTGACTCCAGGGCTGGTGCTCTACTCACTGCCCCATCTAGCTGCCTTGAGAGTTATTTTCTATGTACGTTTTGTTTCCTGGCCTATTGGACAATTGAGGTTTTTTTTTTTTTTTGTACTCTGATCTTTCTATTTTTCATCCAGTACCAAATAGTTCTGATGACTGATGTTTTATAATATAGTTTGAGATCTGGAAGTGCTAGTACCTCTTCATCCTATCTCTTTTCATTATTTTTCTAGATATTCTCAACTTTTTATTTTTCAAAATGAATTTTATCACTATTCAATCAAGTTGTCTAAGTATTCCATTAAAAATTTGATTCCTATAGCATTAAAACTGCAAATTGACTTTGGAAGTATTATTTTTTAAAAATGATGTTGGCCAGGCTGAGCCAGGAACACTGAATATTAATCCAGCTATTTAAGTTGTTCTTTATTTCTTCTATTTATTTATTTATTTTTATTTTACACCATTCAGTTCCACATGCTTTTGAGTTTTAAATTTTCTCCCCCTCCCTCCCCTCCTTCCTCCCCCAAAATTCCCCTGCAATCTGATATAGGCTTTACATATACCTTCATATTAAACATATTTTCACATTAGTCATGTTGTAAAGAAGAATTATAACCAATGGAGTGAACCACAAGAAAGAAGAAACAAAACAAAAGAGAGAGTGAGCAAATAGTATGCTTTGATTTGCGTTCAGACTCTGTAATTCTTTCTCTGGATGTGGATAGCATTCTCCATCACGAGCATTTTGGAGTTGTCTTAGAACCTTGCATTGCTAAGAAGAACTGAGTCTATCAAAGTTAGTCATTGAACAATGTGGCTGTAACTGTGTACAATGTTCTCCTGGTCCTGGTCCCCTCACTCAGCATCAGTTCATAGAAGACTTTCCAGGTTTTTCTGAAGTCAGCCTGTTCATCATTTCTTATAGCACAATGGTATTCCATTACATTCATATACCACAACTTGTTCAGCCATTCTCCAGTTGATGGGCATCCTCTCAATTTCCAGTTCTTTGCCACCACAAAAAGAGCTGCAATAAATATTTTTTACATATGGGTCCTTTTCTTATTTGTATGATCTCTTTGGGATACAGCCCTAGAAGTGGTATTGCTAGGTCAAAGTGTATGCACAGTTTTATAGCCTTTTGGGCATAGTTCCAAATTGCTCTCCAAAATGGTTGGATCAGTTTACAACTCCACCAATAATGCATTAGTGTTCCAATTTTCCCACATCTTCTCCAGCATTTATAATTTTCCTGTTTTCTCATGTTAGCCAATCTGACAAGAAAGATGTAGTGTCTAAGAGTTGTTGTGATTTGCATTTCTCTAATCAAGTGATTTAGAGCATTTTTTCATATGACTAGATAGCTTTAATTTCTTCCTCTGAAAACTGTTCATATCCTTTGACCATTTATCAATTGGGGAATGACTTACATTCTTATAAATTTGATTCAATTCTCTATATATTTTAGAAATGAGGCCTTTATCAGAGACACTGGTTATAAACATTCTTTCCCAGTTTTGTGCTTCCCTCTTAATCTTAGTTGCGTTGGCTGTGTTTGTACAAAAACTTTTCAATTTAATGTAATCAAAATTATCTATATTGCATTTCATAATGTTCTCTATCTCTTGGTAATAAATGCTTCCATTTTCCATAAATCTAACAGGTAAACTATTCCTTGCTCTCCCAGTTTGCTTATAGTATCAGCCTTTATATCTAAATCATGTGCCCATTTTGACTTTATTTTGGTATATGGTGTAAGATATTGGTCTTGTCCTTTATTTTTTTTACAGAAAATTTTGTAACGAAATTATGCAATTATTTTGTATATTTTGATAGATTAATCCTTTGATATTTTCTGCAATTTATAATTATCTGGAATAACAATTCCCTTTCTTTTTAAAATTTTACTTTATTTTCAATTTATAGAACAAAACAAGCATTTCCATAACAGTACAATAAAAAAGATGATTTCACATGAAACTTCAGATCTACTCTGTACAATTTCCCCTCAAATATGCAACAAAGTTATCATGTAAATTTCTGTTTTTTCCTTTTTTTCTTCCTTTCCCCTCCACTCCCCTCCACCTTCCCCCCCTCCCCGATGGCTACCATTAGACACAAATAGGTGTGTGTGTGTGTGTGTGTGTGTGTGTGTGTGTGTGTGTATGTGTGTGTGTATAATTATTCTATACATACTTCTGTTTATCATTTCTTTCTCTGGATGTAGATAGATAGTGTCTTTCTTCATATGTCCTTTATTTTTATTAAGACAAGATCCCTGTTACTTATACAGTGTTCTCTTTATTCTGCTCACTTTGCTCAACATTTTGTGCAAGTCTTTCCATGCCTTTCTAAGATCATTGAACTTATCATTTATAGCAAAGTAGTATTTCATCACAACCATAGACCACAACTCGTTCAGCCATTCCCCAATTGATGGGGATCCCTGCAGTTTACAGTTCTTTGCAACCATAAAGAGAGCTGCAATAAACATCCCATTCACATTCAAAATTATAATTACTATTTGTGAATTCCCCTCCATCTTGTTTTTACTCAGTTTTCTTTTTTTTCCACTGTTTTTCTTTTTCAGCCTCTTTTTATCCTTTCCTGTTACCTTATCCTCTTGTTCCACCCCCTACTCCATCTACCTCCCAAGAGTCCCTAGAGTCCCACCATTACTTAACCCTACCATCTCATCTCATATACCCCTCAAAAAATCACCCCATCCTCCCAAATCCCAATCCACACCCATCACAAAGTCCTTCCCCCACTCTTTTCCCAGTTTTCTCATTTGTCTACATGTTCAGAAGACTTCTACACCCTTCCAGATGTATGCCTTGTTTCCTCTTCAACCCAGATGAGAGTAAGGTTCCAACATTACCAACCCTTCACCCCTGTCTGCTTCCTCTGTATTAGTTTGTCCTTTCACACTCCATTTTTATAATATGATTGCTCTCTTTTACCTTTTCCTAACAATTTTGTTTTTAAGAATCACCCCATTGTACACAACTCAGCCTTTCTTTCAGACTACCTTAGTTAACCATGACAGTTTTAAGACTACCAATAACATTTTCAAATATATAATAAGTAAACAGTTTGACCTTATTGAGTACCTTATAATTAATCTTTAATGATTTCCTTTTATTTCTTCTGGATCTTTTGTATCAAATTTTCCATTGAGTTCTGGTCTTTTTGTTACAAATACCTGAAAGTCTTTCAGTTCATCGGATGTCTGTTTTATTCTTTTTCTTTCTTTCTTTTTTTTTTTTTTTTTTTTTTTGAGGGGGGAAGGCAGGACAGTTGGGGTTAAGTGGCTTCCCCAAGGTCACACAGCTAGTAAATGTGTCAAGTATCTGAGGCTGGATTTGAACTCGGATCCTCCTAACTCCAGGGTCGGTGCTCTACTCACTGCGCCACCTAGCTGCCCCTATCCATTTTTTTTTCATTCAGTATTATACTCAATTTTGCTGAATAAGTTATTCTTGGATGCAACCCCAGCTCCTTTGCTCTCTGAAATATAATGTTTCAAGAACTACTACAGCCTTTTGGAATAGAAGCTGCTAGGTCTTGTGAAATCCTGACTGTATTTCTCTGGTATTTAAATAGTTTTTTTCTTGTTGCTTGCAATATTTTCTCCTTCACCTGGGAGTTTTGAAACTTGGTGATGACAACTTCACTGAAGCTGTTGTCTCAATCTTTGCTGATTTCTTGGCATTTTGTAAGTAAATCATATCATTAACAAATAAGAGCTTACTCTTTTACCTATCTTTATGCCTTGAATTTCTTTCTATTGTATTTCTATTGTGAGGATTTCCAAAACTATGTCAAATAATACTAATGATTTCTTTGGTCCTGTATATAGTGGGAAATCTTTTCATGTATCCCCATTGCATATGATGCTTGCTTTGGTTTTAGAGAGATACTGTCTGTGACTTTTTTTTTAACTTCCAAAATGACTATACTTTATAGGGGTTTTTAGCAAAAATTGATGTTTTGTTTTGTCAGAGGCTTTTCCTATGTCTATTGAGGTAATCATACAATTTTAGGTGTTTTTGTTTTCAATATTATTAATTATATTGATTGTTTTTCTAATGTTGAACCATTCTAATATGTATGGTATAACTGTATGTTTGTGATTTCTGGAATATGAATGATTTCTTGGATAAGTCGCTGTAGCATATTTGACAGGATGTCATATAAAATTTTAAAATTGATGTTAGTCTATAGTTCTCTTTTAGTGATTTAGCTTCCCTGGTTTTGACATTACAAATCTACTTATCTCATAAAGAGAATCTAATAAGCAACTTTCTTAATCTTGGAGAATAATTTATGTAGTGTGAAAATTTCATTGGAAATTTGCTGTGAATCTATCAGGACCAGGAATTTTTTTTCTTTCAGTATTTCCTTTGCAACTAGTTTTATTCATTTTAGTTTCAGTTTTTTATGTTTTCTATTTTGTGTTCTTGGTTTTGTTAGCATATAACTATGCATAGTATGTTCTGATGATTCTTTTTATTTCTTCTTATTTTGTTGTGATTTCATTTTGTTCATTTGCTATTTTGTTGACCTGATTTTCTGCCCTCTTTAATCAGATTGGCTAAATGTTTAATACTCTTATTAATCTTTTTCAAAGAAAGCATTAGGATTATTTATCATTTGTATTTTCTTCCGGTTTTTATATTTCTCTAATCTTTGCTCTCTTTCCCTTCGTGCTCATTTTCAATTTATCTGTTGGCTTTCTAATTCTTAAAAAGTGCATATTCAGTTCAATATTCCCTTCCTTTTTTAGTTTGTTTGTTGATGTATGTTTATGGGAATATGATTTTCCACCTGAGGAATGCTTTAGCTACATGCTGCAAATGTTGATATTTGGTTCATCATTATCATTTTCTTTCTCACAATTATTAATTGTTTCTCTGACTTGTTCTTTGACTCACTCATTATTTAGGATTTTATTGTTGTCTCAATTTGAATTTGTGTCATATGTTTTGCTTCCTGAACTGAACTGAACTGAAACTATTTTTATTGTATTATAGTCCAAGTGATAGATTTGTTATTTCTGCCTTTTAAAATTTTGTTTGTAATATCCTGCAATTCTTGTAGGTGACAAAGAAGATGAAATTATTTTCCCATGGGAGAGATTTTTTTTAATGTCTCTGAGCAGTTCATTACCACCCTTTGCCATCATTAGTAATAATTTTTCATTCAATCTCTTCTATCAACCATGCCCTCTGATTCCACTGGGTATCAGTTGCTTGAAGGAGCTCTGATTCCCCTTTTGTGGAGGCAAGACATTCTCTAAACTAGTAATCTCTGCAGACTATAGGCATTTTAAGGTTCCCACCTCCACTCATAAGCTATCTCTTTTCTTCCTGAATGTTCTGAACACTGAATATGCTTCAGTGGGAATTCTTCCCACTACTTAATCAAGACTTCCTTCTTTCTTTTTCCTTGATCTGTCCTTCTCTTTGCTTTCTGACCCATTCTTTTTGTAAGCCCTATTTTTCCTGAGAGACTACCAGAATCATTTTCCCTTTGTTGTTAATGTTTGACTTCATTAGGGTACATGATATATTTCCCTTTATTTTCTTTCTCCCCTCTTTCTTCTTGTGCACCCTCCTTCTCTGCGATTTAGTTCCATAAAAAAAACAATAACAACAACAACCCATTGATTTACTCTTAGACAGGGTATTGTGAAGTTTAGTCCATGATTGTTCAGGCCTGTTTCTCCAACATTGCTTCTATTTGATTTCTGCTTTCACCTTTGTCTCCTTGTGTACTTTCACAAAGAAATCTCCTAATGATCTCTCTGTTATTCTGTTGTTGTTCTTAGCTCCATAAGGTGACTGTCTTTGTAGGGTTTTTTACCCTTTTTTTCTGGTATAAGTTATTTTATTATTGGTGCTCTCCTTGGTTGCTTGATTTGTTTACCTTTCTTGCCTTTGTTTTCTGAGTAGTTTGTAGCTCTGGCTTTCTTTTTAAGAGTGTTTTTTAAAATCTCCTTTTCTCAAACCTCCATGTTTTTTAGTTAATGTTTTGACTCAATTTTGTAGGTATGTGACCTTGATTGCATCTTGACCATCTTCATTCTTTTAGAATACATTATTTTATTCTCTTCTTTGGTTTCTGGTGATTTCAAAATAGATTTGTGTTATTTCAATTTCCTTTCCTTTATATTTGTCCTTCTTTCTCCTAGTGACTTACAGAATTTGTCATATATCAGTAGAATTGTTAAATTTTACCATTGTGTGTTTCAGAGTTTGCAATCTAGGGTAGTTGTTATTGTTTCTGGAGGCTATCTGTGGATTCTTTTGATTGGCACTTTGTTAAGATATTCTGGGCAGTTTTCTTATATTATTTCTTACATTGTGATCTTCAGGGTTTTTTTTTGTGTGTGCTGTGATATCAGAGAACTGTAATCTTTGTTATCTCTAATGCAGCCTTTCTTTAACATGTTTTGCTTTTATGGAGACCATGCGTTGTTCCTTCCTGCCTTCTTTCCTTCCTTCTCACCTCTCTCTCTCTCTCTCTCTCTCTCTCTCTCTCTCTCTCTCTCTCTCTCTCTCTTTCCTTCTTTCTTATCAGGGTTAAGTGACTTACCCAGGGTCACACAGTTAGTGTCTGAGGCCAAATTTGAACTCAGGTCTTCCTGACTCTAGGGCTGGTGCTCTGCCCACTGAGCAGCCTGGCTGCCTCTTCTGTTCTTAAAGTTCTTGAGTTCCTGGGAAGTATCATCAACTGCCTGCTAATCAGGATCTCCTGACTCCAGGGCTTATATTGAAGCTTTCTTTTAATGTTGTTTTTTGTTCTTTACTTTTGTGTATTTGCAATTCCAATTGGTTATATTTCTTTATTTCTTCCAGAGCTTTGGCATTATGGATTTAAGTTTTTCTGTTCTGCCAGTTATTTCTTCAGTCCATGCATTCTGCTTTTACAATTCTTATTTCTTTTTTTTTTTTTGACCATTCAGGAATATTCTGTTGTGATTCCATGTGCTCTTCAGAATCCACAAGATCCTCTGCCTCATCTATTTATTTATAGATGTCTAGACTCTTTTATCTGATGTGTAGCTTCCTTGTTAGTTTGTCTGCCTGTGATCAAGGTTGTTAATTGATTTTTCTTCTTCCTCCAATCTTTGGTAACTTCAGGTTTGTTTTTTTTTTTCAGTATTTTACCCTATTTCTCAGTTTTAGACTCTTTCTCCTTTGATTGAAATTTCCTTGGCCTCTCAACCTCCTATGCTGGAAAATTCACATCTCATGATCTTGGTATCTGCTCCAGGTTTTTCTGGGGAGACAGAACTTGCTTTGATTGAGACAGGCTTGATGGATCCACACACATGCTAGCATCCTGCTCCAGGATCCTCCAAAATCCTCAATTTTATGCCTTTTGTTTTTTAGTGTGACATAGGAGAAGGGAAGCAGAGTGGAGAGTTCAATTCTGTTCATTGGCCTTCAGCCGGCTTGAGTAGCCCTGCCAGATCATGGTGCCAAGTGGGATGGGTGGGAGGCTACTGAGACAGTACATTAGAGATTAGGGGAATAACCTTCTTTGCTATTAGTTCATAGGGTTTATGATCTCACTAATCTAAATTAAATAGAGAAGAATTATGATTTCTTATGGTTATATTGTGAAAGACTACCTTCGATTGGGCAAATAATTATTTTCAAAAGCTTCATCTTCAGAATTGGAAGGTGACATAATTTATTGGAAAGAAGAGTGAACTAATTGACTGATTCTAAGCTTGCACCTGCAAGTGACTGGACTTATGACCTTGCAAAGTCATCTCATCTTTCTGGACCTCAGTTTCCTAATTTATAAAAAGAAAAAGTTGGATAAGATGATCTTTTAGCTCTATTTCCTGATAATTTCTCTTAAGTAATAAAGTATTTTCCATTTCCTTCATTTATCTGGTGATATATTACTTGGTACTGACTAAAATGCTATGTTACTATAAGTGACACAAAATGTTTTTATATGTCTGCATTTGTAAAGGGCAACTAGATATGGTAGTGGATAGAGTGCTGGGCCTGTAGTCAGAAAAAATTCTTGTGAGTTCAAATCTGGCCTCAGACACTTACTAGCTGTGTCACTTAACCCTGCTTGCTTTAATTCCTCGTCTGTAAAAATGAGCTGGAGAAGGAAATGGCAAACCACTCCTGTATTGCCAAGGAAACTGCAAGTGGGGTCATGAAGAGTTAGATACAACTGAAACCACTGAACCACAACAACAACAAAGAATTTTGAGATAAAGAGCTCTGTAGAAGTCACATAACATGTTTTTTCCTGCGGTTTTTCCCTTCTGTTCAGTTCTTTCACAATATGACTAATGTGGAAATATGTTTAACATGATTGCACATGTATAAACATCAGGTTGCTTGTCATCTTGGGGAGGGGATAGAGAAGAGAGGGAGAAAAAAACTTTGGAACTGAAAATCTTACAAAAAATGGATGTTGAAAACTCTCTTTTTTATGTAGATTTGAAATTTGATTTAGTTTCCAACATTCACTTCCACAAGATTTTGTGTAACAAATTTTCTCCCCATCTCTACCCTCCCCAAAACTCTCTTTGGAAAAAATAAAATGCTATTAAAAAAAAAGAAGTCACATAGCCATTAAGCCATTTGTAGCATGAGAGGCAATTAATCAACTAGCATCAGTTTTATACAGTGAGAAGAAGTCAACAAAGTCAAAGATCTTACATCAAAAGCCTCCGAGAAAAATATGAATTGGTCTCAGGCCATGGAAGAGTTCAAAAAGGATTTGGAAAATCAAGTAAGAGAAGTAGAGGAAAAATTGGGAAGAGAAATGAGAGTGAAAAGTAAGTCAACGGCTTGCTAAAGGAAACCCCAAAAAATACTGAAGAAAATAACACCTTAAAAAATAGACTAACAAAAATGGCAAAAGATCTCCAAGAAGCCAATGAGGAGAAGAATGCCTTAAAAGGTAGAATTAGACAAATGGAAAAGGAGGTCCAAAAGACCACTGAAAAAAATACTGGCTTAAAAATTAGAATGGAGCAAGTGGAAGCTAGTGACTTTAAGAGAAATCAAGAAATTATAAAACAGAACCAAAAGAATGAAAAAATGGAAGACAATGTGAAATATCTCATTGGAAAAACCACTGACCTGGAGAATAGATCCAGGAGAGATAATTTAAAAATTATTGGACTACCTGAAAGCCATCATTAAAAAAAGAGCCTAGATATCATCTTTCCAGAAATTATTAAGGAAAACTGCCCTGATATTCTAGAGCCAGAGGGTAAAATAGAAATTGAAAGAATCCACAGATCACCTCTTGAAAAAGATCCCAAAAATGAAACTCCTAGGAATATTGTAGCCAAATTCCAGAGTTCCCAGATCAAGGAGAAAATATTGCAAGCATCCAGAAAGAAACAATTTGAGTATTGTGGAAACACAATCAGGATAACACAGGATCTAGCAGCTTCTACATTAAGAGATCAAAGGGCTTGGAATATGATATTCTGGAGGTTAAAGGAGCTAGGATTAAAACTAAGAATCACCTA
>CM053622.1:504824399-504863774 GCA_028646595.1 Phalanger gymnotis
ATCACCTACCCAGCAAAACTGAGTATAATACTCCAGGGCAAAATATGGATTTTCAATGAAATAGAGAACTTTCAAGCATTCTTGATGAAAAGACCAGAGCTGAATAGAAAATTTGACTTTCAAATACAAGAATCAAGAGAAGCATGAAAAGGTTAACAAGAAAGAGAAGTCATAAGGGACTTACTAATGTTGAACTGTTTTGTTTACATTCCTACATGGAAAGATTGTATTTATAACTCATGAGACCTTTCTCAGTATCAGGGTAGTTGAAGGAATATACATGTATATAGACAGAGGGCACAGGGTGAGTTGAATATGAAGGGATGATATCTAAAAGATAAAATTAAGGGGTGAGAGAAGAATATATTGGGAGAAGGCGAAAGGGAGAGATAGAATGGGGTAAATTATCTCACATAAAAATAGCAAAGCTGTTGTAATGGAAGGAAAGAGGTGGGGTAGGTGAAAGGGAATGAGCGAATCTTGCTCTCATCATACTTGGCTTAAGGAGGAAATAACATACACACTCAATTGGGTATCTTACCCTACAGGAAAGTAGGAGGGAAGGAGACAAGGCGGAGAATGATAGAGGGGAGGGCAGATTGGGGGAGGAGGTAGTCAAAAGCAAACACTTTTGAAAAGGGACAGGGTCAAAGGAAAATAAAGTAAATGGGGGGTGGGATAGGATGGAGGGAAATATAGTTAGTCTTTCACAACATGACTATTAAGGAAGTGTTTTGCATAATGGCATATGTAGAACATATATTGAATTGCTTGCCTTCTCAAGGAAGGTGGGTGGGGAGGGATGAGGGGAGAGAATTTGGAACTCAAAGTTTTAAAAACAAATGTTAGAAAAATTGTTTTTACATGCAACTAGGAAATAAGATATACAGGAAATAGGGTATAGAAATCTATCTTGCCCTACAAGAAACTAAGGGGAAAGGGAATGGGGGTGGTGGTGATAGAAGGGAGGGCAGACTGGAGAAGGAGGCAATCAGAATATATGCCACTTTGGGTGGGGGGAAGGGTAGAGATGGGGACAAAATTTGTAACTCAAAATCTTGTGGACATGAATGTTGAAAACTAAAAATAAATTTTAAAAAATATCATCTGTTTTAGGGGATGTTGTTTGTTTATTTTCTAGCATTTAGGTGAATTTTTCACAATTAAAGTGGATTTAAATGATCATCTTCTCAGTGTCTCCCTTCCTCATCTCTTTCCCAAAGAAACATCTGGACCTAGAGTCAAGAAGACTTGAGTTCAATTCTAGCCTAAGACACTTGTCATGTGACGCTGGATAAGTCCCTTAACCTCTGCTTCTGTTACTTCATTTGTAAAATGGGGATAATAATAGCATCTCCCTGTCAGAGTTGTTGTGATGATAAATTGAGAACCTTGCCATGCTATATAAAAGCTAACTATTGTTATTATCTCATATAACAATTTAAAGAAAAAAACAGTTTAACAAGGTTAACCAACATAATTTTACAAGTCTCTCTATGCTTTATTTAGTCATGAACTCTTCCCCTTTCACTTTTTCTGGATTGGGGAAGAGTTCCAAACCAAAGGAGAGAGAGGATCATACAAGATAAAATGGACAATTGTGATCATATGAAATGAAAAAATTTTTGCATAAACAAAACCAGTACAGCTGTAATGGGAATGGAAGGAGGTAACTGGGGATGGGGGCGGGGGGAAATCTTTATAGGAGATTTCTTTGATAAAGTTGTTATTTCCAAGATGTAAATGGAAATGATTCAGGTTTAAAATGATAAAATTGATAAATGGTTAAAGCATATAAGTAGGCAGTTTTCAGAGGGAGGAATGCAAGCTATCAATAGACATATGAAAAAAATGTTATGATCAAATGAGATTTATACCAGGAATGCAGGAATGGTTTAACATAAGGAAAACTATTAACATAATTGATTACATCAATAAGTTAAAAAGTAATATATCAATAAATAAGGGCAATTGATAAATGGTCAAAAACTATGAACAGGCAGTTTTCCAATGATGAAATCAAAACAATTCAGGAAGTCATATAAAAAAATGCTCTAAATCATTATTGACTAGTGAAATGCAGATCAAAATAGCCTTGAGATATCATTTTACACCTACCAGATTGGCTAAAATGATAGAAGGTGAAAGTGACAAATGTTGGAGAGGATGTGGAAACATTCATTTTTGGTGGAATCGTGAAATGATCTAACCATTTTGGAGAGCAATTTGGAATTATGCCCAAAGAATTATTAAACTACCTATATCTTTGACCCAGCAATACCACTACTTGGTCTATTTCCAAAGATAATTAGGGGAAAAGGAAAAGAACCTTTAAAATGTTTATAGCAGCTTTCTTTGTGGTGGCAAAGAATTAGAAATTGCAGGGATGTCCATTAATTGGAGAATAGCTGAACTAGTTGTGATATATCATTGTGTTGGATACTACTGTGCTATAAGAAATGATAAGCTCAATGATTTTAGAAAACATAGAAAGACGTACATGACATAATGAAGAGTGAAATGAGCAGAACTGAGACAATGTTGTATAAAGTAACAGCAACTTTAAGAACAACTTTGAGTGAATAAGTTCTTTTGTCTTTTATAAATACCCAAATTAACTTTAAAAGACATAATAAGAAAGATGCTATCTTCATCCGGAAAAGATCTGATAAATAGAAGTATGTATAGAATAATTTTAAATATTCATACCTATTTTTGTCTAATGGTAGCCATTTCTAGGGCAGGAGAGGGGTAGGGAAGGGAAAAAAAGAAAATTACATGATAATTTTCTTGTATATCTGAAAGGAGAACAAAGTTGTGCACAGTAGGTTAGTTTCATGTGCAATCATCTTTTATATTGTACTATGTTATAGAAGTGCTTGTTTTATTCCACAAATTAAGAATAAAATAATTTTTAAAAAAATTAAAATTTTTCCAAATTAGATAAATGAAAATGCAAACAACACTACCTCATACTCACAGATTAGGAAATTCGACAAAAAAAAGAAAAGCAACAAATGCTGGGGGGATTTCAGGAAAACAGGTATGCACTATTGGCAGAGCTGTGAATTCTTCTAGTCATTTAGAAAGCAATTTGGAGCCATGCCTCCAAAGTTACTCAATTATGCATACCTTTTGATTCAAATATATCACACCTATGACTGTACCCCCAAAGAGATAAAAGAAAGAAACACAGGGCAAATATATACAAAAATATATTTACATCAGCTCTTTTGGTGCTATCAAAGAACTGGAAACCTAGAGGGCTACTAGGGAATGACTGCGTAAATTATGCATAAATAACTTATATGAATAATAGAATACTATTGTAGTATAACAAATGATGATAAGGACAGTTTCACTTAGGTAGAATTATATGAAGTGATACAAATGAAGTGAACAGAACTAGAACAACAATTTATATGATAATGACATTGTAAAAACAAAGAACTTTGAACTATGATCAATGCAATGAACTATCACAATTCTAGGTGATTGATCATGGAGTATGCTAACCACCCCCTGACGCAGAGGTGATACGGATTAAGACATGCACTTAGGACATGGCCAATGTGGAAATTTGTTTTATTGTACTCAAAAGCAAACATTGTGTTTTTCTTTCTTTTTTAATTGATAGGGCTAATGGTATGGGTAGAGGAGAAGTGAGAAGGGGAGAGGTGTTTTGTTGTTGTTGTTGTTGTTAATTGAAAAAAGTTAGAAAGAAAATAAAAAGTCCAATCCTCCACCATTGCAAAGAAGTGAAAACAGGTACATTCTCTGACTTCTTCTTTAGGCCAAACTTGATCATTATAATTGGAAATATCTTATTTTGATTATTTTGTGGCACTAATTTTTTTACATTTGTGCTATTTGTACATATTGTTTTCATGGCACTACTTCACTTTGAATCAATATTCATCTAGTCTTCCTATGATTCTTTACATCAATCATATTTATATCTTACATTACAGTAATATTACATTCCCCCAATCGATAGCCATCCCTTTTGTTTCCAGATCTTTGCTACAACAAAAGGTAGTACTATAAATATATTGGAATTTATGACTCCTTTCTTTTTGTCATATATACTCCTTGGAGTATATACCCAGTAATGGAATCTGTGGGTCAAAGGTTTTGGCTATTTCATTCACTTTCTTGACATAATTTCGAATCCTTTCCCAGAATTTTTGGACCAATTGAAAGCTCCACCAAGAAGATTTTATTAGTTTGTTCATCTTTCTGGAATCCCTCCAACATCACCTATTCCTATCTTTTTCAACCTTTGCCAGTTTTCTAGGTGTGAGGTAAAACCTCAGAGGAAATGAATATTGTTAATGATGGAAGTATAAGTATCAATTATTGAATTTGGTAATAGTTCTTCAATATCTATGGCTTGTACGGAATGCCTAATATGGGTACACCAAATACATTGAGTTGCTTTAAAATATTTCATTGTGAAGACCTGATGGTTTTGTTCTTTTCATAGTGATTTAAATGCTAAATCCAAAGAGTTACAAATGCATGTTTTAGAAGATGGGAAGTCCAAAGATAGTAAGTATTTTCAACCTATTTTGGTGGAATTATTTTCAACTACTTTAACACCCAGGATCCTACCTACTTTTAGCAAAATGAGGCACAGAGTGAAGGTATAAAGGGAGAAATAATTTAAACCCTTTTCTAAAGTCAAGGTCAAGAGGAGTATATGTGCTTAGTGTTCATAGTGCTTAGGTAATATTATTAAAATCTTAGCTTTCTGATGTGAGAAATTTTTATTTAAAAAATTAATCTTTGGCTTATTCATTGTAGCTGAAATTTTCTCTGAAAGTAACACATGGAAGTGTTAATGCATGTTTGTGAATATGTTGAATGTGACTTTAGTTAGCTTAAAATTTTGAATGCAAGCTTTATACAGAGTACTGATTTAATATAATGTTTAGCTTTGCAGAAAAGTCAACATTTTTTTTAACTAATATTAACACTTTTGGCAGCCTCCTTCACTGGTGCCACAGTGAAGCAATTGTCAACCATGAGTTTGTTTAGCTTAAAAAAGTCAGAATAGCTGATAGGGATTATATTTTTCCACTTTTATTCAGATTCCTTTTTTCTGAGCTTTATTAAGTAGACCTAAAATGATTTTTCTTGTACCCTCTACATAGGTTTATTTGCATCAGGTATTTTTCTTAGTTACTTTGGTGCATGTTTTAATAGCAGCCTTCAAAATCCCTATAACTTGAATATGATAAGAAGTTTCTTTGTGCTTATTAATTTTCCACATATTTGGAGTTTGATGTCATTTGGTCCATACCTATGGTTTCATTGGTATAGAAAATTCTTTCTATAAGTCAGCAATTGTTCCATAAGTTAAGAGTCTTGGATGGTTAACTGGGGCTGAGAGGTTGTGATTTGCCCAGTCGCATAGATAGTATGCATGAGAGTCAGGGATTGAAGCCAGTTCTTTCTCTATTTTGATACGCTACCTTTTCTATTTTATTTTAGGTCTATTCTTTGCTTTGGCAACTGTTCCTATAGATGTATTCAAGAAAAAGCCTTCTGGACAACAGTGCTTTGCTCTGAACAGTGGGTACAGCTGTGATCGCATCATGTTGGGCTCTGTCACTGCAGAGGTTTGATATTCTTGTCTTTTTGATAGCTGGACCTGGATGTATCCTGTCTGTTTAGGATTGTGGGCTTGTATTACCTTCCATTTATTAATATCAAATCTCCATTCTTATTGTCTTAGAATAAGTTATATAAGAGTATACATTTGGTTACTTAAAAACTGACTTTTATCTAGCACTTTAAAATTTGGAAAGTGCTTGACATATATTCTTTTTTTAAGCATTACAATAATACTGGGAGGTAGATCCAACTGGTAGTATTTTCTCTATTTTCTGATGAGGAAACAGGTTGAGCAACATTAATTTACTTTAACATTGTTACATAGCTTACTTAGGGTTTCCTATAAACTTAGTGTTGACCCAATCTATCTAGGTAACTCAGGGTCAGGAATGGAATAAAATTGGACACTCTCATCTAATGGTTAACAAAAAGTAATTTATTTAACTATGGGATAAAAAAGATATTCGGCAAGGATACAGCATTGATTTTAATTCTGTACAGCACCCCTGCCTCTGCATTTGCCATGGTGTAGTGATGTCAAGAGAGAAGCTCCTCATTCCCAGTACGCTGGCTTTTGTATTTAAGCCATTAGGAAGCTGTGTCAGTGGCTGAGGCCTTAGACCCTGGGCCAGTTAAGTCTTATATGTTTATGTTCATGTGCATATGTATATGTGTACATGTATGTATATACATACATGTGTATACACATATGCACATACATATAAACATATTTATAGAAAATTCGTTTTCATCAATCAGGGTTCTCCTTCATACCCTACCACTCTAACCCCACCCTCCATGTTGAAAATGCTAGAAAAACAAAATGCCTTAGAAACATATGCCATCAATCACAGCATATTTCCACATTGACCGTGCCCCCCCCACCCAAATTTGTCTCATTCTACATTCTTAGTCCTTCACCTCTTTATCAAGAGATGGGTAGCATGTCCCATCATTAGTCTTCCAGAATCCTGATTAGTAATCATTATGCTAATGAGTGAAGCAAATAGCGTTCCATCATATTTATATACCACAACTTGTTTAGTCATTCCCCAATTTATGGGCATCTCCTCAGATTCCCATTCTTTGCCACCACAAAAAGATTTTTTAACATTCTTAGAGTTAGTTTGGTTAGGACTAATCCCTCCCTTAATCTACCCAAATCCTTCCCTCCTTTCACCCTTTCCCTCCTATTTTCTGTTTAGTGAATACATTTGTGTGTGTGTTTGACCAGTTCAGAAGAGAGTAAGATTCAAATGTCATCCACTCCCTTATCCCCTCCTCCTTGTTTATATCTATTCCTATGTCCCAATTATGTGAGATAATTTTTACTTAACCTTCCTTTCCCTTCCCCCTACACCAAAAGTATTCCTCTTTTCTCTTTCCATTCTTTTCTTAAGATCATCAAAATATAACAGAACCCCTCCCAGGCCTTGCCTACTTGGACTCCATTTTTCAACCTTGATGTTGATAGGGTTCAGAGGGAACACCTGTATCATTTCCCCATATTTGAATGTTAGCAGTTTATTCTTGTTTAATCCTTTATCATTGTTCACTCATATTTACCTTTTTAAAAAACTCTTCATTCCTGTATTTGAACTTCAAATACAACTCTAGTCTTTTCATCAGGAATGCTTGGATGTCCTTTATTTCATTAAAAGTTCACTTTTCCCTGTGTCATTATGCTCATTTTTGCAGTGTAAGTTATTCTTGACTATAAGCTTATAACCTTTGCCTTCAGGAATACCATATTTTAAGCTCTCTTCCCTTTTATAGTGGTGGTTACTGCATCATGTGTGATTTTGATTGTGTCTTCTCAGTTCTTGAATTTTTTTCTTTCTGACAGCTTGCAGTAATTTTTCTTTGGCCTGAAAGCTTTGAGTTTTGGCTATGATGGCTCTGCGAGTTTTTGTTTATGTTTGTTTTTCTAATATGTAGCTGATGGATTCTTTCTACTTTCATTTTACCCTCTAGATCTAAAAGGTTTGGGCAGTCTTCTTTTAAGATTTCTTGAAATATAATATCTAGAAGCTTTTTTTGGTCATGGTGTTCAGATAGTTCAATGATTCTTAGATTATTTTTCTTCTCGATATGTTTTCCAGATCTGTTGATTTTGCTATGATGTACTTTATATTTTCTTCTGCTTTTTTAGCCTTTTGGCCTTGTTTCAATATTTCTTATTGCCTTATGAAGTCATTAGCTTCCACTTGATTCATTCAAATGTTCAGGTTGTTTGTTGTTTGGGCAAGGTTTTGTACCACTTGTATCAAACTGTTAAATCCCTTTTCAATTCTTTCTTCCATATCCCTCATTTCTTTTCCACATTTTTTTCTTAAGCATGCTTGTTTCATTTATTTAAAAAAAAGCATTTTAAATTAAAAAAAAAAACTTCTTAATTCATCTTCTCCAGGAATTCTGGTTGTTTGTGCTCAAGCTGAGTTTTTCTGTGAGGCATTGCTTGTAGATGTTTTGGAAGCATTTTCTTCATCTGTATATATGTCTTCAACATCCCTGGCACCAGAATCACTCATTATGTGGAGTGCTTATTTTGTTTTTTCATTCTTTCAGTCTAATTCCTCACTTGATATTAAAGCTCACTTCTGGAGGCATGGTATGGTGACCAATCATATTGCTGCTTTCTTGAGGTGTTGAGTGTTGTATTATTCTAGGATCTCAAGGACAGTCTGGGGACCTGCAAACTTTTAGTGCTTCCAAAGTAGTCTGATATAGAGCAAAGTCTGAGTGAGCCCACCCTGGGCTGAGTTCTGTCAGCTTCTGACCTGGGTTTGGGTCTGAACAAGAGTAGACTTCTGCTGTATTCCACTCTTATCAGCCAACTGTAATGCTCTATTAGTTCAGAGTGGCAGAATTCTTGCACCCTGCTTTGGTCTGGGTTTCCTGCCTTAGTTATGCCTTTGCAGGCTGGGCTAGATGTTGGAAGTAAGACCTTCCTCTGAACCTGGAGTCTGAGCTATACCACTGCTACTATGGACTTCTAAACTTCTTCTTTTCTCCATACATAACCCAAGTCCCCACTCCACACCTCATCCCACTCCCCCACCTGGGGACACGGATGCCTGTGCAGGTCTCCTCACTCAGCCCCAGATCTGTAACCATGTACTGAATAGTGAGTGACAAGGCTTCCAGTTTACACCTATTTCCATCATAGTCCTGATATAGGTCTGGGGGTATCCTGGTATGGGTCTAGGACCTCCTATAGCTCTGGTGCTCAGCCTCTCCTTGGGTGTTAGAGTGTGCTCTCTTAATGACATGCTCCTGGCTCAATTCTTCTTCAGTATCAGAAGACCTAGGGCAATCTGGGCTGGACAAATGACTGAATTTTTCTGGATTTCCCCATTAGGACTGTATCTGGTACATTTCTAGATCAGTTTGAAGAGTTTACCACACTGCTTCTTACTACTCTGCCATCTTGACTCCTCGCTATTTAAGTTTTGAAAAGAGTTTCAATACCTATTAAAGAAAAAAATTAGTTGTCTTGAATAGGGGCAGGGCCTTAGGAAAAAGTATTTTTAGTAAGATAGTTTGGTCCTGGCACACATAGTAATATTTCAATTGTCTACTGAACAAAAATTTATTTTGTTATTCCATATCATTTGGCCATCTCTACTGTCTTACACATTTTTTCTTTCCTACACCAAGTTCAGTTTCTAGCCTTATAAATATATTAAACAATCAAGTTTGAACCAGGTGTCACTTTATTCTCTACCTGTATTATATGTATATTATCTGTAAAAATTCAGTGAAAGGAGTAACTGATAGCATTTTAAATATACATATATAGTCACTAAATAATGAAATATATAAATAAAATATATATATATAGTCATTTACATTTATTTTAAATAATCAGTGAAAACCACCTGAAACTAATTAAGATTTTATTTTTGCCATTGCCTGTTAAAAAAAATTTAAATGGTTAGAAAAAGCAGTTCTATAGAGCTACCTCCTCAGAAGTTCCAGATAAAGGAATGAGTATCGTTAACATATTTTTATAATACAAATTTATGACTGTTATGATAATTAGCTTGTTTTAAGCCCTCAGGTCCACATAGTTCCTGCCTCTGCTGGCTGTAGGGAGTTTACTTTAGACCAATATAAATTTATAAGTAAATTTATAATTTATAAATAAATATAATATAAATATGAATAAATATAATACATTACATATTATTATGTAATATATAAATATAAATAAATATATCAAGTAAATATAAATCAATTACAAATTTACTTCAGACCAAAGTTATAAATTTGATCACAATTGTTTTGAGCGCCCAGTTAAGAAAAAAAAAATTACCAGCATTTAGGCAGAAATTTTTCTCTGCTTTAATTTACATTTATATTTTATCTCTCTAACTCCTGGCCTCTTTGTGGTTGAAGCAAAATTTGAGTTTGAGGAACAAAGCAACAGATTATATTACATTATCTGGGATGGAGGAGGAAAGAAAATCTTTTTTAAGAACTTTCTGCAGTACTTGAGTAAGTGAATAAAACCAGTGGCATCATCTCAGTCCTCTGCTCTAAGATAACCTATAGGGTTGATGGTCCTCTTCCATTGCCCCTTCTTCTGCCATAGCTTAGTCCTATCTTTTGCTGGTTGTCTCTGGGCAATGAGTTCTTACCAGCTTAGCACTGGATGTCCTTACTCCTTCCTCTCCATAGCCAGAGCCTTAGAATCTCTGTTTCTTAGATACCCCTTCATCTTATAAAAGTTCCTCAAGGCATGAATGAGCCTTCACCCAATGCCTTTAATTGAGGTTCACACCTAGTTTCCTGAGACTTATTGATTCAATCATGATATGTCCTTTTGGGGGGAGCCAAGACGGCAGAGTAAAGGGAGCTTTTTAGCTGAGCTTGCCCAAAATTCCCCTATAAATAACTTTAAAATAACATGTTGAATCTAATTCTTAAGCTGCAAGGTGGGATATTTTTCCTTCCAGTACAACTTAGAAGAAAAGGAGAGGTTTCTGGCACTAGGGTAGGGGCTGACTTGGAGTACAGCATGGCAACAATACAAGCTGTGGGTCTTGGAGGTGGCAGAGGCAGCAGCAACTGTACGTCTGGTCTAGAAGAGATTACAGAAGACCTCTATGGTAGCACTGGGCACCATTTGGCAACTCCATTGCACATTATCCAGTTCTGGGTCACAGTTGCAGGATGGAGAGGAGGTGCAGTCACCAGAGAACAAGGGCTCTAACTGGGTAAGGACCAGAGTGCAGACCAGGAAAACAATGACCATACCTCTCCTCAGATCACACCACCCTGGAAACACTGAAAACTTACAGACCCACAGAAATTGCTGTGAAAACAACAGGTTAAAAAATCTGAAGTTTGGGACAGTTATCCCCCAGCCCCACCCCCAGGAGACCAGAGCCCAGCTTTAACATAAAACCCAAAGTCCAAACAAAAACCAAAAACCAAAAAAAAAAAACCCAAAGTCAAGAAATAGGCTGGAAAAATGATCAAACAATAAAAAAAGGAACTGTCCATTAAAAATTTCTATGGTGACAGGGAAGCTTAAGAAAAAACTCAGAAGAAAAAAATGATATACATACATCTCTAAGCAAAGGCTCAAAGAAAAATGCAGATTGGACACAAACCCAACCAAAATTTCTAGAAGAGTTAAAGAAAGAGTTTGTTTTAAAGTGCAAAAAAAATATTTTAAAAATTAAATAAAAGCTGTAGAGGAAAAATTAGGTAAAGAAAGGAAAGCAATGCAAGAAAATTATGAAAGGAGAACTAACAGCTTGGTCAAAAAGGGAAAAAAAAATTACTGAACCAAATAACTTCTTAAAAAACAGAATCATCCAACTAGTAAAAGAGGTACAAAACCTCATTGAAAAAAATGACTTCTTAAAAATTAGGATTGGTCAAATGCAAGCCAATTACTCCGTGAGTCATCAAGAACAATAAAACAATGTCAAAAGAATGAAAAGAAGAAGAAGAAGATGTGAAATAGTAGAATAGGCTTTTGAGGAGAGACAGGGTTAAAAAAAAAAGAGAGAGGAAAGGATAAACAGAAAAGAATAGGATGCAAGCAAGTACACAGTTAGAAACCATAACTATGAATGGGATGAACTCACCCCTAAAGTGGAAGCAGATAAAAGAATGGATTAGAAACAGAATCTAATAATATGTTATTTATAAGAAACACACTTGAAAAAGAAAAACAAACAATTAAAATAATATGCTGGAAAAGAATCTATTAATGCTTCAGCTAAAGTTAAAATGGCAGAAATAGCAACCATAGGCAATGAAATGATGTCAGTACTAAACAAATGGTATAGCATCCAAATTCTTAAGGGAAAAGTTAAATGAATTACGGGAAGAATTAAAAGGTAAAACTATACTAGAACCTAAATTTACCTCTCTTGGAACTAGAAAACTCTAAACATGAAATAAATAAGAAATGAATTTTAGGAAAGTTAGATATGATAGAAAATTGGGGAAAAAATTAAATGGGAATAGAAAGAGTATATCTTTTTCTCTGCTTTACTTGACACTTTCACAAAAATTGGTCGTGTATTAGGGCATCTTTACAAAAACTGATCGTGTATTAGAGCATAAAACCCTCAGAAACAAATGCGGAAATATTGAGTATATCCTTTTCAGATCATAATCCAATAAAAATTGTATTAAATAAAGGGTCATGGAAAAATATATTAAAAATTGATTGGAAACTAAATAATCTAATCCTAAAGAATGAGTCAGTCAAAGAACAAGTCATAGAAATAATCAATAATTTCATTAAAGAGAATGACAACAGAGAGACAACACGCCAAAGCAGCCCAAGGAGGACATAGGGAAAATTTTATATCTCTAAACACTTACATCAATAAAAGAGAGAAAGAGTAAATCAATGTATTAGGCATGCAACTAAAAACCCTAGAAAAAGAACAATTAAAAATCCTCAATTTCACTTAACCCCAATTGCCCTGCCAAAAATAAAACAAAACAAAAATCTCCAATTAAATACCAAAATGGAAATCTGGAAAACCAAAAGAGAGATTAATAGAATTGAAAGAAAAAATAAAAAAAAACTATTGAACTAACAAGTAAAACTGGAAGCTGGTTTTATGAAAAAAAAACCCACAATAAAATAGATCAACCATTGATTAACTCAATTCAAAAAAAAAAAAAGAAGAAAACTAAATTACCAGTATTGAAAATAAAACAGGTGAATATCACCAATGAAGGTGAAATTAAAGCAATTATTAAGATTTATTTTACACAATGATATGCCAATAAAACTGACAATCTAAGTGAAATGGACAAATATTTACAAAAATATAAACCATCCAAATTAACAGGAGAGGAATTAGAATACTTAAATAACTATTTTAGGAAAAGAAATTGAACAAGCCATAAATGAGCTCCCTAAGGAAAAAAAAAAAAAACACCAGCACCAGTTGGATTTATGAGCAAATTGTACCAAGCATTTAAAGAACAATGAATTCCAATACTATATAAATCATTTGAAAAAATAGTGAAAGGAATCCTATCCAATTCCTTCTGTGACATAAGTATGGCTGTGATACCTAAATTAGGGAGAGCAAAAACAGAGAAAGAAGACTATAGACCAATTTCCCTAATGAATATTGATGCGAAAAATTTTAAATTAAATATCATCAAGTAGGCTGCAGCAATGTGTCACAAAGATTATCCACTATGACCAGGTTGTATTACCAGAATTGCAGGACAGGTTCAATGTTAGGAAAACTATAACCATAATTGGCCATATCATGAAAAAACCCAAAATCATATTATGTCAATAGTAAAGAAAAGGCTATTGACAAAATACCCATTGACAACACCCATCCCAACAACAACAACAACAACAACAACAAAAACACAGAAAGCAAAGGAATAAGTGGAGCTTTTCTCAAAATGATAAGAAGTATCTATCTATAAAAGTCTTTCCAGTGAGATCTAGCTGAAAACCAAGAGCAAGCATTATCTGTAGGGAAAAAACTAGAAGTGTTTCCAATGAGATCAGAGGTAAAGCAAGGCTGTCCATTATCACCACCGTTATTAATATTATATTAGAAATGCAAGCTCTAGAATTCAGGCAAGAAAAAGATATTGAAGGAATAAGAATAGGCAATGAGGAAATAAAACTATACCTTTTTCTAGAAGATGTGATGTTATTCTTAGAGAATCTTAGAGAATCAACTAAAAAACTAGTGAAAACAATTAACTTTAGCAAAGTTGCAAGATATAAAATAAATCCACATAAATCATTAACATTACTATATATTACCTGAAGAAGAGCTACTGTATGAAGGAGTGTGATGAGTAAGCTGACTTGGATTTGATGAGTTTTCTGAAACTTAATTTTACCTGAATGATATCTGAGGTACAATCTTATATTTTAAAATTAAAGAAGAAAAAAAAATCAACCAGCAGTTGAAAGTCCAGAGAACACGACACTTTAAAAAATCCCAGTCTTGTGATTACTTATAATTTTCTAGTTATTTTGCATCTCAAAAGGATCTTTAATAATAAGCACTGTACTTCTAAGATAAACAACTGAGAAGTTTACATTATGCCACGATTCTGAATTTATACATTAATTACTTCCAAATTACTTAATTAAATTTAAAAGTTCACATGATCGTTCATAAAGAATTCATGGTTGGAATTGTAAATAAAAATGTGAGTATCTGAATATTAATTGTTATTAATTAATAATGTAGAGAGATAAATTGAAAATTGGAATAAAGAAAAACATTACTATATGTTACCAACAAAACCCAAAAAGAAGAGATAAAAACAGAAATTCCATTTAAAATAACTGTAGATAGTATAAAATATTTGGGAGTCCACCTGCCAAGATACACACTAGAACTTTATCAACACAATTACAAAACATTTTTCACACAAATAAAGACTGATCTAAACAACTGTAGAAATATTAATTGCTTGTGGGTAGGATGAGCCAATATAATAAAATTGACATTACTACCTAAATTGATTTACTTATTCAGTGCTATACCAATCAAACTACCAAAGAACTGTTTTATGAGAGCTAGGAAAAAAAATTCATCTGGAAGAAAAAACCTCAAGAATATTAACAGAATCAATTTTTTTTTTTAAGTGAAGGTGGCCTAGCAATTCCAGGTTTCAATGTATGCTACAAAGCAGAAATCATCAAACAGTCTGGTACAAGATATAATATATGTTATAAAATAGAATGGTTGATTACTGGGAAAGATTAAGTACATAATATATAAACATAAATGACCAAAGTTAACTAATATTTGATAAACCCAAAGATCCAAGCTTTGGGGGCAAAAGCTTATTATTCAATAAACATTGCTGTGAAAACTGGAAAGCATCCTGACTGAAATATCTCATGCTATATGTCAAGATAAAGTCAAAATGGATACATGATTTAGATACAAAGGGTGATATAATAAGCAAATTAACTGAGCACGGGAAAAATTACCTGCCAGGTCTGAATAGGGGAAGAATTCGTGACCAAACAAGAGGATCACAGGAAGTAAAATGGATAATTTTGATTACATTAGAAAGAAGTGTTCTTACTTAAGAAAGGTTTAGTGGAATCTTGTAAAAATTAAGCATGTGACTTTGGAAGGAAAGTTTTGATAGGATTAAATGGTAACACTATGCATAATTTTTGGAGGAAGGGGAGAGTTACAAATTCTCTCCTACTCCCTCCAGCCCTTCACACACTTGTTGAAGAGGCAAGCAATATATTAATTAAACATGTGAGGTCATGCAAAACATTATTTCCAAATTACCCATGTTATCCCGTCCTCCCCTCTCCCCACTTCCCCCCAAAAAGAAAGAAAAATAAAGAATGTGAAAAAAGTATGCTTCAGTCCGCACTTGGAGTTAATCAGTTCTCTCTGTGGAGGTGGATAGCTTTTTTCATCATGAGTCCTTTGAATTGTCTTGTATCATTAACTCTTTCACAGAAGATAATTGTTACAATATTATTGTTACTGTGTACAATGTTCTCCTGGTTCTGCTCACTTCACTTTACTTTAGTTCAGGAAAGCCTTCCCAGGTACTTCTGAAACCATCTTGCTCATCATTTCTTATAGCACAGTAGTATTTCATCACATTTATATACTACAACTTGTTCAGCCATTCCGCATTTGATGGGCATCCCATAAATTTCCAATTCTTTGCCACCACAAAAAGAGCTGCTATAAATATTTTTGTATATACAAGTCCTTTTCTTGTAACTGATCTCTTTGGATACAGACTTAGTAGTGATATTGCTGAGTCAAAAGGCATACCAATTTTATAGCCCTTTGGGCGTAGTTCCGAATCATTCTCCATAATGACTAGGCCTGTTCACAACTCTACCAATAGTGCATTAATGTACCTATTTTTTCACATCCTGCCCAGCATTTGTCATTTTCCTTTTCTATCATGTTAGCCAATCTAGTAGGTGTGAGGTGGTACCTCAGAGTTCTTTTGATTAGCATTTTTCCAATCAATAGTGATGCATCTTTAAAAACAAAAAAAAGAAAAGAAACCAATTTTGATGGGAGTAGGGTGGGGATATCAATATGAATCACTGAAACCTTCAGGTGTATAAAACTTTAACAACTATAATGTTGATTCCAGCATTATTCTAGGGGTCCCTTGGGTAGATTTATCTTTGGTTGTGATTCATCCTGGAGTTATCCCAGGCATGGATGACTTTAGATATTTCAAGGAACTCTGGAAAGCAAAATAGATATAGGAATTGGACAATTTTGATTGTTTTTTTTTTCAAAAATCTGAACTGACCTAGTGCCAAATAACATTACCATACTTGGAATCAGGGAATTTGAATTTTTGACTCTCAAAATTAGAAGGATCCACAGAGGTTAATAGAGCCCAATGCATGTGCAAGCATAAATCCACTTCTAAAACACTCATAACAGTTCTTTATCTGGCTTCTGTTTGATGTAATTGGGTAACTTGTTGCCTCCCATTCCATTTTTGGGCACTACAGATTATTAGAAATAAGAATTCTAGTCCAATAATAACTGTGTGACATATGGGCAAGTCATTTAACTTTTTCGTCTTCCTTTACCTCATTTTTAAAACGTTGTTACTACCATCTTGAAAGCAGTGAACTAAATTGAATGACCTTTTCATGTACTTTTTAAAATTTAATTTTAGGTATTTTTCTCTCTTTGGGTTTTGCTGTATCCTCCAAGAGAGTGACCCTATTCAGCTCAATGGTGTCCACTTACCCTGAACTGAGCAGCTTAATATATCCTTTTTTATTTCTTAGCTTCTCTATTTGAGTATTATCATCACAAAAAAGCTTTCGACAGTTTGTTCTTACATGGAAAAAAAATTGTTAATTATTTCAGTGGTACTTAAACATTTTAGTGTTCAATCATCACTTATTTTATTTGGAAGAGTGGGAAAATGGAAACATTTCTTTTCTAGTTCTTTTACATGGAACCAAATGAACCAAAATCAAGGAAAATTCCTCCTCCTGTTCCTTCTGCAAAGATAGAAAAAGACCAAACTGTGATGCCCTTTGGGACTACTAGTGGTGCCCTGATGGTCACTTCTATAACGGCTATGAAAACAAATCCTGGACTGGATGTGGGTAGATTTCCTGCATTGAATTCTGGTGAGAAAAATGAAAATCTACACCTCCTTTCTGAAGTTTTGAGGTTATCATTTCAATGTTTCTTCTAAGACCTAGGTTCTGATCCTGGCTCCTTCATTTTTTCTTCGGCAAAGGAAATTTCTTTACCAGGGTTAGGGTTAGAAATCCTAAACCAGGGGTAGCTAGGTGGTGCAGTGAGTAGAACACCAGCCCCGGAATGAAGAGGACCTGAGTTCAAATCTGGCCTCAGACACATAACATGTACTAGCTGTGTGACCTTGGGCAAGTCACTTAACCCCAATTGCCCATCCTTCCCCTCCCCCCACCAAAAAAAAATCCTAAACCAATGAAACAGAAGACTATTTCAATGCTGATCCATAGGCAAGGCATAATGTGAGATGACAGAGGGCATAAGGAGGTATAAGAAAAATTTAACAAGTGAAATTAAATCCATTAAATTAATCTATTAAATCAATTTCTTTCTTTTAAGGAAAACCTGTGCCAGTAGCGTACATCCATACTTGGGCATGGCGGGTATTTCCAAATCCAGCCAGCAATCCTTAAAACACGGCTATTCTTAATTTTATTGACTCTGATATTTCTTACTAGAATGTGTAGCAGAAATCTATATTATTCACATGTGGAAGAATGAAGTATGTCAGCAAGAACATGCTATATTGCATGAGAATCCTAAATATAAACAAAGAAGGCTAGGTACAATTAAAATGCTTCAAACTATTGTTTACAGTTTTTTATTTACTATATGAAGTTTTTACCAACCACATTTTTTTTTTACTGTAGTCAAATTAAGAGTAAACAAAAGTAATAA
Source organism: Phalanger gymnotis (assembly GCA_028646595.1). Taxonomy (NCBI): domain Eukaryota; kingdom Metazoa; phylum Chordata; class Mammalia; order Diprotodontia; family Phalangeridae; genus Phalanger; species Phalanger gymnotis. The sequence continues at coordinate 504,842,459 of CM053622.1, forward strand.
TTTATAAAGAAATAACATTAAAAACTTCTTGAGGTCAAACCTTTGCCTTTATCAGTTGTATAAATTTTTAATTGACATTAGCATATGACTTTAAGTGTAACTGCTGATTGGAATAATCATTTGGTTGTCATTTATAATGTAGATATTTTCTTAGCAGATTTTTCTATGAAAACTCCTATTAAAGTCAAAGTCATTGAAAAGGATATCTTGGTCCAAGCAATTTCTTGCCATAGTACTTTCTCCTCTTCAGATACAGGTTATGTCTCCAAGATTCTTTTTTTCTCATGGCTTGATTTGATTTGTTCCTTATCCAGGTATTCTTCCCTACTAAGTAATAACACATTGGGGGTAGGGGTGCATGATACAGAATGGTTGAATTAGTTTAGTTGGACGAAAAACATAGGCTTGGTAATATGGCTTGTAGTTGGCTCAGATGTGGAAAGCTCTCACTGAAGTTGGAAACATGAACAAAATGTCATTAGTACCTTTTTTGTTCCCAAAACCATACAGCTTTTTAAAGTATCACAAAATACGGGAAAAAAGTAGATGGATTTCAGTCTCTTAGAGTATCTGCTATCCCCATATATTTTCTATTATGGATTTATTATTTGTTTAAGTATTATTAAAAAACCATGTTAATGACTAGTTTTTGATGTTGATAAGATAAGAAGTTTTAAAAAGTATTAATACATATTTTTCATTTTATGATATCAGTGATTTTAAGTATCATAAATTTTATTTATGACAATTCTGTATCTTACCATGGAAGTGTTTTAATATTTTTATAAGGGGAAATAAGTACTTTCACTTTAACATTATAATGAGAACTTAATGAGAACTCATTAAGCTTTCAAATGAACAAAATTTCAAAGGATCCAGGATCCTGATGAAATTAACATTCTCTTCCCCCTGTAGAATTGTCGAGGTCAAATGATTCTGATCCAGTTGCAGAGGCTGCCATTCAACAACTAAGTCATTCTTCAAAGTTGAAATTCAAGTCACCAAAGAAGAAGAGTACTCTTATCATAGAAGGGGAGTCCAAGGTAAAATTATAAAGACCATCTCTATTTATTGGTATGTGGGTTGTATTTGTCCTTTTGCCATACATACACATATATATATATATGCTTTGCATTCTTTTAATGTCTCCATGATTATTATTCCCTTTATATACATTATACTAAATTATAATGACAGCTATATTGACTTAGCTTTTGTGATAGAATTCATTTCAATTCATTTCAATTCACCAAGCATTTGTTAAGTCCCTACTATGTTTGAGACACTAGTCTAAGATAAAAATTCTCTAGTCTCTGCCCTCAAGGTGTTTAGATTCAACTGGGACAGTGGGTAGATAGAACATGCCACAGAATAAGTAGAATATAAGGTAGGGAGTGAAAGAGACAAGACTTGGTTAGACAATTTGCTCTTGCAATATTAGGGGAGCCTTGAAAGAAGATGAAGATTTTGAAAGACAGAAGATAGAAAAGGCCATTCCTGGTATGGAGATGAATGATCTGTGCTAGATACATGTAGGCAGGAGATTACATATCAAACACAGGTAGGGGTAGCAGTCCACTTTGGCTAAAACACAGAGTCCGTGAAGGAAGTGTAAAGCAAAGAAAGGTAGATTATAGCTAGATTGTGATGGTTCTCAAATGCCAGGTTGAAATGTGTTTTGCTTTTTTTTTCCCTAGAAGCAATAGAGAACCACTGATAGCTTTTGAACATGAAGATGACATGATCAGATCCATTCAAAGAGAAAAGCATTTGGCAGTTGTGTGAAGTATGGATTAAGGAAGGGTGAGCCAATAGTCTGGTTGATGAGGGAATGAACTAGGTTAGTGACAGTGTGGGTGAAACAACACAGTGACCACATCAAGACCTAGAATGTTCTCCTTACCTTCTACTTACCTATGTTCTACATACCTTTGATAGCTGCTCCAGTCTAATGATACTAGGTCTGGATATATTCAGTGTTTAGCAGATGCCCATCCTCTCTTCCTCTCCCAATCAAAGTGTTATTAAATCTTAATTGCTTAAGAGTAAAACATTCCCAACTGAAATTCCTGTTGCGTGTTCTTTCATTCAGCTCTACTGAAACCCCACCCGTCTCAGTCCAGATCTGCCTACCCCTTCTGCTGTGCCCTCTAGAACTCCTATACCATAAATGACAAACTTCCTTTTATGTTAGATCTCTAACTCTCATGGACCTTTCCATCTTATGGAACTCACAGAGAACTGGCTTCTCTTCAGATGCCACTTCATCTCTGGCCACATTTCCATCCTTTCTAGTACTGGTTGTACCTTCTGTCATACCACTTGATCCACTGATCCCAGTACAGTGGTAAGGAGGGGCAGGATGTTAGAATACTCTATATTCCTTATACAGCAACATAGAATCTATCCCAGCATTCGTGATTTCTGATTGTTCTGAATAGCCTCAATCTCATAGTTGTGACTTCCTTCTTTGTGGCAGTTCCTTCTTTCCATGCCACATTTCATGCTCTCCTCTTCTTTATTTCTGGATTTTCTACACGTTGTCCTCAGTAGCTGTATTCCTTTTCTACTTCTACTTCTATCTAGACTGACTTTTTTTTTTTTTGCTGTATTACTGTTGATTTTAATTGTAAGAATTTCTACAGAAATCACACAATTGTTCTGAGTCCACTACAAAATTATGCTGTACAACTTTAACTGGGCCCTTACTGCTGCTAGGCAATCCCATACCTCCCTTATCAACCCACTATCCTACTTTTTACAGTAACTTTTCCAAACCATTTTTTCCCTCCTCAAAAAGTCCCGTGGCTCCCTTTTCCCCACCCTCTCAGCTAAGAACCTTGCTTCATATTTTGCAGAAAAAATTGACATGATTCACTCTGAGTTCCCTCTTTTCCCATCTTCCTCATCTATGTCACTCAGCTTCCACCACTAACTCCTTCTTCACTCCATCTCACATGAAGAGGTTCTCTCATTCCTTACCAAGCCCCATCCCTTCACCTGTGCTGGTGATTGCCTTCCATCTCATGTCCTCCAACAGATTGCCCTTTCTGTTATCCCCACATTATCACTTATAATCTTCAGTATCTCCCTGTTAGACTGGCTTTTAAAGGTCCCCTTGGGATCCAGATCTCTCTTTATCCTTTTGAGTGGCTCCCTTTCTAATTCACTGAAAAGACTCATTTGAATTTCACAAAGATATCAAGTAAGTGGCCAAAACTTTAACATTTTACCTTCCTATTGCTCCCTTTTCTGTGACTTTCAAAGACTGACTCCTTTGTGGTAATTAGGTGGTACAGTGGACAGAGTTCTTGACCTGGAGTCAGGAAGATTTGAGTTCAAATCCAGCCTTAGACACTTACTAGCTGTGTGACCCTGGACAAGTCATTTAACCTCTTTCTGCCCCATTTTTCTCATTTAAGAAATAGAATAATAATAGTACCCACTTCCCAGGTTTTTTTAGGATCAAATGAGATATTATTTGTAAAGTACTTAGCACAAAGCCTACCATAAATTAATACATTTGTGTTCTCTTCCTTTCCCCCACACCCTTACGTTGATCCCTTAATTAAACATTCGTTGATGCCTGCAAATCAGCTGGGTTGCATTTGGGCATATATGTTCATAGTTCCAAATTCTGGGTATCTTTTTAGTGACTTACAAGTGTAAATTATATGCATATCCTATTATATGCGTGTCCCAACAGTACACAATTATAATTGTATCAGCATAATTATATATTATCATCAAAACAGAGCATTGTAATATCAGTAATTCTATATAACAACATGACATACACAGACAGCATAGTACATGCAAATTGATAAACAGCAAAATTACAAGTAACTGGCAAACATGTTTATGGTACACTGATAAGCTGTAATTACTATATATATCAGTGAAAAATGCAGTTGTATGTAAGGCACATCTTACATTAGTGTTGTTTTCTGACTATGTGCATAACCACTTTTCCAGTTTCCTTTATAACATCCATTATGGGTTATTTTGGTCACAGGTTGAAATAGATCTCAGTCCCCTGTGACTCTGTGCTTATGTTTGAATTAGTTTATCAGAAATATAGTCTTAAATCTCTACCCCTGAACTCATGGAGGATTCAGGCTGAGCTGGCAGCTCACTCTTTGGGGGGTTTTCTGTACCCTAGGAATGGCTACAGCTCAGATTTTAGACAGAAAAGGTACTGACTCTGGATCTAGTCCTCTTCACCTATTTGGACAGATTGTGGGATCATAGTATACTGAGTTTTCTTTCTCAAGGTGTTTGTTCTTGAGCCATTGTCTGGTTTAAACAAGCATTGAGTAACTGGTAGGTTGTCTCTTTTGCTTAGAATCCTCTGAGATAAATACTTACCAATCATTTCTTGCTCCTCAGAGAGTCCAACTAATTCTCTTATGGACAATAAGGTATTGTAGTAAATTGTTTTTATAGGGCCCCTATCTATTTCTGGAGCTAATCTTTAAATGGATAAGTTGCTTAGTCTCTAAACTAAACTCATAACTAAATATGGAGTAGCTTTCCATTAACTATATGGAGTAGCTTTCCATTAACCCTGAAGAAGTCACTTAATTGATCTGGGCCTCAGTTTCCTTACTATACAATGAAAAATTGGACTCAGTGGGTTCTAATGTCCCTTCTAGTCAGTGGTGGGATTCAAATAAATTAACAACCGGTTCTCCACAAAACTGAGCCAAGGCACTGCAGCTGCCACTAACGTGGCTGGCACGGCTCCGCCCCCACTAACAACTGGTTGGCCGAAGTTAACCAAAAATTAGGTGCCGCTTCTGCCAAACCGATGCGAACCAGCTGAATCCCACCACTGTTTCTAGCTCTGTGCCTATGATCTGGCGATCCAGCTTTCTGACTTGTGTTTGCCATGATCACCAAGATTTCTTAGCCAAACTGTCTCAGTATCAAAAACTTAAGCATCATAGCACCATTTGCTTTTGTCAGTGCTCTTATGAACTAAAGAAGCTGAAGTGATAAACTTCTTTTAGATTCTCTCCCAGCCGAGCAACGATGTGTGAAGACTCCACGAGAGACAAAGGATTTCTGGATCATGTAGCTGTCTGTTACCCCTTGCTATACATGCCTTCTGCACGTTTGCCTCACTACCTCTGTCCTCAGAGTCCATTCTTCTCAAGGAAATTGTGCACATTTGTGAGAAAATATGCCCCAGGCTTTGAGGGAGAATGTTTTATAACAGCTGTTTTTACTATGTCATTTTAATAAATGCCTAATTTAAAAAGCTAATTGTCTACTTGTTGACTGTCAATGGGAAATGTTCTGGTGGGGCCTTGTGAGCCATAATAGTAATAGTAGCCATCTACAGGGTTACCCTTAGAGCAGGAAGTAGTAGCCACCCTCTAGGGACCCGTCCCTGCGAGTCCAAATGCGCACTGGGGGATGGCTCAGAGTAGATGCTGCACCAGCATCACAGAATCTGGCAGCCCATGAGTCACCTGTCATCCTAGTATTGAAAGAGAATGGAAGATTAAAATGCTAAATAATTGTTGGCTATTATAGTTACACATGTATGTAAACTACAGAAGAATCAAAGTAGACTGATGAACCATGCTAATTTACACTGTTCCCTTGCTCGTGTTCCTTCCCTGACCCTGGTTCTTTCCTTCTGGCAGCTGGAGGTTTAGTGGATGGAAACCTGGGCCTGGAGTTATGAAGTTCAAATGCAACCTCAGACACTTACTAGCTGTGTGACTCATTTTGCCTCAGTTTCCTCATCTGTAAAATGATAGCACCTAATTTGCAAGGTTGTTATCTTGATCAAATAAGATAATATTTGTAAAATGTGCTTAGCACGGTGCCAGACACACTATATAAAGGCTTAGTCCCATGTCTCCTCTTCCTTCTCTTGCTGGGCTGACTTAGCTTCTGCTTCTTGTAGGTTTGAGGGAGTGGAGTTTAGGTATTCTGGGCCGAATTTCAGAAGCTTTGACATTCCTAGGAGCCAGCCCATAAGGCAGTCTGATTCTGTACCCCCTCTGCCAATGTGATTTGGCAGAGTGTCTGCTACTTGTATTTAACAAGGTGTCATGTGCCCTGCTAGCAGAATCTCTGCAGTAGGAGAGGAATCTGTCTTTGGGTCTCAGGCATCATACTGTGAATTGTTTCATGTGCTCTGTTGGAACATGGAAGTTTGTGGGATACTGCTGAGTGAGAGCCTTAAGAATGAACATGTTCCAGTATTAACTCCTAAGGACTTCTTACTTGTCCTATAGAATCATCTGCATTTGCTCTACTTCTTCATGATTCTTGTTTTAGTGTTTGGTTGTGGGGTTTGTTTTGTTTTTGTTTTTAGTTTATGGAAACTGGAGAAAATGTCTAATCTGTGGGTCTTGTTCATTTCATTTCCTTTCAAGGAAAAACCAGCCTAGCCTGATGTTATGTTACCTTTATGTTCCCCTTGCCACTTACAGACAGACCCTTTGCTACTACCATCACTGACCGAGCCTTCTCTTTTGTGGGTCACTCTTTCTAAAGTTATCCAATCCAGATCTTGGGGGCTATCTACTGGCCCCTAGTATATTCTCCTTCTTTTTCAATGAGTTCAGTGCCTGACAGTTTCTCCTCCTGTTCCACTTCTCCCCTCCAACTCCCACCTTTATACTAGGAGAGTTCAAAATATGTTCTTAAACACCACTACCTCTCAATTCTTTGTTCTATTCAACTTTTATGACCTACTTCTCTCAACCTCAGCTATATAAAGGGATCAGTACATCTTTGATCTTTCTATCATCCATAGCATTTAATTTCCATGATCAAGAATGCTGAAATTGCTTTATCTGATTATAATCTCCTTTCCTTCTTTCTCTCCTTATCCCTTAGTCTTCCTAAACCTGTTCTTCTCAGCTTCACCATGATCTCACATCTTTCCAAATCCTCAGTAATTTTCCATTTGACCACTCCTGCTATAGCCACACTCTCCTTCCTTCCCAGTCTTAATGAAACTCCCTCAATAAGCCAATTCAAATATGCACAGTTCTCTAATCTTAAATCCTTTTCCTCCTTGTTCTATCACTATTCATGCCTTGCCAAACCCCAATCCTGTGTTATTCCCCACAACCTGCCTTTTCTCCTTTTACTCAGGTGCTATTGAACAGAATTAAAAGAAGTTACACAATCATTCTAAGTGGTTTCAGTATAAATTGTTATCTCAATTGAGACCTTAGTGTAGCAAGACATTGTTTTTTTTTTTTTACTTTTTCCTAATCGATTTTCTCTCTCACCGCCCACAGTAGCTATTTCAGACCTTCTCTACTCAGACCTCCCACAGGACCCTTCCCTTCTCTCTGCAGCATTTGAGGCTGTTGATTATCTGTTTCTTGGTACTCTCTTCTTTCTGGGTTTTCAAGACACTAGTCTCTCCATGTTCTCTTCCTACCTATCTGATTACTCCTCCTTAGTCTTCTTTGCTGGATCTTCATTTAGATCATTCCCATTAAAAATGTGTGTCCCACATGGCTCTCTCCTGGGTCCTCCTTTTTTTTCCCTCTATACTATTTCATTTGGTAATGTCATAAGTTCTCAAGAATTTGACTATCATCTGATGATTTTAAAATCTACTTACCCAGCTCTTACCTCTCTTCTAAAATCTAGACTTAGATCTCCAATTGCCTGTTGCACATCTTGAACTGGATGTCCAATAGGCATCTTAAACTCAACATGTCCAAAACTGAACTCATCTTTCTCCCTAAACCCACCCTTCTTCCTAAATGTCCCATTACTATTGAGGATGCCACCATTTTCCCAGTCTCCTAGGCCATGGGTATGTTCTCAACTCCCTAGTCTCTCTCTAGCCCTCCCTACCATATCTAGTCTTTTGTAAAGCCTGTCAATTTTAACTTCTTTATACCTCTCACATTCTTTTCTCTCCTCTACACTGCAGTCATCCTGGTTCAGGCTCTCATCTCCGCATGCCTGGACCATCATAAGAGCCTGCTGGTTGGTTTCCTTGATGCAAGTTTCTTCCACTCCAGTCCATCCATCACTCAGCTACTAAAGTGCTCTTCTAGAGCACAGTTCTGACCCTGTCAACCCCCTTCTCAGTAAACTTCAAATGACTCCCTATCCCTGTCAGAGTCAAATATAAAATCTTGTTTGGCATTCAAAGACCCTCATAACCTGGACCCTTTCTTTTTTTTCCAATCCTCTTACACCTTATGCCCCGCCCCCCTACACACACACACACACACACACACACACACACACACACACACACACACACTCTTCAATTCAGTGACAATGGTCTCCTTTCTGTTCTAGGGGCAAGAAATTCCATCTCTCAACTCAGGACTTTTTCACTGATTGTGCTTCATGCACGACTTGCTGTCCTTCTTCATCTCCACTTTCTGGCTTCCCTGGTTTCCTTCAAATCCCAGCTAAAGTCTCACCTTCTAAGATCTCAGCTTTTCTGATCTCCCTTAAAATTCTAGTGCTTTCCCTCTGTTGATTATCTCCAGTTTATCCTGTCTATAACTTGTATGTACGTAGTTGTTTGCATATCGTCCCCCTCTCTCATTTAGACTGTGCATTCCTTTAGCAGGGACTGTCTTTTGCTTTTCTTTGTTTTCCCAGCACTTAGCACAGTGTCTTGGCACATAGTAGGTGCCAGAGGAAGAGAAAGGGGGCATGAGACTGGGGCAAGATTCCTATCTACTAGCTTGATTTCCATTTCCTTCTTCTGCCTCCTATTGCTCTGGTGCTAAGAGGAGGATCAACCTTCCCCCTGACTCTGCACCTTCCATTGCCCTCTGCACATCCCCTGTGGGAAGAGGAAGAGGAAAGTCACTGGGGATCAGGATTTCCATCTCCTGCTAAATGTGTTTGACTTGCATCTCCCACTGTACTGTCTCCTGCCTGATCACCAACCTTCTCTGAGAAGAAGAAAAACATCTTTCAACTTAATGACTAACATACTCACACCTGGTCATACCCTACACATTCCAGTGATTCTGAATTCCTGTATGTCATTATCCAAACCCCACTCCTTATCCCCGACCATCTAATTCCTTATTCCCATCCCCCTCAACCCACCCACCATAACATCTCAGCCAAATGCTACCTACCCCTTCCACTGCCGCCTTGGGAATGTCTGTTCTATAGGCAGCAAACTTGCCTTTGCCTAAAATGATTTCCTTTCCCACTCCTTCCATTTTCTGGCAATCACTGAGATCTAGCCTCCCCCTCATACAGGTTGTGTGGTTTGTCTTTTGTTCTTGAAGACGATCATGACATCAAGGAGATGATGACATGACTTGCATTTGACTTTGATTTGAATGAGAGAGGGCTGTGCAAGGTCACCAGCCTCACTTTCTCCTCCAGAGCCATCTGGGTCCAGTGGCCAGATATTTATGCCCCCTTCTCTCCTCTGACATTGCCACCAATCTGGTACAGGCCCTCATTACCTCATGCCTTTTGTTATTGTTCTGTCACAGAGGTTCCCAAACTCATTTGGCCTACTGCCCCCTTTTAAAAAAAATCACTCAGAACGCCCCTGGAAATTTATTTTCTTCAACCTTTTAACATTTTTTTAAAATATGCATTATTTCAAAAATATATAAAATCTTTTTTTAATGACACATCTTAACTTTAATAATTTATTGTAAATTTGTAGGGTTTCCCCTGCATTTTGAAATTTCGATGATGCTTTATTGCATCGTGTAACTGTATAGTATCATATCGTAAACAAGTCATTATACGCACACATTCCTGCCAATGCATGCTGGACTTCCTTACAGTGCACAACACACTCCCCTGCCAACATTTGTTTGTTAAGACTTGTCAGCAGATTCGACCACTGATGGGTTATAACTTGCATTTTGTATGTTTATTTGGAAAATAATGTAATCACTATGACTTTAACTCTGTTACGTAACAGATGAAACATGTACAAAAGGGTTTTCAAAATTTCTTCTCTTCTTTCCTCATGCTTCCACCACCCCACCTATTTTTATTCAATGCTCCCCAATTGCACCTGAGGCTACTACGGTGCCATGTTCCCCCATCATTCCAGCCCCTCCAAGGGGGCACTTTGGGAACCCACTTTAGGAACCTCTATATGATTTCAATTATGTCCTACTAGTTCTTCATGATCCATTCATGGTTTTCTTAGCAAAGATACTGGAGTGGTTTGCCATTTTCTTTTCCAGCCCATTTTACAGATGAGGAACTGAGGTGAACAGGATTAAGTGACTTTCTCAGGGTCACCTACCTAGTAAGTATCTGAGACCAGATCTGAACTCAGAGAGAGGAATTTTCCTGACTTCTGGCCCAGCACTCTGCATCACCTAGCTGCCCTATAGTCCATGCCCTGACCCTTGCAATAGCCTTCTGGTGCATCTGCCTGCCCCCATTCCAACCCATCCTTCATTCAGCCACTGAAATGATTTTCCAAAAATGTAGATCTGATCATGTCACCCCTTTACTTAATAAACTTCAGTGTCTTCTTATTGCATCCAGGAGTGAATATTAAATGCTATGTTTGACATTCAAAGCCCTGTATAACCTAGTCCCCTCCTATCTTTCCAGTATTTTTATACCTTACTCTCTAATAGACTCTTTGATCCAGTGACACTGGCTTCTTGGCTGTTCAAACAAAACACTCCATTTCTCGTCTTTGGGCATTCACTCTGGCTGTTCTCCATGTCTAGAATGCACTCCTTCCTCTGGTCCAACTACTGACCTTCCTGGCTTCCTTTAAGTCTCAGCTAAAATCCCACCTTCTACAGAAACCCTTCCCCAATACCTCTTAATTCCAGTGCATTTTCTATGTTAATTGTTTCCTGTTCTCTATTTTGCACTTAATTTTGCTCTCTATCTCTTGTTTATTCATAATTTCTTTTACCTATCTGTAAGTCTGATAAGTAATATGTTCCATGTTCTTCTAATTTTCTTGTAAAATCTCTTTATATCTAGGTCATTTATCCATTTTGACCTTATCTCAGTAGATGGTGTGACATGTTGGTCTATGCCCAGTTTATACCATATTGCTTTCCAGTTTTCTCAATTTTTTTTTTTAACAAATAGTGAATTCCTATCCCAAAATCTTAAGTCTTTACACTTGTCAAATACAAGGCTACTATGTTTACCATCTGTTGTAAACTGTATGTCTAGTCTATTCCATTGATCTGACTTTCTATTTCTTAGCTGGTAACAGATAGTTTTGATAATGACTGCCTTATAATACAGTTTAAGATCTCGTAATGCTAAACCTCCTTCCTTTATAACTTTTTCATTATTTCCTTTGACTTATTTTTCCAAATGAATTTTATTATTTTTTCTAATTCAGTAAAAAATTATTTTGTAATTTAATTGGGATGGTGTTGAATATATAAATTAGTTTGGGTAAAATTGTTTTCATTATATTGACCCTGCCTACCCATAAACAATTATCTCTCCAATTATTTAAATCTGATTTTATTTATATAAAAAGTTTCTTTTTAAATTTTGTTTACATAGTTCCTGGGTTTGTTTTAGAAGGTGTACTCCCAGGTATTTTGTACTTTCTGAAGTTATTTTAAGTGGGGCATTTTTTTTTTTTACAATCTCTTCTTACAGAGTTTTGTTTGTGATATATAAGAATACTGGTGATTCATATGGATTTACTTTATATCCTGCTGCTAAATTATTAGTTGTTTCAACTAACTTTTAGTTGAGTTTCTGGAGTTTTCCAAGAATATCATTAAATGAAAAAGGTTTTGTACAAATAAAACAAATATTGCTAAGATTAGAAGGAAACAGAAAATTGGGGGGAAAATTTCTAGACAGTTTATCAGATAAAGGTCTCATCTAAAAAAATGTAAGGAACTTTGTCAAATCTATACGAGTATGAGTCATTCCCCAATTCATAAATGGTCAAAGGAAATGAATAGGCAGTTTTCCAATGAAGAAATCAAAACAATTTATGGTCATATAAAAATGGTCTAAATCATTATTGATTAGAGACATGCAGATTAAAACAACCTTGAGATACCATTTTATACCTACCAGATTGGCTAAAATGATAGAAGGGGAAAGTGACAAATGTTGGAGAGGATGAAGGAAAATTGGCACACTAGTTCATTGCTGGTGGGATTGTGAAATGATCCAACCATTTTGGAGAGCAATCTGGAATTATGGCCAAAGAGTTATTAAACTATCTATGCCCTTTGACCCAGCAATACCACTACTTGGTCTATTTACAAAGATAGGGAAAAAGGAAAAGAATCTATATATGCTAAAATGTTGATAGCAGCTCTCTTTGTGGTGGCAAAGAAATGGAATTTGTAAGGATGCCCATCAAATGGGGAATGACTGAACAAGTTATGGTATATGATTGTGATAGAATACTACTGTGCTATAAAAAATGATGAGCTCAATGATCTTAGAAAAACTTGGAGAGATTTGCATGAAATAATGGAAGAGTCAAAGGAGCAGAACCAAGAGAACACTGTATACAATAACAGCAATGTTGTCTTAAGAAAGACTTTGAGCAAATAAATTATTTTGCCTATTATAAATACCCAATTAAAAGATATGTGAAGAAAGATGCTATCTGCATCCAGAGAAAGAACTGATAAACAGAAATATGTGCAGAATATATACCTATTTGTGTCTAATGGTAGCCATCTCTAAGCCAGGGGGTGGGGTGGGGGCGTGGCGTGGAGCGGGAAGTAAAAAAGAAAAAAAAAAGTATGTGATAATTTTGTTGTACATTTGAAAAGGAAAAGCAAGTTGTGCATAGCAGATTTGCAGTTTCATGTACAATCATCTTTTTTTATTGTACTATGTTATGGAAATGCTTGTTTTATTACATAAATTAAAAATAAAATTAAAAAAAAAGAATGAAGTACAACAGGAGAACAATATACAAAATGACTACAATAATGTAAATGAAAACAACCTTAAAAGGCATCCAAAAGATTGAATGCAGTGATCAGTCCTGGTCTCAAGAGCACAAATGCTAAAATTCTTTTCCCTCTTCTTGGTAAATGGTTATGCAATTGCGGAGGTAAAATGTTGATTATGCAATCAGATTCTATCATTGTGTTGTTTAACTGTTTTTATTAAAAGAGAAGATTCAATGGGAAAGGGGTACATGTATATTCTGTGACTGTGGTATTTAAAAAAGGGCAAGAATAAACTTTTATAAAGCTTTTTTAAAAAGTATTTCCTGTAATTTTTGTACATAGCTTACTTTGTTTGCATATTGTCTCCCATATCAGATTATAAAGCTCTTTGACAGCAGCAATTGTCTTTTGCCGCTTTTTGTATCCTCACCATTTAGCATAGGGCCTGGCACATAAAAGGTGCTTAATAAACATTTATTGATTGATTATCGTCTCTGTGTTCATGATTTACCTCTCCAGAGTTCCAGTGATGTATCACACTGCCTATGGGCATTTGAAACTGAATTTTCCATAGGTATCTCAAACTCTACATGTCCAAAACAGCACTTGCTGTCTTTCCTCCAAGGTGCCCTTTCTTCCAAACTTCCCTGTTTCTGTCAAGTTTATCGCCTCTTCCAGACACCCAGGTTTACAACTTGATTTACTCTGACTCCTGACTTTCATTCATTCCACATATCCAATCAATTAATTGACAAATCTTACCATTTCTATCTCTATAGCATCTTTTGCACATGCCCCCTTTTCTCTGATCACACAGGCACCACTTTAGTGTAGCCCATCATCACTTCTCACGTGAACTAATGCTTTGGCTTCCTAATTTGTTAACCTAACCAATTCTTTCTCCACTCCAAAGCATTCTCTATACCGCTCCCAAAGCAATTTTCCTAAGGCAAACAAAAAGTTTTTTCCTATCCCTATTCTAAGATAAGATATAAGCTACTTTGGCATGTGAAGCTTCCCCAACCCCATCTTATCACTAAGGTTTGTGTAGCACTTTAAGGTTTGCAAAGTGTTTTACATACATTATTTTATTTGATCCTCATGACAACCTGTGAGGTAAGTGCTTTCCAACATTCTTAGACGTGATATCCCTTCATTCAGTCCACCAGGGGTGGGGAACCTGCAGCCTCGAGGCCACATGTGGCCTTAATGAAAGGATTTGCTCTGTGAAGTTTGGATTCAGGGGGCTGCAGGTTCCCCTTCCTGCTATTATTCTGACCTTCTTACTTCTTAGCGCACAATGCTCCATCTGCTATCCCCGTCTGGCTATCCCCAGTTTGCTCCATTCCCCATATAACTGAGTTTATGACTATGGACTTGACCACCATGACTCATATGCAATCTTACTCTGGAACAAGGCCTCTTCTCTAATAGATGGATTCCTTTTGGGGATGAGACCAGGCCAGCCATGCTTCTTTCCCCTCCCTAATGTGCTTCTAACTCTGGACTTTACCATTATCTTCCATTATGAGTACCATCTCATCTTCTCCATGCCACCCCTTGCCCCACGCTCTTCAATTTGCTTTTATGTGTTGTCTTTCCCCCATTAGAATGTAAGGTCCTTAAAGCAGGGAGCCAATATGTTTTTGTTTGTATTTGTTTCTCCAGTGGTTAGCACAGTGTCTCACACATAGTAAGAGCTTATAAATGCTCATTGTTTGCTTCCCTCCACCCCCTTTCATAATATTTTCTACTTCCTTACCTCCAACTCTTATAAAGACTAGTTTCTTTCAAGACTTAGTTCAAGAACAACCTTCTCCATCAGACTTTTCTGCTCTCCCGAGCTCCTAGTGCCTTACCCTCCAAGGTTACCTTGCATGTGTCTTGTTTCTATCCATATATGTGTATGTTGTTACCCACATTATAATGTGAACTCCTTCAAAAAAGAGCCCTCCCATTTTGGCTTTAAATACCTAATACCTTGATTGACTGATGAACGAAATTGAAATTGAATGATGAATGAAAGAAATGTGGAAGAAGAATGGACATGGTGTGTCAACTGATTGTAAAAGGAGAACAAGGGAGAGGGAAATTGAAGATTCATCTGGGGTTTTGAATCTGACTGACTGGGAAGGATGTTAGTAACAAACAAAAATAGGGAAATTTAGGAAGCAGGAAAGTTCTTGATGGGAAAGTAATAAATTCAGATTTGGATATATTTAGCTTGAAGTGTTGGTGGGACATCGAGCTGAGGAGGTCCGGCAGGCAATTAAAAATGCAGGACTTGAGGCCAGAAGAGATATTAGGGCTAGAGAAATTCGGGAGTCTTCTACATATAGGTGATAGTTGAGTCAACTGGAGTGGATAAGAACACCAAAGGAGAGAAGAGGAAAAAGGCCCAGGATAGAATCTCCGAGACAGGAGAGAAATGTTTAACCAGTAAAGGAAAGAGAGGAGTGGTCAAACAAGAATTAAGAGCAGTATCCCAGAAACCAAGGAAGGAGAGGGTATTCTATAGCATGAAAAGCTAAAGAAAGGTCAAGTAAAATGAAAAATAGGAAATAGTAATTAGATTTAGCAACTGACACTTAGTAATGTGTAATTTTAGGGATCAAAAGCCAAAATGCAAAGGGCAGTATAATGAGGAAAGGATCAGTGAGTATAGACTGATCATTTCTAATGGTTTAGCAGTCACAGAAAGGCAAGAAAGATACAGAACAATAGCTACAGATGAAGGCAGGGTCAGAAGAAAGGGTTCTGCTTTTGTTTTTTGTAGGGGTGAGGGTGGCGATGGGGGAGGTCGGCAGTGAACTGAACATATTTTCTAGGTAGCAGGGAAGAACCAATGGATAAGGAGAGAATGAAGGTGACAGAGATAATGACTAACTGGGTAAGTTCCCAAAGAAGATTGGAAGAAATTAAATCAAAGCTATAAATTGAGGGACTGGCTTTGAGGTAGCAGTGCTACCTCATCCTGAGACTAGAACAAAAGGAGAGAGAATAGATTAAGATGTAAAGAGATTTGAGGAATGGAGTAGGAGAGATGAGAGCTTACAAGTTTGTTTTTTGTTGTTTTTGTTGCTTTTTTTTTTTAACAAAGTAGGAATTTTGGTTTAGAATAGTAACTGCTACAAGTATGATAGAAAGTTAGTGATAAATGAATAAAAAGACTGCTGTTCAGCAGTGAGCCCAGTCAAGGTTAGATACCATTAAGAGTGTGCTGGAACCACCTAACATTGGCTGCTGATTTTGATCATTTAAATTTTAGTGTGAGCATTTATACCCCCAAATCAGCAAATACTACAAATCAAGGCTTGATTCATTGTTTTATTGATTGTCTAGATATAAGAAAGTAATGGAAAAAATGTTAATTATAGAGAATAAACAAGGGTATGTCATGAGTACAATTTTTTTTCCTCCCTGAGAGCCACTCGTTAGCGATTTAATAGCACACTATTGGATATCATGATTGTGTACTAAATCCGGTCAGTAGAAGCATATATTTTCCTCCTGTAGCATTTAGCAACCCAGGAATAGAAGTAGAGATGGCTCAGCATTAAGGACTAACAGGGCATGAATATTAGAAAGCCACCTTGGAAAGATATTCTAAGTTGGAGCCAGTTCTTGCCGAACTGGTTAACATTGGGGCCTAAACTACAAAGTGAGGAAAATAAAAGCATGATAGAAAGTCAATGATGGATAAATAAAAAGATTGCTGTGCAGCAGTGAGCCCAGCAAAGGTTAGATATCATTCAGGAGTGGGCTGGAACCAGCTCATACTGGCTCCTGAATCTGATTCCCTTTAGCTGTGTCTTGATTAAAGGGAATATCATTTTGGGAGATCACTTCTGGGGTAGGCAGGCCAGGGAAGAGAAGCTTTGGACAGCCAAAAAAACAACATTTGGGCACTGGGAAGATTAAAGAGAGGTGCCATCAGAAAGTGAGATGGTTTTAGAAAGAGATGATATCCTGAGAAACAACTAATGATAGAATTGGAATGCATATTGAAGCATACTTTTTTTACTTTATTTTTTTGATCTTTTTTTCTTTCACAACATGACTGATATGGAAATACATTTTGCATGACAGCAGATGTATAACCTGTATCAAATTACTTGCTTTCTTTATGGTGGAAGGGGTAGGGAATTTGGAACTCAAAATTTTAAAAAATGAATGTTAAAGATTATTTTTGCATGTAATTGGAAAAAATATTTCAGACCCCTCCCCCCCATAAAAGGAAAATATAAAGAATATCAAGACCCTAAAAAATGGGAAGGTGATAGTGTATCAAAGATAAATTTCACTTGCTTGACAATTTTTCATTGGGCCCACATGCCTGATAATACCTTTTTGAGGCATTGTATCCCTGGTTGCCGCTGTGTGATTGGTGCCTTTCTTAAAGTAGTTTAGATTGATGATCAGACTTTGTTTGGTCATGGGGAATTGAAGTAAGGATATAATATTCTATTCACTTGCGCTTCCCCCCCATACATAAAGGCATACATACATAAGTATGTAATGTTTAAATACATAGTGCATTCAATGCTTCACATTTACTTTCTTTTTATAAGTAAAATAATTTGAAAAGTTTTAGCATACAAAGTGCTCTTGTTTTGTATAATTTCTACTAATATAACATTTCCTCTACTTTATACTAAAAGGGAAATATGGGCAACTTTCTAAGACTTAAAAGCTAGATTATGGAAAGTTGTAATCTATGTTGGTAGAGCTAACATCATACTAGCCAAATTACAGATTCTTGATAATTGTCTTCTTAAAGAGGCCAGATCCTTTTGAATGTTTCTTAAATCACCAAAGAAAACAAGTTTTCAACTAGGTTATTTCTTCTGCCACTGTGTTTGGTTTTAATTTTATTGACATCAGACTTCCTTTCACTCCGTAGGTACTGATAATGATTTCTTTTCACCGATAGATTTCATTATATCAGGACAGTGAAGTTCCACTGGCTCTATGGACAGCTCATATCAACAAGAATTCCCTTCATATTATGAAGAAATTGTGTCTACTGAGCACATTGATGAAAATTTATCAAAACATATATTGTCTGCTTTAGAACCACAAGAAAATTATTTTGACACTTGGAAACTGGAGAGGCATGCCAAATCTGAAGAGTGGAATAGTGATGCTCAGATAGACCAGGATAGTGAAGAGATGCCAAGGAGTTTATCAGCAGTTTTGAGAAAATGTAAAGGTACTTCCTTCAGCCTTTCCTCCTTAGATATAAATATCTTGGCAGTTTTAAATATTGTAGCTAGTTTTTAGAGATAACTTTAATAAGTGTAATCTGTTTCTTTTATCTTCTTTGACAAGACCCTCAAATCTTTCTCATTACATTTTTAGTCAATATACTGACTCTATAGGAATAGATTATTGACTCTATAGGAACAGATTAGGCCTGTGATTTAATTAGCACAGGAATCTCCCTCTACTAATGCAGGTTGGTATCTTCTCTGCAATTTGTAATTATAGAGAATTGCCTAGAATATTGAGAGATTAAGGGACACGTGCAGGGTCATATAGCTGGTAACTGTAAGTGGTAGAACTTGAACCAAGATCGTCCTGGCTTTTAAGCCAGCTCTTTCTCAACTACACTACAGCGCTTCTCTAGATTTGATGTTAATAATAAATAAATAATAACACTTTAAAGTTTACGAAATGCTTTCCTCACAATTCTCCTGGGTATGTAGTATAAGGATCCTTATCCCCATTTCACAGACCAAGAAACTGGGCTCATAATGATTAAGCTACTTATTCATAGTGACCCAGCTAATAAGTTTCAGAGTCAGGATACAAATCTAATTCTCTGAACTCCAAAGCCAATACTCTTTTTTTGTTAACCTATGTTTCCTTTCCTTTTAAATGGTGCTAGAAGAACAACTCATAGGCTAAATGCTCTTTTATCTAGTAAGTTCATTTTTAAGACAAAACTACTTGCCATTATTTCTTCTCCTGCACATGTGATATAATTTTTGGTTAATGTGAATTGTTTACAATGCTCACCAAAGATTATTTAGCCAATAGTCACTCCATACCCACTTTGACTAATTGCTAACTTTACTATTTCCATATAGAATACCACCTGTATATTTCTTACTTGTCCTAGGTTATCTTCCTATTATCTTAACTTTATTAGTCCCAATGTAGTTCCATTCTTATCTTGGTGGTGGCAATAACTTTAATCCAATAAGAACCACACAGAAAATTCCACATTCCCCTTTTGATCATTAGGGTAATAGATTAATTACGTTAATCTACTGTGTACGATAATGAAATGATATTTTTATTAGTTTAGTAAAAAAATATAAAACAATGCAAAAGCTGAATAACCATCAAATAGTATGTTAATTACTGTTAAATAATAATACATCTTAATTATTCAGTGACATTTATATAATTCTTTGTACCACAAATATTTGATTGATTCTAGATCTGATAGCTATTTATTACAAAGAAAAAGTTCATTTGGAAAAAAATGCCAATCCTAAAAATATTTCATATTTTAAGTACTATTCGTAAAAGGAAACTTACTTAATTCATGGCTTTTTAATTTAGACTAGGCAATAGCCCGTTAGTTGGTAAACACCACATAATTCTCTCTTCTTTGAAGCAGACAATGAAGAGGGTATGTAATAGGTATAAAAATTGAGGAAGAAAAGAAAAGTTAATATATCTTGAGATAGATGGGCAGCCAGTGAAAGAACTTTAGACTTTAATTCCTAGCTCTGAATCTCATTTCAGTGGCCCCAAGGTGACTTTACCTTTCAGGAGAAAATGGCTTCCAGAGAATTTAAATGTTGAGAAATGTCAGTCACTTTTCAGAAAATCTTGATAAGATTCATTTTCCTGATTTCTCTCCCCCTCCTTTAGTTGTGGTGAAATGTGTTAAGATGCGTTCATTCTTTTTACACTCTTCCCTATTTTGTTTTTAAATCTCTGGTTAGACTACTATGTTGACTGTCCAATTTGTGATATCAAAATTCTATGGTTGTCTTCTTTCTACCTTGCCAATAAAAAAAGAAGGAATGTGTGAGAGTGTGTGTGTGTGTGTGTGTGTGTGTGTGTGTGTGTGTGTATGGGGGAGGAGAAAGAGAGGAGAAAGAAAGAATGAAACATGGATGTGATTAATAAAATATTGTAATGAAAATCTGAATGATGTATCCTTCTTTTGATTGGTTAGCTGCATGATCCAGAGCTTTTGAGTGACCTATGAATGC
Organism: Phalanger gymnotis; assembly: GCA_028646595.1. Classification (NCBI taxonomy): domain Eukaryota; kingdom Metazoa; phylum Chordata; class Mammalia; order Diprotodontia; family Phalangeridae; genus Phalanger; species Phalanger gymnotis. Next base: position 504,862,557 of record CM053622.1, read on the forward strand.
CCTGGAATAGTTTGGGGATCTGTAGGTGTCTACCGGTTTGTTTGTTTTTTCCCCCTGTAACATATCTTCTTTGCTTTCTATTTAACATAAGCTTTTCAGCTCAAGTTTATTTAAGCTATGGTTGGGATACAGTCTTCACAGCACAGCTTTATCAAGATCCTTGACTTTGTACTGGGTACAGGGAACAAGAAATTGAGGGGAGAGACTGGAAGATAAGTCTAGGAATGGTTACAAAATATAATGTGCATGGAAATTTATCTTTTTGTTCTTATCTTTCACCTCGATATCAAAGTCTTTGGAGATTTTATCCATTTTTTTCCCTCTATCTGTTGAATCTTTTGCTTTCCTGCAGTTTCTTGCCAGCTTTGTTAACTTAGGAGGACTGCCCTGGCAACCAAAATTAATTGCTTACATAGTAAGTTATTTTCATCTTACAGTTGTCTCCTAGAAGAAACAGAATTAGTGTGGAGGAGAAAAGTGTTAGAGCACTCCAACCCCATGCCACTGTAAATTGTACATTGTATACCCCAATCTATTTAATGATTAGCATTCGTTAACCTACATGGTCTTTATCTTTATCTCTACCCTACAACAACTTTGCTTCTCTTTCTCAGTTTGCCATCTGTATAACATAAGTGAGCAATTCTTTATAATCCTTTAATCATGAAGTAGGCAGACTGGCTGAACATTCCATAAAAGGCTTTTGTGGCTGTTATCAGTAGTCAGACTAGATTTGCTTGAGACATTGTTTCAACATGTTTTATTGCCAGCTCTATTCTAAAAATTGGCACTTTAGAATAAATCATTAATTCTTCTTAGCTATAGATTTTGTTCAATTTTTTTTCGGTCATTTCTGACTCTTCGTGTCCCCATTTAGGGTTTTCTTGGCAAAGGTACTGGAGTAGTTTGCCATTTCCTTTTCCAGCTCATTTTACAGATAAAGAAACTGAGCCAAACAGGGTTAAGCAACTTCCCTAGGATTGCACATCTAGTGTCTGTGGCCAGATTTAAACTCAGGAAAATGAATCTTCCTCACTCCAGGCCCGACGTTATCCACTGTGCCACCTAGCTGCCCAGCTGTATAATACATTTTTACTTTTGTTAATAGGCCTGCATAGAATAAAAATAGTCAAGGATAGCCAGCATTTGTATAGCATTTTAAGGTTTATAAAACAGTTTACAAGTATTAATTCATTTGATCCTAAAATGAGCCCAGGA
>CM053622.1:504864274-504887817 GCA_028646595.1 Phalanger gymnotis
AATTCAGGATGCTAGGGCACTCTCTGCTCCACTCCTGGTCTCGTCGGTCCGCGGTCTGGTCAGCCTGCGCTGCCCGTGCTGGGCTCTGCTGGGCTCAGCTCCGCTCCCCTCAGCTGGGAGCTGGGAGCTCCGTGTGGGACAGACCTTACCCAGAGACCATCCAGGCTGTCCTGGGCTGGAGCCCTGCTTCCCTCTGCCATTTTGTGGGTTCTGCAGCTCTAGAATTGGTTCAGAGCCATTTTTTTATAGGTTCTTGGACGGACTTGGTGGGGAGCTCACGCCAGTTACTGCTTTCCAGTCGCCATCTTGGCTCCGCCCCCCTGGAAATTCTGGGCAATTTTCTTGTGTCATTTATTGCATTATGTTTAGGTTTTTTATTCTTTATTTTTAGTGTTCTGGGAAACTTATGTTCTTCAGATTATCTCTACATCTCCTATCTTTGAGATCAATGTTTTGTTTGGATAGAAAGCATTTTTAAGAAATGTTACTGCTTTTTGCTTTTCTTCTAGATTGTCCTTCTGTGTATTTGTATTCCCCCTCAGCTGCTGTCTTTTTTGCTTCTTTGTTGAGATTAGTCATCCTAAATTTAAGTTCTCTTATTTTGCCAATTAATTTGTGGAGGCCACAAATTCTGCTGTCATAATTCTCATTTCTCTTTTAAAATACTCAGGAAAAGTGTATTGAAGTTCAAAGTTCTCAAATTACACAGTGTCTTCTGTTTCATCAAATGTTGGCCCATTTTCCTTTGTTTTGCAGTATTAATTCACAGATGCTTGAACTCTTTTAGTAGAATTGCAAGTCATATTTTCTTCTGCTGTAATTTCCCTTTTGATTTATCTGCTTATGGTCAAGGATTTTGAGCTTTCTTTCTTCCTTCTGAGATCTTTGGTAATTTTTCTTCTCCTTATTTTCCTCTTTTGCTCTTTCAGATTCCCCTCGGAAGATGATGTCAAATGCAGTAGAGCAAATAGAAACTGACTGAAGCTGACATTGTCTCCTTTTCCAGACCCAAGAATTGCCTGAAGCTGACCAGCTCTAGTCTCTGATTATTTTGTAAATCCTTAACTCTTCCCTCCAGAGATTCCCAAGCCTTTGGTTGTTATGCAAAACAACCTACTTGGTCAAACCAAAGAGTGTCTCTAGCCCCTTAACCTGCAGCCTAGCTTTGTACCTCTCTCTCTGCTCTAATCCTCTACAATAACCTCGTGCCCAGGCCCTTCCTTGGCATTTGGTTGTTTGTTGTCCTTCACGCTCAAAGAGGACCAAAATGACTTAATTATGTTGGGGTTAAGTACAGGGTGTCTGAACTATGACTGATTAGACCAATATGAGCTTGGAAGGCTGTACACAGGTCTGACACAAATAGTCCATATGAACATTTGGAGTGGAGATGTCATCTCATGTTTCGTTTTGTTTTTTTGAATTACTGTAATTCTACTTTGCTTATAGAGCACAGTCCCTTCTTTGATGTTGGCATGCCATGCTGGGTGTTCCTGTGCCAGTGTCTCCTGTGTCTCCTAATTGATTCCAAAGTTCTTCAGAGAGATTTTGAGAGTGTTCTTACATTGTTGCTTCCGACCTCCATGTGAGCATGATACCCCAGCTGCAACTCCCTTGCCCTAACTAGAGATGATAATTCTTGTTATACTGGCTGTCTTCCCTTTAATTCAGGTTGACAGTTTCCATAAGGGCTGGATCTCAAAGCATCTCAGCCTCTTCCCATGTTGGGAAATTTTTGGTTCACCAAACTTGGTCTCTGCCCCATGACATTTTGAGGGGACAAAACTGGTCCTAGCTGGATACTGGGTTCTATCCTCCAGGCTTAGTGGAATGCAGCACACATCCCTTGTCCTGTCCCTTCTCTCTGTTCTTAAGTCTTCTGGCCCAGCAGTTTAGAGTGCTGTTGTAGCTGGGAGTGATTTCTGTCGTGTGAAGTCTCCAAGGCTCTGAGAGTTTGGAGTATGGAGAAAAGCTCTATTTCAAGCCTAGACATGTGCTTTACTCCTTTCCCTAGATTCATCCTGGGCCATCTCCAGTCAAGCTGATCGATATCTGGCCACTGGATCTCTCTCTGGAGGAGAAAGTGAGGCTCCAATTCATTTGCAAGTCATGGCATCATCTTCCTGATGTCATAGTCCTCTTCAAGAATGTAGGACAAACCACAAGATTCCTCTGCACAAATCTTCTGCTGTGGGAATATTGCTGTAGTGCTAACTCTAGTGCCCCCTTCAAACTTACATAGCCTGGAGTTCTACTCTCTCCACAGCACAGAAACAAGGGAGGGAGAACTGAGGACTAAGATCAACTTCTTAGGTCCTTGGGTCCACTAGTGTAATCTCACATGGTGGTTGGTATGGGAGGGGATGCTGAGTGAGCTCAAAATAGGTAGTAGTTCATAGATTTTAAAAAAGAAATTTAAACTTTCTTTGGGGTGTAGGAAGTCCTAGACCATGATGACAATGAAGTAGCTTTATATAATTGATATAATTTCTGTTTTTGAGAAGTTGTGAGGATCAGAGAAAATGCCTAGTCTTCCATCTTGCTGGTCATGTGACCCAGAAGTAAAAAAAAAATAAAAGAAGAAATTACTTCCTATCAAAAAGCAAAAAAACTAACTTGGAAAATGAATCAAAGGGAGAAAACTTTAAAATCATTGGACAAATTGAAATCCATGATCAAAAAAGGGACTAGTCATATTTTTAAGAAATCATAAAATTGCCCAGATCACTTAGAATCGTAGTGCAAACTGGAAATAGTAATAAAAGTCACTAGTCACCTCCAGAAAGAATCTCCAAAATGAAAAATCCCAGGAACGTTACAGTCGAAAACAAGTGTTAGTAGGTTAAAAAAAATATATTGCAAAAAGTCAGAAATAATTCAAGTACCAAAGATCCACAATTACATACGATTTGGCAGCTACCATTATAATGGATGCGTAGCTAGGTGGCACAGTGGATAAAGTGTCAGGTTTGGAGTTAGGAAGACTCCTCTTGCTGAGTTCAAATTTGGCTTCAAACACTTACTAGTTGTGTGACCCTGGGCAGGTCACTTAACCCTGTTTGCCTCAGTTTCTTCATCTGTAAAATGAGCAGAGAGGGAAATGGCAAACCACTCTAGTACCTGTGCCAAGAAAACCCCACATGGAGTCACAAAGAGTTGGACATAACTGAAAAACAACTAAACAACATTATAATGTATAGGAATGATATTTTAGTATGCAAAGGACATGTTTACAATAAACAATTTTTTTTAAACTTACCAGCAGGGGGAACTTTAATGAAATAGAGGACTTTTAAGTATTGTTAATGAAAAGACCAGAAGTATGCAGAAACTTCTAAGTTCAAACACAGGAGCCAAGAGAAAAAATGTAAACATAAACAAGCAATCATAAGGATTCTAAAAATAATAATTTTACCTTCTAATATGGAGAGATGATGCATGTGTGCTCCTCAGAACTCTCTTATCATCAATGGTCAATGACAGAAGATAAAACCTGGTTGATTATTTGTGTGCCAGAGTGAGTGGGAGATCATTCTTGTGAAGACTTCACAGAGAGAGAAAATATAGGAATTACTTCTGTAATAAGCAGGGCCAGTGAGAGGATGGAATAGACCTTGGGATTTAACCTTGTAGGAATGTGATTACCTAACTCTCAGGAATTCGGGGCCTGGGGCAATGTGTCTGTCTGTCTGTCTGTCTGTCTCTCTCTCAGTCTCCATGCTAGCACAGAGTTGTTACCAAATCCAGGAAAACTCACCCTCCCCTCCCTCATTCTTCCTCTTTACCTTAGATTGGCTGTGCTTGATTTCCTGGTTCTTTGTCTAGTTTTTCTCACCTAGATTGTAAGCCCATTCCCCAGCCAATGGAGAGGAGGGATAGTGGTGGGCAGTTATCTTTTTGCATTAGGGTATTATGTTGGTGCTTTGCCTTTATGAGCCGCCTCCTTCCACTAGTCCATCCTAGTGGAGGTGATGCCTAAATCTTGTGAGATTTGTCAAATAAAGACTAATTCCTTTTCTTTCCCTACCTCAGAAGCCTCTATGAATTATTGGGGTACTTACCACCCCACACAAGACCATAAATGATGTCTGTAGCATTACTTCTCACCCTGGAAGCATCCTCTGCCCTGGGGGCCCCTCCCTCTGATGGGAGGGTACAGGACTTCTAGAACCTCCCCTTAAGGAGAGTACCCAGGCCAGCCATCTCTTCATTTTTCACCAAGTTGCACTCCTTTGGACTTCTCTGTCATGCCCCTTCACTGGGAACCTTCTTTCCCCTTCCCCATTTAGCTGCTTTTTATGTGTTATTTTTCTCACTAGCATATAAGCTCTTTCAGGGCAAGGACTATCTTCTTTTTTGCTTGTATGTGCATTTCCAAGTCTGTTACTTAGTAAGCACTTAACGAATGTTTGTTGACAGGCAGGACAGAAGATTAGCAAATACTTCAATTATTGGCCATTTCACAACTGAATTTCAATTATAGTAAGAAATAGTATAAAGTCAAAAACAATACTGATTTATGAATTTGTGAGCTTTTCTTCTTTGTTCATATTATTAGTCATTATCACATCTTTAGGAAATAATAATTAAAATTCCTTTTGCTTTTAGTATCTATCTTTTATATGTAAAATAAAAATTTGCTAGCTATATATACAAGTATTTTGATGAGTCATAAAAATTTATATTACAAAAAACTTTTTTATATCTGAAGTTTCTGTAAGAAACTAGACACATTGTTTAAGGAGTCTTCAATTTGCTTTTAAGTCTACACTCTTCTGAGCAAATAATGCAACTTTACCTTCTTTATTCTTTTTCGTGGAATAGAGAGTACAGATTGGCAAAGCTCAATGGGCACATTTAAACTTATTAAAGTTGAGTGTACTTACCACTACTATTGGTACTACAGCTGGAAATACTCTGAAGGCAGAATACACACACACACAGAGTTATATACACACACTAATATTTACTTTACAGATGCAAAATTTAAAAAGAAATACTTAAATATTTTAAGTTTATTGTTTTCCTTTTTATATTCTTTTTCAATGCTTTTTTTTTTCCTTTTTGCATGTCAAATACCAGAAGTGGTTGTGTAGTATGGTCAGAACAATCTCCTAACCCTCTGCTCCCATTCAAGGTAGGCAAGTTTTTCCTTAATAAGTATTAAAAGAATTCTTGAGACTTATTTGACTTAGAAGGCTAAAGGCCTAGATTGTTGACATAACTTCTTAGTTTTCTGAGTAAAAAAAAAAAACAGCCAGGAGTAGCTTATACTTGGCTGGTTGACCACTTAGAGGCAAGGGAGCTTTGCTCAGCTGAATTATCTCAAGGTGTCTTTGATGCATATACTTGTTGAATATCCTTCCCTAGGTACAGCTAATTAAATTTCCCTTTGTTCATTGTTAAACGATTTACAATTATCTCATTATGTTCCAATATTGTACTTAAGCTAAAGGAGGACTAGCCTAAGTTAAACCTGTCTCAGAACACATACATATAGGTAAGCAGTAAATTGAGAGACATACTAATTTTTTCTTTAGACCTATTTTATTTCCTATTTCAGCTTCCATTAAAAAAGAAATTCATATTTTAGGACTGTCTCATTGGACACATACATAAAAACACTTTTTGCTGTTTCAGGTGGAATTTTAAGAAAGGGAGCAAAGTCTTCTTCCATCCATGGCATCATCAGAAAGATACTGGAATGAGCCAGTTACATAATAACCTTATATTCTTGCAGCAGTCTTATGAGATCACAGAAGATCAACGAGGATAACAAGAACTTTTAATAAGAATCTGCTTTCCATGCACAGGAGCAAGAGTAAATGTCTTCTCAGTGGATCCCTCATGTGAAATGCATATCAACTAATTGATTATTTATGAAGCAACATTAAAAGATATGAACATAGACATACAAACATGTACTTTGAAATGTGCTATTTGCTAGACCTCTTATAAAGGGAAAGCTCTTTGGCTATTTGACATTTTGTTTAGAGGGTTTAATATTTGTTTTTTCAGAATGATACATTAAAATAGGCCCTGAAGGCAGATAAAAAAAAAGGTTGATATACATTTTGGAAATAAAAATAGAACAACAACAAGAATGTAAAATTAAGCTAAAAAATGTACAAGAATATTTTCCTTTCATATTATACATATTACTTGATAAGTTTTGCAGTTACTTTACAGGCATATGTTATGCTAAATATTTTCTAAGTTTACTTTGAGCATACTTGCAAATGTTAAATATTTTTTATTTTTTTTTCAAATGTTAAATATTTTTTAAAAATAGTGTTTACAATTTTCTCAACTACACAAAAAGCTAATATTGCCATTGTAATGTTTAATTAATAATTTCCTGGTGTAGAATACTGGCTAAGAAAACTTGAAAAGAGAAAATAGGAGCCATAAGTAATACTGCTTTGGTCACATCTACTATGAAGAAGGGGGGAAATGCAAGCAGGCTACAAACAGGAGTAAACCAGCCCAAGTCAGAAACATAACAGGTCAAAACTTTTGTGATCATTAGCAGTGGCATCAAATCAGTGAGTAGCATTTGCATTTCCAGCCTAGAGGAATCAGAAGGATGTTGCTGCCCAGAGAATCTATTGCTGTACAGTGATACCATGCTTCTTGCTGCTGTCTCAGCCTAAGCAAATTTCTCCTTTGGATCTCTGAAACCTAGTCTCCATCATTATTTCTTTGACTTCTGTTTTTACCCATGTCACCTGATGTGCATTTATTTAAAAAAAAAAACTCTAAAAATCTCTTATTGTTATTAATCTATTTTATTGTTGTTTTCCTTGGTTGTTTTATTGGTTTACCCTTCTTATATTTGTTACTGGAATGTTTGAGAAACTAACAATTTCTTTAGGTCTGGTTTTTTTCTAAGAATGTTTTGACTACCTCTTTTATTGAATACCCGTCATTTTTCATTAATGATTAGGTTCAGATTTGCAAGGCAAGTCACTTTGGATTGCATCTTGAGCTCTTTTGTACACATTATTATTCCATTCCCTTCTGGGGTTTCTGGTGGGTTCAGAATAATTTCATGTTGTTTGTCCTTTTCGTTTTACTTGAAGGTCTTTTTCCTTTTCAAGTACAGAATTTGTTCTCAGTGAAACTGTCCATTAAATTACATTTAACTACTACACGTCTTGGAGTTGGCAGCATAGATTGTTTGTTTTGGGGTTGTCTGTTTTTCTGGAGGCAATCTATTGATTCTTTCAATTGGTGTTTCATTTTCTGGGTACAGAAGTTCCAGGCAATTTTCTTGCATTGTGTGTGCAGGTTTTTTGACTCGTCATGTTCTTCTGGGAGACCTTAAATTGTCTCTAACACATACTGACTTCGAGATCAATGTTCCACTTATATAAAAATCATGCTTTCTTTTAATGTTAGTGCTTTATGCTTCTCTTCCTCCAGATTGTCCTTTTCTTCTATGTATTTATATTCCCATTCAGTTATTTTCTTTTGTTTCTTTGGTGAAACTTACCACCAGATTCAATTTTTCTATTCCGCCAGTTATTTTCACTATTCAGGCCATAAATTCTGCTATTATTTGAGTTTTATTCCTCTTGAGATCCTTGATAATTTCAGCCTTTGCCCCTTATTTTCCCCTGTTACTTTCTGATTCCTTCCCTCTGGATGGTTTTTCTTTGGGGGCAAGATCACAAAGGTGTCTCAGTCTCCTTCCAAGTTCTTCAGCTTTGCTCTCTGCCTGGACCCAGCTGGATGATGGGCTCTTTCCTTCTGGTATAGTGGAGTGCCACATGGCCATACATACCTGTCCTGCCAAAGTTCCCTCCACTCATCAGTTCTCAGGCTGAGTGCTGTTGCAGCACTAAGCACTGTTGTGTCACAGACGGCTATTGCGGCACAGTGCTACCATGCTTCTTACTGTTGTCTTAGCCTAAGGAGATTTCTCCCTTAGATCTCTGAAGTACTGAGTAGGTGGGTGGGTGGAAGGGTTCCTATTGCAAACCTTGGTCTGCTTGTGCAACCCTGAAGCTATATCATTCATTGTGGCTGTGGGGAAAGTGGTGCTGAGTGATCATGTTAAGAGTTGGGTATTATTATGTTAGTTGACTGGGTTTTTAACCTCTTTTGGGTTTTTGACGTCTGAAACAGTGGAGAAAACTGCTTTAGTTTTTGCATAAATACCTATTTTGGAGAAGTCTGAGAGGTTGTGAGTGTTGAGAGATTGGTAAAAGTTAGGGAAAGTTAAGTTTCCACAGAAGAGTTAAGTTCCACAGAATAATTAATCTTAGTGTCAGCTTGAACAAAGAGAATAAAAATTAAGGTAGATGGACTCAGCCAATGAGAGAATAGCTAGCGGCTTTCTGAAAACCACAAACTAAACCACAAAATACAGGCAAAACTGGTCTAAACTGGCCAGATAATGGTCAGGGTTGAAGAGAAAACTGGGTCAAATGGCTACCATGCATGCTTGATTGGCTAAGTGAAGATTACCTTACACACCTACAAGGAGGAGTTTTCTGCCATTTTTGAACATGGGACATATGATGAGGGGATGGGGACATGCTTACACATATCAAGGAGAGAACATATGAAGAGGTGTATCAGGAAGAGTGGAGGGGACCAATCTGCTTCCTGAGGGGGAGGTACTGAGTTGATGGTATGTCAATCTGTATTGGTCTAGCACTATAAAGCTGATCTCATTTCTGTAAGCAGTACTCCCTCTTCCTAAAGAAGGGCGGAGTCCGCTCCTGGCCAGGAACATTTACCAATTCCTTTGGATTCCTCAATAATAACAAATCGCCCTTGATACCTGAATTTCAGTGTCAAGAAACATGAGGTTCAGAGGAAATGGCTACTCCTTGGTTGTGTGGCCCAGAAGTTCTGATACTCAGTCTCAAAAACAAAACAAACCAAAGCTCGGCCCCAAAAAAGAGATATGAAAAGATACTCCCATCTCACTCCTTTGAACAGGTGAGAGATGCTGGGTGTGGCACACTGCACATATTTTTCAGACTTTGGATGATTTTTCTCTTCTTTTCTTTAAAAATATTATTTGTTATATGAGATAACTATCAGAGGGGGAGGGGGAAGGGAAGGGATTTGGGGGAAAATTTGATGTAAAAAAAGCTATCAGTAAAATTTGAGGATGAAATACTCCATATTCTCATAACTAAATCGTCTTATATATTCTACAATTTTTCATAATGAATTTAACAATATTGATAAATTTTATGAATGTAAAAATTGTGGCTTAAGATGGTATCATTCCTACTCTCTAATCTTCAGTCTCTGGTCACTTCCTTAGTGCCTACATAAATGCCCAAATCTGCCTGAACCCCCCAAAACTCACTTGATCCTACGAGCTATCATGCTGTATCTCTCTCTCCTCCTTTTTGTGGCTAAACTCACTAAGAAGACTGCCTATAATCAATGGCTTCTACTCTTATCATTCAACTAGAACTGCTGTTTCCAAAATTCTCAGTGATGTCTTAATTGCTAAATCAAACGGCCTTTTCTCCAGTCATCTTTCTTGACCTCTCTGCAGTTTCTGACACTATTAATCATCCTCTTCTCTCTGATATACTAGATTTTCATAACACTGCTTTATTCTGGCTTTCCTCCTGCCTGACCACCTCAATCTTCTTACTTATCCAGCCCTACTATCTCTCCTGACCTCTAGTCCTGAATCTCTAGCTGCCTAACGGACAGCTGGAAATGGATATACTGTTGACATCTTAAAACTCAGCACGTCCAAAAATGAATTCTTTCCTTCCAAACTCTCATGCTCTTTGTAACTTCCTTATAACTGTCCTTGGCACTACCATCCTTCTGGAAAACAAAGTTGCCAACCTAGGTGTCATCTACAACTCCTTGGTCTTTCTTATCTTCCATATCTAATTTTGTTGCCCAGGCCTATCGATTTTACCTTTTGTAGTATCTCTCCCTTGTGCCCCCTTCTCTTATCTGACACTGTTTCTAGTCTCCTGCAGGCCCTTATCACCTCATACCTGGACTGCAGTAGCCTTTTGGTTGGCCTCCTAGCCTCAAATCTCTTAGCTACACTCAGCTATCAAAGCTGTCTTCCTAAAACACAGGTCTGACCATCATCTGCTTATTCAGTAATCCTCATTGGCTATTACCTCCAAGACTGAATATAAACTTCTCTGTTTGGCTTTTAATGCCCTTTAGAAACTGATACCTTTCTCCCTTTCCAGGAGTCTTACACTTTACTCTCCTTCACGTACTCTGCTCTCCAGGGCTTAGCAGTGTGCCTAGCACAGAACAGGCACTTAACAAATGCCTATTGACTTGACGTGCCACTGGCCTCCTTACTGTTTTTCACGGAAGACCTCCCATCTCCCAACTCCTTGCATTTCATGCTGTCCCAAGTGCCTGAAATTTTCTTTCTCCATACTTCCATCTCCAGGCTTCCTTCAAGTAGTAACTAAAACCAGTGTTCTGGAAAAGGCTTTTCCACATTCTTTCTGATAGGGCCTTATCTCTGTGATTATCTGCCATTTATTCCATATATATTATATATATATTTATTATTGTTATATAGATGTTTTCATGTTGTCTCTCCTCATTAGAATGTGAGCTCCCTGAAGGGAAGAATAGTTTTTTCCCCCTTGTCTGTGGCTATAATTTTTTTTTGGGGGGGGGTATTAAGTGACTTGCCCAAGGTCACACAGTTAGTATTAATTGTCTGAGGTCTGATTTGAATTCAAGTCCTCCTGACTTCAGGGCAGAGCTCTATTCACTGCCCTACCTCTGTTTTTTTTGTTTGTTTGTTTGTTTTGGAGGGGGGAAGGCAGGGCAATTGGAGTTAAGCGACTTGCCTAAGGTCACACAGCTAATAAGCGTGTCAGGTGTCTGAGGAGGATTGGAACTCAGGTCCTCCTGACTCCAGGGCCAGTGCTCTACTCACTGCGCCATCTAGCTGCCCCTCCCCATCATCTTTGTATCCCCAGAGATTAGCAAACTGCTTGGCACACAGTTGGCACTTAATAAATGCTTGTTGACAAAACTCTTTATGAAAAAATATCCATGAGAATGTCCTTAGTTCCTTGAAATTATCATCACTTTAAAACATCTTTCAGTTATACCTTCACTTACGAAGAAGACATTTTAGTCTAAAATCCTCTAATGTATAGGATCTTACAGAATAGTTTTTAAAAATTTTCTGTGAGAGTTCAGGATTTGGTACTTTATTTTATAGAGCAATGTTCTGACTTTCTATTTACACTTTATTCTGCTTTGTCTTCTTTCCCCTGCCATTCAAAATGTGGGGAGAAAATTTATTATTTAGTAAAATGATTTTTTAAGATACACATTTTTGATCAAATAGTATGACTTAAAATATTTTCAGTCTGATTTTGAAGTCTACGTGAGATCACATGCCGTGTTTCCCAAAATCTCGTATTCTGGAAGAATATAGGCACAACAAATTAGGTTCGTGGCTGGATTGTTATTAAACTGTAAATAAAAAACTTAAGTACATTAAAAGATGACCAAGCTCCCTAACTCAGAGGAAAGGAAGTCAAGTTACCTTATCGCTACAATCGTGTCGACAATCTTTCCTTCTAACCCTAGAACCCGAGTATTGCATTAATTTAACGGCGAAGGGGAATTTGTCTTATTTTCCTTCGTGGAACCAGTGAGAGGCCCAGAGACAACAGGGCTGCCTGGAAGCTGCATCGGCCTGGGGGCCCCCAACTCTGAACCGTCTGGACGGGGCGACAGTTGGAGTCCTCCCACCAACTTTCCAGCCCCAGCTCTCGGAGAGAAAAGGTGGGACCCCTCTGTGAGTCCCCATCCTGAATGAAGAAGAGAGGGAGGGTAGAGAAGGTCGGAGCGGGGAGGGAGAGGGGGGAGACAGAGGGAGGGAGAGGGAGAGAGGGAGAGGGAGGGAGAGGGGGAAAAGGGGAGGGGGAGAAGGGGAGGGGGAGAGCGGAGGGCGAGAGGGGGAGAGAGATAGAGGGGGAGAGAGGCCACGTGACCTCTCAGCCTGAGCAGGTGAGAGTAAGCAGGACACACCTGCCACAAGAAACCATAAGAAACTGCTACGGGTCCCGGAAGCATGAGACCTTCTGGGTCCTCTTGTCCCTCTAAAATTAAGAGCCTAAACCCACCTCTCCTACCCCGCCACATACAGTGCACTGGCTACACAAGTCCAGCAAAGCCCGTTCCGAGAACTTGGGAAGAGACTGGATCCGGGTGTCTGAGCGCAGTGTAACTGACAGAGGCGAGCCAATCGTAGCGTACTACAACTCCCAAGATGCCTTTTCCGCCCTATCGGTTTCCGGTGCTGCGTAGTTTCCGGAGCGGATCGCAACCTGGAGTCCGGATCCGATCCCGGTCTGCACATTCCAAAGGCAGGTAACCCCCCCCCCCGCCCCCCGACCACCCCCTGCACGCGCTGCTACCTCCAGCCCCGCGCACCCCTATCCTTGCCCCATTCACTGGCACCCCCAGTGAGCACCCGAGTGTCCTCAGGGGCCCACCATTAGACGGAGGGGAGGGAATCCTCCCTCCCTCCCCTCCTTCTCTCTAGCCCCACGGGGTTGACTTGCACTCAACACACGGTCCCCAGTCCATCCGCCATGCCGACTGTTCTTTGTTACATTCTCTGAGTTGAAGGGGAACAGTTGGAGATCGGAGTCAAAACCCGGCTGGATTTCAGCAGAGTAACTCCTGGATTTCCCTGGTTTGCTCTATGTACACACCAGCGCCGCGTCGCACTGCTTAGGGTTGCAACGGGAAGCAGCTTTAAAAAAAAAAAAAAAAAGAAAGAAAGAAAGAAAAGCTGCCAGGGGCTGGTTTCTTGGCCTGGCTGACGGATCTTGGGTTGGACCAGTATGTGCCTTTGTGCGGCGCCCCCGTATTATTGTCTTGGGGCTTTCCAGAGCCCTAAAAAAATCCATACTAATTTGAGAGGAGAAAAGAGGGTGTCGTGGGGAGGGTGTGGCAATGACATTCTCTTCTAGAGCTCCATCTTCCACAGCTGCTTTCTTTGCAGGAGGGTTAGTTTTGGAGCAGGGACAGAGAAGCCGATTTTGGATAAGGAGGTTACATGTCAGTTCGTTGTGCAGGGATCGAGAGGATCGTTTTCCAGTTCATCCAGGCAATATTATTTTCTACCCTCCCCTATGCATTGGTTTAAATGGGCTCTTTTGGAAGGCCCTGGAAGAACTTAATTGGTGGAGAGCTCTGGATTGAAGTTTGTAAGGGATTTCTCATTTCTCTCCGCACCCACATTTTAGAGATGCCTACCTCAAAGGTCTTGATGAAGCATTCAGCATTCTCTCCTTCGCCTCCCAAATCCTTTTATATTAAAGCCATTTTTTGGTGGGAAAAGGTAAAGAAATGAAATAAAAAGCTTTCGTGTGTATGTGTTGGGTAGCTTCACATTTATAAATCCCCGAGATTTCCATTATAATGCTAATGATGACCCGATGATAGTGATTTAAGGATTGCCTCTCTCAAGTCCTTTGAATCAGTTCCTCTTGCTGTTTCTTTTCTGAGGCCAAGGTGCTTAAAGGTGCTCATCTTATCTTCCTAGATGGCGCTGTTATCCTCAAATCCTCGATTTGACACTTTGGGATGAGCTATGAGGTGGAAAGGGTAGGAAAGTAAAATTCTACCCCAATACTCCATGGAATGGTGCATCCAAGGATTATAGTTGGCAGTTCCTTTCCTTTAATATTGTGATAGTTTATACATAATTATTATATTATTATACACAATAATGTTAATATTTGTATTACACACAATACAATAATATTGTTGTATACAGTAATTATATTGTACGTGCCAATATTAACAATACACATAATATTAACCAACATGGATTGGATGACCTCCACTGCCCTTCCAAATTGATTTTCATTTCTTCAATGTTGAAACAAATATGATTTCTAAGACACTTCATCCTAAGTATTCAAAACCAAGTGGAAGATGAATAGTTGGCATAGTGGGTAGAGCATTAGACTTGAGGTCAGAAAGACTTGAATTCAAATCCAGCCTCAGATGCTTAATAGCGGTGTTATTATATTTATATATTATTAATGTTAATATAATAATTTATGTTTTATCTGCATCTGCTTTAGCATCTATATCTAGTTTCAAATAGACCAGTTAGGTTTGTAGGCTTACAGCTTAGCTTTGGGTATTCAACTTTTTTTAGATAAAGATTAATTATCTTTTGAAATTTCAATTCAAAAATTTAATTAAACATTATTTTCATATTAGTTTGATTTTGTGTTAAAATTTAAAGGATGAATTTGTTTGAATGGTGTTTTTTTTTCATGGACTCATAGAACGGTATAACCATTGTTCATAGTATGACCATTTTTGCTGTTTTGATTTCAATGATTATTTTTTTTTCCTGCTGCAGTTTCACAAATGAATATTTATTGTATGTTGTTGGTTCTGTTCCCTTGCATCTCTCTCATTGGTGACTTCATTCTGGAGTGAATGCTGCACAGTACAAAGCTATAGCATAGATTTTGAAGGAAAAATATGCAAATATATTTTGCATATTTGTTTCCTTTTTGATATACTTAATTCTGATTTTGATAAACTTAATTCTAATTTGGGGAAATGGTTGCCACAGAAATGCAAATAACAGTATAATGTTTAATGTTGGAATTAGAAGGCACACCATTTCACAGGCAGGTTTCAAATTCAGCCATATTAGATTGTAACTACATTCTTTGAGAAGGAATTCCTAGGGTATATCATCTTAGGAAGAAGAAAATCGGAAAAAACAGTACTGAATTTAGAGGGAGAAAACGTGGGGAATGCCTCTACTACCTGTGTGATCTTGGAGAAAGTCACTTAGCATTTAATGCCTCAGTTCCATCATCTCTAGAAATGAATGGAGAAAGTTTTTTGGGTTATTGTGAGGATTAAAATATTTAATGTAGCTAGTACTTCAAAAGCTATAAAGCCTATCAAAATATAGATTGATTTTTTTGTTTCAATATGTACTATCTGATTAAAAGATTGAAGAAAGAAACTTTACAGTCTTTTTCAAATATGAACTTTTTTTTTACACTACATATAAAATTTTAGGGCCCCAGTGAAATTCGATTATTGTGAATTTTTATGAATGGCATTAACAAATTTTAAGAGTAATGTATATGTACATTATTAGTAATTTTAATGCAAGTACCTTAAGATTTCCAAATATTTAGGACATTTTGTTTCCCTGGCAGCATAGCCCTTATCTTTTATGTAGTTATGGGACTTTATGTGATGATTAATTTATTCTTCTCTCTTCATTTTATACATCTGGAATCTTATAAATGTATATATGTAACTTTTCATATGTCCTTATATTTCTAAGCATGTGTGATTTCATCTGAATGGGGGATCTTTCTACTGATAGGGATCAAAACCCCTCCATATTATCCCATCCTTTTCAACTCTTGTTCATGCTTACCCACAGATCTTCAGTGAAGGATTTATCCAACAGAATTGAACCCTTCCTTTGGTCTTTCAGTATATTGAAATAGAAGTGTATTTCATTTCTGGCTCTCTGTCTGTTGTTTCTCTCTCTTTTATTTACCCTATCTTTTTCTAGCCATATGTGTATTCAAATAATGCCTTTTATTACAGTTCATTAGGTTTTAGAGTTCAGGTCTTTTTGACCACAAACCCAGTATTCTTTCCACTATACTTTGTACCTGCTATAAATCTTTCAGTTGTTCTTTCTGAGATTATATTGTTCCATAATTCATAGCTATATCTTCACTAAGAAAAAGGTGGTGTTAAATAGATGGAATTTTGTGGCACCAAATCATTTGGGATCATTTTAAGTATTGTATAATTCCTCAAATTTGATATAGCCTGACTATTTCTCACTACTCAACATTGGGTCTATCTACTGTCCATCTACAATGGTGTTGTCTGTAGATACATTGTTTTACAGACTTTACAGGCTGCCCACCAAAACACAAGTCATTGGCATTTATTTTCTTCTCAATTCCAGTCTCTTTCACATTGCCATGTTTCTCTCTAAGGAAAACTTTGTAATATGGGACTTGATGTACAAAGTCATTTATAAATAGAAACCTTGTGTTCAGGGAATTCATTTGCACTTCTGCTGGATGTCTTCAGTGAAATTGGTAAGCTTCTGTCCATGAGAAAGAGTATTGTAATACTGCTGTTGATACAAATTGTATAGTCATGGACAAATCACTTTAACTACTGTGAGCCTTAATTTCCTTTTCTGTAAAATTGAGACAATATTTGTAATATGTACTCTATAGAGTTATGATAAAAATCGAATGAGATTTTTATGGAGTGTTTCTCAAACCTTAAAGTTTTATGAATATATGTATAAATAGACAGCTATATCAGATTGTCTTCTACAAAGAGTTACTTCAAAAATATGCCTAGAACAAACATAAAATATTTCTCTCTACTATCTCAGGGTATAATCTCCCTATATACCTCATTGGTCTTCAGAGGTGAGGAATGGGAGGAAATATTAGGCTCAGAATTTAGCTTGGTTCCTAAATAGCATTGGTTCCACCAAATTTACATCCAAAGGTATCACTTCCAGATGAGTTCTGCTAGGCTGAGGTCTCAAATGTTACTCCCAGTGTTTTTACTCTATGTTATTAATCACTCCTTACTCATTGTGGCATCAATTCTGAGCTGGCTACAAAACCTGGCCTGGTTCATAACTCCTGGATTCTAGTGGCTCATTTTCCCAGCCATTGAAAGTCCCAAGATCAAGTATTCTCCTCACTACCCTGGGTACTTAGGGTGGAACAGAACAAACAAAAAGGCTAAAGAGGCCTTTCTAGGGGAATCATAGGACTAGAGAAAGGGAAGTTTCCCTTGACCTTCCCTTTAAAGTGTGGTTTTTTCACTGGATAGCATCATACCACCGGAGTGCACCAGAAGATAATGATGTGAAGAGTTAAAAGTACCATTATAATTGTCAGTTGTTTTATCATTGTTATCATCATCTTAGTCCATGTTTCCAGCTTTTACACCTTGTTTCATGCAAATATTCTGGATTATTGAAATTCTCCATGAGGTTGTATATGTCAGTCTTATAATTTTGATATATGCTTTGTACTTTTTTATAAGAAGAAATTATTTGAGGAGAGTCTTCAAAGGCTACATGTTGCTTTTAAAAATCAATAAACAATGGTCACAATAGGATCTTGTTTTCTATATTGCTTTTAATCAGTAAGCTCTCAAATGTCTGACTGGAAAGATAGCTATTGTAAAAAATCATTCGCAAAAGTCTTTTTTTCCATTTTTTTTTATCAAGAATATTCCTTTCTGATATTTTTTAATAAAAATACTATAGAGATGAGGAAGCAATTATATTAGTTAGTAATTGCTACTGTCTTCTCCTTTGCCTTTTTTTGGGAGAAGCACCATGCACAATCATTCTCATCTATAATTTTTCTCTTCAGAGACTTCGAAAAAAGTTTTATCTCCTTTATTGACCTGTTTATATTTCATTTGTTTTGCATTGATTTATGAAGAGCTAATTCTGAGAGCCTTTTAAAGTTGTATGTTTCTGGCACAGATTTATATATTTGGTAAGGTCCAGAAAGCCTTCTTTACTTCATCTTAAGTATAATTGCCACTTTCTAAAATCATGTATCCTGTGGCCCTGTACCCTAAACTCTGTGTTTACATGACTTTGGAGGGAATTCCTTTAAATAATTATTTAAACTAAGCCCCCAACCATTTCTCCTGGCAAAGTCAAAATTTAGCTATCCTTGCTCAGATTCCCTTTTACCCCTGCTCTGTCACTGTCATCCCTGGGACCAAGAGGCTCCTCTGACAGTATTGTTCACATAAAGTTGTCTTTCTTTTTCTCTCTTCACATCACTTCCCCTTTTCCTCCCAAGTCTGTTTACATAGTCTCATATTTTACATCTTCTATCTTTGCTGTCTTGTATGTTTCTTCACAATTTGTGTCGGTTGCCCTTTTAAAAGCCAAGTCTAAGAATTCAGAATCATATGTACACTAGCCCTGATTTCATCATTCTCCATGTGGTATCACTTGACCAACAAATACTCAGGACAACGGTATTGACATTTCATCAAGAATCTAGTAGAGTCCAAATGTTTCCTTTGCTGATGAAAACTGATAATCAATTCACTGAGCATTTATTAGATGCATGGTCAATAGAAGGTCAACCTTGAAATCCTGTACTTCCGTGACAAGTCACCTCGATGTTGCCAGGCAACTCTCTAAGATTACTAGTTGCAGAGCAGTTACTGATACACACTGAGAGTTCGCTATACCAATAAAATTACAGACCAGGTAAAAATAAAAGAGACAAAAAATTTGTGAGGCATTGGCACTAGGAATATATAAACAAAAATGGAAACAATTTAGGGACCTCAATGGAGACTTAATAATGAAATCTTAAATAACTAATAGGTCAAAGAACAAATCATAGAAAACAGTATTAGACAATGTGAGTAATGAGACATAACATAACAAAACTGGGATGTAGACAAGGCTGTTGGGGGGGAGGGGATGAGGGGTTGGGGTGGGAGGGAATTATATCCCTAAAAATATACATTAATAGGAAAAGAAGATTAATCATTAAAATCTATAAGCTTAACAAATTAGCCCAAAAGAGAAAATCTTGAAAATTAGAGGAGAAACAGTTAGATTGGAGAACTAGTTCTTTGGAAAGTGTAACAAAATTGAAAAACCTTTAGCTAACCTATTTTAAGAAAAAGGGTCAGAAAATCAAAATCAACAAAATAAGAAATGAACTAGATAAAATCACAACAAAACTAAAATAAGAGGAATTATTAGAACCTACTATGCAAATTACCTGCAAACAACTCAAAAGCAAAATTATTTGCACACAATACTATCAAAACAAAAAAAAAGATTACCTTAAAAATATATAAAATATCTAGATAGAATCCAATTTCAGAAAAGGAAATAGAATTAATTGTAAAGGAACTACTAAAGAAAATAATTGTTCCTGATTAATATGTAGGAGAATTCTATCAAACTTTTAAAGAACAATACAAATACTATACAGACATTCTCAAATACTGAGAAAGTACTCTATCAAAAACTTTTCATGAGAAAAATAGTTTTAATACCTTAACCAAGAAAGATAAGGCAAAAAAGGAGAATTGTAGACCAATATTAATGAATATTGGTTAAAAAATGTTAAAATCCTTTAAACAGACTGTCACACTTTGCTCAAGAAATCTTTATGATCTAGTTGGATATATGGGATTGGTACAAGAACAGTTCATTATTAGGAAAACAATATAATCTTACAAAGAACAGAAATGACCTAATCCAAGATTATCTCAATCCTGAAAAACCTTTAACAAAATGCAAATACATTTTTGTTCAAAATCCCTACAAAGTATAGGCATAGAGAGATTTTCTTTGAATATAGTAAGTATGTATTTAAAAATCAAACCTTAGCATCAGAAAGTCTTCCAAGAACTATAGAAATAAATCTCAGTAAAATTAAGAAAAGAGGAAGAAATTAAAGTGTAAAGATTGGTCAGAGGACACAAAACTCTCTGCTGCTGATATGATGATTTACTTAGAAAAATCCCAAGGAATCAGCAAAGCCAAGATACTAATTAAGACAATACCTTCTACAAAGCCGTAGGCTACAAAATAAACCATCAAAAAATCAACGGCATCTCTATATAGCTATGAAATCCAAAAGGCAATAGTAGTACAAAGAGTCTCAAAGTAACTACAAAATGTATAGAATATATCTGAGTCCTTTTACCCAAGCATACTCAATAGTCATACATACTAAATTACAAAATGCTTCTTAGAGAAATGAAGAAAAAATTTAACTGGAAGAATAAAAATGCGGCATTGGGCCCAGAGTTCTAATGCAGCCTCAGACAATTAACTAGCGTGACCCTGGGCAATTCACTTAACCCTGTTTGCCTTAGTTTCCTCATCTCTAAAATGAACTAGAGAAGGAAATTGTAAACCACTCCAGTATCTTTGCCAAGAAAACCCCTAAAGGGGTCACAGAGTTGGACACGACTGAAAAAACGACTAAACAACAATAAAACCAAAGTAAATTTACAGATTCAATGTTATGTCAATAAGTCAATGATACTTTACAGTCAAAGATACTTTAAGTCAAAGATACTTTACAGATCTAGGTAAAACAGCAAGATTTGATTTTGTACAAACGAAAGATCTAGAATATCAATGGAAATAATGAAAAAAAAAGTAGGAATGAAGCGGGAATAGCCCTTCAAGACTGCAAAAGAATCTTTAGTACTAGTAGAAAAGTAGCTCCATGGATTGACCAGGGCTCTGGTGGGGAACCTTTGGCCTTGGCCTTGAGAGCTGCCTAGCCTTCTTAGTCCTTGGGTGCGGCCTTTTGACTGAGTCCAAGTTTATCCTTTTATTAAGGGAATTTGTTCTGTGGAGTTTGGATTCAGTCAAAGGGCTGCACTTGAAGACCTAGAGGGCCACATGTGGCCTTGAGGCCACAGGTTCCCTTTTGCTAATTACATAAACGAGGGATACAGATAGTTACAAAGGGTAGTTATTTTTTACTGAAATTAAAATTTTTTACCTGAAATTAAAAAAGTTATATAAACAAAATGCATCTGTAAAGACAAGGTAAGTGGTTGAATGGGGAAAAGATTTTTTATCAAATATCTCTTGTGTTTGGTATTCGGAATACATAAATAACCAACAGAAATATGACCAAAAAAATTCCGCAGTAGAAAAGGGGTCAAAGGCTATGAACAGACATTTCTCAAATTAAGAATTGCAAACTATTAAGAACCACATGAAAGGATGCTCCAGATCACTAGTAGTAAGAGACATAACAAATCAAAGTGACCCTTAGGCTTTACTTCACACACTTTATACTTTTTGTATAACTTGGAATTATGCAAATAATTCTACTGCTAGGTCTGACAAGAAAAGGAAAATGAAATAACATCTGAGGGAAGAGAAGACCCTGTTGGATTGCCAAGGGAGCATGGAACCACAGAGGGGTAGTCTTAAATAGTTCATCAGAGAAATAAGCATCATAAAAGCAGAACTTGTGGCCTGTAAAGAAGAAATATAACCAGGAGAATAGAAAAACTTGAATCCACAGTGGTGAATCTCTCCCAAGAAAGAAAAGAGAGGACAATTGATTAGGAATGCAATACACATAGAAGAACAGAAGAAAAAATTAGTAACATTAAAAGAAATATCTATATAGAGAGATAAAGAGAAACCTTTTGTGGATCCTTCATTGCCTTTGGAAAAAACATGTTTTGCAGTCTGCCATTTGAGAGTCTCTGTGATCTGTTTCTAATTTATCTTTCAAGACATTTCATATTGTTCTTTTCCACAAACATTTATTAAGTACTTCCTATATCAAGCACTATGCTAAGCACTGGAATGGAATGCTGAAAACAAAAGAGAGTTTCCATTCTACCAGACCTAGCTGTAGAATTGTTTGCATAATTCCAAGTTATACAAAAGGTATAAAGTGTGTGAAGTAAAGCCTAAGGGTTACTTTGATTTGTATGTCTCTTACTGTTAGTGATCTGGAGCATCCTTTCATATGGTTCTTAATAGTTTGCAATTCTTAATTTGAGAAATGTCTGTTCATAGCCTTTGACTCTTTTTCTACTGCAGAATTTTTTTGGTCATATTTCTGTTGGTTATTTATGTATTCTGAATACCAAATACTTAAGAAAGAAACAATCTATACATAGCAAAGTAAATACACAGTATATACAAAGTAAGCCAGTAAACATTTATTAAACACCTTCTATATGCCGTAAAATTTTGGGGGCAGGAAAGGGCTGGGGATGTGGCTAACAACTGGGAAATTCAGGAAAGGTCTCTTACAAGGAGTGGTGCTTGACCTGAGATGTGAATGGAAGTCCAGACTACTGGAAGCAGAGACGAAGAAAAGCCCAAGAAATGGATGGCGGATGGGAAGGGAGAAATTACCTGAATTAGGAATAACCTACTTTTCTACTGGGGAAGAGCTTTCAGGATACGTAGATACAGAATATGATTATGTCAGTACAGATACACAGTAGAATATCACATGTTGTTCAACTAACAAGCAAACCAGTGTTAGCAAGGAATAATATAAAATTGGACTGGAAAAAGATGTTGTTAAAGTCTTTAAAAACAAATAGAAGAATGTGTATTTTATCCTAGAGGCAACAAAGAGCCAGTGAAAGCTGTTTGAACAGGGAAATGACAAAGTCAGATCTGTGCTTTAAGGAGATCATTTTGGCAACTTTGTGGCCGATGGATTAGAGACAGGAGAGTGGAGGCAGGGAGACCAATTATATTATAATCTAGGAGAGATTCAGTAGGGCATGAACTGTAACAGATCCAAGAAATGGCATGGAGATGGAATATTCAATATTTGGTAACTGATTAGACATGGGGCAAGAAGAATAAAGCGTAAAGAGTAATTCTCAGGTTGTGAATAATGATTCTATCAACAGAGGTGTTAAGAAGAGGTTTCAGTGGGGGTAGGTTGGGGGTGGGAATAATGAATTCCATTGTAGAAATGTTAAGTTTGAGATGCCCAGGCAACACTCAGGTAGAGATGTCTTGTAGGTCAGGAGAAATGGAGGCTGAATATTTTGAAAATCATCTGAATAGAGATGACAGTTGAACTCATGGAAACTGATAACAATCACTTAAGAGAGAGTGGTCTCTCACTGGTTGTTAGTGACAGGAGTATGTGTATTTTCCTTAGACTTACTTTCCTTTTTTTATTTGTAATAAGTAGAAACGCCCTAGGGAGGTGAAGTGTTGTAAAGGTAGCTCACTACTATAGGTGAGAGCAATATAGTGGTTAGCCAATATCTTCATTATACATACCAACATTCTCAACTTTATTTCCAAAAAAAGTCTCCTTGACATTTCTACAAATATGATATTTTATGGGAAGATAAAAAAATTCTCTCTTGTTTTGTGAGCTCACACAAAACAATCTCACAGGAAAATCAGAGCCAATGAAAACCCCATGGGATACCTAATTAAGAAAATGGCTTTCTTTTACTTAATGTGACTTAACCTTTTTTTATGGGTACCAAACCAAACCCTATTTAATAAGGCAGTTTTTTGAAACTTTTTTTTTTGTTTGGCTTTTTTGGGTAACATTTATCTTTTTACAAGCTTTCTTTGCTAAAACAGTGTTGGCTAGTTGGAGTCTCTTCAAAATTCATTCAGCCCCTGAGTAAGCTTAATATTGAGGAAAAGGAAGATACAGTTAAAGAAATAGTAAATTTATTCATGGAGTGGAAACTTTAAGGCACAAAGAAATTAATATGACTTAGCTGAAGTTATAGAATACATTGTTGGCAGGGCCATGAGTTGTGATCCTTGAGCAAATTTAGCCATACTTGTGTTGACTAGAAGAAATGTTCTGATATCTATGTAAGAATATAAAAAATTAGTTTTTATTTGAGTCTCTTGGAATTTCTCTTCCCGGACTTGACTCATGTTCTGTTGTAACTTTTGAACTAGCTAGCATATAAATTGTAAACAAATAAATACTTGAAGGTTTAATCTTTTTTTTTTT
>CM053622.1:504888317-504906099 GCA_028646595.1 Phalanger gymnotis
GAGTATGTATGGCATTCCCTCTTCAGGTCACATCTGATGAGGGCAAGATTCACTCATTGACCCTCACCTGCCTTCTCTTCTCTTATTCCTCTCTCATCCCTTATTCATCTTCACCTCATCCTATGCCCCCCCCTCTCTGCATATATATATACACATATATATATACATATACATATATATACACACACACACCCATATATATGTATATATACATACACATAAACATATATACATACACATACATAAATATATATATACACATATACACATACGTATACATACATGCGTATTCCCTTTAGCTACCCACATATTGAGGTCTCATGAATCATACACATCATCTTTCCCTGTAGGAATGTAAACAAAACAATTCAACTTTAGTAAGTTGAAGGGAGATAATCTTAAAAAAAAAATGAAACATACAAGTCCCTTAAAAAGAAAAAGACATTACAAAAGTAAAATTGACGGGACTTAGCAAGAGACTGGATGCGCAAAAGTGAAAGAGAATGAGCTAAATGTGACAATAATGTTGCAAACCTAGGTGACTAATAGGGTTACAGTATACTTGAGAGTAGTGGGAAGTTAGAGAGGAGGGGCAAATGAGGTCAGTTGATTTAGAGTGTCTACAAGACACAATTTGAGATGTCCAAAAGTCAGTGGAAGATGGCAAGATTACAGCTGAGTAGAGAGGTTAAAGCTGAATAAGTAGATTAGAGAATCATTGGCATAGACATGATGATTGAATCCATGGGAGATGATGAGGTTACCAAGTGAAATGGAATAGAGGAGGAAGAAAAGAGGTTCCAGAATAAATCCTTGGGTGACATCCATGGGTGGTGAGCATGACCTAGTTGAAGATCCAGCAAAAGAAACTGAAAAGGAGCAGTAGAATGTAATGTCAGGGGGATGCCCATCAACTGGGGAATGGCTAAACAAGTTGTGGTATATGAATATAATAGAATACTGTTGTGCTATAAGAAATACAGAGCAGATGGACTTCATAATAACCTGGAAAGACCTATGTGATCTGATGATGAGTGAAGGGAGCAGAACCAGATCATTACATGCGATTACAGACACATGGTAGGTGTGATGACTAACTTTGATAGACTTGGCTCTTCTCAGCAATATGAGATTCAAAGACAGCTCCAAAAGACACATGATAGAAAAAACTATCCACATCTAGCGAATGAATTACAGAGTCTGAATGCAGATTGAGGCAAAGTATTTGCTCTCTCTTTTTTTCATCTTTTTTTGGTTTTGTTTCTTTCTCATGATTCATTCCATTGGTTATAATTCTTCTTTACAACTTGACTATTGTGTAGTAAGTAAGTTTAATGAGAAGGTATATGTAGAACCTATGTCGGATTACATGCTGTCTTGGGGGGTAAGGTGGGAGGAGAAAGATGGGGAGAAAATTTGGAATACAGAAACTTGTGGAAGTGAGAGTTGTAAACTAAAAATAAAAAATAAATTAAAAAAAGAAAATAATATTAGGAAAAGAGAAGAGATTGTCAAAAAGAAGAGAGTATTAAAGAGTTATCCAGTGTCAGAGGCTACAGAAAAATTAAGAAGCACAAAGATCTAGAAAAGGCCAATGTATTAAGCTATTAAGAGATCATTAGTAATTTTGCAGGGAGCAATTTTTCTTTAAAGATGAGATCAGAGTCAAGATGATGGAGTAAGCATTTTTGCCTACCTTACTCAACATACCTTTACCAAAGCCACCTAAGAAAACACACCAGACTGGATTCTGCTTGGGAAAGCCAAGAATAAGTCACAGTGAGTCAGTTTTTCAGGTAAGGGCAGTTTAGGATGTAGAGAGGTTTATGGGATGGGGGCTGACCAGGAGGCTTACCACAGTGTAGTAGTAAGTAGTAGTGGCAGTAGTTCGAAACATCTAGCACACAGGGCCATAGAGGGACTGAGACTGAACATCAGGGCAGAAAGAGATACTAGAGGACTCCTGAACCAGCACTGGGAACAGGATGCCAGGTGGCAGCTGTGATCCATTACCCAGTTTCAGGTCACAGTTCCAGGGTAGAAAAGAGTGGTTGAAGATGTGAGTGAGACAGGCCCTAGTTGTATATGGAAGAAGGAACAAGTTGTAAGAACTTATTTTGTGTCTCTGAGCCCAAGAGCAGAAGAGGTATTCAGTTCTAATCTTTAGCTCAGAACAAAAGTCTGCAATGGAATAACCAGGGCAAGAAATCAAGACCAAAAGGTTAAGAACCAGAGGACAAAGTTGAAATCAAAAGAATTCACTGGTCATCTGAAAGAAACTCCCAGGAATATTGTAGCCAAATTGAAGAACTCATATGTCAAGGAGAAAATGCTATAAGCAGCCAGAAATAAAGAATTTAAATAATGAGGAGCCACAATTAGTATACTACAAGATTTAGGAGCCAATATGTTAGAGGAAGAGAGAGCTTAGAATATGATATTCTTAAAGGCAAAATCTAGAATTACAACTATGAATAACCAGAAAAATCAAGTATAAGCTTCAGGAGAAAAAAAAATACTTTTATTGAAATAGAAAACTTTCAAGCATTCCTATTGAAAAGACCAGAGCTGAATAGAAAATATGGTATTCAAACACAAACCTTGAGAATAAAAGGTAAAACATAAGAAAAATTATAAGGTATGAAACAAGGTTATACTCTGCATTGTTTTATAGGGAAAGGATATATGTAACACCTCAGAACTTTATCATCACTAGGAATCTTAGGGGAAATGAAGAGAGTAGATGATAGAAGGCAGAGGTTAGAAGCAAAACAGACTGGAGAGAAAATAGGATAAAAGAGAAGTATAGGAAAATAGAGTAGAGGGAAATGCATAGTTAACAATCACAACTGTGAATGTTAATTGAATGAAATTACTCATTCAAAAGGAAGAAAAAACTAAAAGGGATTAGAAACTAGAATCCAGCATCATGTTGTTTACTAGAAACACATTTGAAATAGCAAGATATTCATAGAGTTAAAATGAGGGACTGTAGCAGAATCTATTATGATTCAGTTAAACTGATAGAGGAGGGGGTGGGAAGTAGAGTTGGGATGGGGTGGCAATCATAATATCATGCTAAGCAGAAGCAAAAATAGATCTACTTGAAAGAGACAAACAGGTAACCTACATTTTGCTGTAAGTTACCAGAGACAATGAATTAGTATCAATATGGCACATATATGTAGCAAATGACATAGCATTCAAATTCTTAAAGGAAAATAGAATAAACAAGAGGAAATACAGGGTGTTTCTAAAGTCTGGACACATGAATGAAATTTTCAACAACATTTTATTTAATTGGAATATTAATAAATAACATCTTCAATATGATTTCCATCATTTGTGATGCAGAGGTTGATGCACTTTGCAAGAGTCATGTGAACTCGATGTAATAATTCACATCGCTGTCAATTTTAGCTCATTCACTCTTTATGCGTTCAGTCAAGTGTGTTGCATCTGTGATTTTCGTTGAGTACACCTTCTCCTTTAGCATACCCCAGAAAAAGAAATCAAGGGGGCTAAGGTCTGTTAATATTACAAATATTTCAAAATATGCATTTTTGCCTATGTGACCAGACCTTAGGGACACCGTGTAGAGTAAAACTATACTAGTCAGAGACCTCCTCTTACCTCTTTCAGAACTAGCTAAATCTAATCATAACATAAACAACAAAGAAGTTAAGGAAATTAATAGAATTTTTTAAAAAGTTAAATATCATAGATATTTCTGGAGAACATTGAATGGGAATAGAAAGCTGTGTAACTGTTTCTTAGCTGTGAATAGTGTCTTCAAAAAACTGGCTATACATGAAGGCACAAAAATCTCACAAATGTAGATAAAACAAAAAACAAAACATTGGATGCATCTTTTAATAGTCACAGTGCAACTAAAAGTGCATTTAATAAAGGACCTTTGAAGCAAAAAAGTAAAAATTAGTTAGAAACTAAATAACTTAAAGAATGAGTGGGTCAAAGAACAAATTATAGAAATCATCAATAATTTAAAGATAATGACTACAATAAGGCAATATAGAAGGTGGAGCCAAGATAGTAGAATAAATGAGGAACTCACCTGAGCTCTTTCTAATTCCTCTCAAACAACTTTAAAACAATACCTCAAAATGAATTCTCCAGAGGCAGAACCAGCAAAACATCAGGGTGAAGCAATTTTCCAGGCCAAGACAACTTAGAAAGTCAGAATAAAAGGTCTTTCTCATTGGAGTGAGAGTGGTGCACAGTACAGCACAGGCCATACCTTGGCAAGCCAGTAGCAGGTCTTGGGAGCATATGCATTGGTGGCAAGGACTTCTAGAGCACTCAGCCCAGAGATGGTAAGGGAGTCAGACAGCTAATCAGAAGGAGATTATAGGAATCTTTTTGATGGCACTAGATGCAAGACTGTTGCATTACCCATACTCAGATCTGGGTTGCAGTTCCTAGGTCACAGTTCCAGGGTGAAGGAGAACACTAGCACACCAGAGCTTATAGTTGCAAGGCAGCAAGGATCCTGGTCTCAGTTACAGGGCAGAAAAAGACTGCTTCTGGTTGCTCACACACCGGAGCACAAGCCAAGAGAGCAGTGACCATGCCTCTCCTTAGATCATACTACCTTGAAAGTATTGACAGCTTATAGACCTCTAGAACTAGCTCTGAAAACAGCAGCAAGAAAAGCCTGAAACTTGGGACAGTGCCCTTTCAACCCTAGGAGGAGAGCTTAACTTTAACATAAAATTTCAAGTCAAGAAATAAGCTGGAAAAATGAGTAAACAACAAAAAAGAACCTGACCATAGAACCTTACTATGGTGATAGGGAAGATCAATATAAACCTAGAAGAAGACAATGAAACCAAAGCAAGTGACATGCAACACCTCAAAGAAAAGTGCGAATTTGTCATAGGCCCAAAAAGATTTCCTGGAAGCGTTCAAAAAGGATTTTAAAAATCAAATCAGAGTGGTAGAGGAAAAACTGGAAAAGAAATGAGAGTGATGCAAGCAAATCATGAAAAGAGAGTCAATAGCTTGCACAAAGAGGCAAAAAAAATAATCCACTGAAGAGAAAAACTTAAAAGCAGAATTGATCAAATGGAAAAAGAAGTATAAAAATTAGCTGAAGAAAAGAACTCTTTAAAAAGTAGAATCGGTCATTTGGAAAAGGAAGTACAAAAGCTCACTGAGGAAAATAATTCCTTACAAAGTAGAACCAGGCAAGTAGAAGCAAATGACTACATGAGACACCAAGAAATATTAAAGCAAAATAGAAAGAATGAAGAAATAAAAGAAAATATGAAGTATCCCTTAGGGGTGGGGTGGGGGTGTGAGGATCTTGACCTGGAAAATAGATGTAGGAGAGATGATTTAAGGACTTCCTAAAAGCCATGATCAAAAAAAGCTTAGAAAACTGCCCTGATATCCTGGAACCAGAGGGTAAAATAGAAAGTGAAAGAATCCACTGCTAACCTTCAAAAAGAGACCCCCAAATGAAAACTCTCAGGAATATAATAGCCTGATTCCAGAACTCCCAGGTCAAGGAGAAAATGATGCAAGCAGCCTGAAGGAAATAATACAAATATAGTGGAGGCACAGTCACAATAACACAAGATTCAATAGCTTCTACATAAAAACTTAGAAGGACTTAGAATATGATATTTTAGAGGCCAAAGGAGTTAGGATTACAACCAAGAATCACCTACTCAGCAAAAGTGAGTATAATCCTTCAAAGGAAAAATATGGATTTTAATTAAATTGGCGACTTGCAAGCAATCCTGATGAAAAGACCAGACCTGAATAGAAAAATTGACTCTGAAATACAAGACTCAAAAAAAGTATAAAAAGGTAAATAGGAAAAGAGATATTATAAGGGAATCAATAAACTGTTTACATTCCTGCATGGTAAAATGATAATTACGTCTCCTAAAAACTTTCTCATTATTAGGGCAGTTACAAAAAGTATACATAGACAGAGGGCATGGGTGTGAGTTGACTAAGATGGGATTTTTTTTTTAAAGTAAAATTAAGGGGTAAGAAAGAAGAATGCATTGGGAGAAGGGGAAAAGGAGAGGTAGAATGGGATAAAGTCTGTCACATAAAGGAAGAACTTTTACAATGGAGGGGAAGATGGAGGTTAGCAGGTAATATTGGAATTCTCATTGGAATTAATTCAAAGAGGGAATAACATAAACCCTCAGTTAGATATGGAAATCTATCTAAACCTACAGGAAAGTAGGATGGGAGGGAGATAAAAGAAAGGTGGTGGAGGTTGATAGAAGGGAGGGTGGATTGGGGGAGGTGTTAGACAGAAGCAACACTTTTGAGGAGCAATATGGAGAAAGGGAAGAAGGGAACAGCAGTAGGATGGAGGGAAATACACAATTAATAATCATAACTGTGAATGGGAATGGGATGAATTCACCTGTAAAACAGAAGCAGATAGAGTAGTTTAAAAAGCAGAAACCAACAGTATGTCATTTACAAGAAACACACTTAAAGCAGAGAGGCACATAGAGGAAAAGTAAGAGGCTGGAGCAGAATCTACTCTGCTTCAGCTGAAATTAAAAGAAATGCGGGGGTATTGTTCATGATCTCAGACAAAGCAAAATGAAAATAGAGGTAATTAAAAGAGATAAGCAGGGAAACTACATCTTGCTAAAAGTACCTTAGACAATAAAGTAATATCAGTACTAAACGTATATACCAAATGGTATAGCATCCAAATTCTTAAAGTAAATGTTAAATGAGTTATAGGAGAAACTAGACAGTAAAGCTATACTAGTGGGGGATCTCAACCCTCCCTTCTCAGAACTACATAAATCTAAACAAAAAAATGAACAAGGGAGAAATTAAAGAGATGAATAGAATTTTAGGAAAGTTAGATATGATAGACCTCTCAAGAAAATTTGAATGGGAATAGAAAGAAATATACCTTTTTCTCAGCAGCATATGGTACCTACACAAATACTGACTGTTATTAGGGCATAAAAGCCTTGCAAACAAATGCAGAAAAGTTGAAATATTAAATGCGTTCTTTTAAGATCATAGTACAACAAAATACATTCAAAAACAGGCCATGAAAACATTAAAAATTACTTGGAAACTAAACATTCTAATCTTTTAAAAAAATATTTATTTTTAGTTTACAACATTCAGTTCCACAAGTTTTTAGTTTCCAAATTTTCTTTCCCTCCCTCTTCCCCACCCTCACCCCTTGCCAAGAAGGCATGTAATCCAATGTAGTTTCTACATATACCTTCACATTGAACTTATTTACATAACAGTCCAGTTGTAAAGAGGAATTATAACCAATGGAATGAATCATGAGAAAGAAGGAACGAAACCAAAAGAGAAGGAAAAAAGAAAAGAGCAAATAGTTGTCCTCAATCTGCATTCAGACTCCATAATGCTTTTTCTGGATGTGCATAGCTTTTTCCATCATGAGTCTTTTGGAGCTGTCTTTGAACCTTGCATTGATGAGAGGAGCCAAGTCTATCAAAGTTAGTTCTTACAGATACCATGTGTATTAAACATTCTAATCTTAAAGAAAAAGTGGCTCAAAGAACAAATTATAAAAGCAATAATTTCATTAAAGAGAATGGCAACAATGAGATATTGTACCAAAATTTATTGGATAGAGCCAAAGCAATACTTAGAGGAAAATTTATATCTCTGAATGCTTACATAAATAAAATAGCAAAAGACCAGGTCAATGAATTGAGCATGCAACTAAAAATAACTAGAAACATAACAAATTAAAAATCCTCAATTAAACCTCAAATTGGAAATTCTGAAAATTAAAAGAGAGGTTAATGAAATTGACAGTGAGAAAAACTTTGAATAAAACCAGGAGCTGGTTTTATGGGGGGAAAGCAATAAAATAGACAAACCATTGGTTAATTCGATTTTAAAAGAAGAAGAAAACCAAATGACCAGTATCAAAAATGAAAAGGGTGAATTTGCCACCAATGAAAAGGAAATCAAAGCAATTATTAGGATTTTGCCTAATTATATGCCAAAAAAAATCTAAGTAAAATGGGTGAATATTTAAATAATATAAATAAATAAATAAAATATGAATTACTCAGATTAAGAGAAAACTATATAAAATGTTTAAATAACCCTATCTTAGAAAAAGAAATTGAACAAGCCATAAATGAGCTCCCTAAGAAAAAATTCTCAGACCCAGATGGTTTCACAAGTGAATTTTACCAAATATTTTAAAATATTTTATTTTTATCCCAATTACATGTTAAAACAATTTCTTTAAACATTAAAAAAAGTTTTGAGTTCCAAATTCTATTCCTCCCTCCCTTCCCTGCTCCTCTTCCTGAGATGATAAGCAATTCGATATAGTTTGTATATGTGCAATCATGTAAAATATTTCTATATTAAACATTTTGCATAAGAAGACAAATAAAAAAAGGATGAGAGAAAGAAAGTGAAAAATAGCGTGCTTCATTCTGTATTCAGATAGTACCAGTTCCTTCTTTGGAAATGGATAGCATATGTTATCATGAGTTCTTTGAGATTGTCTTCAATTATTATATTGTTAAAAATAGCTAAGTCATTCACAGTTCTTCATTGTACAATATTGCTGTTACAATGTACAATGTTCTTCTGTTTCTGCTCGCTTCATTTTGCATCAGTTCATATAAGTCTTTCCAGGTTCTTTCTAAAGTCATCCTTCTTGTTATTTCTTATGGCATAATAATATTCCATCACAATTTAACCATTCGTCAATTGATAGGCATCTTCTTGATTTCCAGTTCTTAGCCACCACAAAAAAAAGCTACTATAAATATTTTTGTGCAGATGTCTTTAGAATAGACTTAGCGGTGTGCACAAAATAAAGACCAATTCCAATGCTATTTAAACTGTTTGGAAAAATAGTTAAAGAAAGAGTCCTACCGAATTCCTTTTACAACATAAATATAGTACTGAAATTTGGAACTATGCCCACAGGGCTATAAAACTGTGCATACCTTTTGGTCCAGCAATACCACTACTAGATCTGTATCTCAAAGTATAAAAAAAGGGAAAAGGACTCACATATTCAAAAAACTTTATAGTGCCTTTTTTTTGTGGTGGCAAAGAATTGGAAATTGAAGGAACGCCCATCAATTGGGGAATGGCTGAACAAGTTGTGAGATATGAATGTAATAGAATACTATTAGACTATAAAAAATGATGAGCAGGATGGTTTCAGAAAAGTCTGGACTTACACGAACTGATACTGAGTGAAGTGAGCAGAACCAGAATATTGTACACAGTAACAGCAACGTTGTGTGATGATTAACTAGGATAAACTTAGCTCTTCTCAGTGATAAAATGATCCAAGTCAATTCCAAAAGACTCATGATGGAAAATGCTGTCCACACCCTGACAAAGAACTATGGAGTCTGAATGCAGATCAAAGCATACTATTTTCACTTTTTTGTTTTCTTTGTATTCTTTCTCACGTTTTTTTCCCTTTTGTTCTGATTCTTCTTCCACAATCTGACTAATGTGGAAATATGTTTAACATGATTGCACATGTATAATCTCTCTCAGATTTCTTGTTGTCTTTGGGGAGGGGGGTAGGGAGAGAAGGAGGGAGAAAAATTTAGAACTCAATCTTATAGAAAATGAATGTTGTTGAAAATTATCTTTATTATCTTTATCCATGTAATTGGAAAAAATAAAATACTATTTACAAAAACAAAACAAAGCAAATATAGTGCTGATATTAAATATAGTTTAAAATAAGTAGTGTCTTTCTAAAACAATCAGCAAGCATTATCTGTAATGGAGATAAGTTAGAACCCTTCTCAGTAAGATTGAAGGTTGCCTATTATTATCACTATTATTTGATATTGTACTAGAAACACTAACTGTAGCAATAAGAGAAGAAAAAGAAATTGGAGGAATTAGAATAGGTCATGAGGAAATAAAACTATCACTCTTTGTAGACAATATGAGTATACTTAGAGGATCCTAGAAAATCAACTAAAAAACTACTTGAAATAATTAACAATTTTAGCAAAGTTGTAGGATACAAAATAGACCCCTATAAATCATTAGCATTTCTCTATACTATTGAGAAACCCAACAGCAAGAGACAGAAAGCGAAATTCCATTTAAATTAACTGTTGACATTATAAAGTTCTTGGTAGTCTACCTGCCAAGAGAAACCCAAGAACTATGTAAACACAATTACAAAATACTTTTCACACAAGTAAAGTCAGATCTAAACAATTGGAAAAATAAATAATTGCTTATGGATAAGTTGACCCGATAAAAAAAAAATGACAATTCTACCTAAATTAATGTACTTATTCAGTGTCATACCAATCTATCTACCAAAGAGTTATTTTGTAGAGCTTGAAAAATAATAATTCATCTGGAAGAACAAAAAGTCAAAAATATCAAGAAAATCAATGAAAAAAAGGCTAAGGAAGGTGATCTGGCTGTACTAGATCTCCAACTGTATTATAAAGCAATAGTTATTGAAACAATCTGATACTGGCTAAGAAATAGAATGATGAATCCATGAATTAGATTAAGTACACACTAGTCAATAGTAAATGACCATAGTAACTTAGTGTTTGATAAACCCAAAGATCCGAGATTTTTGGACAAAACCTCATTATTTGTCAAGCTGGAAAATTAGAAATGAGTATGACAGAAACTAGGTATACACCAATATCTCACATCGTATATCAAGATAAGATCAAAATAGGTACATGATTTTCACCAAAAGGGTGATACCATAAGCAAATTAGGAAATCAAGGAATAGTTTACCTGTCAGATCTAAGGATTAGGGAAGATTTTTAGGACCAAACAAGATATAAAGAGCATTACGAGATGTAAAATGGATAATTTTGATTATATAACATTTAAGTTTTTGCACAAACTAAACCAATGCAACCAAAATTAGAAGGAAAGCAGAAAAAATGGGAAAACATTTTTAAGGCAAGTATCTCTGATAAAGGCCTCATTTCCTAAATATGTAGAGTACTGAGTCAAATTTATAAGCATACAAATCATTCCCCAATTGATAAATGGTCAAAGCATATGAATAGACAATTTTCAGATGAAGAAATCAACTATATAGTTATAAAAAATATTCTAAAGTACTTGATTAGTAAAATGCAAATTAATGAGGTTCTACCTCACACCTATCAGACTGACTGATGTGACAAAAGAGGAAAATGATAAATGTTGTAAAGGATGTGGGAAAACTAGATCACTAATTCCCTGTTAATAGATTTGTCAATTGATGGTAGAATAATTTGGAACTGTGCCCAAAGGGCTATAAAACTGTGCTTACCCTTTGATCCAGCAATACTACTGCTAGGTCTATATCTGAAAGAGATTTTTAAAAAGAGAAAAAAATCTATTTGTACAAAAATATTTATAGTAGCTCTTTTTCGGTGGCTAAGAGTGGTGGCTAAGAAATCAAGAGGATGCCTATCAATTGGGGAATGGTTGAACAAATTGTGGTATATGATTGTAATAGAACATTACTGTGCTATAAGAAACGACAAGTAAGAAGATTTCAGAAAAACCTGGAAAGACTTACATGAACTGATACAAAGTAAAGTGAGCAGAGCCAGGAGAACATTGTACCCAGTAACAGCAACATTGTGTGATAAACTGTGCTGGACTTAGCTATTCTCAGCAATACAATGATCCAAGACAATCCTAAAGGACTTACGATGAAAAATTCTATCCATCTCCAGAGACAGAACTGATGTTGTCTGAAGACAAACTGAAGCATGCTATTTTTTACTATGTTCACTCTATTTTTACTAATATTTATTATACTTTTTCTTCATGTTTTCTTGCCCTAAATGACTAATATGGGAATGTTTTACTTGATTTCACACATATAACTTAAATCAGATTGCTTACCATCTCAAGGATGAGAGAGGGGAGAGAAGGAAGGATAGAATTTGGAATTCAAAACGTTAAAAAAAATGTTAAAATTGTTTTTACATGTAATTGGGGGGGAATAAAATATTATTTAAAAAATAAAAATAAGGTTAAAAAAGTATCCTTCCACATTTCCTTCTATGACATAAATGTTATTGATACCTAATCCAGGAAGAGTCAAAATAAATAAACAAAACTATAGACCAATTTCCCTAATGAATATTTATACAAATATTTAAGTATTAGCAGGGAATTTATAGCATATTTCACAAAGATCATGTACTATGACCAAGCTGAATTTGTACCAGAAATGCATGGCTCATTCAATATTAGAAAAATTGTAAATCTAATTGACCATATGAATAATAACAAGAAGAATCACATGACTATTTCAATGCATGCAGAAAAGGTTTTTGACAAAATACAATGCCTAATCTTGTTAAAAAAAAAGGAAAACATTTGAATAAACGACTTTCATTAAAATGATAAGTAATAGCTATCTAAAACCAAGAGTAAGCATTGTTTGTAATTGGGATAATCTAGGCTCCTTTCCAATAAGATCAGAAGTGAAGAAAGGCTTTCCACTATCATCATTTTTATTCAGTGTTCTAGTCTGTGTGATAGCTTTAGCAATAAGACAACAACAACAAAAACCACAAAACAATTGAAGGAATAAGTATAGGCAAAGCAGAATCAAAACTATCATTTTTTGCAGCTGATAGAGTGGTTTACCTAGAGAACCCTAATGAGTCAGCTCAGATTAGGACAGATGCAGGATAGAAAATAAAATCATAGAAAACATTAATATTTCTGCATATTACCCTCCAGGAAGGGATAGAAATAGAAATTCCATTTAAAATACCTACAGTTATTATCAAATACTTGGGATTCACCCTCCAACATACACACAGGAACTATATGAACACAATTACAAAACCCTTCACACAAATATAGATTGAAATAAATGGCTGGGAATATATTGTTCATTGTTGGGCCAAATCAATATAATAAAAATGAAAATGTTACCTAAATTACTTTTTCAGTGCCATACCAGTCAAATGACCGAAGAATTACTTTACAGAGCTGTAAAAATAACAAATTAATATGGAGGAACAAAAGACCAAGAATACCAGTGAAAAAAATTGGAAGGTGCCCCAGCAGTACCAGATCTCAAAATATGCTCTAGCGCTATAATCATCAAAACAATTTGTACTGTATAGGAAATAGAAAATTTAGGAATATATAGGAAAAATTAGGAAAAATATAGGAAATAGAAAAATTAATCAGTGGAACATTTTAGGAACCCAGTGTTCAGAAGCAAATGAACACTATGATATAGTATTTGATAAACCGAAGTTCCCAGCTGTTGGGACAAGAATTCATTATTTGACAAAAACTGTTCAAAAAACTAGAAAGCAGTCTGGCAGAGTATGGGCATAAACCAACATCTCATACCATATAAGGTCCAAATGGGTGCATGATTTCTATATAAAAAATAATATAAGCAAATTAGTAGGGCAGGTAAGAAATTATCTGTCATATCTGGATAGGGGAAGAGTTCATGACTAAATGAGAGAGAGGGAGATCCACAGGAGGTAAAATGGATAATTTTGATTATTTAAAATTAAAGAGATTTTGCCAAAACCAATGCAGTTATGATTAGTAGATAATCAGGAAACAGGGAAAACCTTTTACAATAGGTTTCTTTGATAAAGGTACCACCTCACACTTATCGGATTAGCTAACATGAGAGAAAAGGAAAATGATAATTGCTGGAGGAGATGTGTGAAATGGGTAAGACTGCTGGTGGAAGTATGTACTAGTCCAGCCTTTCTAGAAAGCAATTTGGAACTAAGTCCAAAAGGCTATTAAACTGTACTTTGACCTAGGTCTATATTCTGATGAGCTCAGAGAAAGAGGAAAAGGACCCATATGTATAAAAACAATTGTAGCAGCCTTTTTTTTGTGGTGGTAAAGAATTGGAAACAGAGGAAGTTGCCCCCCTATTTGGGAATGACTGAACAAGTTGTAATGTATGTAGGGGAGGGAATACTTTTGTGCTGTAAGAAATGATGCAGGAGATGGATTTCACAAAAACCTAAGAATACCTATATGAACTGATACAAACTGATTAGAACCAGGAAAACAATATATTGTAACAACGTTATAAAGATAATCAACTGTGAAAGATTTAGTAACTGATCAGTACAGTGACCCACTACTATCTCAAAAGATTCATTCCCAACAACATTCTGTCCACCTCTAGATAAAGAACTAATAGACGTTGAGTGCAGATTTGATGTATTTTTTTTTCTCTTTTTGTTTTTTGTTTTTTAAGAACATGGCTAATTTGGATGTTTGTGTCACATGACTACATATATATATATATATATAATGAGTTTTTTTTTTCTTTTCAGTGGTTGGAAGAGTATGGAAAGATGGAATTTGAAAGTAAACAGTGTCTCTATGCTTTAAAAAATAAAACGAGATCAAAAACCAGATTGTAGAAAATTATTAAGAAGAGAGTGAGAGCAAAGGAAGTAGAGGCACCTCTTGTAGATGACCTTTTTAAAAAGAATAGCCAAGAAAGGAAGGAGACATCTGGTAAAACAGCAAGCAAGGATCAAATGAGGGATTTTTGAGGACCCAGCTCTTTTTTGTTATTAATTTTATATATTATTTATAATTATAATAGAGCAAGATTAAACCTAAAGGCTTCTATGTTCACTAGGTGTCTTCAATTATTATGTTATGATCATACAAGACTGTGATAAATGCAACCATAGAGATAAAATCATTTTGTATATATATGTATGCACTTCCCAAAGGTATTTGCACTGTTGAAATGATATCTTGTGTAGAATCCATATGGATTATAGAATCACAGAATGTCACAAGCTAGAGGCCTTCTCATCCTGAATACCAGCACTCTCCCTGGTGTCCACACATCCCTGAACATGAATCTACTCTACATGGAATGTCATTTCTCCTTTTCC
Source organism: Phalanger gymnotis (assembly GCA_028646595.1). Lineage (NCBI taxonomy): Eukaryota > Metazoa > Chordata > Mammalia > Diprotodontia > Phalangeridae > Phalanger > Phalanger gymnotis. The sequence continues at coordinate 504,903,222 of CM053622.1, forward strand.
CAAAGGATGCTTGCAGATCAGGCAGGAGACTCAGGGAGATGGATAGATCATCTGACACCATCCAACCCATAATAGCAACTATAGCCCAGGAACAGATGAGTGCTTCAGAAAACTTGTAGCTCCAGAAGTGTAACAGTTGCTTATTCTGGCTACCGTTTTGTGCCTGCCAAAGGCTCTGCTCAGGCTGGTCTTTATGGACAGAGATCTCCAGAAATGTGATCCTTGCGGCATCATAAAAGCTCATGGAATGAGACTGCTGGACAGCCTTCTTGCAAGGCTGTAGCCTATTCTGGGCCACATATAAAAGAGGCAGATTTGCAGGTGACCTAGTAAATGATGGCCATCAGGATACCCAGATGGAGAATTTGGGTTCTCTAAAGTCTGAAGAATCCAATAAAACTATGGGCCTTCCTCTTAGATTATGGGGATGCATGGATCAGGAGTCATACAGCTTATTTGGGACTGTTCTCTGAATCCTCTGGGTTTTCTTCAAGCCTTGTATGTCCTCAAACTTGACTGAGTAGACTAGACCATGGATTTTCTTATGGTTGATTTCCCTCTCATTGGCCCTCCTATGGGCCTCCATCAAATATAGTGCTTGGGCTGTAATGATTTCATCTGGTAAAAACACTTCCTCAGTGTTTTGAATGTTGGGTTATTTGAGGATCTCATGGGCATCAGTTGTTTGATCCCAAAGTCTTCCTGGTGTGAGTGTTGCAAGTTCTTGTCCTGAGTTTGATTCGGAACAACACAATTGTAGGCTTGGCCCTGATTGGAGACTAAAACTTAGCCACTCTAAGCCATCTGCAGGTTCAGAGAGACAAAACTGTGGGTACTACTTTGATCTGGGCTTCCTGTCCTGTTTATTTCACTGCAGGCTTCAGAACTGACTGGGGCCGGATCTAAGATCCCTCTCTCTTCCTCGTTCAAAGTCCCACAGCTGCTTTCTGATTTTGTACTTGTTTCTCACTCAGGGGCTAGGGCCTGTGCCCTTTCCTTGCTCTTGACCACTACCCACATGCATAGGTCCCTACCTCAGTCTTTTCTGAGTCTATGACTCTGGGGTATGAACAACAGAACTGGTAGTTGGAACCTGGTATCCTGCATAGGATCAGGCCCCTCTGGACCTTATCTGGGACCTCTTCTTGCTCTCTTTTTTTTTTTTGGCAGGGCAATTGGGGTTAAGTGACTTGCCCAAGGTCAAGTGTCTGAGGTCGGATTGGAACTCAGGTCCTCCTGACTCCAGGGCCGGTGCTCTACTCACTGTGCCACCTAGCCGCTCCCTGTCTTCTTGCTCTCTTAACAGTCACTGGCAGGTCCTTCTTCAGTCCTTGTGCTACAAGGCTTGTTGCACTCTCCCTGCTGTCCACGGAACTTTGTTTCCTTATGCCTACTTAGTTTAGAAAAATGATTCACTGTTTTTTTTCTTGGATTTTTGTATCTATTGATTGCTTTTTCTAGATCTTTGATCTTTGTGAATGGTTGTCTGGGAGCTCTGGCTACCTCCTACTCCACCATTTAGGTTCTTCTCTACTTTCTTATTTGTTTTAATGAAACTTTACAGAAGACTTGGAACAAAAGATGTCATCAGGGAAATATAACCAAAAAAGAAAACAAGAGAATCACGATGTGGGAACAAGTGATGAGCCTGAGTGTTCAGCCTGTACACTGAAGATGTCAGGAGAAAGTAAGGAAGGCCTCTATCTTCTAGGTGTTGAACAGGCAGTGTGATAGCTTGTGATCTGTGTTGTACAGGAAGCACCCAAATTAATGGAATTACAGATACATTTTCATATTTGAATAATTTTTATGATGATTACTTTCCAAGTGGTGATTGATGTAGGTCATCATGATAACATTTAGAGCTGGAAATGTCCTTAGATATCATGTAGACAGAGGTTCTTAATCTGCAGTCTTAACCTAGATAGATTTTGAGGGTTTCTGAACCTTGATAGGAAAATAAAATTCTATTTTTGCTTTAATATAATTTGTTTCCTTTGTATTCATTTAGAAACATTATTCTTAGAAGGAGTCCATAGACTTGAATCCATAGACTACTGGGGAGCAGGGGAAAGAACTACGACACAAAAAAAAAGGTCATAAACCCATTTTCTGGACTAAATCCTTTATTTTACAAATGAGGAAACAGAGACCTAGATAAGTGAAATGACTTAGCTACTTACCTACTGAGTAGCAAATCCAAAATTTGAATCCGCATTCTCTGACTTCAGATCTTTTTACCATACTGTGCTGCAGTTGGATTATGGTAAAATGTATTGTGTTTTTATGGATTAAGAAAAGTTTCTACTGAAAGTTTGCACTATTTTAAAAATTTATGGTTAAATAAGAAAATTAAAATTGTTTTATTAAACATTAGTAATGATATGAGCTCAAGATTGTACAGAGATAAAATGGGGGCATTGTGGGAAGATGGTGGTATGTTGGGAACTACAGGAGCCCAAATTCCCTGCAAACACCCCAGTAAAGATTAAAGATTAAAAATGCATCAGTTAAAAAAGAATAGTGTAGACTATATTACCCAGCCCAGTCCTACAGAGAAGGAGCACTAGGACCCTGGAGACACTTTGAAGTAGATAAACTTGGGTAGTTTTGTAGAGCAAAACAACTGTGGGACAAGTAGAGATGGGCTCCAAGAAGAGTACGGTATGGGATAGATACAGGGCAAGCCTTAGGTGAAGGGCTCCAAGGCTTGAGGTGACCCCATTCTGGGGCCTAGTTTGAGAGCATCCCTAGACCTCAAGAGCAGGAAGGTAAGTGTTCCAAGCAGAGTGTACCTCATGGGGGCTGCCCTGGAGCCTATGACAAGAAGGAGGTCCTACGCAGGGCTCAAGACAAAAGTAGCTCCTGTGCCTGGTGC
>CM053622.1:504912380-504931049 GCA_028646595.1 Phalanger gymnotis
GGACCTATGATTTTATTGATGTCTTCACTTCTGCCTGTGCAGATTTGTAACCTTTCTTGCCTTATCATTCTGCCTGCTTTTTATCTATGTCTTTCCATAGATCTTTCTTACAAGACACAACCAACACACTGGAGACCTTTCTTATTCTTTGTGTCTCTCTGTATACCAGTATATCACTCGAAGTGTCCATTGTTTTGTTGCTGTGTTTTTGTTTTTTAATGTAACTGACCTACTTGCTTTTGATGTTTTATTGATGTCTTTTATGCCACTCTTGTGCTAGTCATCATAAATAATGTGCTGCTGTAGCTTACCTATGTCTACTGTATCTTTTTCCATTCCCCTTTAAGGTAGTTTTAATTCTATTACATAGCATTAACAGGAGAATGTTGGTATTAAACAGATAGGATTTGCTGCAGTTTGCTCCTAGCACTGTGACTTGTTCCAATATCTGAGACTTCTCTTATTAAAGATTTATTCCTTTGGTTCTTAAAGGGAAAAGCCTTTCAGAATCACTTAAATGCAGGTATCTTAAGGGGGGATAAAACTTAACTCTGTGCCTTGGCTCCTTGTTGAGAGCAGGGTCCTAAGGGAATGTAACTCAGAATAATGTAAGAACCAAGGAGGTCTGACCTATCTGATTTGAGCGATACAGGAAAAGAGATTGGGAAAGGTGCAGAAGACAGAGATCAATCACTTAACTACACATTTTCTGCATTTTAAGAAAGATAACCTCTTTATAATTATCTGTTAACTTAAGGTGATACTTAAGAAACTGAATTAGTCATTGGGACTGGTCATATGCAACTCATTATTTTCTTCAGTTTGATCTATTTCTCCCCCAGATTTTTACCCACATTTCTATATGTTTTGCTAATTTTTGTTTTTTCTATGAAATAATAATCTTTATATAATATTAATTGATGAGGTGAGAGATGTGTAATTGGAAGTCATATCATTTAAATATAACTCTTTACCTTTTTCGTCCTCTAGAATGTGCAAATACAGAACTGACCTTGGAGTTTAAGTGTGATTAAGTCACACTGATTAGATGGATTCTGGATCAAGAGGAAATTTCATAAAATTTCTGAGTACTTCATCTCTAGGGCATTAGAATATTTCTGGGCACTGAGAGATTTTTTTTTTCCTTCCATGAAAGTTTCAGGGGCAGAGACATTAATGTTACTTAGAGAACAAAAATTCTTACATTGATTTGAAATGTGACTTTCTTACCATTTAACTCTAGTCAAGATTAAGAGGAAATTTGCATCAAATTTGGACTCCATATGTTTTAGAATTTTGAATTTCGTCATTGTGTTATTTGCATAGCTAGAAACATTTTTGTTTCTGTGTGTGTGTGTGTGTGTATTTATATTTTAGGCAACCAGATGGTTCAGTGAATGGAGCACTAGGCCTGGAGTCAGAAAGACCCAAGTTCAAATGCAGCCTCAGACATGTAGCACTTATGTGACCCTGGCCAAGTCACTTAACTTCTGTGATTGGGGAGCTCAGTATATCATAAGGGAGGCCATTCACTTTTTTTTTTAGCATTATTTAATTTCCTTATAAAAATTTTCATCGTTGTCTTTTGTTTTAACATTGCCTAACTTTTCGTCTATATTGTTTCTTCCCCTACACCCAGACAAAAAGCTGTCCCATATATCAAAGACATTTTTAAAAAGAAGAGGAGAAAAAAATCAGCAAAAATTAATAATTCATTGAAAAATGACAAAATGTGCAATCTGACAAAAATCTGACAAAAATATGCAATGTTGCATATCCATGGACAGTCCACATCTGAAAAAGTATGGGGAAAAGAGTCTTCTCAAATTTTTTCTTTGGGGCCAAGCTTGTTCTTTGTAATTTTCAGCATTCCTTTTTAATTCTTTTAGCACTTAGATATAGATATATTGTTGTTTAATCATTCAATTGTGTCTGACTCTTCATGACTCTGTGTACCACAGCATACCTATGCTGTTTATGGGGTTTTCTTGGCAAAGATACTGGAGTGGTTTGTCCTTCCCTTTTCCAGTAGATTAAGGCAAAGAGAAGGATTAGGGAAAGCTTCCTGTAGAAGGTGGGATTTTAGTTGGAACTTAAAAGAAGCCAGTGAGGTCAGTAGTTAGACAGGAGGAAGGAGGGTGTCCCAGTGTTCTCTGGAAAAGCCAGAGAAAATTCCTGGAGCCAAGAGATAGAATGTCTTGTTTGTGAAAGAATTAGGAGGCCAGTGTCACTGGATCAGAGAATACTTGTTGGAAAATAAGGTGTAGGAAGATTAGAAAGGTAAGAGAGGACTGTGTTATGAAGGGTTAGAATGGCAAACATAGCATTTTGTATTTGCTTATGGAGGCAATAGGAAGCCACTGTAGTCTAATGAATGAGGGAGTGGGTGTGGGCATGACATGATTAGACCTATATTTTAGGACAGTCACTTTAGTAGCTGAATGAAGAATGGATTGTAGTGGGGAGAAACTAGAGGCAGGCAGATCCTCCAGCAGGCTGTAGTCATCATGGTGTGAGGGGATGAGGGCCTGCACTAAGAGTAGTGACAGTGTCAGAGGAGAGAAGGAGGTATATTCAAGAGATGTTTGCAAAGATGAAATTGCCAAGGAGGTGAGGTGGTAAGAGATAGTGAAGAATCCAGGATGACTCCCAGGTGGCTAGCTTGAGAGAGTGGGAGCATGGTGTTGTCTTCTACAATAATAGGGAAGGTAGGAGGGGAGAGGACATAAAGGGAAAGAGAATAATTTGTTTTGTACATATTGTACAATAATGTTTTGTACACATTGTACATATTGTACAATAATGTTTTGTACATATTGAGTTTAAGATGACCACTGGATAAATGGGTCAAGATGTCTGAAAGGCAATTGGAGAGGCAAGGTTGGAGGTCAGTAGAGATATTGGGTCAGCATAGGTAGATTTGAGAATTACCGGCATAGAGGTGGTAATTAAACCCATGGCAGAGGATGAGATCACCAATTGAGGTGGTAGGATGGAGGCAGAAGAGAAGAGGGCCCAGGACAGGATGCTGAGGGACACCTCTGGTTAGAGGGTGTGATGTGGAAGAAGATCTAGTGAAGAAGATAGAGAAGGAGTAGCTAGATAGGAGGAAAACCAGGAGAGAATGGAGTCCCAAAAATCTAGAGAGAAGAGATTGTCAAGGAAGAGAGAGTGATCAACAATATCAAAGGCTGCAGAGAAGTCAAGAATGAGGATTAAGAAAGGGCCATTGCATTGGCAACTAAGACATCATTAATAATTTTGGAGAGAGGAGTTGAGTGAAATGATAAAGTCAAAAATCAGATAGTAAGGGGTTAAGAAGAGAATGAGAAGAGAGAAAGTAGAGGCACCTATTGTAGATGGCCTTTTTGAGGAGTTTAGCTACAAAGAGCAGGAGAGATACAAGATAACAGTGGAGATGGATGGATCCAATGGGTTTTTTTTTTTCAGGATGAGAAGACATGGTTATATTTGTAGGCAGTAAGAAATGAACCAGCAGAGAAGGAGAGACTAAAAATAAGTGAAAGAGGAAAGAAAACAAAGGACACAATCTGTCTGAAGAGAGGAGACAAGAACTTAAACATTTTGGAGGTGACAATTGAAAGATTTGAGGAATTGACTTTCAAGATATCTGAATATAGCAAATGATTGGGCAGGGGGAGGAATCACATGCCATATTATTCCAGCAAAAATATGATCAAGATGATGTCAATAACTGTCAGTCCATATGCCTATTTTCTTAGCTCCATAAAATCTTTATGAGAACTACCTACAGATATATTGATAAGGGAGCAGGTAGTTTTTTATAAGTAATTTTCAATAACAGGCTTTATAGCCTTTTTTATAGTTGCACAATTGACTAAAAGTTGTTAAGTTGGTCGTTCAGTCAGTAAACACTTAGTAAGCAACTACAAGTGCCATGGACTGTTTTAGGCACTGAGAATACAAAGAAAGGCAAAAGCCCCCCCCCCCCCCCCCCCGCCCCCCATTCTCCAGGAGCTTATAGTTTTATGGATGAGACAATATGTAAACAGCAAGGTGTATACAGAATAAATTGGAAGTCATCAACAGAGGGAAGTCACTAGAATTAAGAGGGTTTGGGAAAGACTTCCTATAAAAAGTGGAATTTTTAACTGGGATTTGAAGGAAACTAGAGAAGTAAGGAGGGAGAATATTTCAGGCATGGGAGACAGTCAGTGAAAATGCCCGGAGCTCAGAGATGGAGTGTCTTGTTTGAGAAATATTGAAGAATCCAGTGTTACTGGATTGCAGAGTATGTCGAGGGGGATGTATGTGTAATGTGTAAGAAAATTATAAAGGTAAGGGTAGTTTGGAGTGCCAAACAGAAGATTTTATATTTGATCCTGGAGGTGACAGGGAGCCACTGGAGTTTATTAAGCGGGGAGGTGACATAATCAGACCTATACTCTAGACATGACATCTGAATGGAGGATGGCCTGGAGTGAGGAGAGATTTGAGGCAGGGAGCGACCATCAGGCTATTTCCGTAGCCCAGGTGTGAGGTGATGAGGTCTTGCACCAAGATGGTGGCAGTGTCAGAGGAGAGAAGGTGATATATTTGAGAGATGTTACAGAGGAAAAATCAACAAGCCTTGGCAACAGAATGGATATGGAAAATGAGAGGGAGGAATTGAGGATGACACCTACGTTGTGAACATGGGTGACTGGGAAGATGGGGGTACCCTTAAAAGTAACAAGGTAGGGAGAGAAGATTTGGGGGAAAAGATAATGAATTCAGTTTTGGACATATTCAATTTAAGATGTTTAAAAGACAATTGAAGATGTCTATTAGGCAGTTGGAAATGGTGAGACTGGTGGTTAGAGCTAGGTAAATAGATTTGAGAATCATTAACATAGAGATGACACTTGACTGCCTAGAAGCTGAGTCCACCTAGGTCCTAAATCCTGCCTTGATTAACCCTGTCCATTTGAACCTTTTAACCAATGACTTAAAGATTTAGATGGCATGATTATCCAATTTACAGACAACAAAAGTGAAAAGATAAAAGCATGTTCAGTGACTTGGCCAGGGTCACATTGATAGTATATGAAACCAAGATTTGCCTTGTAGCTATGCATAAATGAATTTCAGTGCATAACAACATTCTAGTCACTTGTCTATGTCTTCATCAGGATGCCTCTTATTTATTCTCATTCATCATTCTTATATGTCATAGTATGGTGTTCTGGTTTGCCTTTTCTTGTTTTGCTTCATAGTGTTTTGTAAATATAGTCTCACATTTCTTTATATTTATTCTTCATAATTATGTTATTAGATTAATTGATTCATTTTTGTTGTTTTTCTGGTTCTGTGGTTTAATTTGTATAGCCCCTGAGTGAGGGAACCCCCCACCTTTGTCCCCCAATATTGATTAACTGGTGCTTAGCAACTTAAGGTCTTCTAAAGTTGTATGGAACATTGAGAAGTTAAGTGACTTGCCTTGGTTCATAGTTTATGTCTGAGGTGGGACTTGGACTCCTAACCACTATGCTATACTACTTCTTATTAATGTACTGCAATTTATTTAACCAACCCCCAGTTATTGGACATTTAAGTTGCTTAGATTACAATCTTTTTATAATTAACAATAATGCTGCTATAAAGATTATGGAGGAAATAATTCTTTTTAAGTAACAATTTTAGGGTATATTCTGTGGTTTAATTTGTATAGCCCCTGAGTGAGGGAACCCCCCACTTTCATCCCCCAATATTGATTAACTGGTGCTTAGCAACTTAAGGTCTTCTAAAGTTGTATGGAACATTGAGAAGTTAAGTGACTTGCCTTGGTTCATAGTTTATGTCTGAGGTGGGACTTGGACTCAGGTAATCCTGACCACTATGCTATACTACTTCTTATTAATGTACTACAATTTATTTAACCAACCCCCAGTTGTTGGACATTTAAGTTGCTTAGATTGCAATCTTTTTATAATTAACAATAATGCTGCTATAAAGATTATGGAGGAAATAATTCTTTTTAAGTAACAATTTTAGGGTTTATTCACAGTAACCAACATTCATCTTGTACATAAGAAAAGCATGAGAGTCTGTCAAATACTTTGCAAAAAAATTAGGTTATATTATGTCTCTGGCATTTCCTTGATTAATCATTCTAGAAAGCTTTTCCAAAAGGGAATTAGGTTAGACTATCATGACTTTATTGGATAAAGACAATATGATCAGAAGGAACAATTTCATTGTGATCACCATTTCCTTTTCTAGATAGTAAGTTGTAATCACTTTAATAATGCATTCTAGGATTTTGCAGCAAATTTTAATTAAATTCTTAGTCCTATAGTTTTCTCTTTTGATAAGGGGTCAATATTTGACCTTTTTTTGATCCTATAGAACATCTCCAGTTTGTTGAGGATCTCATATTTATGTAATATTTTGCTTCCAGATTTCACTGGTCATTCCCTTTCTTTTCTGTGTAACATTTTTTTAACCACTTGACACAGGTCAGAGTTTCTCTTTGCCTTTTCAGATCCATTTCCTTCTTTGTTTTTACAGTGACATCATTTTGTTGTATAAAAGGAGCACTTCATTCTCACTGATAACCCTGAAAATAGGGATACATTTTTTTGAGTTTCTTCTAAGAGGAGCATCAATCTGCAGTTTGAGCATAAATAGCAGGAGGAATTCCTTTGAAATGGTGGGATCTCCAGATGCTCATATTTGCGGATCACATCTTGCTGATTCTGTTAAGCCATTGGATTGTATAGATACAGGGGTACGGAGCCTGTGGCCTAGAGGCCATATGTGGCCCTCTATGTCCTAAAGTTCAACCCTTTGACTGAATCCAAACTTTACAGAACAAATCCCCTTAATAGAAGGATTTGTTCTATAAAACTTGGACTCAGTCAAAGGGTCGCACTTGAAAAACTAGAAAGCCACATGTGGCCTTGAGGTTCCAGGTTCCCCACCCCCGGATAGAACATCCTCAGTAGGAACCCACAACCACTCAGAAGAGTTCAGCAGGTCAGTCAAAATGGAAAAAGCCAAACAGATGAAGAATGGCTGTTGTTGAGATTAGGATATGAAGTTGGATTGAAAGTTGTTACTTCATCATGACGTGCATTGTCATGTACTGAATGTTGATGGTGATCTCAGCCTTCAACTGAATAAAAAGAAGAGAATGGGCCAGATTGCACAGTGTTTTCAATGATTCTAAGCTGCTCCTTAACATACAACCCCATCTTTTAATTACCAGCATTCTTCTTGTGATATTGTATACCTGTGAATCATTAGAATGGTCTCTAAAGAATTAAAAATATGAGGGACACGAATATTAATGAAAAGTTAAAGAAGCTGCTACTTATTACCAACAATAACTAGCATTTGAAAAGGGATGTTTTTTATGCAAGGGAACAATTTGAAAATGATGTAGACTAGTCTTATATAGCAATAAGGCAAAATTCATGACCTCGGAGAGGACCGTGGGCATTACTGAATGGTTCCAAATGGCAAAGTATAAGGAATTCTCTAGGTAGAAGGCAGAGGAAGTGTGACATTTATTTAGACTACAGAGGATCAGATTCAAGGACCAATGCTCCCAATTTGATGTTATGGCAATAATATTCCAAAACTGATAAGCCCACATCACGGTTGTAACAAGGAAATTATAACAAAATATTGGAACCAAGCCATACTTGTAACTTCCCTTGCTAAGGCCTTTCTATAAAAGATTACTCACGAATCCTAACTCTCCAGTTGATACTCTTTCCTAACTCAGTTCCTAGTTCCTTGATCTCCTCAACTCTCTCTTGTTCAGGACTCTCAGCTTTACACTCTATGCTGGCTCTCTGCTTCTGAATCCTTTTACTGTACTCTCTGCTCCTCCTAGTCCTGGGCTCTCTTTTTATACAGTCCTCATCTGATTGACTAGAACTCAGCTCACATACAGCTCACACACATGGTTTTAGCAACTCCCCTTGGGGCCCTGAGGGCTTCAAGCCCACATCCGCTTAGCACCTAGGGCTTTAGGCCTACTTAGGAACAAAGATATAATCAGGCTTTCTCACCTAGGGCCATCTGAGCCCTATTGAATGGGTGGGGAAGATCTTTGATCAGATTAATACTACATCTTGTGAAAATAAAGGATAAATAGATTCACAGTCAAGACAAAGCAGTAGACAAGATGCAGACTGTGAGTGTTGCTGTTACCCATCAAATTTTAAGATATAGAGTTGGCCTTTAGTACCCTGGTTAGAACTTACATAGAGAATTTATGATAGGACTTGGACAAAAAGTCCTCAGGATAAGGTGATGTGGATGAATTTGAAGCCCATACTGTTGAAGAAAATACTCATGTTGATGAAATCATGGACTCTCATTACAGGAGTCCCTTTGCTGGCACTGAGGGCAGAACTCTGTTGTATTGTCCATACTTGGCTCTGAGTCACAGTCCTGAGTCTCAGTCCTGTGGTGAGGAGGAACACTAGGATGTCATACCTTGTGGCTGCAAGGTTGCTGGGACCCTGGTCACAGTTCCAGGGCAGAAAAGAGTGCTTGAAGTAGCTCACAGACCAGAGCGCAGGCCAGGAGAATAGTAAACACACCTCTCCCTAGTAGTAAACATACCATACCGCCTTGGAAGAGCCGAAAACTTACAGGTACCCAGAATTACCTCTGAAAACAGCTGCATCCAAACCCGAAGCTTGGGACAGTGCCCCTTCCACTCCAGAAGCAGATCTCCACTTGAGCTTAGAGTTAAAAGTCAAGAAATAGGCTAGAAAAAATGAGCAAACAGCAGGAAAAGATCTTGACTATAGAAAGTTACTAAGTGACAGAGAAGATTAAAACACAAACTCAAAACTGCTATATCCAAAGCCTCAAAGAAAAATATGAATTGGTCCCAAGCCATGGAAGAACTCAAAAAAGGATTTTAAAAATGAAGTAAGAGGAAAAACTGAGAAGAGAAGTGAGTGAAAATCATGAAACAAAAGAGTCATCGGCTTGGTAAAGGAGACAAAAAAATTACTGAAGTAAATAACCCCATACAATACAAAATAGGCCAAACATTAAAAGAGGTACAAAAATTCAATGAAGAGAAGAATGCCTTGAAAAGCAGAATTGGCCAAATGCAAAAAGAGGTATAAAAATCCACTGAAGAAAAGAATCCATTAAAAAGGAGAATGGGCCAAATGGAAAAAGAGGTGCAAAAGCTCACTGATGAAAATAATTCCTTAAAAATTAGAATTGGTGAAGTGGAAGCTAATGACTCCATGAGACACTAAGAAACAGTAAAACAAAATCAAAGAATAAAAAAAAGAAGAAAATGTGAAATATCTCATTGAATAAACAAACTGATCTGGCAAATAGATCCAAGAGAGATAATTTAAGAATTATTGGATTGCCTGCAAGCCATTATCGAAAGAAGAGATTAGATATCTTTCAAGAAATTATCAAGGAAAATTGTCGTGATAATTCTAGAACCAGAGGATAAAATAGAAATTAAAGGAATCCACTAATCACCTCCTGAAAGAGATCCCAAAATGAAAACTCCTAGGAATATTATAGCCAAATTCCAGAGTTTCCAAGTCAAGGAGAAAATTCTGCAAGCACCCAAAAAGAAACAATTCAGATATCATGGAGCCACAGTCAAGATAATGCAAGATTTAGCAGCTTCTGCATGAAAGGACCAGAGGCCTTGGAATATGATATTCTGGAGGACAAAGAGCTAGGATTACAACCAAGGATTACCTACTCAGCATGAAATAGAGGACTTTCAAGCATTCTTGATGAAAGGACCAGAGCTGAATAGAAAATTTGACTCTTAAATACAAAACTCAAGAGAAGCATAAAAAGGTAAACAAGAAAGAAACCAAAAGGGATTCAATAAGTTTGAACTGTTTATATTACTACATAGGAAAATGAAACTTGTGTCTCCTAAAAACTTTTTCATTATTAGGACAGTTAAGAGTCTACATAGAGGGCATAGGCACAAGTTGAATATGATGGGATAATTATCTAAAAGAAATAAAATTAAAGGTTGAGAAAGAGGAATGCCTTGGGAGAAAGGGAAAGGGAAAGGTTGAACGGGGTAAATTATCTAATAGAAAAGAGTTGTGAAAAGATTTTACAGTAGAGGGTAAGATTTGGGAAGCAGGGGAGAGGGAGTTTGTGAACCTTACTCTCATCAGAATTGGCTCAAAGAGGGAATATCATGCATACTCAGTTGGGTATAGAAATCTATCTTACCATATACGAAAGCAGGAGGAAAAGAGGATAAAAGCAGGGAGGAGAGGGGTGATGCATGGGCTTATAGAAAGAATTGAGGGAGATAAAAGTCAGAAGCAAAACATTTGAGAACAGACTTTGTAAAATGAGAGAGTAGGATAAACAGGGGAGAAACAGAATGGAGGAAAATACATAGTAATCATAACTGTGAAAAAGTTTTACAGCAGGTTTCTCTAATAAAGACCTTATTTCTCAAAAATATATAGAGAACTGACTCAGATTTATAGAAATAAGAGACATTCCTCAACTGATAAGTGATCAAAAGATATGAACAAGCCATTTTTAGACAAAGTAATCAAAACGATCTATAGACATATGAAAAAATGCTCTAAATAAGTATTAATTAGAGAAATGCAAATTAAAACAACTCTGAGCCACCGCCCTGCACCTATCAGTTTGGCTAATATGACAGAAAAGGAAAATAACAAATATTGGAGGGGATGTGGGAAAATCGAGACACTAATGTACTATTAGTGAACTAAACAAGTTGTATATTATTGTGATGAAATCCTGTTGTGCTATAAGAAATAATGGGCAACATGTTCTCAGAAAAACCTGGAAAGACTTATATGAACTGATAAAAAGTGAAATGAGCAGAACCAGGATAACATTGTATATAATAACAGCAACACTGTGTGTTGATCTGTCATAGACTTAGTTCTTCTCAGCAATACAATGGTTCAAGACAATTCTAAAGGACTTATGATAAAAAATGCTCTCCAGAGAAACAACTGATGGAGTACGAATGTATTTAGAATCATACCTTTTGTTTTGTTTACTTTTCTTGTTTTTTTTTTAATTTGTGTTTTCCTTCACATCATGACTAATATGGAAATGTGTTTTGCTATATCAGATTGCTTGCCTTTTTAATGAGGATGGGAGTGGAAAGATGTAGGGAGGGAGAGAATTTGGAACTCAAAAATTTTGAAAAAATAAATGCTAAAAATTATTTTTACATGTAATTGGGAGAAAAATGAAATATAAATTTAAAAATAATTATATGGAAGATGACAATAATAAAACAATATATCAGAATTTCTGAGTTGAAGCTAAAAGAGCCCTGTGGGGAAAAGTAGTATCTGTTTAAAAACATGCATTAACAAAATAGAAGATAATGACTTGATTATACCCTGAAAAAAACTAAAAACTCGATGAATAGCCTAAAATAAGCACACAGAAAAAGAGATACTAAAAATTAGGGGACAAACAGATAAATTAGAAATAAACACATCAGAAGCTATTAACAAAATTGAAAGCTGATTCTTTGAAAATACTAACAAGATCGATAAACCTTTAACAAATTTGATTAAAAAGAAGAGTGCAGAAGCACAGATTACCAAAATGGCAAATGAACAGTGGAATTACAAGAAAACCAGAAGAAACAAAAAATTATCAGAACCTGTTATGCACAGTTATATGTTAAGAAAACTGAGAACACAAAAGAAATAGGTTACCTTCAAAAATATTGAAATGAACAGAAGACCAAATAGGGATCTTAAATATTTCAGTATCTGAAAAGGAAATAGAACTAGCTATTGTAAAGGAACTACCAGAGAATAATCTCCTGGTCCTGATGGATTGATTCACAGGAGAATTCTATCAAACTTAAAAAAAAATACCATTGCTATGCCAATTATTCTCAGAAGGTTGAGAAAGAAAGCACTACACCTAACTCCTTGTAGGAGCCAAATATTGTTCTAATACCTAAGCTAAGGAAGAATGAAGTAAAGAAGGAGAAGACAACTGTATGTAGATATCATTACTCAATATTCAGAACAAAAATAAATCCTGTCAAACTTACAACAGTAATTTATCTAAGAAATCATTCATTGTGATCAAGCTGGATTTACCTCAAGCATACAAGGGTAGTTCAACATCAGGAAAACAATCACCATAATTGATCACATTTAAAACAAGTAAAGCAACTTTTAAAAAATTTTGTCAATGAATGAATGACTGAAAAAGCAGTTGTTAAGTATTCACTATGTGCCAAACATTGTGCTGAGTGCTGGGGATACAAACAGAAAAGGCTAGACAATTCCTTTTCTGAAATTGCTCATCTTCCAACTAGGGGAGATAACACACAAAAAAAGTCCAATTATGGGCAATTAGAAAGTCCTTAAACTTCTAAAGGTTGCAGTAGTAGGGTGATGCAAGCTTATGTAAACAATTTGTTTCTCATGAAGGAGATTCACCTTGATATCTGTGTGACTTTCTTTTAGAAGTAATCATCGTGTTTTGTAAAGGGCTTACCTTTTCCTCTAATAGCAATATAACAGTAATAAATCACTTATATAGTTGTTTAAGGTTTACAAAATATTTTCCCAACAATAGCTCAGTGAGCTGAAAAACTATTTCATCCTCATTTTACAAATAACGAAATTGGGCCTCTGAAATGTCAAGCACTGTCATAGAATAAGATTTAGAACTGTAAGGTGGTGTTGGAAGTCATCTAATCCAATAAGGTTCCAATAAGGAGGGTCACAAAGCTGGTGCTTGTCTCAGACAAAATTCAAACCTAGGTCTCCTGACTTAAGTTTTTCTACTATGCGGTATGCTGCCTCAAAGGAAAACAAACAAACAAAAAAAACAAAGGCTAATAACATGAGGAGGAATAATGGTAGAATAATATTCATATGTTTGCACATATAAAGAATTTTAACATTAGAAGAGACTTTAGAGATCATCTAGTCTAACTATTGAAATACACAGTAATTCCTGATTGTTTCTCTCTCTTTATAGAACATGTATTGAGTCATCTGGAACAAATCAAAGGCATGCCTCCAGCCAGCCATAACGAAATAGCTCCAGATAAAGAAATAGAGGTACTTCCTAAGGATATACCTGTTGTTCCTGAAAGTGGCAGTGCCAACAGAGAACCAAAGAAAAAGCCTCGAAGAGGTAAAAAATCCAAAACTTCAAAAGGTGAACAACCTCTTGTCATCATTGAAGAGAAGGAATCAACAGGTGAGCGCTGATCTATGGGAATGGTTGCCAATTTGATCATTGGTAGGGTCCCATTTCTTGGGATCAGAGACCTTAAAGATGAAAAGGACTTATAATTTAATCCATGCTTTCATTTGACAGATAAAGAAACTGAGGTTCTTAGTGATGTATGTAATGGCAGTGTTTTAAAAAGATTATTCTGGCATTGTTGTGTAGGGTGATCAGAGTGGATAGAGACTGGAGTCATGAGATCATTGTAGACACATAGGTAATAATAATAAACAATACATTTCTTTTATAAGTTTGTTTTACAAAGCACTTTCTTTACAGCAATCCTATGCAGTAAGTAGTAGAAGTCTTATTATAGTCACTTTAGAGAGAAGAAAACTGAGGTTTGGAGAGTTTTAAATGACTTACTAATAAACTTGTGGCTGTAGACCCAGGATTTGAACTGCCACGGTCTCTGCAGACACCAAACCCAGGGTTCTTCCCACTGTGCATTTCAGCTTCCTACATATGAAGTGATTAGAGCCAAGAAAATATGCATCTAAATCATATCTATTAGATTTTATTATTGGTCTTACGTTTTGATATCTCTTAAAATGGGACCACTGGCCTTCTCTTTACCAAATTCAAGCTCAACAGCCTAATTAGATTATTTTGTTTCCACATACATTCCACAGTTTCTGAAATTTTCCACTTAAGGTTTTTCTAGCGTGCTCAACCAATGTGCTTCTTAGGGGTTGATTTTCCAGCCTGCACATTACCTGGTTCTCCAGCTTCTTCTTTGTGTAGCCTGTTGTGTGGATGGTACTCTTTCATGTACCAGAAAAGAAGACGGGTATAAAGAAAGAAAAATATAATAAAATTTACTTTTCACAAAATCTCTGATACCATGATCCTATGATTCTATAACATTTAGACATTTTGCTAATGTTAACAGGGGGAGACGATCAAAACTAGTATCTAAATAAGGTTCGGAGATTATATTATCAATCCCAGTTTCCATTACCATAGGTTTTCTAGTTTTGAACATTTTTAAACATCAAAACTACTTAGCAACAGATTTTCATCTTAATACACATTTAGATATATGTAAAACTCAATGATTTTACTAGAATATCTATTTGAAATTCTTTTTGGTAGCTTTTATAGAATGAACTGAAATATTCCAACCTTTAAAAAACACAAATATTCATTGTAATTTATATGCCTGATGTCATAATGAATTATGAGAGATATGGAAAAACAATTTCTTGGTGTTTTAGTTTTATTTTTAAAGACTTAAAATGTAATTTACCTTTATGGCATCAGTGGAAAGAACACTGAATTTGCAAAGTTAGAGGGCTTAAATTAAGGACCTGACATATTAGGATCATGATCATGGAAAAATCAGAAGACTCTCAAGAGTTTCAATTTCCTCATTTTAAAAAATGAATATAATAATAGTAATTATATTACTTATTTCCCAAAGTTGTTATAAGCAAAAGACTTTGTGAGCTTTAAAGCACTAGATGGATATGAGCTATTCTGATTCATTAGGATCACCATGGACACATAACCAATTTGAAGGCAAGAACTTAATTTTGCTTTCCTGCATACCATACTGTCAGGATTCTGCAAGATGCCTAATTTGACCTTGAGTGTTTTGTTTTGTTTTGTTTTGTTTTATTAATCTAAGCTTACTCTAGTTATCACATGATTTTAATGTGCTTTCATAAACATTTCTTAGTTTGTTTTGGATATTTTGCCAAATAACTCATGTTATTTTTACAAATAATTTGGGTTTTTATAAATTTTTTTAGATATATATGTATGTGTAATTTATATTTCCACCCCCCTTTACCAGTGGATCAAGTGGCAGAAATTATAACAGAAATCCCACCTGATGAAGATCTTAACTCAACTACAGATGAGCGGATTATGGAGCTCGTTTTAGGAAAGCTGCCCAGTACTACGAAAGATATCAGTTCAGTTCCAAAGTAAGTCATCAGTTAAACTTTTTGTTCTGTCATTGCTGACAGAATAAGATACCTACTAAGAAGTATTCGAATTCTTTTTATAAAATAGGAAGCAGTCTTCTAAATGACTTGATGAAAATGGGCCATTTTTATTTAACATTATGGAAGGTTAAATCATGTATCACATCTTATAAACATGCTTAAGTCTCCCTATGCAACAAAACCCTTCTTTTGCCCCTTTTCAGAGTATGATTCCATCTCTTTTCCTTTCATTGTCAAAGTTCTTGAAAAAATATTCTGCATTACTTGCCTTTATCTCACCAGTCCTTTTTTCTTTAACCTCTTATATTTTGCTTCTGTCCCTCCCACATTCTTGAAACTGCCCTTTTTGAAGTAACCACTGACTTTCTCCTTGACATAGTCGATGGCCTTTTCATAGTTCACATTCTCTTTGACTTTCCTATACCATTTTACACTTTTGACCACTTTCTTCCTCTTGATATTTTCTCTATGTCCTTTGTGAGGCCACATGATTATGGTTCTTTTTTCTACCTCTCTGAATGTTTCTTCTTAGTCCCCTCTGCCTCCTTCTCTTCCTTCTTTTGTCCTCTGTACGTGTAAATTTTTGCAAAAGTTTACTTCTGTTCCTTCAACATACTTTCTTTTCTGGTGATCTCATTATCTCAGAATCACAGAATTCAATCAGTGGCAGGAACCTCAAAGGCCATCTTGTCCTAACTGTACCTAAACAATAATACTTTCCACAATAACAAATCCTCTTTGATGCCCTACAATAATGGGAATTAATTCCCTCCCAAGTCAGATCACTCCACTTTGGGGCAACAACTCTTAATTGTTAGGAAGTTTTTTTCCTCACATTGGGTCTAATCTGTCTTTCTGTTACTTCCCCTTGTTCCTAGTTCTGTCCCCTGGAGCCACAAAGAACAATTTCATTTTCTCTTTCATGAGACATTGTTCCAAATAACTGAAGGCAGTTACAACATTTTTCCTACATCTCTCTTAAATCACCTTCTTGCCTTGCGAGGAAATATCCCAAGGTCTTCCATCTAATTCTCATATATCTGGGTTCTCTTGTCCTCTCCCCATCCTAGTTTCTAGCCTCCAAACACATTCCAGTTTGTTGCTTTCTCTTAAAAAAAAACATAAGAACTCAGAACTGAGCCCAGTCCCTGATGATGGATCTAACCAAAGCATAGGACATAGAAGTGGCAGCATGGAATTATTGAAAGAGCACTGGATGAGAGTCCAGAAAACCTGGGTTCCAACAACACCTCTGTTATGATTTTCATTATTCAAGACAAATTATTTTATATTTCTAATAGTCAGATTCTTTATTTGTAGAATAAGGGGATTGAACTCTATAGACTCCAAAGTCTCTTCCAGCTCTAAATCTATATTTCTACAATCATATGATTATATCGTTTTCCTCATTCTGAATGCTGCACTTCTGTTAGTTCTGCCTAAGATTGCAATAGCCTTTGTCTACTCTATCACACTGTTGATTCACTGAGTTTGGAGTGGACTAAAACTTCCAGGTTTTTTTTTTTAACATGAACTGCTCTGTATTTATACCTCTTCCATCTTGTATTTGCGCTGTTATTTTTTAAAGTACAAAAATATAACTTTACATTTATTCCTATTCAATTTTTAAAAATATCTTATTTCTAAAAGATTATTTTATTTAGTATGTTTGATATCTAAACCAGCTTTTATTCTGCTAATATAAAAGACTACTTTAAAGGTACTTGTCCAACAGGAGTCTCCCATGCAGATAGCAAAATTATTTAAGATTCCTTGAAAGGTACAGTAACACATATAAGCCTGTAGACAACTGTCTGATCCCTCACTAATAGGCATGAAACAGGGAGATAAATCTTCACCAGAATGGTTCACTACTGTTATAAAAGTTGTCTAGCAAAGAATTTATAAAAGTGGTCCAGCACAGAATCCACATTGAAAAGAGATTATCTATGGATGGTAAGGTCCTTGAGATGCTCCTATTTTTGTATGACATTGTTCAGAGAGCCCTAGATTTACAGAAACTCCTAAATGAGGTCCATATCCACTCAAAACAATTTGATCTAGCCATCCTCACAGAAATAACAAGTTGATAAAGAGTGCTTATTGTACAGATAATGGCATGCAGTTTGATGGACAATGAGTTTTGTACCCAGAATTAAATAAGAAAATAGCATGCTATATTGCCTTTGGGAAATTGCAAAACTCCTTTAAAAATCCCAAGTGTCTCCCAGAAACAAATAGCCATCCTTTTAGTACCAATACTTATCCTGACATTATATGGCTATGAGCTATGAAACATGTTCTCTGAAGAACTGAAAATTGATATCAAGAGTGAAGTAAAGGATGTCATCAAAGAAGTGTATGAATTAAAAAGATGAGTTGGTCATGTCACAAGTATCGGGGATAACTGAAAAACAGTTCCTGTGTTTGATTGATACATTATGTCAAGAGAAATTGAGGAAGGCACCCCCACATTGGATGGACTCTGCTTGACAAACTTATGGGAGGACATGAACAAGAGTCACAGAGTCACATGTGGGTTGCCTCATCAGCTTCCAGCACAACTTTCACCTCCACTTACATTTGGTCCAGGCTCCATTGTGGAGGTATAAAATAATTGAACTTATTTTAGGGAATATTTTCATTGATTATACCACAGATCCATTTGAGGATTTGATTAATTTTTTAAAATTCAGTGATAGTAGACGAGATAGAGCCTAAATGGCAAAGTAGAAGGAAGAAGTTCTGTGAGCTTCTCATCCTCATAATTTCTCCATATATATATATATATCTAGAAAATGAAGCAGACTGGATCCTGATTGGGAAATCCAAGCCCAGGTTGACATCAGCAGAAAGATGAAAAAATCTGTGGACAGTGGGGATGGGCTCTAGCCAGGACCAGGCCATGCAGAACATTCTGGCTCAGGGAGAGTCTGCTTACCAGGACAAGGAGAGGTTCCAGATCTAGCATTAGAGGAGCTTAAACTTGTACAGTGTGAAGGGATATGTGTCAGCCAGAAGACCTTCATCACTTCACACTTGGACTACTGCAATAGACTTATGGTCAGTCTGTCTGTCATACTTTTCTCTTCACTTCAGTCCATCCTCTATTCAGCCATCAAAGTGATTTTCCAAAAGCACTGCTCAGACCTACATAACCTCCATACTCAATAAACTCTAGAGGCTTCCCATAGCCTCCAGTTTTAAATACAAAATTCTCTATTTGACATTCAAAGTCCTTCATAACCATCTTTCTCTCTCTCTCTGCCGTCCCCCACTTCTCCCCCCCGCCCATTTCAGTCTTTTTATAGCTTATAACTCCCCACAAACTAATTTACTTCAATAACATTGGCCTATTTGCTGCTGTTCTTCAAAAAGACATTCCATCTCTTAGCTCTGGACAGTTTCTCTGGTTTCCTCCATACCTGGAATGCTCTCTGTCCTCATGTCTGCCTACTGG
>CM053622.1:504931149-504960731 GCA_028646595.1 Phalanger gymnotis
CTCTTCTCTTCTCTTCTCTTCTCTTCTCTTCTCTTCTCTTCTCTTCTCTTCTCTTCTCTTCTCTTCCTTTCCTTTCCTTTCCTTTCCTTTCCTTTCCTTTCCTTTCCTTTCCTTTCCTTTCCTTTCCTTTCCCTTTCTTTTCTTTTCTTTTCTTTATCCCTAGCACTTAGTATTATGCCTGGCTCAAAGTATGTGTACTTAATAAATGATTGTTGACTAACTGATTGACTGAATGACTCACTATCCAGTTCAGAGTTGTAGGCTGAGGTAGAGACCAAGGGAAAGACAGTCCAGAGTAAGGAGAGGTTCCTGGCCCTTTACTATGTAACAAGCAGGGAAGAAATTCAAAAGCAAACAACACCTATGTGGCCTGGATCTGGATGTGGAACTAGGTCTAAGTTCCAGTTTCCAATCTTATCTGAAGCTTGTAGCAGAATGAACAGGGCAGGAATCCTAGACCAAAGAGGAAGCTGCAGAACTGTCATTCTGAACCAGCTGAGCTTTTCATCCAGCTGACACTGGCTGAATCTAACAGCAGTCTACTAGAACTCCAACCAGGGCAAGCTCACAGTCCCATTGCTCAGTCTAAAACTCAAGTCAGAGGGCAGAAATCCCTCTTTCCCCTGCACCAGACAACTGTGGGAACACTAAAAGTTCTCAGGTCTGCAGCCTGGGATGTATCTGAAATCCTTAAAAATAGTACAATGGATAGACCTCTGGGCCGGGAGTCAGGAAGACCTAAATTATAATCCAGCCTCAGACACTTATGAACCATGAAACTCTGGGCAAGTCATTTCACCACTGTTTGCCTCAGGCTGCTCAACTGTAAAGTGGGGATAATAACAGTACCTACCTTGCAGGATTGTTGTAAAGATCAAATGAGATAATATTTGAAAAGCACTTAGTACAGCTCCTGGCACGTAGTAGGCAATACATAGATTCTTATTCCTTTCCTCCTTTCTTGGTACCCCAACAAAGCAGCAGCAGGGCCAGCTCAGACATTGCCTTGAGAAGTGTGAAGAGTCTAACCCTTGGAAATATGAGCAAACGAAAAAAGAATCCCACCATAAAAAGATGTCATGGCAACAGGGACACTCAAACCACTAGCCCAGAAGAAGAGAATGAGTCCAAAACAGCTACAAGCAAAACCTCAATGAAAAACACAGTTTGCACACAAATTCAACTAGAGTTGCTGGAAGAGATGAAGGAAAGGATTTTGGGTTTGTTTGGTTTTTTTTGTTTTGTTTTTTTAAGGGTGAAAGCCGTCTTCAGAAATTGAATGAGAACACTAGATCAAAAAAAAAATTGGAAAGAAAAGAAAATTATGAAAAAATTGGAAAGGGAAATAACAGCTTAGCACAAATAATTTGGAATGATAAGTTGGGTCAAGGTTTTGCAGGACTTAAAAGCTGGACAGAGGAATTTTTGTTTGATCATAGACACATTAGAAAACCACTGTATTATTGAGCTGGAAAGAGATGTCATCAGCTATTAGAGAAAATATTTTGGCAGCAGTATGGTGGATTGATTGGAGTGGGCAGAGCCTTGGGCAGGGAGACCAATTAGGAGACTGATGCAGTAATCTAGGCAAGAGTTGAGTTTATTGGATAGAGTCCTGGACCTGGAGTTAGAAGACCTGAATTCAAATCCAGCCTCCTACATTTACTAGCTGTGTGACCCTGAGTGAGTCATTTAACTTTTCACTGCCCAAGTTGTTTCATTTCTAAAATAGGAGGATAATAACACCTACCCACTGTGGTTGTTTTGAGAATAAAATGAGATATTATTTGTAAAGCAGCTGCAAACCTTTAAAACACTGTGTTAATACTAGTTATTATGGAGGCAGCTAGGTGGTGCAGTGAGTAGAGCACCAGCCCTGGAGTCAGGAGGCCGAGTTCAAATCCAGCCTCAGACACTTGACATACTTCCTAGCCGTGTGACCTTGGGCAAGTCACTTAACCCCAATTGCCCTGTCTTCCCACCTCCAAAAAAACAAAAACAAAACAAAAAAATACTAGTTGTTATTGTCATTATTATCATTGTGTAATGAGCTAGAACTAAGGTGGTATCTTTGTGAGTAGAGAGAAGGGGAACACATGGGAGATGCTGGGAATGTAGAAGCAGCAAGATTTGGCAACTGATTGAGTATGAGAGGTGAGGAAGGTTGAGGAAGCCTTGAAATTATTGAGGTTATATACCTGAAACACTCTGTCAGTCAGCAAACTTTCCTCCATTGAGGTACAGTAAAATAACCCTTTGCATTGAAATCATAGTAACTGTAGTACATGAAGCCCTTCGCCCTCACCCTCCCAGGTCATTCTACTTTTCTCTAGCAGTTTGTCACATTGTCATGGGGATTAACACATGTACATATATAAATATATATTTTATATACAAAATATATAAGTATATATTTTATATACAAAAAAAATATACTTATATACAAGGTTTATATACAATTTCCTCACCTGTAAAATGAGCTGAATAAGGAAATGGCAAAAACCACTCCATTGTCTTTGCCAAGAAAATCCCCAATGGGGTCACGAAGAGTCAAATGTAACTGAAAATGGCTGAATAACAATACAAAAGTAGGAGTTAGTGGAGGAGAGGAAAATGGTAAAATGTGCCAGACTGCTAGAGAAAAGTAGATTGACCCAGGTGAGGGCAGTAGTGGGGTGGGGTTCATGTGCTATGGTTACTATGCTTTGAATGGAAAATTTTATTTTACTGTACCTCAAAAGAGGAAAAGTCTGAAATGACAATGACAAGCAGAGTATTCAACTTCCCCTCTGTGATTGCTGTGTGGGGGGCCATAAGGGAAGGTATAGCCAGCTCTGGAAGGGATAGCTAGAGATCCTTAGAGGAGAGCCAGATCTCAGCAACAGCCAGTAGGTGGAAAGAGTGTGAAAGAAAAAGGCCAATGATGAAGGGCAGGAAGGGGATGGGGAAGGGGGCATGTCAAGAAAGCCAGAGGACATAGTAAAAAGGGTGCGTAGGGCTCCTCATACTCCCTAATTGTAATTATATAACAATATTCTATTATACCAATATACCATAATTTATTTGCCGGTTCCCATTTTATAGTACGTTTAGGTCGATTCCAGCTTTTTTATAAATACAAATAATAGTTCTATACATCTCTATGAACAGATAACTCTTTTTTCCTTTCTAATAACTCTTTGAAAGGGTGTGAATATTTTTGTAACTTTTGCAGAGGGCTGAAAGATTGGATATCACCAGTTTGCAATTCTCCCAGCAATGAGCGAATGTCTCTGTTTCTTCTATCTCTGTTCAATTTCACATTATTTGATACAGGCCATCATTCCATCCTGCTTTAAATCTTTTTTTAGTTCTTCTCAGCCAATGTATCATTCCCAACTTTGTCATTTGAAAATTTGATAAGCATCCCATCCTCAGCCTACTTCATACTTTTGAATACCTTACTTCATCAAACACTTTTGGATAGAATAGTACAAAGGGAAATGCCTAGAATATTCTATAAGAGACCTCTCTCTCAGTTGACACTGTTTCATTAATTCTGTTTTTTGGATCTGATAATTCAAATAGTTCTTCATCTAATGATATATTTTTATCTAGCCCACATTGCCCCAATTCTTCCACAGGGCAGACAGTGAGACACTTTGTAAAATATCTTATTGAAATCCAAGTTTACTATTTCTACAACTTCTCCTTAATAATATTTAAAAAGGAAATGTAATATAGCATCATTTATTTTTAATAAACTTTTTTCTTGCTTTTAATGATTGCCACTTCCCTAAGTATTTGCTAACAATCTCTTTAATAATACATTATACTGTTTTCCCTTGAGTGCCAGACTAATTTTTCTAATGTTAGATTTGATCAAGTCAACCTCCTGCTTAAACATTTTTAGTGGCTCCTCATTGCTTAGAATATAGAGTTCAAATTTCTTTGGCTTCAGCTGTTATTTCTATGTATAGTTACTCATAGTACAGACATTCATCCCTAAATTCTTCTTAAACATCTCTTAGATGTAACACTACTATCTCACATTCAGCATGCCTACAATTATTTATTCTTCAAAACCTGCTCCTCTTCCTAATTTTTATTTTTTTGGTTTCCATAACCTTCCAATTTCTGTACTTAAAGGTTCCTGTACTTAAAACCTTGAAGTCATCTGTCTCTTCTCTCTGTCTTCTGTCTCATATCCAATCATTTTCCAAGTCCCATTGGTTCTACCTCCACGTTTTCTCTTTAATCTGTCCCTTTCTACTCCCCTCCTTATTCATCTTCGCTAGTAGACAATTGCAATAACCTCTTAATCAGTTTAATTGCCATCTTTTTAAAAACAGATTCTAAAATTTCATCCCTTCCAATATTTCTCCTATACACCATGCTACATTAGTAATTCTGATTTAAAAAAAATCTGGTCATGTCATCCCACTGTTTAAAAACTTTTGGGTTTCCTCACTGTCTGTTGTATAAAATCTGAACAGTTCCACCTGACAATCAAGGTTTTCCACAGTCTGACCTCAGCCTACCTCATACTTTTGAATACCTTACTTCATCAAGTTTATGTACTCTCTTCTTTTCTGTTAACACAATCCTTAGCTTTTCTGCCTCTGTCTTTGCCTTAGAACTTCTTCCAGTGTGAAAGAGGCATCACATACTTGGTTTTTTTTTTTCTTTTTAGTGATTATAGCTTTTTGTCGAGGACAGTGGGGAAGTTGGAGGAGGGCTATGAGCAAAAGTGAAAGCAGATGGGGTGAATGGGGCCTACGAGTCAGGAGCCTATAGGAGATGAAGAAGAGGGAAGGATTTTCTGGAGGACCTGGATGGTCACTCTCAAAGGAATCAGTTGGGCTGGTCAGGGTGAGGCATCGCATTTAGGTCCCGTCGTGCCTTTCTTTATCTTAGGCAGGAAGGCAAGGTTGGGACCTAGCTAAGGACTCTTGGTGTGACCTAAAGGAAGCCAGAGAATTTTGTTGGCAGGAATTTTTTTTTTGCCTAATATGTTCTTGAGTGGGTTTTGGTCAATGGTTTACTCCCCAGGGGCAGATTAAAATGGGAATAGGAAGTAAACTGAGGGTAGGAAGGGTCTTCTATCTTTGTTTTAAGGCAATCTGCTTTTTTATGCTCTTATTTTGCTTATTTATGCCCTTATTTCATGCTCAATGAGGCCTCTACCTAGCATGATGAGGAAATAGAGGATGACAGGGATACAAGTATAGCTATATTGGGAGAAAACAGGGAGTTATAGGTGTTTTTGGATACTGACAGAGAATTATAAAAGAATTTAAAAAGGAAGAGGCCTTGAACATCTTGCCTTTCCTTGGTGCCCATAGTGACTCTGCCTTTAGAGAGGGAATATCCTGTTCCACTGTTCAGTACCTGGGCACAGAAGAGTGTTTTTAAAGTAGATCTAGGCCCCAGGTTTTCTGAATATTGCTGTGGAAACTTTTCACTGGAGTGAGAGTACTTCCCTAAGGAATGCCAGAAATTCAGGAAAAGACTTTGAGGTATTTGTCTCAAATTCATGGATGCTGAAAAGGTGGGGGGGGGGGGCAGAGAGGAGGATCCATACATTATTTGTCCCAGGGCAGACAGAAGAGGAGGCACTCGCTAAAGATGAAAGTGTCCAGTCATGGTAGTTGGTCCTCCTAATGCCACAGTGCCCCACGTTGGTCAGGCTTGGAAGACAGGGGTCAGATTAGCTTTCTCTGGTTGTATGGAGGAGAGAAGGTATAAGTCAGAGTGGGGAACCTACAACTTCAAGGTCATGTGTGGCCCTCTATCCTCAAGTGAGGCCCTTTGACTGAATCCAAACTTCACAGGACAAGTCCCCTTAATAAAAGGATTTGTTCTGTAAAACTTGGACTCAGTAAAATGGTTGCACCCAAGGATCTAGAAGGCTGCAGGCTCCCTGCCCCTGGTGTAAGTAGATCCAATAGCTGGTCAAGTTAAGACTCTTTGCTACTATTTCTTTTAGCCTGATGTAAAATACTATAAGGGTCTTCCCCTATAATCACAAAAGAGGGGAGTGAGGTAGCTAAAGGAGGCACAGGGATGGCCCTTCAGAGTGGGAAATGGGTTGGCACAGCCCCTAAAGCAAGCAGTCCAGGAGGACCTGCCTTCTTGAACCCTGCATCTCCAAATAGTTGCTTTGCATAATGGTAGATCCACTGTAGCAAGCAGATTTTCTGAGCAGGGTCTGTGTCTCCTTAAAGAAAGTCCACTCTAGGCTATTCAAGACAACAGTGGTAGGGTGTTCTATTTTCCAGGCCATAAAGATCAAAAGGAAGATGGAAGAGGTGATGATATTTTAATTGCCGTGCTTGTGGCTGCCTCAGCCATGCTCACCAGACTAGTTGACTGGGTTTCTGAGCTGGACAGAGATGGAGGGTGGGTGGAGGGAAGGGGGGGTGTTAGTCCTGAATTTGCCCTACCTCTGCTCAGCTGAGACCCCGAGGCTAAATAGGTATAAGTAACTAGTCCCCTCCCTTCTCATCTGGGCCCAGACCTGACTTGCCAGACTAGTAAAATTCTGGTCCTGGGTGGGGCAGCTAACCCTGGCTAACCATTCAGTGAGTAACCACTGGGTATACAGGAAAGTCCCCATCTTTATAGTGAGCTGCCTCATATACTGCTTGCCCCATTCAGGCTGGAGAGATCCTTCCCCTCTCCTGACTGTCCAGCCTTGGTCCTCAGTGGGTTATTATTGCCCAGATGTGGATTGCTTGGGAAGTGTAGGCTCTCTTTGCCGTGTTGATATATGGCTCCAGGTAGTAAAGTCCACACGTGTGCTCTGTCACCCTTATAGTTCCCAGGCATGTTTACATTCTTTTGAGGGTTTCATAGTAGGACTGGAGTAAAGTATTTGGGGCACTCTTTTTTTTTTAATTAAGATTTTTTATTTTTAGTTTACAACACTCAGTTCCACATGATTTTGAGCTCCAGATTTTCTTCCCCCTCCGCCTCCCCAAGACAGCATGTAATTCGATATATCTTCTACATATAACTTCGCATTGAACTTATTTACACAGTAGTCAAGTTGTAAAGAAGAATTATGACCAATGGAATGAATCATGAGAAAAAAGAAACACAACCAAAAAAAAAAACAAAAAACAAAAACAAAAGAAAAAAAGAGAGCAAATAGTTTGCCTCAGTCTGCATTCGTTCTCCATAGTTCTTTCTCTGGATATAGATAGCACTCTCCATCCTGGGCCCTTTGGAGTTGTCTTTGAACCTTGTATTGCTGAGAAGAGCTAAGTCTATCAAGGTCAGTCATCACAGAATCTATACATCTGTGGTTGTGTATAATGTTCTCCTGATTCTGCTCCCCTTGCTCAGCATTATGTCGTATAGGTTTTTCTAAGTTACTCTGAAGTCCGTATCTTCCCCATTTCTTATAGCACAATAGTATTCCATCACATTCATATACCACAACTTGCTCAGCCATTCCTCAGTTGATGGGCATCCCCTTGATTTCCAATTCTTTGCTACTACATAAAGAGCCCCTATAAATATTTTTGTACTTATGGGTCCTTTTCCCACTTGTGTGATCTCTTTGGGGTACAACCCTAGAAGTGATATTGCTTGGTCAAATTATTACTTTTTGCAGATGATGTGATGATTTACTTAGAGAATCCCAGAAAATCAAGTAAAAAAACTACTTGAAATAATAAACAACTTTAGCAAAGTTGCAGGAAATAAAATGAACCTACATAAATCCCCGGCATTCCTGTACATAACTAACAAAGCACAACAGCAAGAGATAGAAAGAGAAATCCCATTTTAAAGTTACTGTAGACACTATAAAATATTTGGGAGTCTATCTGCCAAGACAAACCCAGGGCCTATATGAACATAACTATGAAAAACTTTTCACACAAATAAAGTCAGATCTAAATAAACAGAAAAATATCAGTTGCTCGCGGTTAGGCAGAGCTAATATAATAAAAATGACAATTTTACCTAAATTAATTTATTTATTCAGCGCCATACCAATCAAACTACCAAAACATTATTTTACAGAGCTGGATAAAATAATAACAAAATTCATCTGGAAGAACAAGAGGTCTAGAATATCTAGGGAATTAGTGAAAAGAAATGCTAGGGAAGGTGGCCTAGCCATACCAGATATTAAACTGTACTATAGAGCAGCAGTCATCAAAACTTCCTGGTACTGGCTAAGAAACAGAGTCGGGGCACTCTTGAAGAGATGTAACCTCATACCAAGAGAGTGATGGGGCTTTTATCCCTCAGGTCTAGAGCTGTGGCAGTAATAGCAGCAGCAAGTATGCCCATATCGTGCAGCACTTAGCTAAAGTAAGGCAAGTGTGTGTTCTGCTGCAGGAGAGCACAGCCTGTGGCAGATCTGCGTGTGATCTTGAGTATCGTGAAGGAGCTGTGGTGGTGACCAGTGGGGATGAACCAATGGAGTCCTCGACTCATGATGACTATGATAAGAAAACAGATTCTTCCCAGGAGAGGAATAGCTCTCTTGGGCCAACCTCAGGCACAGGCCTCACACAACCACACACCGCCTTACTTACCTCACTTAATAAATGACAATAGAATAGAAAAGTACAGGCAAGGACCAGACTCCTCCAGCATGGAGTGGTACCTTTCCAGTGTACTAAGCCAACTCTGGGAGCTCTTTCAGAAGCCACTAAAGAAGCCTCTCATGTTTTCTGGTACCACACCCCATCTTGTCTTCAGCTTAGGGCTTGAGTGAGAGAGTGAAAGAGACATAAAATTACAACAATTCCATTCATTGATTACAGCTTTTATTGAGTGCTGCTCAGTGGGGAAGTTGAAGGAATGGTAAAAGTGAAAGAAAAACGGGGGCCTTACCTGTCAGAGGCACAGAGGATGTGGAAGAGAGGAAAGGATATTCTGGAGGATCCAGATGTTTGCTTACAAGGGTCAGCTGGTCTGCAATGGGTGAAGCCCTATGCAAAGATCTAGGGAACCTCTCTTTATACTAGGCAGGGGAGTGGGTTTTTACAGACTTCATTGGCAGTTCCTAGTGTGAACTAAGGGAAGCCTGTGAATTTTGGCTATGGGAACTTTTGTGCCCAGTCATGGTTCAAGTAGGCTTGGGGTAGGAGGTGTTTTGTTTCCTCTTTTGTTCGGCCATTTCTATGGGAGAGAGAAAGTGGTATCCCAGAGGCACAGTGCACTGTTAGGACCAATCTATAGGGATTTCTTCTGTCTTCCTCTTAAGGTAAATTCTGCCTTTTTTCTGTGCTGTTCTCTAAGATTAGAATGCCCAAAGTTCTCAACCTATCCCGATTCCTAATTATTGAAATCCTACCCATTCTTTAAGATCCAATTTAAATACTACTTGTCCTAAGAAACCTTCTTTGTATCGATAATAGCATTTGTTCATACCTCCTCATAACCTCTTATATAGCATAGTTATTTATATATGTGTCTTATCTTTCCTAGCAGACTGTAATCTCCATAAAAGAAAGACCTGCGTCTTATTCATCCTTGTATTTCTTCTAGTACCTTTTCACCTCATCGGGCCACTAATAAATATTTGTTAAGTTTTTGAACAAGTGCAGAGTAGCACAAACATTTAAAACAAATTAGAACTTAAGTTTAAGGGGCCAGTTAATTATTACTCATTTGTTAAGTGCCTACAATGTGCCAGGCCCTGTGCTCAGGACTGATGATGCAAAGACAAAAGTGAAATAGTCCCAGATCTCTGGGAGCTTACATTCTACAAGCAGTAACAATGATGATGATGATGGTGATGATGATGATGATGATGATGATGATGATGATGATGATGATGGTGGTCAATATTTACATAGCAGTGCCAGGAACTGTGCTAAGTGCTTTACAATTATTATCTCATTGATCCTCACAACAACCCTGGGAGGGAGGTGCCATTATTATTCCCATTTTACACATGAGGAAACTGAGACAAACAGAGATTGAGCAACTTGCTCAGGGTCAAACAGCTGGTAAGTGTCTGAGGCCTCATTTGAACTCATGTCCTCCTGAGTCTGGGCCCAGTGCTCTATCCACTGTGCCACCCAGCTGCCATAACAGCAATGTTGTGTGTTTGTATGGTGAGTTAATAATTGACAATAGATTTTCTGGTTGCATCATTGATAATGCATTTAACTTACATTATACTTAAGGTTTTGCTGTGTGTGTGTGTGTGTGTGTGTGTGTGTGTGTATTTTCAAAGAGAAAAGAGCTTTTATCTCTTTCCTAATTCTGAGCAAAAGAGTAAGGAATATTAAAATTGTGATACTTGTTTTAGTGTAAAGAACAACAAAAAAAACATAATTTGTGGTTATCCTTTACTAACCTTTTCTTTTCCACCCAACTCTTTTTGCTTTATAGCCATAAATCTGTGCTTAACTGGTATGGAAGTGGAGTCTTCTTTGTTAAGTGTTAATTCTTGTCCATGTTAGTTCTTGTCTGTACAACTGTCTTGATTTTTTTTTTTTAATTTTGGTTTGTTCGCTGACCAGCATAATTTGCCTACCTTCCCAGATTTATCATGTAGCATTTTTTTTTCCTGATCTGGCAGGTTTACTCATCATCAGAATACTATATCCCTCAAGAGAAGTTTAATTCTTTCTAGTAGGCATGGTATACGAAGAAAGCTAATCAAACAGCTTGGGGAGCACAAACGGGTCTATCAGTGCAATATTTGTAGCAAAATTTTTCAGAACAGCAGCAACCTCAGTAGACACATCCGTTCTCATGGTGAGTTTATGTTTCACACTATGCCAAATTGCTAATCTTCACACAATTCAGCATGTTGAAAAAAAAGAATGCAAGTGATATTAATGTGTTGCTCTTTCTTGTGCTCCTTTTTAATGATTTGTTCTACATGACCTTTTTATGGCTGCTACAAGTACTTAGAGAGCACATTTCTCTTAAATGTTAAGACATGTCTAAGGTCAAGAGTGTGGGTGGGGAGAAAGAGAGGAAGACATCTCAATATTTAGAAGGATTTCCAAATCCTTTTTCCAGTGATCTCTGTGCTGTTTGAATTATTTATTTCCATGTCTAAACTGGCAAACCTTTCTTTTAAAATGTTGGTCAATCCTCAGGTGATAAGCTGTTTAAGTGTGAAGAATGTGCAAAATTGTTTAGCCGAAAAGAAAGCCTAAAGCAGCATGTTTCATATAAGCACAGCAGAAATGAGGTGAGTGGAAAATGCTTTAAAAGGTAAATGGCTCTGAAATGATTATTGGGGGAAAAAAAGATTTATATGTCACTAAAGCATTAAAGTTACTAAAGTAACAATAAAGGATGAAGCAACTGGGTAGAATAGGAAGGTTGGAAAATAAGATCAAAATAGCTTAATATTATTGAATTAATTGAGACCTTATTTGCTTAAAAGTACTATGTTGTTTGTAGGGTTATTTCATGGGTTGTTTCCAAGTAAGATTGCACTTGAGAGGAAAATAGACGATGAAAAAATGGGGAAAATAATGTCATTAAAAAAGGAAAAACTTGGAATACAAAAGCAGTTGATGTTTGTTTCAAAGATGTATTAATTGCAATTAAAAAATATTTGAATATGTATTATGTGCCAGACACTATATTAGGCGCTCTGTAGCAGTGGTTTCAAACTCAAAAAGAAACTAGGTTGTGAGTCTGACACTTTTACTCTAGAGGATATAAAATTAATTAGATTTGATCCCTTTCTTTTATTAGTAGAAATTAGTATTTAAGTAATTCTAATTAAAAATAAAATATGAAATCTTAGTGCTTTCATATAATATGGGAGCTTAGTGCTATGGGAACTCTTCATGGAAGAAATGACATTAGCCTTCATAGAGGAGGGATTAAGGAGTTGAGAGGAAAAGGTATATCAGGTAGAAGAAATCGGGTAAGAAAAACTACAGATACTGGAAAGTATGTTGAAGAAGTGATGATTAATCCAGTTTAGCTGAAATAGAGGATATATTAAGGGGGTTATTGGAAGATATGGTTGGAAAAGTAGGTTAAGGCCAAGTTAGTTGAATAGGTATATTGAATGAAATGGATACTTGCATGCCCAATTAAAGATTTGCTTTTGAAAAGTGTGAACAAATGCTAATTCTCCGTTTTTATTTTGGTTTTTCTTCATTTTGCTGAATGTGTTTTTTATTTGAAAATAGATTGATAGTGAATACAGATATAGGTGTGGAACTTGTGAGAAGTCCTTTCGAATAGAGAGTGCACTGGAATTTCACAACTGTAGAACAGGTGAGAACAATTCTATTCAGTGGTATGCAAATCAACAGGCAAAAATTGAAATAAACATATGATAAACTTTACAGCTTTTCACATCTATAATTTGTAAAAAAAATCTTTTTACAACAATCACTTATTTTACATAGTTTCACATGGATTCACAATATCTTGACATATATAGTTTAATTTTTCATCATGAAACCACACTTTTATTGCATTGGATATTAAATTTGCCTTTGGACAGTCTATTTTTCCAAGTTTACCCTTGATTAAAGTTTCCAGGCCACAGAAACATGTTTATCTCAATCTCTTGGATAAATTTCTTAATTTTTCATAATATGTAGCATGGTATGAAATTATATTGTAGTATTCCATCTCCAACTGGAAATTTCTGTATTTCTTAGGTATAATGGACCTAATTATAATCGATCTAATTATAGATATAATTGGACTTTTAGACAATCCTTGTCCTTGACATATATCAGCCGTATGACCCTGGGTAAATCATGCAAAACTCTCAGTTCCCTAAGTGGTTTCTAAAACTGTAAATTGAGGAATGCTTGCTAATCTTCACTGGTAAAAAAGACTCACATTGGGAGTTCCTTATATCAGTTAAATTATAGCTCTATTTAAAAACACACACACCAACACCACTAGCTACGTGGCCCTCAAAAAAAGTCATTCTGAGCCTGAATCTCTTTCCTCATGTGCAAAATGGAGCTAATAAGAGCTCAAGATTTGCTTTGACATAAGAAGAAGACATAAAATGGCATTTAAATAGTACTTTAAAGTGTTTTAAACACTTTGTATACGTTTGCGTCTCCAATAACTTTTAAAGAAATAATTTTTCCCATTCTGCAACCTAGGAAATTGGGATTCACTCAAGTGATTTGCCCATAGTCACACAGCCAGAAAGTGACAAAGCCAGGGGTAGAATTCAGAGTCTTCCATACTCCAAGTGCATCACTTTAGCTGATATATTAAATATGGAGATCACATAGTCATATTTTGTTTCAATTAACAAAGATCTTTTTTCTCCCTTCCTTTCCATTCATTGGGGAAAAAATACCTTATTAAGGAAACCAGAAGCTGGGAGAAAGCTGATCCTTGAGAAAGAGAAATATAACCAATAGAACAAAACTTAAGACATCTAGAAAATAACACCATGTTGGTAGTCATGAAGTCAGAGTGAGACTGGAAACTTTCAGGCTCTCTCACTGGTCAATAACTCTAACTCAGCATGTACAGGAAGTGGGTAATTGTAAAAGAGATCCAGGAAAGGAGGAAGACAAGATTGACAAATCATTCAGAATCACTCCAATCTACAAAACAGTCATAGATATAATTGAATGAATAGAGAAACTGGGATTAGAAAACCTTTCCATCCTTTCCTGAAAACTGTTCCTTCAGTCATCCCTTCTCTCTAATCTTTAGTTTCTTCCTTCCCAATGATTAATTTTCTGCTTCTTACAAACATGTTCATGTTAACTCTATCTTTAAAAAACAATTCACTAGACCCTGCTATTCTCTTAAACTATCATCCTATTTCTCTTCTCCCTTTCTCAGGTGAAGTTCTAGGGAAAAAAAAAAAATTGTCTATACTCATTGTTTCCACTTCTCTCTGATTCTTCAGCCTTTTGCAATCAGGCTTCTCTCTTCATCAGTCAACTAAAGCTGCTCTCTCCAAAGTTACCAAATGCCAAATCGGATGGTCTTTTTCAGTCCTTATCTCTCTTGACCTCTCTGCAAGGTTGGACACTGAAGACCTTTCTCTATTCCTGGATATTCTGTCTTATTTGTGTTTTTGTGACTCTACTCTCTGCCAGTCCTCCAGTGTGTCATGCTATTCATTTCAAGTCTCCAGTGTCCTTTGCTGGTTCATCATTTAAATCATACCCAGTAACTATAGATGTACCCATAGGTTTTGTTTTTGACCCTCTTCTCTCTACACGCTTTCTTGGTATTTCATCACCTTTAATCATCACGATGCTTATAGTTCTCAGATGATCAAATCCCGGTCCCCCTCTTGAGCTTTAATTCAACCTCACCAACTGCCTACTAGAAATTTCAAACTGGATATTCCATAGAATCTCACCTATAGCATGTCCAAAACAGAACTCACTATCTTTCACCTCAAACCCATCCATCATCTGAAGTAACCTATTTCTGTTCAAGGTACCATCATTCTTTTAGTTTTGCAACTATCCTCAATTCTTCATTTTCCCCTTACTCCCTATAGCCAGAGGTGGGGAATCTGCAGCTTCAAGGTCACATCTGGCCCTCTAGGACCTCAAATGTGGCCCTTTGATTGAATCCAAACTTCGCAGAACAAATCCCCTTAATAAAAGGATTTGTTCTGTAAAATAAAAGGCCACACCCAAGGACCTAGAAAGCCACATGAGGCCTCAAGGCTGCAGGTTCCCCACCCCTGAAAACAGTTGCCAAATATAATAGTTTTTGTCTCTGCAACATCTTTTGCTGTCCATTCTCTTCTCACTATTCTCACAGTCATTAACCTAATTCAGGCCCTTATCACCTCTATCACAATATTTTCTTTGTTAAACTCCTCTGTTTGACTATCCCACATCAATCCAATCCCTTCTCTGCACACCTGCCAAAGTGTTTTCTTTAACTGTAGGTCTGATTATTTTACTTTCCTACTCATTAAACTCCCTGTTCCCTCCAGCAAAGGCATTAAGCATACATATCTTTACATGTGGTCCACAACATTCCTTAGTGCTGCCCAAACCAGATTAAAATATAATGGGGAAATATTTTTTAAAAGAAAATAAAACTTAGATAATGTTGTCTGTTAAGACTAAGTTAACATGTGGCCTACAAGGATCCTTATGTACAATGTAATGGCCCTCATTTCTATTTTATTTTGAAATCACTTGCCTCCAGGATCAAAAATGAACTTTTGTATAGCTTTGAAAGCCCTTCACAGCATACCCCAGTCTACCATTCCTGCCTCATTATTCCTTCCCTTGCTCATTGGTCTCTCATATGACATTTAATCTTCTACCTGTGTTGCTTTTCAGTGGATATCCCCCATGCCTGGAATCCTCTCCCTCCTTATTTCTACTTCTTCAAATCCCTTATTTCCTTCAAGACTCATCTCAAAATATTACTTTCTACATAATACCTTTCCTGATCCCCTCCCCTGCCACTACACTCACTCATATCTTACATCCTGAAACTATATTTCTTTATAATGCATAGAGTTGCATCTGAATATATATACTTACTTTAAAAATGTAGCTTTTATAATATTAAAAGTTAACTGAATTATAAAAAGTATGTGGAGAAAAAATATTAGTGGATTTCAGTACCCCAATTTTAGAAATTAGTAAGTTAAATTTTTAAAAAGAGAAAGTTTCAAAATTCCACAGAACATGGGAAAATTATATTTGATAAATACATAGAGGAAACTGCATTTACTAGAGAATTTACTTTTTAATCAACTGTATGTTGAATATTTACAAAAAATGATCATGTCAGGGCATAAAGAATATACAGAAAAGCAGAAATTTTAGAGATCACTTTTACAGACCACAACACAATTAGAATAATAATTAGTAACAAAAATATAATCAAAATATGCATGCCTTAATGAAGACTAAAAATTACATGCAGAAGAATAATTTGTCAAAAGTCAAATTATATAAACAATTAAAATCATATCAGTGTGATGCATTAAAAAATTATGGAATTCAAGCAATTTTTAATGGGCAGATTTTTGTCTCCATGGCAAGGTTGAGGAAGAGAGGTAGACGTCAAGGCTGCTTATTATGTTACCATTATTATTATTAGACTTAATCCTAGGAGTTGTAGGACTAGTTCTATTACAGAATGCTATAGAAGTATACATCTAGTCACAAGCTAGTTGTATAGGCTACTAGGAAAATAAAAACATGGAGGAAAAATTACAGGTAAAAATGAGATTGACATACCTCAATTTCTGGAGAATGCTATGTTTTATTTAGAAAGCCTAAAAGAAACAACAAAACCATTAAATCATATAAACAACTTCGACAGGGTAGAAGATATACCCACAAAAATCATAGGCATTTCTACAAATCAACCAAAAAAATCACTTATTTTCCATCTCTTCTGGTCTACTGGCTGCTTCTCTACTGCCTATAAACATGCCCATATCTCTCCCATCCTTGCTTGAGCCATCCATCCTTGCTAGCCTCAGTCCTGTGTCTGTTCTCTTTTTTCTAGGTAAAGCTCCTAGAAGTCTCTTTACAATGATTCTGCTTCTTTTCCTTTCTTTCCCCTCTTAACTCTCTGCAGTTTGACTTCTGGCCTCATCATCCAGCTGCTCTCTCCAAAGTTCCCAGCGATCTCTTAGTCACCAAATCTAGTGACCTTTCTCAGTCTTCATCATTTTTGACCTTTCTGCAGCCTTTGACACTTGATCACTGTGTGCTCCTTGATAAACTTTTCTCTCTCTGTTTTCCTGTTACTACCCTCACCTGGTTCTCCTCGTATTTGTCTGACTGTTCCTTCTCAGTCCCTTTTTGTTGTATCTTTATCCAAGGTACACCTATTACACCAGAGGGTGTCTCTTAAGGCTTTATCCTAGGCCCTCCTCTCTCTTTATGCTACTCCACTTGGTGATGTCATCACCTCCTACTGTGTCAGCTGTCACCTCTATGCAAGTGATTCTCATACTTATTTGTCCACCTCTGACCTCTCTCCTTATCTCTTGTCTTTCATTTCCAGCTGCCTGTTGGACATTTCAAACTACATATTTCTTGAACATCTTAAAATCAACATGTCCAAAATGGAACTCATCTTTTCCTCCCAAACTCTCCCTTCATCCACACTTCCATATTACTGTCAAAGGTATCGCCATCCTCTCAGTCACCCAGGCTCACAACCTTCTGTGTCATCCTCACTTCCTTACTCTCTCACTGCCCCTCCTTCCAATCTGTTACCAAAATCTATCAAGGTTACTTTCTTGCCATCTCTTCTATCTATCCCTTCTGACACCACCGTCACACTGGGTTCAGGCACTCATCCTATACTATTACTTATACTTTGGCAAGTTTACTGCACTAGTCATGCCGATTGGTCTCCCTGCCATGTCTCCCTACACTGTTTTCCAACCTCCTCTTGGCTATCAAACTGGTTTTCCTAAATCACAAGTTTGACCCTGTCACCCCTGCTATTAATCCAATTCCAGTGGCTCCCTTTGCCTCCAGGATCAAATAAAATATTGACTTTTAAAGTACTCTGTAACCTGGCCCCTTTCCAATCTTCTTATTCCTTACACCCTACCACATACTATGCATGTCAAGTCACACTGGCCTCCTGAGTCCAGGGCCCTGTGCATTTCTCGAGGCAGCTCTTAGCTCCCTGCCTTCAGAGCCTCGCAAGCAAGTTCTATGTGTCTCTGGCCTTTTTTCGGTCACACAAGAGCCTACCAGGCTGTGGTGGTGCTGACTTTGCTAGCTGGCCCCCTTTCTTTATTGTCTGTGGGCTTTTGGATGATTTTCTTTGCAGTTCTAAAGTGGAAAACGAACTTAGTATAGATTCTCGTTGTATTTCTTGATCATTATTTGGTCTAATCCACATTTCAGGTTTTTGTTGGAACAATTATGTGGGACTTGGGTCTCTTGGAACAACTATCTTAGCCAGACATCTAACCTGTAGTTTTTAAACTCCATTTTCTTCTCTCTCTTTTTTTTTTCTTGTAATAAGGAAAGCATTTCTTCTCTAGTTCTCTACAGTCCCTTTCATTCTCTACAGTCTCAGGAATCACTAGCAATGACTTAGTAATCATATCTGCAACTATAGCAACAATAATTCATATTATTTTCACAATAAAGGAAGCAAATAACAATCAGGAGAAAAGGGAGGGGTGTTACTGTGTTGAAATATATATATATCTTTTCAGATAATTGAAAGCATTTGCCAAGTATAGTGCTAAGTGCTACTAGGAAATGCAAAAAGACTCCTTGCCCTCCAGGAGCTTCCATTCTAATGAGCAAGATGGGTGGGTGGAGGATTATATGTAAGGGGAGTGGTGATTAGGGAAGTATATTTTGGTCTGGGAAGTCACAGTGGTGGGGAGCAGAACTGTAAGGCAGTGTGTTGACACCATGCATGCCCTTTCCAGAAGCAGTGGAGGTGTTTATTTGATTCCTCTTCGCAGAACAAGAGGCTAAAAAAAGGTACTGGCAGTTGATAGATGTGTCTTGAGAGAAGATGGCTGGGCGAGGCATAGTTTTGGAGTCAGCTGTTGCCAGCCAGGACCGCACACCTCTGAGGTGGGAGTTCCTACTGCACCAGCAAGCAGCGGTGGTGGTGATGGCAGTGCAGCGTGGCTGCATTGTAATGCATGGCCGGATGGATGGGGGCACTGGGATGATGGAGAGAGCTCTCCTTTTCTTACTGATCAGGGGAGCAGGATCTCAGGACAGGAGTTGCAACAGCAGCAGCAGCAACAGCAGTGGCACTGTGGCATGATAGGAAGATATGGGAATGAAATGTGGTTGGGGGGGAGTTGCTAAGTAACAGGAGTTGCAATCACAGCTATATTCATTTATGATCCTTTTGGGATTTCTCTTGGTTTCACTTTGCATGCTCAATTTTTATATTTTGTGTTCTTGTGCTGCTGTATGTGAGAGGCAGCATGGTGAAGTAGAGAGAGATCTGATCGTGGAGTCAGCACAGCCTGGTTCACATCTAGCATCTGACACACACTGGCTGAGCAAGTCACTTAATGTGTCAGTGCCCAGGCAAGGTTCTAAAGTTGCAGAACAGTTACTGGTCTGTACTAGTAGAGGGAGTTTCCTATCACTTAATCAATCATTAAACATATTAAGTGCCTACTACATGATAGGTGATAAGTGCTGGGGATACAGCAAAACCATACCTGTCCTCAAGGAGCCTACATTCTAAAGTAGGGAAGAAAACATGCAAACAAATATATGCAAAGCAAGCCGAATATAGGATAAATGAGAAATAACAGGGAAGACACTGAAAGTGAGAGGGGTTATGAAAGGCTTCTTGTCGAAGGTGAGATTTCAGTTGG
Organism: Phalanger gymnotis; assembly: GCA_028646595.1. Taxonomy (NCBI): domain Eukaryota; kingdom Metazoa; phylum Chordata; class Mammalia; order Diprotodontia; family Phalangeridae; genus Phalanger; species Phalanger gymnotis. The sequence continues at coordinate 504,950,393 of CM053622.1, forward strand.
AATTTAAAGCAAACCAGGGAGGTCAGTAGTTGGAGCAAAGGAGGGAGAACATTCCAGGTGTGGAAGACCACCAGAAGATGCTCAGAGCTGAGAGATGGAGTGTCTTCTCTGTAAAACAGTGAAGAAGCCAGTGTCATTGGATCAAAGAGTACATGTTGGGATGTAAGATGTAAGAAGAATGTAAAGGGGAGGGGGAATAGGTTCTGAAGGGTTTTGAATGCCAAACAGAGCAAACAGAGCCACTGGATTTATTGAAGAGGGGGATGACATAATCAGATCTACATTTCAGGAAAATCACTTTAGTGGCTTAATGGAGGATAAATTATAGTGTGAAGCAACTTGAGGCGCATAGATCCACCAGCAGGCTATTGCAGTAATCCAGGTGTGAGGAGATGAGGGCCTGAACCAGAGTGATGGCAATGTCAGGAGAGAAAGGATGTATTCAAGAGATGTTGTAAAGGTGAAGTCAACAGGCCTTGGCAACAGCTTGGATATGGGGGGTGGGGGTGGAGAATGAGGGATGAAAGATAATTGAGGAGTCTAGTATGACTCTTAGGTTGTGAACCTGAGAGATTGGGAGAATGGGATTGCCCTCTACAGAAATAGAGAAGGTAATGTTTAGGGGGGAAGATAGTGAGTTCTGTTTTGGACATAAGAGTTTAAGATGTCCACTAGACATATAGTTTAAGATGTCTAAAACGCAGTTGGAGATGGGAGGTTGGAAGTCAGCAGAGAGGTTGGTGCAGGAAAGGTAGATTAGAGAATCATCAGCATAAAGATGGTGATTAAATCCATGGGAATTGCTGGGATCATTAAATGAGGTAGTATAGAAGGAGAAGAGAAGAGGGCCCAGGACACAACCCTGAGGGACACCTGCAGTTAAAAGGCATGATCTGGAAGAGTATCCAGCAAAGGAGACAGAGAAGGAGCAGTCAGACAGGTGGGAAGAAAACCAGGAAAGAATAGTGTCCCAAAAACCTAGAGAAGAGATTGTCAAGGAAGAAAGAGTGACCAAACGTGGCCAAGGCTGCAGAGAGGTCAAAGAGCATGAGGATTGAGAAAAGGCCATTGGGTTAGGCACCTAAGCGATCATTAGTGACTTTGGAGAGAGCAGTTTCAGTGGAATGATAAGGTCAGAAGTCAGATTGTAAGAGGTTAAGAAGAGACTGAGAAAAGAGAAAAGTGGAAGCAGGTATTGTAGAAAGGCTTTTCAAGGCATTTAGCTAAAGGATGCTAGTTAGTGGAGATGGATCAAATGAAGGTTTTTTCAGAACAGGGAAAACATGATGTTTGTAGTCAGTAAGAAATGAATCAGTAGACAAGCAGTGATTGAAATAAGTGAAAGAGCAGGGATGACAGAGGGGGCAGTCTGTTGGAGAATATGGAATGGAGTTTCCTCAGCAGGGAGCTCCCTAGACCAGGACCTGTGGCTTCGAGGCTATATGTGGCCCTCTAGGTCCTCAAGTACAGCCTTTTGACTGAATCCAAACTTCACAGAACAATTTTTTTAAAATATGTATTAAGGAGATTTTGTGAAGTTTGGTTTCAGTCAAAGGGCTGCACTTAAGGACCTAAGGGCCACATGTAGCTTTGAGGCCATAGGTTCCACACCCCTGCCCTAGACAGATGAAATCACAGGCCCTCACTTAACTTTCTCCCATAAAAAAAAATGCTTCATTTATTTGAATAACTATACTTGTTGGTAGAAGTAACAAATGAACTTGCATTAAGAACAAAATGATATATACATTGGCTAAGGAGTTAGGGAAAACAAACTACAGTAAAAAAAAATTACGTGATATACTTAGTAAAAGGATGCTATTAATTTTAATCCAAAAGGATAATTTGGCTATATTATTAAAATTGATATGCATATCTTTTGAAGTGAAGTTCATAACTGATAAATGTACAAGTTTACAAACACAAAATACAATCACTTAGTTTCTCATGTCTCTCATGCCCAACCACCTGGCCTATGTTAAACAGAAAAATTAATACTTCTGACAATTTTTCTCTAGTCTCATATTAAAAGCTACAAAAGAGCAACTTTCTTTAGAGAACAATGACATTTTTTGCTTTGGAGAGTCACTTTCCAAGGAGGAACTTCCCAAATGTTATGGCTGTCATTCCTTTTTAGTTATTTAATTGGAATAGGGTAGATATTTTTAGAAAAGACTGCTTTGGGGGTTTTGAGTTATTAAATTTATTGGTACAGATGAAATTTTTAAATGTCAATTTTGGCTTCTGGGAATACTCATCCTATGCTTCTTTCATGATGATTTTTTCTTGCCTTTCCCATGATATTTGTTATCATTATGAATGAAGGTAGCTGTTGTGGGTATGTTATATATTTTTGCTAGAAAGAATTACCGTTTGAAAACATTTTTTTCCTTCTTTGGGCAGACGAGAAGACATTCCAATGTGAGATGTGTTTCAGATTCTTTTCTACCAATAGTAACCTCTCTAAACATAAGAAGAAGCATGGTGATAAGAAATTTTCTTGTGAGGTATGCAATAAAATGTTCTACCGGAAGGATGTCATGCTGGATCACCAAAGGAGACATTTGGAAGGTGAGTACATTTGGAGTGAATACTTCTGCCATTATTTCCTTTTGCAATGTCATATTATGTATCAGTATAAATTGAAAATCACTTAGCCACACTGCTGTACTTAGGAGTAGAGAATATTGAATTTCAGTTTCCATAAGAAGCTTGGAGAAGAAATGTTCCATGTGGATATGTAAGATGCCAAATTCGAGAGAGACATTTTAGTGGAAACAAGAATGTTAATGCTGTTTAAAAAATGAAAGAGTGCTTAATCATATGTTGATATAATGGTTGTGAATATGAAGTAAACATTATGTAGCAACAATGGCAGAAAAATTTTTTAAATAAGAAAAGTTTGTTATTGTATTAATAAGATTTTATTAAAATGCCGTTTTGAAAACTTTTTGTCGGGAAGCTATTCATTCCAGATTGCTTAGACAATGGACATTTACTAGGATTTGAATTTTTTTTAAAAAAGTAAACAAGGATTGCCTTACATCTGTTCTGTGTATATCCTTATATATCTAATTATTTACATGTCGTGTCTTCCACTGACATGTATATTTCCTGGTTATAGGGACTGCTTTTGCCTTTCTTTGTATCCCCAGAGCTTAGAACTGTTACCCCTTAATAAATTCCTATTGAATGATGGACTGATTTACGGTTTGGTTTCCATTCCTGTCCTCCAGCTGAAATTGCTTTCTCCAGAGTCATCAGTGATCTCTTTATTGCTAAATCTGGTGGCATTTTCTCATTGCTTATTCCTCTTGACTCCTCTGTAGTATCTAATGTTGTTTACCCTTCCTCCTGGATTCTCTCTTACTCCTCAATTTAATGGCATTGCTGTTGTGGTTCTATTACTTTTTGTCTGACTGATCATTCTCAGTTTATTTTGCAGGATGGTCATCTGTGTCTCACGTGTTCTGTCTGGGTGTATACCACAGGGCTCCAACTTATGTTTTCTTCTCTCTCTATGCTCTTAACAGATCCCATAAGCTCAACTATCCTCTCTATCCAGATGAATCCCACATCTACATATACAGCTCTCACTTCTTTCCTGAGATCCAATCCTTTGTCTCTAACTCTCTGCTGGACGTCTCCACCTGGATGTTCCATAAGCATTTCAAACATGTCCATAAGAGAACTCATGGTCTTTACCCTTAGACCTGCTTGCTATTCCCAAGCTCCCCATTCTGGTTACCTGTGTTCACAACCTGGGAATTATGCTTGATGCTTCACTCTCGCTTGCCCCACATATCTGATCAATTAACGTGTCTTGTTGATTCTCCCTCTTTTAGATCTCTCCTGTCTGTCCCCTTTTCTGTACTCATACCACAACCAATCTAGTTAGGCCCTAATCACGTTTCACTTGAACTATTTTTATAAGCTTTCTAATTGGTCTCTTCCTTCTCCAATCCATTTTCCTTAGAGCTGCCAAATCGTTATTACTAAAGTACAGGTTTGGCCATGTGATTCTCCTGCTCAAATAGCTTCTATAGCTTCCTTTTGCTTCCAGGATAAAGTACACAATCTTACGTTTGTTATTTGAAGCCCTTCCCCATCTTGCTCCACCCTACCTTTCCAGACTGATTACGCATTTCTTCACTTTCATACACTCTGTATTCCAGCCATTTGCAATTCTCCATACATGATAATTCATTTTCTGCCCCAGTGCCTTTGCACAGGCTATATCTCTCCCTTCCTTTCCCACTCCCTATGACTAGAATGCTCTGCCTCTTCACTTCTACATTTCAGAATTCCAGCTCCCTTCAAGATTCAGCTCTAGAGACTCATCTTGATTACCCCAGTTGTTAATGACTCAACCCTCCCCTTGCCTCCAATAAAATCCTTTTGTATTTATTTTGACTTTAAAAAAATATTTTGTCTTTATATCGCCTGGATTTCCCATTGTATTCCTCCAACTCCTCCCAGATAGCCATCCCTTATAATAAAAACAGAAGAATAAAAAAGTTTTTAATAGCTAAAAGTGACAAAAATGTTTGACATCTCATATAGTATCCTGCACCCATCATCCCATCCATCAGGGAAATTATCTTCCTCATCTCTTTTTGGAAGCCAAACTTGATCATTATAATTTTGCAGCATTCACATTTGATTGTTTAGTTATTCTTTATACTTATATGGTAATGGTTATTGTACCCATCATTTTCCTGATTCTTCTTTTGAATATGTTTTGCATCATATGTAAGCATGTTACATCTTCCCAGGAGAACGTAAGCTCCTTGAGGGTGAGGACTATATCACTTAGGTATTTGCATGCCCAGTACTACATATAAGTACATTCTCAGTAAGTGCTTAGTGAGTGATAGAGCTACATATGTTTGAAAAAAGAGCCACGCTGTCATAGACACAGTGTTTGTTTTCCAGTAACAATAGGGTTTTTTGCTGTCGGATAATGACCAGAATAGGAGCCAAAAGAGGAGTAGTATGTAATTTACTGCATAAAGCACTCTACCACTGTAAATAACATGGGACATTCAACAATTGCAATGCGAACTTCCATTGTACTGAATGTAAAAACTGATCTCTTTTTCTCTTCTGATTGGGGGGTGGTGTTTGTCAATTTAAGGAGTCAGGCGTGTGAAGAGAGAAGAGTTTGAAACCAGTGGAGAGAGTGTGGTCCGATATAAGAAGGAGCCCTCAGGATGTCCTGTGTGTGGAAAGGTAACGATTTATCATTGGTTTAAGCAAATATAGAACTTTTTACTCAAGATTACTCAATATTTTATTTACTTAAGATTACTTTAGTCAAGAAATAGGAACTAAAACTAAAAATTCCCGTCTTAGAGCACTAAAAAAATAATTCTTTTAAAGTTATATAAATAGTAGAAACCAATACTATTGTTTTATGAGAGTGGTTAATAGTCTTTATTAGAAAAAATAAAATGACCAGGCATTTTTATTATATCTTTTTTGTTTTAATCTTTTCACTTTAGAGCCAAGTATATATTCTGAAAGAAGTGAGTTTTTCTGATTTTTTTTTCCTGACTGTATGTTCATTTTCTCTGTCTCTAACTATTCCTCTGTTACTCCCTCTGCCTTTTTTGAAGTCTTTGGAAAGTTATCCGCTGTATTCATAATGGAGAGCCAACACAAAAATTGTAGAGACAGATATTAAAAGTTTATTCAACTGATCTTTGTACTCACCTTTAAAATGTTGGTTTTCCCTTTCGCATTTCCAAGTCTGCTTTTTCTGTGACACTGAAAATTAATTAGATGTCAGACTAAGATGGAAAAGAGATCAGCACTACCAGTTGTATCCATATCTTGAGTGCTTTCAGTATGCTTTCCACTAGTACAAATTGTAACACTCACACCCACCCCAATTTCCCAGAATCACATGGCTGCTCGGAGAGCAAGGAACCAGATAATCTCAAAATGACAGTGACAATGGAAAGGTATTCCTGGGTAAGCCAAGAACTGTAGGAACTTGGTCCAGAAGCCACAGAGCCGTAGTCACAGTGATGCAGAAGCTCTTTGACAAGTGAAGGAAGTTTAAGACAAAGCCTCAGAGAAGAGGTCCTACAGATAATGCCAAGTCATTGACCCAGAAATAAAAAGCCTATATATACAATAATATGAAATATTAGCTTTACTTTTTACGGTGGTAAAACTAGAATCAAAGGTAGGCACCCATCAATTGGCGAATAACTGAACAATCTGTGGCATGATTGTAATATGAAATATTATTGTGTTATTTTTAAAATATGAAAAATTTAGAGAAACATAGGAAGACTTGTATTCCATTATGCAATCTGAAATAAGTAGAAGGAAAAAACATACACAATGACACCAATATCCTGTTGCCCAATTCCTGTACTGAGAGGAAGCAGTGAGAGACCCGAGGGAGAGATTCATGGGAGGACACAAACAAAACTGGTGAAGCCACTGCTGCCTCTGCTCAGATATCAATAAAGAGCTCTGTAGCAGGGCCCTCCAGGCCACTGTCCACATCTCTAGCCAGGCCTTTCCCCCATCTCACAGGAGTAAAAGACAGACACCAGCCTGGTTGCTGTGCCTCTTCCATTGTGGTTGTTACCTCTTCACCAGTGACAATCTTCCAAATATCCAGAAAGGAAAGTTCTTGCTGTGACTTGGCTGTATCAAATAGAAATGGATGTGGTTTTTATCACTTTGAAATAACAGCAAAGAGGATGTATTTGTGCATCTGCCTTATCTCTCTGTACTCCAGACGGATTGTACTATTTGGTGTTTGAACCATAGGGCCTTACCCACTAAGACCTCACATAGTGGATAGAGCATTAGACTTGGAGTCAGGAAGACCTGGGTTCAAATCCCTCCTCAAACATTTCCTCTCCAAAACAAGGTATTTAATATCTCTTGGCCTCAGTCTGTCATCGATATAATAAAGAGGTTGGACTGGATGTCCTCTAAAGTTCCTTCTAAATCTGAAGCTATAATTACATGAGCACTGGACCTTTCCATCTACCCTGTAGCCAAACTTTTGTGTATGGTTGTCTCCCTCTTTAGAATGTGAGTTCTATGAGAAGAGAAACTGTCTCACTTTTCTGCTTCTATCTCCAGCGCGCTTCACATGATAAGTGCTTAATAAATGCTAATTTTTATTCATTCACTTAGTAACATAAGTGAAAGCAGTAAAGAATAGCTGTACTCTTAAGTATTTATGGTGACTGATCTTGATCCCAGAGTGAATCATACCTCCTCCTTCTCTGAGGTTTGGGAGACTATAAGTATGCCCACACCATCAGATGCAGTCACTGTGACTGTTGGTTTTGGTTTTACTTAACTGTTTTTCTTAGAATGAAGGATTCACTAGGGTTGGGAGAGGAGAGTGGCATTGCCATATCCAGAAATAACTGTGATGTAAAAACAGAATACATCAATAAAAATTTTTTTAATTGTGTACAATTATTACAAAATTAGTAAAATTCTCTTACTGAATTAGAAAAAATAATATCAAAATTCATTTGGGAGAACCATAAGTCAAGAATATCAAAGGAAATGATAAAAAAAAATATAAAGGAAGGAGATTTAGCAGTACCAATCTTAAACTATATTATACAGCAGCGATCATCAAAACTATCTGGTACTGGCTAAGAAATAAAAAGGTCAGTGGAATAGAGTACACATACAATTTATAGCAGCAAATGAATATAATAACGTTGTATCTGACAAGTGTAAAGACTTTAAGATTTTGGGATAAGAATTATTTGGTAAAAGTTTCTGGGAAAATCAGAAACCAATATGGCAGAAATCGGGCATAGACCAATATCTTACACCATTTATCAAGAGAAGGTTAAAATGGATACAGGACCTAGATATATAGATATAAAGAGAGATATTATAAGAAAATTAGAACAACATGGAACATATTACTCATCAGACTCAAGGATAGGTGAACAATTCATAAATGAACAAGAGATAGAAAGCAAAATTAAGTGTAAAATGGATAATTTCAATTACATAAATTAAAAAGGTTTTGTACAAATAAAGTAAATGTAGCCAAGATCAGACAGAAAGCAGAAAATAGGGGGAGAAATCTTATAGACAGTTTCTCAGATAAAGGTCTCATGTCAAAAATACATAAAGAACTTTGCCAAATCTATAAGGATACAAGTCATTCCCCAATTGTTAAATGGTCAAAGGATATGAACGGGCAGTTTTTCAGTGAAGAAATCAAAACAATTTATAGTCATACAAAAAAATACTCTAAATCGCTAGTGATTAGAGAAATGAAAATTAAAACAACCTTGAGATATCATTTTACACCTACCAGATTGACTAAAAATATTGAAAAGGAAAGTGACACATGTTGGGGTGATACGGAAGAACTGGGACACTAAATCATTGTTGGTGGAACTGTGAACTGATTCATTTTGGAGAGCAATCCGGAATTATGCCCAAAGAGTTATTAAACTGCCTATACCCTTTGACCCAGCAATACCACTACTACGTCTATTTCCAAAGATGATTAGGGAAAAATGAAAAGAACCTATATATTCTTAAATGTTTGTAGCAGCCCTCCTTGTGGTGGCAAAGAACTGGAAATTGCAGGGATGCCCATCAGTTGGAGAATGGTGGAACAAGTTATGGTAAATGAGTGTGATGGAGTATTACTGTGCAGTAAGAAATTATGAGGTCAGTGATCTTAGAAAAACATGGAAAGACTTACATGAAATAACGAAGAGTGAAATGAGCAGAACCAAGAGAACATTGTATATAGTAAGAGCAATATTGTTTTAAGAACAACTTTGAATGACTAAGCCATTTTGATGAGCATCCCTGCAACTTCCAGTGTGACCCTGGGCAAGTCACTTAATTTTTTTTGAGGGGGGAAGGCAGGGCAATTGGGGTTAAGTGACTTGCCCAAGGTCACATAGCCAGTAAGTATGTCAAGTGTCTGAGGCCAGATTTAAACTCAGGTCCTCCTGACTCCAGGGTCCATGCTCTACTCACTGTGCCACCTAGCTGCCCCTCTGGGCAAGTCACTTAAACCTTTTTGTCTCAGTTTCCTTGGCTGTAAGATGAGCTAGAGAAGAAAATGGCAAGCCTACTCAGTGTCTTTGTCAAGAAAACCCTAAATGAGGTCTCAAAGAATAGGGCATGACTGAAACAACTAAACAACACAATCAAATCACTGTACATGTCACTGTACACAATACCAACAACCAATCAGAAAGCCATCACTAAAATTTAGCATCTTCATAAAGTATCAAAAGATGCTGAATAATTCTCCAACTACAGAGCCATCTTGTAGGAGTAGCAGGAATCAGAAACTCAGTGGAAAAGTCTATCCATTCAATTCATTTTACAAATGAAGAAACCGAAAGCCAAAAAAGTTGAGTGATTTTTGCAAGGTCACACAGATAGGAGAACTGATTATATAGAAGCCTGTTCCTGAAAGAACAGAGCTTAGTCTGCTTTGGTAGAAGGAAAAAAGCCCTCCTTCTTCTGTGTCATTTCACATAAAATATCTAGAAACTAAGGGGGAAAATGGTCACTATGAGGGAGTAAATAAAGCAGCCTGAGATATTTGGCTTCTTAACATGCTTAGAAATAAGCTAGAGTGAATAGAAGCCATGGTGTCCAGTCTATAGCCAAAGACCCTTCCAGATGACTGGGGGAGAAGGAAAGAGAGATTTCATGACAAAATCAAGAAATCTAAACTCTTGAGCAAATGTCTGCAAAACTTATAGTAACCAGTTCAACTCCATACTCTCCTCTTACCATTTAGACCTTGTTAAACCCCAACTGTATGGTTTAACTCTCGTCATGTGATTATTGTGATGCTGGTTAATGGAGGTAGAAGTCATACACCCAACAGAACTGAACAGTAAACTACATTCTCTCTTAGTGAATTCAACAGTTCCCATGGGTATAAACTATCTCTGTGTAGATAGTTCACAGATCTATATAGCCAGCCCAATCTATTTCTGAAACTCTAGTCATGCTGTTTGTTAGATGTTTGTTTTTCATTTTGTCGTCATAGAGGAAATCTAACACTCGATTTACGCAAAACACTACTCATCTTCCCTGTTCCCTAAAGCCCCATCCACCAAACCTTCCTCTCTATTTAAACTACCTTATTTCTGTCAAGGGCACCATCATTCTTCCAGTTACATAAATTTCTAGCATTGGTATTATCCTTAACTCACTCTTCCTCTCTCCAGATATCCAGTTAGTTGCAAAATCTTGCCATTTCTTACCTCCGCATCATGGCTTACATCTCACCCTTTCTCTTTATTCACATAACCACCATTTTTACTCCAGTCTCTCATCACCTCTTGCC
>CM053622.1:504961231-504980998 GCA_028646595.1 Phalanger gymnotis
GAAAATGAAATTGTCTTCCCTGACCCACTTCCTGGCTTTCTGAGGCCCCGCTAGTTATCCAGATGAGCAGAACTTCTCCTCATGACTATCTCTAAGGCTTTCAGGGTAGGAAAAGTATAGATCCATTATTGTTGGCCTCATAGGGCACAGAACTCCCGTTGCTAACTGCAGTATAATCTGTCCATGTCTGAGAGATAAGGAACAGAGCAAGATTTCCCTGTTCCTATTTGGACAGATTTAGATCTTTGGCAACTTGCTAAATGAAAGTCACAAAGATGCTGTCAGTCCAAGGCTTGAAAGTTCATTTGTGCCATCCCTTCAGATTAATGGTAGATCTGGTGGCTCCTCAAGAACAGGGACATTTTTGCATCATATGGTACAAATCCATTTTGAAAGGTCTTTTCACTTTCCCGAGGTATTCATAGTAATGAAAACTGGGTTACAGGACCTTCAAACAGGATTTCAAGGAATTCTTATACTCACAGACTTTCACATGAATCCCATCACTAGGTTTATTAGGCTAGCAGTAGTCTTCTGGTTCTTTGACATGGCACACTGTACTAGTATATGGAAATATCATATCATTAGAGCATTAACAGTAATTTAAGATATCACCTAGCTGTAGGTCAGAAAAATAGTGCTCATTAAAATTTTATGTGGAATAAATCCGATTTCCTAATGGTAAGGTATCTGGCTTTTCAATTTTGATTTCAGTAAAATTTCTGCTGTCCCATTTAAATTCCCTTTTGTCATTATCTTGCCCCCCGAAGCTTAGTCCCAGGACAGTGGAAATGTTGTAGCAGTAGTACCTTATTGAGTTCCTTTATAATTTGTACTTTAAACTGAGTATCTCTGTCATTGCTAATGTGTTTATGTCATGAAGCAAGTTATCAAATCCAGGAATTCTCTCAGAAATATTTCGCTAATTGTTAGAAAAATTATCATTAAACTTACATTCATTCTTATTCAGGGCTCTATCCTTTCTAAGAATTAATTCATCATGTATGTAGAAGAGAAGGTAGGGGGGGCGGGACACATGCTAGCATTCAACCATGAAAAGAGTAGTTAAAATTAAAACTTTTAACTTTTTCTTGTATTCCACTTTTTCTCTCGCCATCTCTTTGTATTAACTTAATTGTTTGGGCTTAATTTCTTTCCCCCTACAGTTTCTTAAGCTCATTATTTCTCATTACTTTTCTCTCTCTTAAAATGGACAATTTTATTTTGATTGAGAACATTCCTAGAGTTGTCATAAGTATAAAATTGGTGCTATTTAAAAATAGACAGGTTGAAGGACTATTCAGGATCCACAATCAATAAACCATCAAGCCTTTTGAGGAAACAGGGCTTCCTCTCTGCCTTCGTACAAAATCCTAGTCACACAATACACTAGCCAGTACAGTAGAGGTGATAGCCAGCTATAACTAACAAAAATGCTGTAACTAGGTTACTCTGAACAAAATATACATAACACAAATGAGACATTGCTGAGTTTGTGTAGGGTCAGGGCTCATGATCTTGAATGACACCCATCAAAACCCTCCAACTTATCTCACACATCTAGCTTACAATAACCAGAACCAAAACAGGCTAACAGACAGACTAGCCAGCTTCCTCAGGAAACGTGTTTTATGAGGCAAGTTGGTTATCAGAAGACTAAAATCATGATTGTAAATAAATAAGTGGTGCACTAAGTAGATTTATCACTAATTAATTCAGATTTCAGACCTTAATACATATTTTGAACATGTCTGTCTCATTATATAGTTTTGTGGCTTACTCATTAATGTGAATTTTGATTTTTAACTTAAATTTGATTTAATTTTTTTAAAAGGTGTAAAAAGTCATGCATGTGAACAATGTGGTAAATCCTTTGCCAGAAAAGATATGCTTAAGGAACACATGAGAGTGCATGATAACATCAGGGAATACTTATGTGCAGAATGTGGAAAAGGTAGGTATGTCATTCTATTTAATGTTATTCACTTACAGTGCATGCAGGATGTAAACAGTAGTTTTAACCTAGTACAGATGTGGCTAAGTATTTTTTTCACTGTCACCTCTCTCTACTTCAGCTTCATTTAACTTTGATCTTGACTTGAAGCAACTATTATAAGAGTTGCTGAATTTTCTCTTCTCCTTATCTAGCCAGAATGCTGTTTGTGGCAGGTACTTGGTCATAGTTCAGGAGGCTGAGAAAAAACAATTTCCTTAGTCAATAGACATACACATATCTGACACCCAGGGACTGCTTATTTTTGGAAACACCTCCTTCAGCTCCACTTCTGGATCTTTTCCTCCTAACAATATTTTCATTTTTTGTTTGTTTTTTTTTTTTTTGGCAAGGCAGTTGGGGTTAAGTGACTTGCCCAAGGTCAGACAGCTAGTTACATGTGTCAAGTGTCTAAGGCCGGATTTGAACTCAGGTCCTCCTGACTCCAGAGCCAGTGCTCTACTCACTGTGCCATCTAGCTGCCCCCTAACAATCTTTTCAAAGACTTTTGCTCCCTTTGCTTGCTAGATAGTGCTGCATTTCAGCCTAAAAATCACTGAAATGGTCCCTGAAATAGCAGATTGACTTGTTTTCATTCTTAGCAAAGAAATGTAGTCATCTCACATTAATTCAAACTCTACTACTTTAGCTTTATAATTCTTACAAGTGCTAGGCTAAAGTTAATCTTTTCACTATCATTGAGAAAGTCAGGTGGAGAATTAGGGGACTGTGCCATGCAATTACTAGTGTAATAAAAAGAAGGGTAAATATTTATCTACCTGAAAGAAAAAAAATGATTCTTTAAGCTATGTAGGAGCAATCTTTGATAATAATAATACCCTTTAATATGCAAAGATGATACTACTCATGTCTGGCCTTTGAAAAAAGGAGAGCTATTACTCAGAGGCAATATTTTTCAGCTAGCCACTGACACAGATTTGTAACCAAGTGGCATAACTCTAAGCAAAGACTATTACTCCTCAGGCTACTGTTCTGTAGGTTTGTTCTTTTCTATGTAGGCACTGAATTGATTTATCTACAGCCCATGAATGCCAAAAGTAGTGATATGGTATTTCTTTGTTTTAAACTAGTCTATAATTGAGACTTTTATGAATTCAAATTGTTGAGGTTATAGTTACATATATATGTCTATATATATATAATGTGTATAAATATATGTATATATTTAAAATCCACATGATCATCTCTGTGTGATTAATTTTAAAAGGTAGGTTTAAAGTTTAATATCAAACTATACATAATGGAATTTTGAGTTTAACAACCTCTTTGCTTTTTAATGCTGTTTCCTTTTAAAATTAATATTAGGTTTTGTTTTCTTGAAAATACAAATAAAATTATTTAAAACTTTAAAAACTACTTTTATCATTGCTTAACCTAGTGTCAGATACTTTAAACATATAGTCCCTTGGTTAAAATGTAGGTATTGGATGACACTAACTTAATAACTTTGTACCTATATTGTCAGTTCAAGTCTGGGTAAAAGATTTGATAAATCTGAATTATACCAAATATATATATATATATATATATACACACAAACTAGGTGCCCTGAGAATTTAGGTGTGATGAGTTTAAGTGGTGATTGATAGAAGAATTTATTCTTGCTACCAGCTACCAGTCTATGTACAGTCCCAAGGGCATGGCAGGATTTGGGAATTATATGCTTCTCTGCTTCTTTTTTTCCATAGGCATGAAAACCAAACATGCTCTTCGTCACCATATGAAACTTCATAAAGGTATCAAGGAGTATGAATGCAAGGAGTGCCATAGGAAATTTGCTCAAAAAGTCAACATGTTGAAGCACTACAAAAGACATACAGGTCAGTGAGTAGCTGGAAAGTAACATGCTTTTCTTCTATCTTTTCATCTAGATAACCTAATTGTTAGTCAGCCAATGGCCAAATGACTGGACTACATGAACTCTTGAAGTTCCTTCCATTTCAATGCAATCTAACATTTCTTTAACTTTATTATTTCTTTATTATTATTAACTTTATTTTTTCATTTAACTTTATTTATGATTGAAAGTTAGTGTAAAGCCCCTACATGCCTGTTTTCTATATTCAGCATTATGAGAAATACATATAATAGAACAAGTTCATATTAGAAATTTTTTAATTGACTAAAATTCTTGATCTAAACTCAATTTTACACCTTTAATTCTGTACTCAGTGATTTTCAGAATGGTTACCTGAAGATACAGATCATAAAAGCAAAATATATTTTATTTATCTTTATTATACTGAACTAAAACTAGTATTTATAGTATTCATTTAGCAGGAACTTATAATGCTATTCCATTTTATTGATATTTTGTTTGAACACATCCATCACTTCGCCAAAAACAACCCACCATCCACAGTATATTTTTATTTAAAAAAAGTCAGAATTATCCAATATAGTGATTATAGTCAGCCATGCATGTAACTTTCCCTCTTTGTAATTATTTTTAAAAGGCAAACAAAAATGGAAAATTTATTTAATCATTTGGAACCAATATTATCTATCGTTTTTGATCTGTTCTTACCTTTTAGTGTTGCCTGCATTTGCCTTACCATAGATAAAGTATGGGTTGTTCTTCTGGATCTTCACATCTTAGTATTTCATATAAGTCTTTCTATTTTTCCCTGAATTCTTCATATTCATTATTCCTTCATTTTGGAATGAACATGTGATTTCATTGGTAAAAAGCACTCCCACTGAAGAAACTATGTATCCATGCACTTTAGCACATGCCGCTTTTGAGGCTCTGAAAGGTCAAATCACTTCCCCGGGGTTACATAATTATGAACGGTCAATAAGTCAATAAACATTTATTAAATACCTACTATGTGTTAGTCACCGTGTTAAGCACTAGGGATATGAACAAAAACAAAAGACAACATCTGCTCTCTAGTAGCTCATAGGAGACAACACGGAAACAAATATACACAAACTATATGCAGGATTAATAGAAAATAGTTAAAAGAGAGAAGGCACTAGAATTAAAGGGGATGAGAAAAGCTTCTCATAGAAGGTGGGATTTGGGCTGGAACTTGAAGTTAGTCAGGAGACCAACGCGTTCTAGACACAGGGAACGGCCAGAGAAAATACCCAAGGGGTGAGAGATGGAATGTCTTCTTCACGAAGCAGGAAACAGACCAATATGACTGGGTCAAAGCATACATGGCAGGGAGTAAGATAATAGTAGGATGACAATAATAATAATTTAACATTTATATAGCATTTTCTGTGTGCCAGGCACTATGCTGAGCATTTTACAAATATTATCTCACAACAACCCTGGCAAGTAGGTGCTATTATTATCCCCATTTTATAGAAGAGAACACTGAAGCAGACAGAGGTTAATCACTTTAACAATGTGAATGGATTGGAGTGTCAAGAGCCTTGCTGAAAGCTGACCAGTCAGCTGATTATTGAAATAGTCCAAGCATGAAGAGATGAGGACCTGTCCCAGGATGCTGGGAGTAGAAAATATGCCTCCAAGAGATATTGTAATGGTGAAATTGACAGGCCTTAGCAACAAATTAAGACACCGAGGTTACTGAGATTACGGTGGTACCCTCAACAGTAACAGGAAAGTCAGGAAGGGGAAAAGAAGATGAGTTCAGTTTTGGACATGTTGAATTTAAGATGTCTACTGGATATCCAGTTTGAGATACCCGAAAGGCAGCTGGAGATGCAAGACTAGAAGTCACCAGAGAGGTTAAGGCTGGATAAGATAAGGGAGAAGAGAAGAACAGAGCCCTGTGGGACAGCCATGACTAGTGGAAGTGAACTGCTTGAAAATCCAGTAAAGGAGACTAAGCAAAATAGTCAGATATGTGGAGAGATGGGACTTGAATATAGTTTAGATACTCTAAGGCTAGCTCCAACTACTACCCCATGATGCCTCAACATTCTTTATGGTGCAATAGTATTTCATTAAATTAATATTCCACAATCTGTTCTACCATTTTCCTCTCATTGGATACATAATTTTAAGTTTTGTTTGTTTTCCTGTTGTGTACAGTGCTGCTATAAGTATTTTGGAGCACTAATATACTTTAGAAAGATTTCCAACAATCAGAAATGAAAACCTTAGGTAAATCAGAGAATTTGATCAATCATTACATTACTCAGACATCCTGGCTAATCAACAACAACTCCATTAACTGTAGCAGTATTTTATGAGGAAATAACTGCTTATATATTGTTGGCTTTGGTGTTTCCTCCTGTGAGAGTAATAGCCTCATCACAAGGCAATTAGTGATCTAGTTGTCTAAATAAAAATGCTGGACGTTTTAATTGTGACATTTTTCTTTGCTTAGAATTACACCGAGAAATGTTTTATCAAACAACAATTTTTAACAAGTTTCAGTGAGTCAAAGAACTAGAAAGGATCCCTTAGAGATTATCTAGTCCAACTCTCCTACTGTACAAATGAGAAAATGGAGGCCTAGAGAAGGCAAGTCACTTTCCCCCAAGGTCATGAAACTAATTAATTACAGAGTGTGCAACAAGAACCCAAGATTCTTAATTCCCCAGTGAAACACCATTTTACATTTATGTCCACATCTACATCCATTCTTTAGGTGGAATTTTTAAAATAATTTGTCTTATTCCTTCCTGACAAATTTTCAGTGTTATTTATCTGGAAAGTTAAATCTGGCTGTTTTGCACTTGTTAATAATAATCCAAACTCCAAGACAAACCTTTCATTTTATAGAATTATTATAGCAGACTAATCAAGTAATTTGAATTATTGAATAATCAATAGAAATTTTGCAAATGTGAAACTTTTGAAAGGTATCTTCCCAAGTTATGATACTATACCACAAAATTTCACTTCATTAGATTCCTCCTGCCAACTTAAAATTTGTTGATGATTAGTACAAGATAATCTGCATGCCTACAACCTTCCTTGGATGTGACTGCCATTTCTAGGGTTTTTTCTCTGGGAGATAAGCCATGTTTTCCCATCACTCATCTTCCTACCATGGCACAGCAAATAGCATCAAAAGTTGATAAAGCAAATGTTCTGCTATGTCATTACTTCCATAGGGGTCTTCGAGTTATTAGAGCAACCATAGCAGCCAGAGCTCCTGCGGGGGAATAGAAAGAAATATCTAGGTTGGTTTTATTCTGATAAATCCGTGTACCTCTGAGCCTAGTATGGGCCAGGTCACTGTCCATCAGCCTGCATTAATTCTAGAATTACCACATTTACCTTGTAGGAGGGAACAAGCAACCAAATAAGCAACCATTCATGAAAATAAATAAAAGTACAAAATGGACCTCATTTCTTTTTGGCCCCCTTCCACTTCTGCAGCAGCAGTGGCAGAGTGTTGAGAAAGGAACCAAAGTATCTTAAGATAATAACCTTACTGGTTAGCATATGCCCACAACATAAATCTCCCCATCCCAGTGATTTCGAACCCCAGATATCATTGTACCCACTGCATTTCCCAAGCTCTACTGCCTGCTCCCTATTCCCAAACCCTTACATGTGATTTCTCCCCACAATTTACCACTCCAGATCTATCCACCCCTTCCTCAGTACTGTCCGGAATGCCTTTTTCTTTGTTCACATCCTTCATCTTCTTACACTGAGACCTGACTCCCAACTAATGAAATTGTATCCCTGTCCTCCTGTTCTACCACTGCTTATTCTTTCACTTGAACTACTTGACCCACAAGTCATGGTGGGGAAGTTGAGTTTCCTCAATTTGCTCATTTTTTATGACCTACTCCTCAACTCCACCTCAGCCACACACAGAGATGATCAAAACCCTTGATCCTACCATTACCCATAAGTTTTCTACCTTCGTGTATGGTAAATTATGAAATTATTTTATCTGATCATAATATTTAATTATTCCATTTTCTCCTCTGCCCTACAACTCCTAACCCTGTTCATCTTCACTGTGGCTGCCAACTTTCCACCCCTCAGTTCATTTTCCCAGGCCATCAGCCATATACTGGCTACACTCTCCTCCTTTCCCCCATTTTGACCCCCTTGTTTGAACCAGTTCAAATCTACACCACCCTCCCTTTCCTCCTTATCCTATCACCAGGGGTGTTCAGGGAGGACTGGCAATTCTGGTGTGAGGATTTGTTGATCCCCTTTTCAGGGCTACTCATCTACCTGTGGTGTCTACCTTCATCAAACTCTTACCTGTGGCTCTAAGAAACTGTAGCACGTGTAACGGCCACATCTCAGTAAAACATCATGGCAGACAAGGTAACCCAGGTTGATGGTAATCAACAGGCCTCAAACTCATCAGTAAGTTAGGGGGATATCTACCACAAGCATGTGGAGACTTCTCCCAACAGAATGGGCCGATAGGAACAATTTGTTCCAATGGCCATGAAGGCGGCTGAAGCAGGCACTATGGGGCACTTAGAGTTTCATTAGATATGGAAGACGCTACGGTTTTCCACAGCAAGTTGGGCTACCACCAGTTGTCTTGACTTTTATCCTATCACTGGACTTCAGTGACTCTGGAAGAGAGTGGGACTGACAACTTTGCACAACTCTGCTTCACTTAAATCCAATTCACTCATGAGTCAAGACATCACCCCGTAATGTCTTGGGTCCTCTTCAAAACAAAGGACAAACAATCCTATCACCAGTCTTGTCCTGCCAAGCCCCAGCTTTGGATTATTTCTACTGTCTGCTACCTGTGCCCCTGTTCATGTGCTGCTGAATGAAGCTGGTGAAAAATGATGAAAATATTTTAAGTCCACTACAGATTTATAGTACATAATCTCAACTGGGCCTCCACTGCAGCAAAGCAATCCTTTTACATTTCCCTAATTCATTCATTATCTCACTTATCATAAGGACATTTCCAAACCTTTTTATTCCTCCTCAAACTTATTACTTATCCCCCCCTCATCTGAGAAACTTGCCCTCACATTTCAGAGAAAAAATTGAGGTCTTCTGCCAATATTTTCTTCTTCTCCACTCCTCATCTCATATTCAGATGTGTTTCCTTACTGTCAACTCTTTCATTTTTTTTTCATGAAGAGATGGTCATTTTCTTTGCCAAGGCAAATCCTTCTACATGCACACATGATCCTAGTCCAACCCACTTTTAGTCCCGTTCAGATCACCCCCTGTATCATCTCCAGTCTCTCTAATCTTCCATCTCTTCTGATCTTCTGATTCTGGTCCTTGCTGCCAATAAGTATGTATTCCCCACCCCTACCCACCATTCTTAAAAGCCACCATTTGCATTCAGACAATCCTTGTTGTCTACTCTCCCCTTCATGTCTAAACTCCTTGAGAATATGAGCTGCAATCAGGGCTTCCACTTCCTTTCCTCTCACTCCACTTGACTGTGTTTAGTATATGGCTTCTACCTCAACATTCATTTCATTTTCTTTTCTGCAAAGTTACCAATGATCTCATAATTGCCAAATCCACTTTTTTCAGTCTTGACCTGTCCACATTCTTTGACACTGTTTGACCACCCTCTTTTCCTTGATATTCTCTCTTCTCTTTTCAGTTTTTGTGACACTGCTATCAACTACTTCTCTTCCTTCCTGGTTGTCCCCCAGGGCTCTGGCCTTTGTCTTCTTCTCTTCTCTCTCTATTCTATTTCATTGATAATCTCCTCAGCTCCCATGGATTCAGTGATCATTTCTGTGCTGATGATTCTCAGATCTATTTACCCAACTTAAACTCTTTCTTGGCCTTTACAGTCTCATATCTCCAAATGCCTACTGGATAGCTAGAAGGAGAAGTTCTGTACATATCTTAAATTCAACATGTATAAAACAGAACTCAATATCTTTCTCCCCAAACCCTTGCCTCTTTCTATCTTAAATAAATGTCATGGTTAAAAGAGACAAGAAAATTACATTATTCTTTGATAATGCAGCAATGCAATACCTAATGTATTCATCAAATGGAGCATTTTAAAATAATAGTATAGATAATGCAGTAATACCTAATATATTCACCATATCATATAGCATCTTAGTGACTCCTCACTCTTACCCCCATATCCAAATTTTTTATTAATTTTACTGAATCTCCATTTTACACTCTCTTCTCTCTTCTGACACCTTGATAAAGATCCTCATCATCTAATACGAGACCATTACAATAGCCTTCTGGTTGGATTTCCTACCTTAAGACTGCAGGCTATCATCCACTCAGTTGTCAAAGGGATATTCCTAAAAAAGCACAGGTCTTACTTTGTCTACCTCTTCAATAAACTCTAGTTTATTATCACATATTACTTTTTCTCCAGCTCCTCATGACATTTCAGACTTCTCAAAAAAAAGGAATTATGTATGAGAGATAAAGCAATTTCAACTCTCTTGACCTATGACACCAAGAACAAAGCAAGGTAAAAAGTTCCCAACCCTGACTACTCATGCTCAGTACCCTGTCTCCCACTGCCTCTCACACTTTCAGTAGCAGGGCTATATGAACCTACCCATGCATCTCCAAGAGAACTCAACAACCCAATCCCCCACCCCCACCTCAGGCTCTTCCCAGGGCCCAAAGCTCGTCCAGAGAATATAGAAACATAGGGGAAAAGAGCAGGATGTGTGTGCATGTTGTTTGTGTAAGTGGAAAGGTAAGTGGATGTCATGTGGCATTCCACTAAGCTAAAAGGAAAGAGCCTAATCTCTAGGTGAGGCTACTTCTGTCCCTCCATAAGTCACTTGGGGCACAGACCCAGGCTTGTGAAATGTGAATTACCAGCATGGGAGGAGGCTGAGATAAAATCCAGCCCCCAGGGGAACTGCCATCAAAAGAGAGAGTCAGAAAGTGATCAAAGAAAAAGGCTGAAATTTATCAAAGAGCTGGGGAAGAAGAAAACTCAATGACCTAGAGCATAAGCAGATAAACCAATAGGAAAGATAATAGTAACAGAAGGGAAAATGACCTGTAGATCAGGGGAAAGAGTTCACATATCTGAACAAATATTTCAAGACAAAGAAAAATTAATCAACAACTGAGGAAGGAGAGGACCCTGTGGATTTTGAAACAATTTTCAGGATGTTCCTGAATAATTTAAAAGCGAAATAAGAATTTTGAAAACAGAATTTATTACTTGCATAGCAGAAATAATTGACAGAATAGAAAAACTTGAATCCAGAGTGATGTCTCTCTGATAAAACAAAATAGAAAATAACTGACTGGGAATGCAAATTCATAAAAGTGGAGGGCTGTCTGAAAAAGGAGAAACAAAAAGCAACAACATTAAATCAAAGCAAGATCTCCATACCAGCAAAACATTGATCTTGAAAACATGATGCTTAGAAATATTTTAAAGATTATAGAGCTCCAGAGAACATGACATATCCAAAAACCTGAACAACATAATGAAAGGAACAATACAAAGAAACTTCCCAGAACTTCTAAACACACACACACACACACACACACACACACACACACAGAGTGTCAATTGAAAGATTTTACCTCTTTGCCTCCAGGAAAAATAAAATAACACCTTATGCTGCAAATTCCCAATACCCAGAGTGGTTAATTTTAATAATTCCACTGACAAACAAGAGGTTCTGTATGCTACCAGGGCTTTGAATCCCAAAAAGAACATTTTTGTATTTTCTTCAGGAGGCATTAGAAAGCTACTGAAGTTTATTGAGTAGATGATGACAAGATCAAACTTGCTTTTTAGGAAAATCACTTTAGTGTCTGAATGGAAGATGAATTGTAATGGGGAGAGAACTTGAGGCAGACACACTAAGCAGGGTAGTGAAATAATCCAGATATGAGATGATCAGGACCAGAACTTAGAGTGGTGGCACTGTCAGAGGAGATAAGGGGGTATGGAGGAGAAATGTAACAAACATGAAATGGGCAGACCTTGGCAACAGATTACATATGGGGGATAAAAGATAGTAAGGAGGGCAGCTAGATGGCATAGTAGATAGAGCACTGTCCCTGGAGTCAGGAGGACCTGAGTTCAAATCTGGCATCAGACATTTGACACTAGCTGTGTGACCCTGGGCAAGTCACTTAACACTAATTGCCTCCCTCCCACCCCCGAAAAAATAAAATTAAAAAAAAAAAGAATCCAGCATGACTCCTAGGTTTTGAGCCTGAAGGACTGTGAGGTTGGTGATGTCCTCTACAATAATAGGAAAGTGGCAGTGGAGAGGTTTTAGGGGAAAAAATGAGCTGTTTTAGATGTTCAAGATGTCTACTGGACATCCAGTTTGAGATGTCTGAAAGGCAACTGAAGATGTGATATTGGAGGCCAGTAGAGAGTTGGAGCCAGCTAGGTAGATTTAAGAGTCATCAACGTAGAGATGATAATCTAGTTGTTGGATGCTGATGAGATCACCAAATGAGATAGTATAGAGGGAGAAAAGAAGAGGGTCCAGAACAGAACCCTGAGGGACACCTGGGGAAGAGTGGGATTAGACCTTTTAAGTTATAGAGTACCAGCATTGAAAATTTGTCTTTTCTTTCACCACTTTTTTGTAAAGAAGGGATTGGAAGACAAAGAAGGGAAAAATGTATGTAGCAAACTTTGATGGAAGGAAAAGCACAACTAACAATCATAACCATTAGTGTTAATGGGATGAACTCTCCTATGAAATAAGTGAAAATAATAGAATAGATTAGAAAGCAAAATCTAATATGTTGTTTATACAGTGAAATAAATGATTCACACAACATTCAAATTAGGGGTTGTAACAATTTATTTTGACTCAGTCATCTTCAAAACTTCAGATGTGGTGCTCATGAACTCAGACAAGATGACAGAAGTAAATGTCATGGTTAAAAGAGATAAGAAGAGTACATTATTCTTCGATAATGCAGCAATACAATACCTAATATATTCATCAAATGGAGCATTTTTAAGTAATAGTATAGATAATGCAATAATACCTAATATATTCACCAAATCATACAGCATCTATGGAAATGTCAACTGAACTACAAGAAAAAATAGACAATAGATAATAATAATAATAATAGTTGGAGACCTAAACATGCTCCTTTCAACATCTTGACAAATCTAAGAAAAAGATAAACAATAAAGAAGTTAAGATTGGAATAGAAGTTTAGAAATGTTAGAAATAATATATCTCTGAAAGTTACTGGATAGGAATCAAAACAAGTATATGTATTTTTTCATATGTACATGGCATCTTTATAAAAATAGACCATGAAGAGAGTATAAAAACTCATAAATGCAGGAAAGTAGAAATATTCATCATATTCATTATTAATCCAATGCAATAAAAAATATAATCAATAAGGGGCATTTGTAGAATGGAATTCAGAATTAAATAGAAAATAAATTTTAATTCTAAAGAATTGTTGGATCAACAAACAAATTGTAGGAATAATAAATAATAAAACAGTGAGATAATATGCTGAAACTTTGGAGTTATAGTCAAACTTTCATTAGCTGAAAGTTTAGATCCTTGAACACTTTCATCAACAAAGAGAGAACAATTTAGTTCATTGGGCATGTGACTAAAAACATAATAAAAAAAAACAATAATAGAAATTCTGAAAAGTAAAAGAAAAAATAGAAAACACCATCAGATTGACAAATAAAACTAGGAGCCAGTTGCTTTAAAAAAACTAATAAAATAAACAAGCTTTTAACTAAATTAATCTTCCTACAAAAGAGGAAAACCCTACTCTCCCCTCCCAAAAAAGAATTTGCAACAGATGAAGAAATAAAATAAATGATTAGAAACTATCTTGCCCAATTATGTGCCTGCATAACTGGTAAGTTAAATCGATGACTTTTCAAAAAATAATGGAATAAGAAATAGAGTTTAGATAACCCAATCTCAGAAAAGGAAATTTGATAAGCCATCAAAACAAAGAGGTAAAAAATAATAATAAAAAAAAACAGATCAGATGGTTTTTCAAGTAAATTCTATCAAACATTAAAAAAAAATTCCGGTGTTACATAAATTGTTTGCAAAAATAGCAAATGAGATCTGACCTAATTCTTTCTATGAAACAAATATGTTCTTGATAGCTAAACCAGAAAGAGACAAAACAAAGAAAATGATGCAAAGTCATAAATAAATAACACATTAGCAAAGAGATTACAGCAATATATCAAAAAGATTATATACTGTAGCAAGGCTGAATTTATACTAGGAATGTAGGGTTGGTTCGGTATTAGAAGAATCTTAAACTTAATTATTAAAAATGATCAGGATTACATGATGTTCAGCAGAACAAATTAGGTAAATAAGATCTAGAATCAAAGATAATTTTGTAGTGTTTGATTAATCTAAGACACAGTACTAGGTTAAGAACTAAATTTGACCAAAAACTATTGGGGAAAGTTAGTTAAATATTTCAGAAAAAAATTGGTCTTAGACCAAAATCCCCTAGATTTCTAATGCTCTCCTTCTAAAACTAACAAGTATTTAACGCTTTGTATTTATTCCCTTTATATTTATTTTGTATATACTTCTATACCTCATCTATTCCGTTAAACATAAATTTTTTGTGAGTAGGAATTATTTCTTTTGTTATATTTGTGTCCTTTGTACCTAATATAGTACCTGGCACATACTAGTTGCTTAAAGAAGGCTTGTTGATTGATTTCACACCAGATGCCACAATAACCACCAAATGGATTTGTGACATAGATATAAAAAGTCCTATCTTATAAAAATTAGAAGAAAAGAGAAACTAATGCCTTTTACAACTATGGATACAGGATGCATTTTAAGTGGACGATATTGATTACATAAAGTTGGAAAGTTTTTGCACAGAAAAAGTCAATGCAATTAGAAGGGAAACAGTCAACTGAAAAAAAAATTTGCATCAAATATAAATAGAATTTGAATTTTTAAGGAATAAGAGCCATTTCCCAATAGATAAATGATTAAAGGCTGTGAATAGGCAATTATCAAAAGAAAACATGCATGTCATCAATAAACAACATGTGAAAAATGCTTCAAATCAGCAATAAGAGAAATAGAAGTTAATACTACTAAATTTATATAAATTTAAATTATAAAATACTACTAAAATTTTACTTCACACCCTTCATATTAGCAAAGACAACAAAAAGAGAAAATGATGATTGTTGGCAGGAATTTTGAGAGGATGGAAACATTATTTCACTGTTGGGATTATGATCTAAACGTTCTGGAAAGCAGTTCCAAACTATACCCCAAAAGTTGGCAAACTTTTCACTCAGTCTTAGCATTACTGGATACATACTCTAAAGATAATTAGGAAAGGGCTTTTATGTACAAAATAATATTTATAGCAGCATATTTTGTAAAAAAAAAAACTGGAAACAAAGTAGTATCCATCAATTGGGGAATGGATAGCTAAACAAATGATGATATATAAATGTGATGGAATATAATTAAGTCATAAGAAATCATAAAAGAGACAAATTCAGAGAAACCTGGGAAAGTTTTTATGAACTGACATAGAACAAAGTGAGCAGAACCAAGAGAACAGTATTGGCAATGACCAAAATGTTAAAGGAAGACAACTTTAAAGGACTTGAAAACTCCAGTGAATAGATTGACCAATCATGATTTCAGAAGGCTTCTGATGAAACTTGCTGCCTGCATCTTGGTAATGTGAAATATAGACTATAGGTACAGAATAGGCATACATTATTAAAACATGACCACTATGACACCAATTTGTTTCATCTGACTATACTTTTTTCAATAGGAGAACTTTTATTTAGTATGAGTGGAGGGTGCTAATTGTGACTGCTAGTACTAGTGATACAAAAAAACCAAAAGAGCTTCAATGAAACTATTAAAAAATATACAGAGGATACTGTTAAGGTGGGTAGTTTGGATTACTATTATGTTAAATTTAACATATTCTTTAAAAACTAAGAATCACAATTCCATATAGACCTCTTTTTTGTTTCTTTGCACATGGAAATGTTCAGGTCTGTTAATAATTAATGAGTTCATAATAAAATATTTAAATTATGACATACTCTCATACTAAGTGATTTTGATGCAAAGGTGGTGGGAAAAGGTGAAAGCGAAAGGGAATCATGATAATTGTATGGTTTAGGAAAAAGTAATAATGAGAAAAATATACAGCAGATTAACACTAAACTATTTTAAACAAGTAAAGAACAATGAAAAATGAGAAATAGCAAACATGATAGCAAAACTAATTGTAACAATTTCATATAGAAATTTGATCAGCATAAATCAGTTGCCACAAAGAGACCAAAAGTGCCCGGAAAGCATCCTAGAAAACATCTGACTTTGTTGACAAATGGTAAGAGATGGCTAACAAGGGCAACTCTAGGTTGGAATATAAACTCATTTGTAAATTCTTATGAAGGATGATGGAATGATAATGAGTGATATCATTTCATAAAGCAGAGAGAAGCAGCAAAAATCATTTTTTAAAAAACCCTAGCAAGATAACCAACTATGTAGTCATCCCAAAAGCATTCAAAGATTAAACTGGAAGGACAACAAAAAGGAAAATGGGAGGAAATGTAATAGCTCTTCTCCATTAAAGACTAGAGAATCTCTGCAGTAGGATCCTAATATCCTGAATGCTTTTATGTAAGAGGTAGGAATCACACTAAAGAGAATTAAAAGATGAGAGAAAAGCAGCTGGACTGGATCAGGAATATATAGGAGAGAAGTTTAATAAAGGTAATAAAATTGTGAGACCGTTGAGGCATTAATATAACAGGTAACCTCTAAGAGGTAAAGACACTAAAGGCATGAAAACATTTCATATCTTATTGAGCTCTCCCCAAAAAAGTCAACTCAGAGAATTTCAGTACCTCCCATCCTACATACTTACTCTCTCAATCAGCATAAAAATCTTTATGTGAACCACCAATACATAAATCAGGGACAATCCTGGAAAAGCAAAGTAGGGAACAAGCAGACTTTAAGAAGTGATATTCAGAATTAACCAAAATTTGTTGAGAATATTAATATACAACTACTCTTATCATTTATTGATCATAAAAATATGTAGATTCACAAGTCAGAACACTATGTCTTTCTAGCCATACATCTAAATCATTGAAGTTTCCAAATAATCCCATTCAGTGCTCAGATGTTCATAACTTGGTGAGGCATAAAACAAGGAGATGTATTCTTGCCAAAAGCATTCAGCAATGTGTTGGAGAATATCCATCAGTTCAAGAATATTGGGGCAGCTAGGTGGCACAGTGAGTAGAGCACCGGCCCTGGAGTCAGGAGGACCTGAGTTCAAATTCGGCCTCAGACTCTTGACATACTTACTAACTGTGTGAACTTGGGCAAGTCACTTAACCCCAATTGCCCTGCATTCCCCCCTCCAAAAAGAGAATATCCCGCAAAGTTCAAGACAGATTCTCTGTAGGTCATTAAGTCATTCAGATCTTGTTTGTGGATGATATGACTGCATCAGTCTTTGGAATGTTTCATAGCCTCTTGGAAGAGATATTATTACTCAAAGGAATTTGGCCCATCCCTGCACAGAGGAAACACCACAGAGGATAGCAAATGTCTGTTTCCCAAAACATGCATTGGGTGGATACCCTGTAAAGATTGTCCATTAGTATGTTTACCTGGGCACAAAAGATGGACAGTGTGTTAGGCCCAGAGGTGAATGAGAGGAGAATGGGCTGGATTGCCTTTTGAAAATTGCAAGGCCCCTTTAATGACTTGAATGGAGGAAATAAGTCAAATACAATTAATGCAATACTATTCCAGTATAACATACATGTGATTATAATAAAATCAGAGTATGATAAGTGTATTAGAGAGCTCTAATAGTGGCATGAGAGTTCTGAGAAGGCAAAAGTTATTTCTAGGTATGGATAAACAGGTCAGAGGACGATTCATAGAGGGAGGTGCACCTGATATGGGCCTTGAAGGAAGGGTAGGATTGTGACAGGTGGAAATGTGGGGAGAATTCATCCAAAGCATGGGGGACAAGGTAAACATGGAAATGGGAGTGGAAACAACAAAAATAAGGAAATAAGTAGTTCAATTTGCCTCCAAAGTGTGCAAAAGGGAGTGAATGGTAGGTTAGATTCAGTTTGCTGGGGCTAAGAAATAGTCTTTTAACAAGGGAGGGCCTAACTAGGTAGGGGAGTATATATTCAAAAATTAATACAATATTCTAAAAAAGGAATCAATTAAAATTTTATAAAAAACAAAATGCAGGCAAGTACAGGCAATTTTGGGAGAAAGAAAATTATGGTTTTAGACATGTTAAGATTGAGGTCCTAGTGTAATATACAAATCAAGATAGCCTGCAGACAATTAGAAATGTAGGACCGAGCTCAAGACCAGAGATAACAGATTTGGAAGTCATTTGCTAAATTTGATGGACTTTTTCTCACTCCTCATAATACTTTCGCCATCTCCACTTGGACACTTTTCTCCTATGGATCTCTTCTGGTTCTTGTCCCAATTGTACTACCCCTCCTTAATCTCCTTCACTGGCTCATTGGTAGTCTTTCTACCACTGCAGAATGGATATCCTGTAAGAATGATCTAGGACGACTCATCTTCTCCCCTGACATTCTCTCTGTTGGTTGGTTATCTCACTTTCTATAGCTTTAAATGTAACTTCTATGTAAAGGAACCCTAAATCTTTGTATCCAGTTTCAGTCTCTGTACCTATCTCTAGTCATCTATTTTCAACTGTCTGTACACCTCTCCCTACTGTCCTTCTGGCACTTCAAACTATAAATTCCCAAAATTGAACTTATCATCTGCTCCCCTTCCTAATCTCCCTATTGAGGCTTTCGCCATCCTCCTACTCCAGGGGAACCTGTGACCTTGAGGCAAGGTGAGGCCTTTTGACTGAATCCAAGTTTTTTAGAACACATCCTTTCATTAAAGGAGGAAGGCCACATGTGTCCTCAAGACCGCAGGTTCTCTGACCCTGTCCTAGTCAATCAAGTTCATAGTTTGTACTCTTTTTAGAACTAAATTTTATTTTTTATTATTAATCTAATACTCATTAACAAACAACACAAATATTTCAATATACAAAGAATAAGAATGAAGCTTGTAGAGTAAGTGGAACTTTTGTTATAAAGAGTTTTTTTTTTAGTTAACATATCTAAATAGATATAATTTAATAAGATAGTAACATAACATTTCTATGCCCCCTTGTGTTTTCTCATGTATGCATTTTTGAAAATTGAGTCACTTTTTGTTTGTCATTACTCACTAACCTACCCCACTCTAATCTCCCATCCATAAAAGCCATTAAAAAAAAATCTGTATGGTCCGGCAAAATAAATCAACAATTTGGCCTTGTCTGAGATTGAATATCTGTCTGCATTTCTATTCCCTTATCTTTCTGTGAAGAGGTGGGAAGAATGTTTCAACAGTTATTTTTTAATTTTTTTTTTATTTAATCTATTTAGTTTTCAGCATTGATTTTCACAAGAGTTTGAATTACAACTTTTCTCCCCATTTCTACCCTCCCCCCCTCCAAGATGGCCTATATTCTGGCTGTCCTGTTCCCGAGTCAGCCTTCCCTTCTGTCACCCCACTCCCCTCTCGTCCCCTTTACCCTTCCTTTCTTGTAGAGCAAGATAAATTTCTATGCCCCCTTGCCTGTGTATCTTATTTTCTAGTTGCATGCAAAAACTTTTTTGTTTTTGTTTTTGAACATCTATTTTTTAAAACTTTGAGTTCCAAATTCTCTCCCCTCTTCCCTTCCCACCCACCCTCCCTAAGAAGTCAAGCAATTCAACATGGGCCACGTGCATATCATTATGTATAACCCTTCCACAAAACTCATGTTGTGGAAGACTAACTATATTTTGCTT
>CM053622.1:504981498-505009532 GCA_028646595.1 Phalanger gymnotis
GTCCGTGCTGCCCATGCTGTGCTCTGCTCTGCTCCCAGCTCTGGGTGAAAGACCTCACTCAGCAACCATCCAGGCTGTCCTGGGCTGGAGCCCTGCTTCCCTCTGCTATTTTGTGTGTCCTGCAGCTCTAGAATTGGTTCAGAGCCATTTTTTTTATAGGTTTTTAGAGGGACTTGGCAAGGAGCTCATGCCAGTCCTTGCTTTCCAGCTGCCATCTTGGCTCCGCCCCCCTCAACAGTTTGTTTAAAAGTCACTATTACTTGCTTCTTTGATCAGAGTTCTGAGTTCTTTCAGAGTTGTTTTTCTTCATATTATTGTTATTGTTGCCATTGTATGAATTACCCTGGTTCTGCTTATTTTATCCTGCATCAGTTCGTAAAAGTTGTTCCTAGTTTCTATGAAGCCATTCCTTTCATTATTTTTAATGGTACAATAATATTATGCTGCACTCATTTAAAACAACTTGTTCCACCATTCACAGACACTTACTTTGTTTCTAGTTCTTTGCTATGACAAAAAAGTGATTCCAAAGTTATAGATACAAACAAAAATATTTATAAGTTTGGAATTTTTATTGATTCTTCCCTTTCTTATCCATTCAGTTGCTCGTTCCTGACAATTCTAATTCTGAGTCTTCCTTCTTTATCTCTACTCTCTCTACCCTCCCTTAAACTCCAAGAGCTTCTCACCTGAACTACTATAATACTCTTCTAATTGGTCTTCCTACCTCTTGAGTGGTCTTCCACTCATCCTTGACATTCATATCAAAATGACTTTCCTAATGTGGAGAATACAGGAACCCAGATGTAGAATCACAGAGGACTTGATTTACACAGAAAGAGGTTATGAACCCCTGGCTCTAGAGCCTGGCATATTACCCGCACATATAGGGCATCTGTGCATACCAAATGCTTCAATGTTATGTTGAGATTGAAAACAATCTATATAGAGGTGACAATTAAAGCCATAGATATCACCAAAGAAGATGTTTTAATACTTTCTTAGCCTTTTTTACCCATACTGTTCCCCTTTGTGTACTTGATGACCAGATATCTATTAGTGTTCTTCAGGACAGACTGCTAGAAACCGGAGAGTAAGGAGACAAGTAAAATGGCTATTTTAATAATTCGGTCTGTAGTTATTGGAGATCAGTCAGGTCTAGGGTAGTGACAAGAGGAATAGAAAAGAACCGATGATTTGCTCTCTCCTTGGTGACGTCTTCTGCTTATATATGTTCAGTTACAGTCTCTATGTAGATGACTCTCAAATCTTAATCTCTCTCTTGAATACCATTTTTCCATCTCCAGCAGCTTGTTGGTCATCCTCACTTAACCTCTTTGAACTTTAGTTCTTCATTTGAAAAATCAGGGAATTTAGACTAGATGACCTCTAATATCCCTTTCAGCTCTAAGTCTTCTTATGATCATAGGCTCTCAATCTAAATATCCTACCAGCATCTCAAATTCATCCTGTTCAAAACTGAACTTTCTA
The DNA here is from genome assembly GCA_028646595.1 of Phalanger gymnotis. NCBI lineage: Eukaryota > Metazoa > Chordata > Mammalia > Diprotodontia > Phalangeridae > Phalanger > Phalanger gymnotis. The sequence continues at coordinate 504,982,990 of CM053622.1, forward strand.
TCTTCCCTTTCCTAATCTTCTCTTCCTAATTTCCCTTGTTTCTATTGAAGGGACTAGCATCCCTATCATGCATGTTTGTAACTTTGAAGTCATACTAGAACCTTTTCCTTTCCATAGCCTCAGTCCCCCGAACCCCATATCCATCCAATCAGTTACCAAGTCCTACCAATACTATCTCCACAACGTTTCTTATATTAATCCATCTCTTCCTATCCATACTTTCACATTGCTGACTATAGAAATAGCTTCTTAACCGTTTTCCTGCCTCTCACCTCTCCTCTTTAATATCCTTCTCACAGCTGCCAAAATAATATTCCTAATGCAAAATTCTGTGTTATTTCTCTTCTCAACATGAAACTTTCAGTGGCTTTGTGTTGCTTCCAGGATAAAGTCCCTGCTCCTCCACCAAGGATTTAGACCTTTTCAGGTCTATTACTCCCTCCATACACTTTGTGTTTCAGCCAACTTGGACTATTGTCTGTTCCACAAAGTTGACATGCATTGGACACAAGCCATCCCTCTGTACTTGAATATACTCCTTGTCTCTATCTTTTGGTCTCTTCCCTTTTTGCCTCTGTTCAAATGCCAATTCACCATTAAGCCTTTCTTGATTCCCCTCCATTTTTGGTGCTCTGTCCTTGGATATTCCTAAAAGATTTTGTCTAATCTTTTCCTTTCCTCTTTCATGTCACATCCTTTATTATATTTATTTATATACATATTGTATCTCTACAGCAAATATTAACTCCTTAAGGGTAATTTGCCTTTTTTTAATCTCCAGGAGTAAGTAGCACAATGCCTTGTATGTAGTAGAAACTTAAATAAATATTGAATTGAACTCAATTAGAAGTCTGACAGAAACCTATCAACTTTGGCCCTTCTTATATGTGTATCAGGAAGTAAATTTAAGTCTGGAAATTAAAGTTTGTGGTCTATTACTTAAGTGACAGTTCTGCTAGGATTTATATAAATTACGATCCTCCTCATTTTTTACAAATGAGATAGGGTTACTTTTGGTTCCAAAGAAAATGGTTGAAATGGGGAAACTGATCAGCTTCTTCTCTTCATTTTATTGCCTACATTTAGTAGCAATTCCTTTAAAGAAGTGATTTGGTGATAAATTAGCTTTCATATTCAGGGAAGAAAGAATGGACCATGCACAAAGAACTCATCCTAAAGAAATTTATTAAAGAATAGTCTTTGTCACTAGCCAAGATCTATAGGAGGATGGAGATAGGATGGGATGTTTCTGAGGTGTTTCGATTTGTGTCTTCACCAGCTGCTTGGGCAGGCCAGATTGTGTTTCCATATCATCTAATGAGGGGGTAACTCCTGAAGATCTCAGGAGGGCTGAAGCACCCCAAGTGAGTTGCCAGTATTGGTATGTTATGACAAAAATGGCTCACCAGGTTTCTCTTTTTATACAGAAAAGGTCCCATTGTTGATACCATCAGTCATGTTTCAATTTTTAGTCATTTTAGAGATGCTAGGTCCATGATTGACTGTACAGAATAGCAGGTTTATGATCAGAAAACATCCCTCAATTCTTGTTTATGATGCAGGAGTCTATACTAGGAAATAGGATGCTATAAAAAACATTTCACTTTTTTGTTGAGATGAACATTATCACAATTTTGGAAAGAGTAGAGATCTTCCCAGAGTTTTTCCCAGTGAGACAGAATAGAAAAATTGAAAATTAACTTATATAGGTGAATGGAAAACAAACACAAAATCCTTAGGAATTGACTTTTAATGAAGAAGTTCTTAACTTCGATTTCATGAACTTGTTTTCTTAACATTTTGATAACTATTTCAATATAATTGGTTTCCTTTGTAATTTAGAATCTTTTATATTTTGTTTTGTGCATTTAAAAGTATCAGCTCTGTCAAAGGCCATCTTTCTTCTCTGTATACAGTTTTGTTTGGTGATTGTACCAGCTTCCATTAATTCAGAAATTATCTCTAAATTAATGATTCTCAAATCTACTTATCCAGCCCTACCCTCTTTTCTGATAGACTTGCATTTTCAGCTGCCTATTATACATTTCAAACTGGACGTCCCATTGACATCTTAAACTCAGCATACCAAAATCAAAATGAAATCAAACAAATCAAACATGATTTCTTCATCTTTACCCCCAAACCCTCCTTTCTTTCCTAACTTTCCTGTTACCATCAGGGTGTAATACCACCACTCCTAATCACCTAAGCTCTTAACCCTAGGTGCCATCATCAACTCCTCTCTCTCACTCCCCATCTATAATCTGTTGATTCTGCCTTTATAACATCTTTGATATGCTCCCCTGTTTTTCTCTTCTGACAATGCTATCACCCTGGTTCAGACGTTATTACTTCACATCTTGACTATTGCAGTAGCCTGCTGGTTGGTGTCCTTGCCACAGATCTCTCCTCAACATGGACAGTCTTCTACTCAGATGCCAAAGTGGTATTCCTAAAGCACAGGTCTTACCTTTTCCTCCCCACTCCCTTCCCCTCAGTAAACTACCAGTCACTTCCAGGATCAAATATAAAAATCCTCTATTTGGTATTTCAAGTCCTGCATAACCTGCCCCTTCTAGTCTTAACCCTACCCCATAATCTCTGACCTAGTGATACTGGCTTCTTTGTTATTCCTCAAACAAGATACCCTGTCACCTGACTCTGGATATTATCATAGTCTATTGCCTATCCCTTCAATTCTCTTCCTCCTTATTTCTACCTCCTGGCTTCCCTAGCTTCCTGGCTTTCCTACTTCCTTTAAGTAAGTTCTAGCTAAAATCCCACCTTTTACAGGAAGCCTTTCCCAGTCTCCCTTAATGTTGATTATCTCCAATTTATCCTGCATATATATTTATATTATATATAACATATGTGTGTGTGTGTGTGTGTGTGTGTGTGTGTGTGTGTGTGTGATTTCCACAAGGGGCAGCTAGTTGGTGCAATAGATAGAATGCCAGCCTTGAAGTCAGGAGGACCTAACTTCAAATCAGTTCAAATCCAGCCTCAGACACATACTAGCTGTGTGACCCTGGCCAAGTCACTTAACCCTGTCTGCCTCTGTTTTCTCACCTGTAAAATGAGCTGGAGAAGGAAATGGCAAACCACTCTAGTATTCTTGCCAAGAAAACCCCAAATGGGGTCACAAACAGTTGCAAGGACTAAAATGAATGAACAGGAGCAACATTTGTTATCTGAACCTACTTGTTTACATGTTATCTTTTCGACTAGACTATGACATCCTTGAGATTAGTCATCTTTTGTCCTTGTTAGCATCCCCAGTGCTTAGCACAGTGCATGATGCATAATAGTTATTTAATAAATGTTTACTGACTAACATTAGCCTGAGAAGGAATCCACTGGCTTCACAAGACTGGCAAATGAGTCTGTGAAACACAAAAACATTTAAGAACCCCTTTTTGATTGCCAAGGAAAACTATCTCAGTGCATGCTCCTTGGGAGAGGACAGTAGAGCCTTTGATCTTAAGTTTACATTTTTGCTTTTTATATGAATGAAGATGGGGGCAAGGGGTTGCAGGAGAATTTGGGAATTTTAATGTTAGGGAGCAAAGGCCTCAATGTCAATATAGCCACATGTGGATGTGTATACATGCATTCATTCACTAACAAACAATGTAATTTTATTTACAGTTATAAAAATCCTAAACAGCAAGAATATCCTTATATATACCCAAAAATGTGATTATCAAACTATAAATTCGACATTCTGGGAATGTATCGTAGCAGTCACAGTTCTTCTACACCAGCAGACATTTACAGATTCTAAAGTGAATCAGCGATGAGATAGTTATTGCTATTTTTCACATCACAATTTGTTAAACCAGCTGCTCCTCATCCTGTTACTCTGAAATTCAATGTATCTTTCTATTACAGGGATCAAAGATTTCATGTGTGAGTTGTGTGGAAAGACTTTTAGTGAGAGAAACACAATGGAGACCCATAAGCTTATTCACACAGGTAAATATCATTCTATAACATTTCTAATGGAAAACAGTATATTCTTTTCTGAACAAAAAAACAGGCAATATTGTTTATTATTCATGATATATTAGAATACATTAGGATTATATTATATAGTGTGCATGTTAAATAAGAAAACAATTTATCATCCACCTTTGTTTTTAAATCTTCCCCATATTTATGTACTAGCATCATAATACTGCATCTTATTACAGTGAAAGAAAAAGGTCTAAATATCTTTTGGGTTTTTTTTTTTCCTTACACATAGTCCGATTTTTAGTTTTACTGACTTGTGGTAATGACCATGACTGAGTAAGCTCTTGTTTCAAAAGCTACCAGTCTGTCTTTGCTTTTTCTAGGCTTTCTCCCAGACAACTGCCAGAATTATCTTCCTAATGCACAGGTCCAACTCTGTCACTAGTCCCTCAGTCAAAAACCTGCTGAGACCCCTAGAGACAAGATTGACATTTAAGGCTGTCTGCAGTCTGTCTTCAACTTATCATTTGACTTTATTTTATGTTATATCTCTGAATTCCAGTCAAAATAGCTGTTTCCTGAGTCTGTCTTGTACTTTCTCACATCTATGCTTGTGCAGGCTGGAACATACTCCTTCATCTTGTCCTATTTTTATTCCTTCCATTAAAGACCAGATCAGATAACCATAAAGTCTTCCCTTATTCTCAAGTTTTCTTTCTACCCACTCCCTCACTTCACTCCCCCCGCCCAAGGATCTTTCCAACCTCACATTTTCCTAGGGCCTTGACTTCTCACTTGCCCTGTCACATTCCACCTTAGTAATGTGTGTTCATGTTGTATTTCCAACTCTTGCCCACCCCAACACCCACCCCTATTAGATTATTAGGTGCTCGAAGGCATGAACTGTCATTTCATTTTCATGTACCTAGCAATTATCCAGTGTTAGTAGGCACTTTATTTAATGTAATTTTCATTGCATTGTGGTCAGAAAAAAAATAAATTTAATATTTCTTCTTTTCTGCATTTGTTTATGAAGTTGTTATGCCTTAATATATGGTCAACTTTTGTGAAGGTGCCATGCAGAGCTAAAAATTAGCTATACTCCCTTCTATTCCCACTTAATGTTTGTAAGAAGTCTATTGTATCTTTTCTGAAATTCTATTCATTTCATTTATTTCTTGTTTATTTTATGGTTAGATTTATCTAGCTCTGAGAGGGGTCAATTGAGGTCCCCTACAATTATGATTTTACCATTTATTTTCTCCTGTAACTCATTTAATTTTTTCTTATAAGAATTTGGATGCAATGCCATTTAGTACATATATGTTCGGTATTGATATTAATTCATTGTCTGTAGAACCTTTTAACAAAATGTAGTTTTTCTGATTATCTCTTTTAATTAGATTTGTTTTTGCTTTTGCTTTGTTTGAGATCATGATTGTTACTTTAACCTTTTGTACTTCACCTGAAGTATAATAGATTTTGCTCCAAGCTCTTTATTTTAACTCTTATGTATATCTTTCTGTTTCAAGTGTATTTCTTGTAAACAACATATTGTTGGGTTCTAGTTTCTAATACATGGTACTATCCTGTTGTTTAACAGGTACTTAATAAATGTTTGCTGAATTTTAGAATTGGTTTGAATTTTGCCTTATTCTGTTGTATCAGTACACTAATCGTATCTGTAACTGTATTTTATTTAAATTTTTTTCCTTATAAAGTGGGAAAACAATGGACCTGCTCTGTGTGTCACAAAAAGTATGTCACAGAGTACATGCTTCAAAAACACATTCAACTAACTCATGACAAAGTAGAAGCTCAGAGTTGTCAGTTATGTGGAACAAAAGTTTCAACCAGGGCTTCAATGAGTCGGCACATGAGGCGCAAGCACCCAGAGGTAAGTTACCATTTGCCAGTATAGTGTTTGGTGGTGGTAACAGATTATACATGGACCTCCCTCCGTAGGAACATAATTTTGGCAAAGATCCTTAGCCTAAAGGACTTACAATCCTAGCACTGTGCTTAAAGTAAGGACTTGCTGAATAGAATTTGGTATAATGTAGTACTTTTACAACTTGAGTTGCACTTTCAAAGCATTCTTTTAGGTAATCATGTTGTTCAGTCATTTAGTCACGTCCAACTCTTCATGACCTCGTGGACCATACAGTCCATGGATTTTCTTGGCAAAGATACTGGAGTGGTTTGCCATTTCCTTCTCTAATGGATTAAAGCAAGCAGAAGTTAGGTGATTTACTTGCCCAGGGTCACACAACTAGTAAGTGTCCGTATTTGAACTTAGGTCTTTCTACCTCTAGGCCCAGCACTCTAGCCACCTAGCTGCCTCCTTAGCAGAGGTTAAATGACTTCCCCAAGGTCACATAGCTAATAAGTATCTGAGGCCAGATCTGAACTCCATAATCATATTATTAGGTTATAAATGTCTATGCATTTATTATTCAATATTTGTTAATTTTAATCCAGTTTCCATATTAAAAATAACTGTCCACTTCACAGATTTCTAAGTAGTTAATCTGACTTTGTAATCGTTATTTATTAGGATGATAAAACCCACTTAATATACCACTTTTTCAGATCAGCATTATTGCTTTTACTTCTACTGAGTTAAGACAATTTTGCCTCCATGCTATTTTACTAATTATTAAGCCTATAATTTGTTTTATGCTCAGAAAATAATTAAGTAAGAGAATAGTAGACCAAATAGTTAAAGAACTCTCTGGTTTGAGGTCAGGTTTTGAGAGGAATCAAGCAGTGGTTTTTATTTCGCCACCTAATATAATGTTTTTTTTTCATACATCCAGAACTTAATGGATGAAGAAATGAAGGTAGAAGGTAAAAGAGAATTTGGCTACATGCTAGTTATTATTATTAGTGATAGCATATCTGATTTTTGTGAATTTAATATTTTAAGTACACTGAACAATTCACTATTTCTTTTTTAGTTTTTTTTTTATTCTGAATATAATAGCCAAAAAAATTTCCATATACTAAGTAGAACATAAAAAGAGATGATTATATTTGAAAATATGAATTTCTATCACATGCAACTTGTTTTTTAAAACACATATTGTAACAAATTCAGCATATTACTTTCAGAACTTTCCACATAGTTGTCTATTTCCTTCTAAACTTTTATATGTTCTCTTCTGTGCATTTTAAAAAATGTTCAAGTGAAACTCTTTTCTTTCTTTTTTATTTTGTCAACCCTATCAATGGCTTTCCTTCCCTTCCTTCTCCAGCTCTTCTCCTCCAAATATAAAATGGAAAACACAATCCTCATAACAGATAAGCATAATCAGGCAAAATGAATCCACACATTTGCAATAGCCAAAAATGTGTGTCTAATTATGTTGCTTGAACCCTCCTGTTAGGAGGTAGGCAACATGCTTTCTTTGCAGTCCTTTAGAGTCATGGCTGTGCATCATACTGATCAAAATTCTTAAATCTTTGAAAGTTTTTTTTCCTTTAAATATGACATTGTTACTGCATAAAATGTTCTCTTGGTTCTGAACAAGTATAAATTTATGTAGTTCTTCCCAGCTTTCTCTGAAAACATTCCCTTCATTATTTCTTGTGGTTCAATAATGTTCCATTCCATACACATGCCATTATTTATTCATCCATTTCTCAACTGAGTAGTGCTTTGTTTCCAGTTTTTTGCCACAATAAAAAAAGAGCTGATATGAATATTTTGGGGCATAGAGTTCTTTCCTTTTTCTTGGATCTTTAAGAGTATAGGTCTAATGGGTCAAAAGGTTTGCAGTTTAGTGACTTTTGAGACATTTCTTTCCATAATGGCTAGACCAGTTCACAGATCTACTAACAGTAAACTAGTGTGCCTTTTCCCCCCACATTCCTTACCAGAAGCTCCTATTTTTCTTTTTGTTATCTATGCCAATCTGATAGAGAAATTCAGAGTTGTTATAATTTGCATTTCTCTAATTATTGGTGATTTTGAACATTTTTTCACATGGCTATTAATCACTCAGATTTTTTCCTTTGAGAACTTCCTTTTCATATCCTTTTATTACTTCTCTCTGGACTATGCCACTCCTGGCTATGCTTCAGACTTTCTGGACTTCAACATGCCTCATCTATAATCCCACCTTGGAACATCCCTCTGCTATGCCAGGCCCCTTCTCCTATTGGTGAGTTCTTCCATTTTGTGGAGGTTCCAGGCCAACCAACCTTCATTCCCCTCCCAGCTGTGCTTCTGACTTTCCAGACTTCAACAGCATGCCTCATCTGGAACATCCATCATCCCCTGTGGCCTTCTCAACCTGGAACATCTCTCTGCTATGCCAGCCCTTTCTCCCATTGGTGAGTTCCTCTTGGGGGTCTCCATTTTTTGGAGAGTCCCAGGCCGGCCAACCTTCATTCCTCTCCCAGCTGTGCTTTTGACTTTCTGGACTTCAGCACTATGCCTTATCCGTATTTCTACCCTGGAATATCATCATCTCCTACATTCTTCTCACCTTGGAACATCTGCTATGCAGACCACCTTCTTCCATTGGTAGTTTTTCCTGCGGCCTGCATTTTATAGACAGGCCCAGACCAATTAACCTTCATTGCGTTTCTGACTTTTTAGACTTCATCACTATGTTTCATTTCCATTCTCAACCTGCAATATCCATCATCTTCTGCAGCCTTTTCACCCTGGAATATCCCTCTGCTATGCTGGTGCCCTTCTCTCACTGGTTGTTTGTCCTGGGGCCTGCATTTTGTGGACAGGTCTAGACCATTGTCCTTTTGACTTTTTTGGACCTCAACACTATGCCTCTTCTGCATTCCCACTTTTGCCAATCCATCATCCCCTACAGCCTTTTCACCCAAGAACATCCCTCTACTTTGCTGGCCCCCTTCTCCCATTAGTGAGTTCCTCCTGGGACCTCATTTTTGCAGGTACCCACGCTGGACTTCACTCGCCTCCTAGCTATGCCTCTTACTTTTCAGACTTCAATATCATGTCCCTGTTCTAGGTACCTTCCCACTCTCACCTCTCTCCACTTCTCACCTATCTTTTATGTATGTTCTTTTCCCCTATAAGAATGTAAGCTCCTTAAGGGCAGGGACTGTCTTTCTTTTTGTTTCTATCTATATCCCCAGCACTTAGCTCAGTGCCTGGTACATAGTAAGTGTTTAATAAATGCTTGTCACATTGCCTTGCCTATTGGGAATGGCTGTCATTATTATGTATTTGAATCAGTTCTTTGTATCTCTTGGATATCAGACATTTATTAGAGAAGCTTACTCCAAAGATTTTTTTCCCTCATTTCAATGTCTCCTTTCTAATTTTAACTGCCTTAATTTTGTTTATACAAAATCTTTTCAGTTTTATGTAATCAAAACTATCTGTTTTTATCTTTTATCATTTTATTTATCTTGTATAGATATAAACTCTTTCCTTCTCTATGAGAATAGGCTGTTTAAAGGAGCCCTGCCTTCAGTTTTTGTGAGTCTTTTTATAATGTATGTAATTACTCCCTAAACAAGAGTTTAATCCATTTAAACAATTTGTCTGTTTTGAAAAAGTTCAAATTTTTTATAATCAATTTTCTTCAAATGGAATATTTATCAGCTGCATCTCGTGTACTAGACATTACAGAGAAAGACTCAAATCTGAGTTGCGCTAAACTCAAGCAAACTGAAAACTGAAAAGTAATATGCAGAAAATAAGTATTTAAAAAGAGGTGGGGTACTTTTGATTTCACATATATTTTCTTCCTTTCCAGTTTTGTAATCTATTTAATGTCTCAGTTTCTTTTACCCATTTCTGTTATTCAAGGACTTAATACAAATTTGCAGTTTAACCACATCCTTCACTTCTTTTCAGTCCTCTGGCTAATGGTCTTTAGGCTATTTTGCTGCCTCGTAGCACTACCATCAAAGATGAAAAGGAAAGAAAATGAAATTATAATAGGTATTATTACAGTTATAACGAGGCATTCTTTTGCCTACAATTCCACATGCCTAACATTTACTTAATCAGCCGATCCTTCAAATTCAACAACTTATAAAGTTTACTACTTTTTTTTTTTCACTCTAGGTCCTCTCAGTTAGGATTGATGATTTGGATCACCTCCCAGAAACAACCACCGTTGATGCCTCTTCAATCGGCATAGTTCAGGTAACTCAAAGGAGACTCATTCAACTATATAGCCCACTGACTACAAATTTCTTCCTGGTTTGGTGTATTATCAGGGAATTTATGACCAGCAGCAAAAATGGACTGATCACCTAGAAAGAGTGATAGCTGATGGATAGCCCGTATTTTTCTTCTTTTGGTTTCCATGTAATGCCAAGAAATCCAGAAAAAGGTGGGAGAACCAATGTGGTTGATTTATGGGAGGGCACAGACAAGAGTTATATAGAATATAAGTAACATAGAAGATCCCCAGATACATCAAGATAATTATTACTGTGAACAACCAATACTGGTTTTTATATTAGCTTAAGATTTATTTACAGATGCTGAAAGATAATCTTTGAGTACTTAGACTTTTTCCTTTTATGGGTACCATGGCTGTTTTGTGGTTAGTTTTTAGTTATTATCATGTGATCTTACCAACATGACTTTGTCAGCTGCTAAAATTATTGTTTTTCCATAGCCTGAACTTGCTCTGGACCAGGGAGAATTACCAGAAGGTAAACATATAAAAGTTGCCAAACAGAGTCACAAACGAAAGCAAAAACCCGATGAAGAGGAAGAAGCACTGGTATCTGAGGATCCCACATTCAGTGAATACACAGAAAAAGAAGCTGAATTCACAGGGAATGTGGGAGACGAGACAAATTCTGCTGTACAAAGCATTCAGCAGGTCAGTGCATTTAGTCCTTTATTCTGAGGGCAAAGTAGAATACAACCTGCAGTCTAGTCACAAATGCTGGGATCCTGAAGACCCAAGACCTGTTCCATAGAAATATAAGGTATTACAGAGAATAATGGACCTAGATTTTTTTTTTTAATTTTCTTATACTGGAATCTGATGATTAAGGATACCTTTCACCAAATGTGTGTGTATGTTTGTTCCAGGATATCAGAACACCTCTTCTTTGTTAACTAGATTATAAGTTATTACACTTATTTATCCTACTAGAGAAAGAATGCTGCTTTTTTTCCTTACTGGTTAGCTGTGTAGTAAATTTTATTCTAGACCTTCTAGCCTTATCTTCAGAGTGTGAATTTTCAATCACCAATGACAAATTTACCTGGAGTACTGAAGCAGAGTGAGGGCTTTTTTCCTCTGTCCTTTTCAGGGTTGGTTCTCTTAATTTTCTTTCTGATTATTAAGCTTTGTATATGTTTCTCAACTTTATGTCTCTGTGTCCTTTTATTTTGCTTGAATCTCTCCTAACACTAAATTAATCTGAATTAATCTTTAATGAAAATACTTCTACTATTTTGAGGCAAGAAGTTTTATATACCACCTGCTCATTCCCACTGCATTATACTAACTTCACCGTAGGGGTACGTGAGATGTTTTAAAATAGGAAGAAATTACTAAACATAAATATATGATTTTATGTGATTCTCTCTAGGTGGTGGTGACCCTGGGTGATCCAAACGTCACAACGCCATCTAGTTCAGTCGGTTTGACCAACATTACTGTAACTCCCATCACCACTGCAGCTGGAACCCAGTTTACAAACCTACAGCCGGTGGCTGTTGGCCATCTTACTACCCCAGAACGCCAGTTACAACTTGACAACTCCATTCTGACAGTGACATTTGACACTGTCAGTGGGTCCGCCATGTTGCATAACCGCCAAAATGACATTCAGCTTCATTCTCAGCCAGAAGCCTCTAATCCACAGTCTGTTGCCCATTTTATCAATCTGACCACCCTAGTCAATTCCATTACTCCCCTGGGGAACCAGCTAAGTGAACAGCATCCTCTAACCTGGAGGGCAGTGCCTCAGACTGATGTTCTACAGCCCCAGCAACAGCAAGTACAGCCACAGACAGGACAGTCACAAGTTCAGACTGAGCAACAACAGCAGATGTACAGTTATTAAGTTATGTTACAAAAACTTTTATGAGAACTGTAAGGAATAAAAAACATTTTGAAAACTTTGAGATTTGTTGTTATATACCAAACAAAGAGTAAAACAATCCCAACTATTTCATTGATCACAATGTAAATGAAACCCAACCTGTGCAAACTGTCTCCAGCCCCCATATCCATGCATTAAATTCTGTCAGCATAAACTTGAGAGGTAGCCAACTTTTAGTTAAGTTCAGATCACAATACACTATATAAGGTAAAGAAGTCACAAATATTAATATGCTTTTAATGTTTCTATTTAAAAACAAAAAACTTAATAATTTTCTTGGGATGGAGAATGGGAAATTAAGTGTCAAGAGAAGTAAGGTACTCAAAACTAAATGACATTTTGTTTTCTTTTTCAAAGTTGCCATCTTACAAAGCACATATTAAAAAACATGGTTAAAAATGGAAAGGAGGTTGAAATGTGATAGAAATTTCCTTTACAGTTATAAAACTGTTAGGCTAGTTTCCTTAATTTTAGAAGCTAATTAAGTAAACAAAAAGTAACATTGTCCTCTTTGAATTTTCACCTAAGTGAATTTCTTGCAACCATGTTCTAAAACCAAATGTGAAATAATATATTTAATGACTTTTTCAAGCAATGTTTTAAGTTGAAAGGTTGTCATAGTGAACAAATCTATAATGTGAATTTTCTAATTTACACATCAAAATATCTTCAGTAACTTGCTATTTTCATTCTTTTTCCTTCTCTTTTTATTCCTGGAAAGACACTGTATATTCAGGAGCTTGCTGTGGTCAGTGTCGTCTTTCTTAACCTTACAAAGTAATTTGCACTGAAAAATTATCTATATCCCCATTTACACAGCTATTCAGATATTTGGGGACATTTCTGTGACATGAAAAAGCAAATCACAAATACTGTCATTTCTACTGTTTACTTTGGAAAATCCTCAGGATCCTTTAATATCTAAAAGTCTGTCCTAAGACTAATGTCAGTAGCAGGGATGAACAATTAAAATATCCATATATATTTCTTTTATTTATATTTTAATTCCAAATGTTAAATTTTCGTTAGCAATTTTATAAATATAAAATTGTTGACTGATACATTGTGGAATTCAAAGGCACTATAATTTAGTGAAAGGCAAAAGAGGTTAACTTTAGCAATGATTAAAGTTTATAATAGAAATATAATTGAGGTCTTAATCAGTGTACTTATTTGTTCTTCCTTGCATTGCCATCCATATATATATATATAGAGAGAGAGAGAGAGAGAGACCTTATATATCTCTCTGTGTGTAGGTGTGTATATGTAGATATGTGTATACATACATACACACACATATGTATGTGTGTATATATATACATATATATATACATACATATATATGTGTATATGTATATACATATATATACATACATACATACATATATATATATATATATATATATAAGCATACACACACACATGAGATAATGCCCAAGGTTCATTCATTGTCTCCCTTGGTATCACAACAACCTCCATAACAAGGAGCAAAAACTTCTGGGATTTTGTTTGTGTTTTAGGGCAACATAGTATTGAGTGGCCAATCTCCCCAAAATAAATGTTATAAAGAAAACTTTTTTTTTCCAAAATTTATCTCTTCTGAAATTTCTAAACTCCGTTGGGAAGAAAATTTAACTTATATTACTTGTAACTATTGTGTTTTATGTAGATGTTAAAGAGGTATACCTTGAAGAAACAGTCTTTAGGTAATAAGTGAAAAATAAAGCCCTGTGTTAATGTTGTTCTTGTCAATGAGGCCTACTGTAAGAATGCCAGTTCCTTAGTATTTAACTTTAATCAAAATTATAGATGTTTTCAGACAAAATATGATTTGCTTTATGGAGAGTACTGTTTTCATAAAACAGGAGTGGTTTTCCAACACAGAATCAAAAAGCTAAAAGGGTCCTTCTGAGAGGTTCATTCCTTTCCTACATTAACCCCACCTTCCTCTGTTGAACTACTCAAAAATCTACATCACTGAAGTTAGATTTTTATAATGGAAGTCTGTTAGGATAATGCAAACAAAATCAAGGACATTATGACAATAGCCTAAAACTAAACAGGAAGATTCACATTTAAAACAGAATAAATTTTAGTATTGTAGTCTACTCGTTTCCAAACTTAGTCCTATGAAGTCCAGTGTTCCAACAAAAAAATATGACAATGGTAGACAATTTAACTTTTCAAACTGTTTTTTGATGTATATATGTATGTGTATATGTGTGCAAACATAATATTTTATAACAAGACCATCTAGTACCACAAGCACAGCAATTTCATTAAATTAGGACTTTTGTGCAGCGTTTTATTGTTTCTTCTTTAAAAATACAACTGACATATTCCAAGCACAGGTAATCTGGAATTCCAGACTATCAGGATTTTTTAAGAGCTCCAGAGTTCTTGAGTAACTGAAAATCACTGACAGTAAACTGTTTTTTAAAATGACCTAGTAAAGAAGAAAAATAGGCTGGCTCATAATTGAAGTAACTCAAAGCTTTTCATCTTCCCCATGAAATAAAGACTTTTAAAATCACCATCTTATTTTTTCCCGAAGCTGTTTTTCTGTGGCTAGAGTGTCATAATGTTTAAAAGAGTCTAACTTATTAATTTTGTGGCCATGCTATGCCTCTCTTATTTCTTTAAAGCCCATAATATACTGTTTAGATGCATGAGGATTCTTAGTAAAATTCAGAATACTCAAGTTTCCAAAGTACACATACATACTTTGACTTTTAAAGAGTTCAGTTCTTGAGGCAAAATAGATATATTACAGTAATAATATCTGTGGATTTGCATATCAGAAAATGGATAGCAAAAAGTACTGCTCAGCCAAAAGTGATATACTGTATATTGTTCTGTGTATATATGATTGTTTATTGACAGAAAGTATTCTATTTAATTTTTAAAAAACATATTCCATGGTGCACAGACCTACCAGCAAAGGAAAAAAAAATAAAGTAGAAATTTTTGTGGTCATTTAGTCCTGTGAAGACATCTTAGTTATCAACTAATAAATCATTAAGGACTTATTTTTGCCTGTGAATTCCTTTTAAAGTTACTTCTATATAGTTGTATGCAATATGGCAATGTAAATCTAAAAACATAACACAGGGTACAATAATAATTGTTAAAACATTGATTATGTGCTGCATGTTGAAAGGAGAAGAAAAAATGATGCCTCCCAAGAGACCACGGTTTGTGATATTTTCTCTCAGGAAAAATGTACTGTATTAAGTGCCATTACACTGTATCTAATATTAAACTGTTTTGGAGAATTCCAGGTATGGAAAGTATATTTCATATACATAACACTTTTCTTTCCACCTGTTCAGAGTATCCAAAGGCTTTACATCTAAATTCCGTATTGGTAACTTTTATTGGATTTTTAAAAAGGTATTTAAAACTGTTTTGAGAGATTGATTGTCTCTGCTTCCATTCAGTTTTTTTTTTAATGATGATCAAATAAAAGGTGCTGTACTATCTGACTTTAAATTAGTGGACTCTGCTAAACTGCTCATCTTAAAAAGTAGACACTGTGGATATATGTTTAGTCCATAGTAATAATATGATGCCATAATTCTCCCCAAAATCTCTTTATTTGAAATACACCCCCAACCACTGAGGTACTAGTGATACTTGTAGTATTTTTGACAAAGCTTGGACCAAAAGGAAAACTAAAGAAATGCAAATTTGAAATAAGAGTTGGGTAAGCCAAGAAAAAAAAAAGTTAGCTGTTCAAATAGAAGCTTTGTAAAGGAAAAAGACAGGAATGATTGTCTGGGATGGTATTACAATTCAAATTCTAAACCTCTTTATTCACTAGTTACAAAAGGTTTGGGGGAGGTAAGAATTTTTAAGTACCTGAATTCACCCTTAATAATCTTGCTTTTGAGAATTTTTGAGAGAAGAGAATGTGTATCTCAGCATCCTTTATTATCTGAACATAATTCTGCTCCTAGTAGATTGAGATGTATTTTATACAGGTATGTATTAGGTTTGCTAAAGAAAGGCACTCTTTCAAACCACTTGAAATAATATTTGTATAGCACCTAAATATATGGGATACTTGACATACATTCTCATTTAAGCCTCACAACAGTCCAGCTAAATTGAGCATTCAAACAAGCCTAGAGAGGTACAAGATCACCCACCTATCAAGTGGCAAAGCTTAGACTCAAACCTGAGTATAAATTTATTTTTCATTTTTAGTTTACAACACCCAATTCCACAAGTTTTTGAGTTCCAAATTTTCTCTCCCTTTCTCTCCCCCCAAAAACAGCATGTTATCCAAAATATAGGTTCTACATATACCTTCACTTTGAACTTATTTAAATAATTGTCCAGTTGTACAGAAGAATTATAGCCAATGGAATGAATCATGAGAAAGAAGATACAAAATCAAAAAAGAAGGAAAAAAAATAAGAGAGCAAATAGTTTGCCTCAATCTACATTCAGACTCCATAATTCTCTAGACGTGCATGGCTTTTTCCATCATGAGTCTTTTGGAGCTGTCTTTGAACCTTGCATTGATGACAGGAGTCAAGTCTATCAAAGTTAGTCCTTATAGTCACTGTGTGCCTATAATCATGTATAATCTCCTGGTTCTGCTCCCCTCACTCAGTATCAGTTCATATAAGTCCAGGTTATTAAGAAGTCTGTCTGCTCTTTATTTCTTATAGCACAATAGTATTCCATTATATTCATATACCACAACTTGTTTAGCTATTCCCCAGTTGATGGGCATCCCCTTGACTTCCAGTTCTTTGCCACCACAAAAAGAGTTGCCATGAATATTTTTGTACACATTGGTCCATTTCCCACTTGAGTGATCTCTTTTGGATACAGCCCTAGAAGTGGTATTTTTGGGTCAAAGGGTATGCACGTTTTTATAGCCCTTTCAGCATAGTTCCAAATTGCTCTCCAGAATGGCTGGATCTGTTCACAACTCCACCAACAATGTAACAATATTCCAATTTTCCCACATCCTGTCTAACATCATTTTCCTGTTTTGTCATGTTAGCCAGTCTGACAGGAGAGATGTGGTAACTAAGAGTTGTTTTGAATTACATTTCTCTAATCAATAGTGATTTAGAGCATTTTTTTCATATGACTCTAGATATCTTTAATTTCTTCCTCTGAAAACTGCCTGTTCATATCCTTTGACCATTTCTCAATTGGGGAATGACCTGTATTCCTATAAATTTGGCTCAGTTCCCTGTATATTTTAGAGATGAGGCCTTTATCAGAGACAGTAGTTGTAAAGATTCTTTCCCAATTTTCTGCTTCCATCCTGATCTTTGTTGCATTGGCTTTGTTTGTACAAAAACTTTTCAATTTAACATGATCAAAATTATCCCTTTTGCATTTTGTAATGCTCTCTCTTGTTTGGTCATGAATTCTTCCCTTTCCCATAAATCTGGCAGGTAAACTATTCCTTGTTCTCTCAAATTGCTTATAGCATCAGCCTTTATTCCTAAATCACGAACCCTTTTTGACTTTATTTTAGTGTATGGTATAAGTTATTGGTCTCCGTCCAGTTTCTGCCTTACTGTTTTCCAATTTTCCCAGCAGTTTTTGTGAAATAGTGAATTCTTAGCCCAGAAGCTAGATTCTTTGGGTTTATCAAAGAGTAGATTGCTATAGCCATTTGACTACTGCATCTTGTGTATCTGACCTATTCCACTGATCCACTACTCTGTTTCTTAGCCAGTACCAAGTAATTTTGATGACTGCTGCTTTATAATACAGTTTAATATCTGGTATGGCTAGGCCACCTTCCCTAGCATTTCTTTTCATTAATTCCCTTGATATTCTGGACCTTTTGTTCTTCCAGATGAATTTTATTATTATTTTATCCAGCTCTGTAAAATAATTTTTTGGTAGTTTGACTGGTATGGCACTGAATAAGTAGATTAATTTAGGCAAAATTGTCATTTTTATTATATTAACTCAGCCTAACCACAAGCAACTGATGTTTTTCCATTTATTTAGATCTGATTTTATTTGTGTGAAAAGTGTTTTGTAATTGTGTTCATATATGTCCTGGGTTTGTCTTAGCAGGTAGACTCAAATGTTTTATAGCATCTATAGTAATTTTAAGTGGAATTTCTCTTTCTATCTCTTGCTGTTGGGGTTTGTTAGTAGTATATGAGAATGCCAAGGATTTATGTCCTCCTAATCTTTGTTGCAATGGCTTTGTTTATACAAAAACTTTTCAATTTAACACAATCAAAATTATCCATTTTGCATTTTGTAATGCTCTGTATCTCTTGTTGGTTCATGAATTCTTCCCTTTCCCATAAATCTGACAGGTAAACTCTTCCTTGCTCTCCCAAATTGTTTATAGTATCAGCCTTTACTCCTAAATCAAGAGCCCATTTTGACTTTATTTTGGTATACAGGTATGTATTAGCTCTGCTAAAGAAAGGCCCGCTTTCAAACCACTTGAAATAAGACTTGTATAGCACCTAAATATAGGTATGGGATGCTTGACATATGTTCTCATTTAACAGCCTAGCTAAATTGAACATTCAAACAAGCCTAGAGAGGTACAAGGTCACCTAGCCATCAAGTGGCAAAGCTTAGACTCAAATCTGAGTCTTTTGACTCCACATCTAGGGTTCTTATCACTAGAATTTAAACAGGTAACGTGGATGTATATATGCTGCCATATCCAGGTGTTATGCATTAAAAATATATACCCCTCCCCCCAAAAAAGTACTAGAGTCACTGGCTATTCATTTCTGTCTTCTACTTTCCCATCATCCAAGCTAAAAGTAGAAGGTAGCAACAGGAATCCTTACAAATGGGATAAAAATAATCTCAGAATCACAGAGTTAGAGCAAAACTTTAAAAGTTCTAAAGCATAATCTAATTTTGCAGAGAAGAAAACAAGTACTGCATGGAAGGGATAGAGTGTACCTAGAGGAACTGGCCATGCATCTATTTCTCCCTTTTTTTTTTTATACAGAAAATGTGGGCTTAACAATTCATGATGTAAAAGAAGCTTTTGTGCTCTGTAGGCCAGCACCAAATGGTTTATAGATTAAAACTGCAATTTACAAGTAAGGTCATTTTGATTCAAAATAATTGAGGAATGCATTTTTGGTTAACTGAATACTCTTTGATATATCATGCATGGATTACCAGTTTTGAAAGAATCAAATATACTTAAGAACTAAAATTACACAAAACATGATTTAATCAGACAATGCTTAAAGATCACATAGTGCCAGAGCAAGATGGCAGGGAGCTGATGTCCCTGGGAGCACCCTCCTACCCCCCCCCAACCGCCCACCACCCTCCCTCCCCCGCCTCCACCTGGGGCTGGCCCTCAGGGGCTTGACTTCTAAGGACAAATATTGTGAAGAGAGTTGATTAAAATCTTTATTTGTCTGGAAAGCCGACCCAAGAAAAGATGTTCATTCCAGTCTTCTAGCCAAAAAGGAACAAGCGGTCTGTACAAAATAGTTTCACAATGTGAAGTCGGAATGCCTGGAAACATACAACAAAATTTGTCAAGAGGTACTACCAAAGAATCATGAAGAAAAAATACTCCCCTTGTACCTTGGTGGGGACTTGGAATACCTGGTATGGGGAGCAAGATCGAGTTGTCCCCCTCTGGAGGTACGAGAGACACTACCCAGCCCTCAATGAGGTTATGAGAAAGCTCAGAGAAAATAAGGAATTTGTGGCCTTCTGTAAGGGAAGCGGCAACATGCTGCTTTTTTGAAAGAATCAGCTGCTGTTGGAGTTCAGTTTCTGGAATGAATCTGTCCCCAGACCAGGGCCTAATCTATATGAACTCAGGTCTTACCAACTTAGACCAGGAACCATGACTGAATGGGGCAACTATTGGGCTCATGCAATTCGTTTTAGGTAGGACAATGAGGAAGAAGTCGGAGGGTTTTTCTCTCAGATTGTGCAGTTCTATATGGTACTTTGGGCTTAAAGAGACCTGCAGGCCAGGGAAGACCACCAGAATGTGCATGCCAAAAATACAGCTAGGAAGAATTGGTGTATTATAGTGCCCCTAATTCAGGAAAATGGATTCAAGAATCATGATACTCCTCAAGTAAAGTTGAAATGAATTGTCATGTGCCTAACATAGATTTAAGTGACAAGCATTTGTCTTAAATTAACTTTATGGTGTACATTGTATATCATGCTAAGAAAGAAACATTGAAATATAAAACTGCTGTATGTAGCTCATTAGAAAGACCTCTTTTCTTTAGACTCTAAATGTTCATATAAAAGTTCATTACAAAAGAAAAATAAAATTGGCTCATTCTAACAGTGCTCGGTGGTCTTTTATGAAATATCACTGTTTTGATCTGACATACCTTACCAGAGTCCAGTGGGGGAAAGAGAAAACAGACTACAATTTGAATCATTTCCTAATAGGAACTCAATCATGAAATCCACTTCTTGATATTTATTTAGGATAAGCAAATCTACTGAAGAGTTACAGGGTTCAAATTAATTTCCTTCCTATTTCAAGAAGAGCTCTGGACTCTAGTCATTCACTCCTAATTCTAGTATGGTTACTCCAGCAGTTTTTCTGACTATTGAACTAGGAACAAACCATGAATGTGTGTACCCAGCACTTGAAAATGGTCTAATCTATTTTCCTCTGTAATCAGTTGGGAATCCTAGGAGACTGTGACATGGCCAGTCTGGTAGTGGCTGATATGTACACCTGAGCAAGAATCCAGTTTTGGTAAAGTGTTACAATGATGTCTATATGAAAAAAAAATCACTGCATCGATCTTGTTCTTTGGACTGCATGATCTCTAGTTTTGAAATAAACACCTTGAAGAGCACTGATTTTTTTTAAAAAAATATTTTTCTATGATGAAACACGTAGCACTAGGAAAAGAGGTTTTATTTTATAAGCAATCACATATGACCTCAGATGCATTTACTGAGTCAATATTTTAATAAACATAGAGTAGATATTTCTGAGGCCAGGTGAAGGTGGTACATGTTGAGATGTTGAGAGTGGCATAAAGCAGAGTACTTGGTCTAGTTCTGTCCAATTTCATTTTTGAATGTAGTGTACCAATTTTGTTTGTGTCTGTGATAATGTAAAAGTCCTACTGAAATGAACATTTTGTCTGACCCAAAGTTTAAAAATTGCTGTGTGAAACATAGCGTGTACAGATCTCTTCCCCAATGTCTAACTTGTGTGTGTCAAGGCTTTTCTGCAAAAGCATATAAAATCAATAAAATCCTTTTAATTAAAAAAAAAAAGATCATATAGTACCTAAGAATATCAATTCATTTGTTGGACGACTAGTAAACCTATGCAATCTATGGCCTGGCCCTTCCAGTAAATTAAACTAGAGTCCCCATTTAAAACAATTTTCACATCTAAATGATGTAATAATCTTCAGTGAAAAAGAAAAATCTCCATTCTAGAAAGAGAATGTTGTCCAATTACTCCTCAAAATAAACTGGAGAATATAGACTTAATCTGAAGAACTATGATTAGATACAAAGAATAAAAGACTAGAACAAAAGTATTTGTGTACTCTTTGAAGTGAACACAAATAAGCCTTGAATGTGTTGCTGACCATTAGAAGCATTTAAGCCTTCCCTATAAAACATGCAGTTAATCACAAAATAAACACCTATGTACCTTGAAGACTGGAATTTTATGGCATTAAATATATATTTTTATGAAGTAATTTTTCAAATGTCCCTTGAAACTGAAATCCTCTTTTATGATTGATGTTGCTCCCTAGGCTGCCTACCTTGCCTACTTCTAGAAGGAACTATTATTATCAAAGCTAGCCACTGACAAAAATCGTGGCTTTGCCTTTTAATGTGACATTGAAAAAGTATTGCATAAAATCTGAGTTATTATTCATTCGAGGTGTACTCCTATTTGACAGAAAGAAGCTATTAAATGACATTTTAAGGTTGTAAAAGAGCAGAGAAGGAAAAGCTAGGTGTTTTTTTGCATAAAATTCAGCAGAACTCAAGATAAAAAAAATTTTAAAGTACGTATGAAGACAGCACTTCGGGGGAGAGAAGCTTGATAATTTTTAATGTAATTTATTCAGCAAGTAAATACTTGGCAAAAGCACTTCAAATTAGAAAATACGAAAAAACAGCTATGACAATTTAGATATGAAAGTTAAAGTAATGAACCATACTCAAAAAGCAACAAATATTTTTCTATGAATGCCTCTATATCATAAGTGCCTCGGTTTTGATATTTTAAATGTTTTTTCCATTGAAATTTTTTTTTAAAAAAAGGCACCCACCAACATTCTCCCTTGTTTCTTTATAATTCTTTCAAACATGATAAGATTATATTATAAAATTTCCATAGAACAAAATATATATGTGTATATATATACATATATGTGTGTATATATATATATATATACATATATATGTGTATATAAAGGGCAGAAAAAAATGTGAAGTGAAAATTTGACTAACGTGTTTTAAAAATCAACGTCATCCTTATCCATAAACACATTAATAACTCTCTAGACACATAAGGCGTCGCCAATTACACTTTGGTCTAAATGACACCGGAAAGCCACTTTCCCCTAGAATATTTTAATAAGTGTATAAGATGGCTGGTCCAGCTCTGCCTGGCTTTCTTCTCCTTGTCCTGAAGACTCCCTCCTACTCCCCCCCTCCCCCCCCCCTCCTCCCCCCCTTCTTCTCCCCCCCTCCTCCCCTCCTTCTTCTCCCCCCCTCCTCCCCTCCTTCTTCTCCCCTCCCCTCATCTAGAGAGCGAAGGCGGGGCTGGGGCCCGTTTGAGCGGACGCTCGCTGACGTTGACTGACGTTGACGTGTTTTCCTCTCTGCTCTCCCCCTCCCCCCTATTTCTCGCCAGCCCAGGGGGAAGGTGGCAGTCGTCTCCTGCGTTTGAGTCCGAGCTTCGTAGGGGGTTTCTCTAGGGTGGGGAGGGGTACGGTGGGCTGGGATGGGTTACCGTCCTCCTTTGGGGCACTAGACCAATCTCTAGTTCAGCCCCCGGGACTGGGGGTAGCGAGGCGGGAGCGCCCCCTTCCCCAACTTTGTGGGCCTCGGCCTCCCGGTCCAGAGCAGGCCTTTCTCACCCGCGGCGGCGCTGAGCTAATAAGTCTCCTCCCCGAGGTCCCCCGAAAAAATCAGACCACTCGGCTTGTTGTTTAAAAATTTTCTCCAGTCATGGCCCCGAGGAAGAAGATAAAGCCTTCCGAGCTGGTTCTGCCTTGTGACTGGGGCGATTGCACGTTTGTAGGAAAGCGTGGAGGAATTTTGTAATCACGTTGCCAGACACTTGAGAGAGCACCTCAGTGACTCACAGGGAAAATTAGGTAATAGGTTCTTATGTCCTCGTGTATAGTTTACTTTTTTTTTTTTTCATGACAGGAAAAAAAAAAAACCTGGCAAAAATAGACAAGGGTAAAACTAGCTTGTGGGCATAAAACTAAATTGGGCACAGTTGGGAATAACTTCTAAGTACTTGATTTCAGCTTTATCGGTTAACCGGACAAATTAGTATCGAGATCCTTGAATTTGTTGCCGCGTTGGCCGTTTAAAACAAACAAAACACATTGCAATGTATTTGCCAGCGTTTGACTTTTTTTTTTTCAGAGAGGCTGTTACTTTTAAGTGCTTCACCTTCCTTTGATTCAGACTGTTGTCAAACTTGGAATTTTATTTTGAAGAAACTTATTTTGATTGTGATTAAAGCTATTTCCAATTACTTTGATACAAACTAAAGTACTTCCATGTCTCCAGGAGTAATGCACTGTTTTGTGGGGAAAAAAATTTCATTAAAAATTGAGTAGTCCTTTTAAAATGTTAAAATTTGTGAGACCATCAATTTAAGGCTTTCATGCTAATTAGATTAAAATCATAGATTAAGACTTCGTAGACATTGATTTAGATGAAGAAATTTACGTTTATTGATTTAAAGAAGAGTAAAGTTATTTTTATTTGTGTTTCAGGGATAGTTTTGCATGCTAAGAAAATCCACTTAAGTTTTTTTCCATCACTTGCTCAGTGTAAGGCATGGTCCTAGGTGCTTCGGAAATTATAATACTGCAGCTTATTAAATAAACGTTTTTTGAATACTTATTGGGTACAGGGATTCATTGAGGATCATGGAATGTACAAAAATAGGTGTAGAGTTGGCACGCAGGAATTTATAATCTACTTGAGGAAAGACAATCCTAACTGAAAGAATAACAAGAAATAATATTTAGAAATAATAGAATAAATGACACAGTACACTATGATAGCAAGTGGATGACACAGCCAATAATTGCTAGAGAAGTGAGAGACCAAGCTAGAGTGACTAGGAATTACTTTTATGAAAGGACCTAAGTGGTGCGTTAGATCTCAAGCGATGATTAAAATCTGGATAAGGTAAAGAGGTGGAAGAGCATTGTTTCAGGAAGCAAGGATAGAAAAATGTAAAATCAACCAACAAGCATTTTTGTTTCTCTTTACCGTTTGGTATGTGCCAAGTACTGTACAAGACTATAATTGCCTCTAAGCAAGTGGGACAAAGATGTATATACTGTATTAGTTAAAAAAAAAAAAAGCTTGATGGTAGCAGAAGGTTTATATAGAAACCTGATTATAAGGCTGCAAAGTCAGTGGAAAGCAGCTAGGCACGTCTATGAGGCTGAGTTTGGACCTTATCCTGAAGATACTGGGTAACCTTTGAAGTTCTTTTTTGATAATCAGGGTGAAATGATTGGAATGATGTTTTAGGATTGTTAATCTGGTAAGGTTCATTAGATACATTAGAGGTGGTCTGATAGTGTGGTATAGTGGAAAGCAATAAAGGTTTTGGAGACAGTCAATAAGCCTTTATTAAGTCCTTGCTATATTGGAGGCACTGTGCTAAGGACTTGGGATACAAAGGCAAAAAGACAATCCCTGCCCTTGAGATCACTATCTAATGGAGGGAGGTTGGGGGGGAAGACAACATAGGAACAAATATCTACAAACAAGGTATATCCAGAATAAATTGGAAGTAATTATCAGAGGGAAGGCAGTAGAATTAAGAGAGATTGGGAAAGCTTCCTGTAGAAGGTGAAATTTTAGCTAGGACTTGCAAGAGCTAGGAGGCAGAGATGAAGAAGGAGAGCTTTTCGGTTTCATGCTGTCCCCACTGGGACACAGAAAAAATTCTGGGAGCCCAGAGATGGAATGTATTGTTTGGGGAACAACAAGGAGGTCACTGTCACTGGGTCAAGGAGTATATGGAGTTCAAGAAGGTTAGAAAGGTGAGTGGAAAGGACTAGGAGAGGAGGAAGTTATTAAACATGAACACCAAGCAAAGGATGTTGTATTTGATCCTAGAGGTGATAGGGAGCCATTGGAGTAAAGGAGGGGGTGATAAGATTAGGAAAATCACTTTGGTAACAGAATGGAGGATGGACTGAAGTGGGGAGAAACTTAGTACTGGCAGACTGACCAGCAGGCTACTACAGTAGTCCCAGCTTGTGGAGGTGAAGGCCTTCACCACAGTGGTAAAAGTGTCAGAGAACAGAAGCAGGTATGTTGCAAGGTGAAATGGACAGGTGTTGGTAAGTGAATATGGGGGATGAAAGATAGTGAAGAGTCTATACCTAAATTGGCAGCCGAGATGACTGTGAGGGTACCCTTGACAGTGATAGGGAAGTTTAGAGGAGAGGAGGGTTTTGGAGAAAGCATGAGTTCTGTTTTAGACACATCATGTTTATTATGTCTACTAGACATCTACTTTGATGTGTCCTTTAGATAACTGGAGATGTGAAACGAGGTCAACAAAGTAAGGTTAGGGCTGGGTAAGTCGGGAGGGCCCACCTAGGTCCATGTTCTGGCCCTGCCACTTTTATGACATCGGGCAAGTCATTTAACCTCTTAGGGCCTCAGTTTTCCTTGCCTGTGAAGTGGGTGATTGAAAAATATTACTTCTAATAACCTTTTCAGTTCAAAGTCTGTGATTATCAGGTCAGGTAGGAGACTGTGGAAGTCAGGCTTGAATTATAAAAAGCTGGGCCTTTTTTTAAGATGACTATACAAAGAGTATTGACTGTGGACATGAAAAAAAAGTCAAGAGAGAGATTTCAAAGAAAAGTTAATGAAATTAAGAAATGAATCCTTGTCATTAACTGTTAAACCTTATACTTAATCTGTGTGCATGTTACCTCCAATAAAAGGTCTTTGAGGAGAGAGACTATGTCATTTTTGTCTTTGTATTCCCAGTATATATCACAGTGCCTGGCACCTGATACTCAAAACATGTGGGTATTTGAATGTTACTGTAGAATTTCATGGTGAGGAAAATTGAGTTAAAAGAGCATCACAGTTGCACATGGTCACTCAGGTGACTAGTAATGGAGCTATCATTAAAGTCTAGTTACCTGAGTTAGCCACTCTAATTGGGATTTTACAGATTCCCAAATTACCTAGTATTTTAAAGTGTTGATCCAGAGTAGTTGGTTGTTTAATTAAGTGGAAAAAAGAAATGAATCAGAAAATAACTGGATCTAGTTTTAGGAGGTGGC
>CM053622.1:505010032-505025192 GCA_028646595.1 Phalanger gymnotis
AAAAAAAAATAAAAATCTCCAGAAAAAGGAAATGGATGTCAAACACTGAAGTAGATTATGAACCTGGGTCTCCTGACTCCAGATCTAGTACTCTTTATCTTTTACACAGTACTGCCTTGACAACTTCACAGTAAAGGAAATCTATTGTGTTCTCTTCTGGTTAAAATTCCTTAAAAGTATTGTGTTCATGTTTGCCCACAACATTTTAGAAGAGACAGGGACAAACTAGAGCATATAAAAATGAGGGTGACCAGGATTGTGAGGCAACTCAGAACAATGGTACTTGGAATGAGGGAAACATAATAACTATCTTAAAATCTTTGTAAGGCTTTCATGTGGAAGAAGCATTAGACTTCTATCACTTATCTCTAGAGGGCATAACTGAGAACACTAAGTAAAAGTTGCTGAAAGGCAGATTTTAGCTCAAGATAAGAAGAAATTTCCTGATAGTTAACACTGTTCCAAATTGTAATGGGACTCCTCTGGAGGTAGTTAGTTCTCTGTTACTAGAAGTCTTTTAACTGAGTCTAGCTGAAGAGTTATTAGGGGATATTGTAGATTAGAGTCCCACTTCAGGTAGTGGTTAGTCTAAGTAACCGAGGTCATTTTCAATTCAAAGATTCTCTGAATGACATACTGGAGGACTTCCCTGGGGGTTGATTGGGCCTCACCTTGCCATACACTAGGTAAATTCAAAACAGCATATTGAAATGAGGTTGTGTTAGCAAGATGATATATGTAAATATGTTGAATGAAGTGTAAACTATGAAGAGATATTGCCCTGGCTGAGAAAACCTGTATAAACTTTGATGCTGAACAATAAGAATCACTGTACAGTAATTTATAATGTATAATCATTGTACAGTAATGTATAAAAAATTCTGCCTATTGATAAGGAAACTCCTATATAACCCAATCTATACTATGTTATGCTACTATGGTATTCTTTTTTTTAAAAAAACCAGAGTATTGATAACAATCAGCTTATTTACTTTGAACCTTAGTTCTTTTCAGTAGTACTTCTACAGAGATAGCATAATATTTGCAGTTTTTAATTTGTGTAGTTTTGTTTTTCTTTTTGCTGCTAGGTGGCGTAATGAATACTGTAGGGCCTGGAGTCAGGAAGACCTAAGTTCAAATCCAGCCTCAGACCCTTACTAGCTGTGTGACTCTGGGCAAGTCAGTTACCCTTGTTTGCCTCAGTTTCCTCATCTTTGAAATGAGCTGGAGAAGGAAATGGCAAATCACTCCAGTATCTTTGCCAAGAAAACCCCAAATGAGATCACAGTCACAGCTGAACAACAGTGTAGTACTGTTGTGTTTCCATTGAATTCCATCTCTTTGATGGCTATCAATTTTCTAATTTAACAGCTCACTTTAAAATTCCTGTTTTGTCCATGAAGATACCATTTGCCTTTAAGCTCTTGGTTTATCCATCAACTTTTGAACATTTATTATATAGATGATGAAAGTGTTAAATATTATTAAGCTCTATTTACATATTTGAAGTGGCTTTTCTTAGTCACCTACCCCCCCTTTATGTTTTGAAGATTTTTTTTTACTTTTTTTAATAGTGTGATTTAAATATAACAGGCCATTTCATTAAAAGCTTGACACAAATAGCTTGTCATTGTTTTATATAGCTTTTAATTCACATTTTAAAAGGTATATGTAGATAGAAGTATGCTATATGTATTTTTCTCTACAAAGCACTATAGTGATTCTCATTAAGTATAACTAAAGCTAATATTTCCTTCACAAGTATTTCATTAAAACCTAAGAAAGCATCGTTTAGTTGATGATCGTTTTCTATTAACCAAATATGTTATCTATCTTTAGATTGCGATGGCACATGTAAGATTCGGCACAAATTAAGAGAGCACTTACGAACACATACTCAAGAAAAAGTAGTGGCCTGTCCCTCTTGTGGAGGGATGTTCTCCAGCAATACCAAGTTTTTTGATCATGCCAAGCAACAGACTTCAGAGGATAGTAAGTAGATTTGGCATCCCCACCCCTCACCCCAACTATCTTTAAGAGAATTCTCTGTGCCTGGGTTATGTATGAGGACATTTTGGCGCATGAAGCATTTTTCTTTTGGTTGATTCTCTTGATTTCATCAATATGGAGATCTCTCAGTGAGGAACTTCCTCTACCATTGCAGATTATCAACTTCTCTGCAAGGTACAGTCTTAGGGAGTTTCTATGTGGGGCTTAAGGGCTAAATATCTTGTCCAGGGTAATAACACTAGTATCCAAGGCAGATTTGGCCACAGGTCTTTTGACTTGTAAGACAAGTTCTCCATTCACAATGCAGTGCTTACTTTCCATTCCCAGTTTGTCCTGCCAAATTGTACACTATTGGACATGAAAGATGGATAGAAAGGTAGGATACAATAAGATAGTATTTTCAATTGATCCTTCCTTCTGAGCTGTGACAATCCTGAATTGAAGAAAGTGTCCATGTTTAACACTTTATAATTTTGCACCATGTTTTGGGAACAATGGTGGCCTCCAAGTCTGGAAGATCTGAGGTTAAGTCTTTCTTCTGACACGTACTAGCTATGTGACCCTCGAGAAAGTCACTTAGCCTTTCAGTGCCCCAGGCAACTCCATAAGACTAAATTCAGCAAAGATTTCAGTCAGTGTTGGTAGAGGAAGTTACTTAGAGAGAGCTACCTATGCTGAAGAAAAAATAGGTTTAGTCCAAAAAATAAGTAGAGACCTGACAGTTGGTATAATGCACATTATACCAGACCCATAGCAGACATCTGATAATTACTTTAGAATTTCATAAATTACAGTCATTTTCACAAGGACATGATACACTAATATTAAAACTGTGAGATTAGGAATCAGGCAAATCAGTCAATCAGCAAACATTAAGCACCAGATGTTTATGATGTGCTAGACATTGTTGATAAAAAAAAGTGAAATGAAGCAATTAACTGCCCTTAATGAGTTTATAGTTAATGGGAGGGGAGAATAATACACATTCATATAGGAAATAGAAGAATATGCTAAGTAATTGGGCTAAGGGACTATGGTACCTTGGAGATAAGAAAGGTCTAAAAGGTGGCACTTGAGCTGAGCTTTGAAGGGAGCTAGATGGCTAATTTTCTTCCCTGAGAGCATTTCACTATATTTGTAACTCTGTGCATATTATGCTGTATTTTTTTGTTTAAGAACCTGGGAGAAATTTAACAGATTTTGTTTTGTAGTGGAAATATAATAAAAGAGGCATTCTTATTGCCTTTAAATTTTGCCTATTTTATGGGGATCTAGCACAAGGTAAGTGCTCACACAAAGGTTAGAAGCAGTACAAGCACACTCTCAAAGATCTCACTGAGGAACTTTAAAAATCAATTGTGAGATATGTGAGACATAGGAAATGCTGGCATGGGAGCCCAGCATGGTGTGCATACAACAAAGAAGGTGCTGTGCTCTATGAGCAAAGCAGAATTGCAGTAGTACAAAAGAAACCTGAGATGTGCAAATCTAGACATCTCTATCTCAAATGTTCAAACAGCCAACATGTGGTGGCTTATCAGTCCAATATGAGCTCTGAAGATTCTACCACACTGATCTTGTGGGAGCACTTACCTTGACCCCAGCATCCTGATGTCACTGGTGACCTTTGAGTACAAAGGATGAACAACAACATTACCTTTAAATTTTGCCATGTTTATTATATCACTCATACTTAGCTGTTCTAGCTAAGTATGGAGAGATTCATTATTCTTGTGGGAGATTTTCTTTCCAGTGAAAACCAACAGATTTGAGCTAGACAGTATTTCAATTAGGTGGATTTAGAATTGATGGAATGTCCCACCTCAAAATAGAATCCATCAATTGATAGTTAGAAGCCATTCAATCAATTGGTAAACATTTATTGCCTACTACGTGCCAGACACTAAGTATCAGTGCTAAACACTAGAGATAAAAAAGGCAAAAGACAGTTCCTGTCCTCAAAGAGCTTGCAGTCTAATGGGGGAGACAACATACAAGCATACATACACAGCAAGCTATATACAGGATAAATAGTAAAAAGTAAGAGAAGTTTGGGAAGGCTTCCAATACAAATGGCTTTATAGTTGGGACTTAAAGGAAGCCAGGGAAGTGAATAACCCTGGCTACAAGCCTAGACCATTTGCATAAGCCTCTCGTCATTGGTAGAGAGAATGAT
Source organism: Phalanger gymnotis (assembly GCA_028646595.1). Lineage (NCBI taxonomy): Eukaryota > Metazoa > Chordata > Mammalia > Diprotodontia > Phalangeridae > Phalanger > Phalanger gymnotis. The sequence goes on from CM053622.1 coordinate 505,014,219, forward strand.
GAATTGACTGGTGTGCTCCTGCATGATAATAATAATAACACAACAGTCCTTAGATATAAGATTAGATGTATCTTGAAGGTAGATACTATCTTTTGCCTCTTTTTGTATTCCTAGAGCTTAGCATAGTGTCTGGCACATAGTAGGTGCTTAATAAATGTTCATTGATTAGTAGCTAGCATTTATATAGCACCTACTACTTTTTGCCAGGAACTTTGTTAAACACTTTACAAATATAACATTTTATCCTTACAACAACCGTGGATAGGTACTATTATTATCCCCATTTTTAAATTGTGAAAACTGAGGCAAGTAAGGTTAATTGATTTGCCCAGGGTCATATAGTTAGTAAGTGTATTTTTCTCCTTCCTACCTCCTCTCTCTCTTTTCCCCTTAGTGAAAAATATATGCAAGTAACATAAATCCCCATATTAGATAAAACATATCATTCTGTACCCTGAGTCTGTCACCTTTTTCTAAGGATCACTGATCCTCTGGAATCAGTCACTACATTGATCTTTCAAGGTTGTTTGTCTTTACATTGTCATTGTAGAAATTTTTCTTCCTAGTTCTGCTCACTTCCCACTATCAGTTCATAAAAAGTCTTCCCAGGTGTTTTTTTTTTTTGGAAAAACCTTTCTTTTCATCCTTTCTTGAAGTATCATAATATTCTATTGCATCCATATGCGTTATGTCCGTCTCCTTCCTTTTCCCACATAGCAGCCTTGCATATATACTTAAAGTAAGCTGTTTTATCCCTCTCAACTTTTCTTCAAGCTAAACACCCCCAGTTTTTTCAACCAATACTCAAATGTCATTGACCCAAGATCCTTCACCATTTTAGTTGCTCTCCTCTAGATGCTGTCCAGATTATCAGTGATGTTTTGAAACTGTGGCGCCCAGAACTATATATACACAATACTCCAGATGAAGTCTAAGTAGGGTACAGAAGGATTACTGATATCCCCATATTCCCAGAAACAGTGACTCCCAATGTAGCTCAAGATCTGTTTAGCTTTTTCCCTCATAATTTATTCAGCCCATTCCCCAAATGATAGCCACCACCCCCCTTAATTTTCAGTACTTTGCCACTAAAAAGAGCTGCTACAAACTTTTTTTAGTAATTATGGGCCCTTCCTTCCTTTTATCTCTTTGGTGTGTATAAGCCAAATAGAGGTATCACCTGGTCTAGGGTATGCCCAGTTTAGTGACTACTAGGGCATAGTACCAAATTGCTTTCCAGACCGATTCAGAAGTCTTTTCAATACGGCATTATGTGCCTGTGTTCCTGCATCCTTGACAACATGTCATGTTTCCTTTTTTTTAAACTTTGCTAATCTGTTGGGCATGAGATGTAAATTCAAAGTTGTTTTAATTTGCTTTTCTCTAGTTACTAGTTGATTTGGAGCATTTTTTAAAATGACTTTTGATATATTAGATATCTTCCTTAGAAAACTACCTCTTCTCATCCTTTTACCATTTATCAAAAGAATGGGGCTCTTATGCTTATGAATTGGAATCAGCTCATTACATATTTTGGAATATGTAATACCTTAATATATGTATGGAATGTGGAATATATGGAATACGTAATGCCTTAGAAAACCTTTATTACAGAAACCAAAGATTTTTCCTAGTTACCTACATTCCTTCTAATTTTAGCTGCATTTGTTTTGTTTGTGTAAAATACTTAAATAACTAGAACTGTTATCCTTTCTTTGGATAATGAACTCTTACCACATCTAAGGATCTGAAAGATAGTTTCTTCTTTGTTCCTCTAATTTGTTTATATCCCTTTATGTTTATATTATGTATCCACATTATTATATGATGTGAGATGTTTACCTAGTTGTAGTTTTCCTGACAACTTTTTTTCATATAGTAAGTTCTTACCCAAATATCTTTTATGTTTGAAAGTTATGAGGTCTTTTCTGATTGTTCATATTTGCTTATTTAATGTCATAACATTTATAAAATTACTCATTTTGTGGTGGATTACTTTTTATACAAAGGTATGCTACTTTTTATTTTGGCATTATTTAGTTTTCCTGACAAAAATGTTCTAAAAAATGTTGAACTGATGAATTTGTGTCTTTCAGAACAAATATTTATATGTCAGTATTGTAGCAAGCATTTCGCAAGTGAGAGACTTCTGCGGGATCATGTTAGAATACATGGTATGTCAAACTTTTTAATTCTTCCTAAAAAATTGTTGTACTTAGTCATGGTTTTTAAAAAATTTAATCTTTTTTAATCAACAAAGATATATTCTCTTTCCCTCTCATCTTTCCTATTGAAAAGAAAAAGAAAATGCGTGTACTGGTATGCATAATCAAGCAAAACAATTTTTTTTACTGGCCATGTCCAAAAAATACATGTGTTTTGCACTCTGAATCTCATCAGGTTTTAAATCTATATATACAAGTATACTTCATTTTACATAATAAATTTACCTTTTAAAAAGTATGAAAATTGGATTTTTGCAATTTAAGCAATATTTTAATGTGTTGAGATAACAGATTATTTAGAGGAAGGCTATACTAAAGTCATTTCAAAAGTGAAATATATTCATTGTCTTTTTGCAAATTTGGATTTATATATATGTTCATATATACTTTAGAAAATATAAATATATTTTTAAAAGAAGTTGGAAATTATTATTAAGAGATGTTTGTTGAAGATAATTAGTTTTTTTGTTTTTAATGATATTTTATTTTCATCATTTCTAAATATGTTCCTCTCCCCCTTCTCCTTCAGTCATCCTTTGTGACAAAAAAATAAAAAATAGAGAAAAAAATGTTCATTTTAGCATATTAGAAATTATACTACCGAAAACAATAGGGATAAAACAACATAGGGATAGTTTCCTAGAGGGTTTTTTAATTAGAGTAAAAAAAATAGAAAAAACCCCAAATTTTATTGTCTCAAATTTTATATTCACTTATTTTTAGTCAGCCATCTTAACTGTCCACTTTGTGATATGGTATGTACAAACTTTTCATCTTTGAAAACACACATCAGATTCCGACACTGTGATGAACGCCCTTTCCTTTGTGATTTCTGTGATAGCAGGTAAGAACCAAGGACAGAATAGCAAAATAAATTAGTAGAAATAATTTAGTTTTGGTCACGAAGTATTTCACTTTGTTCTTTTTAAAGCTGGGGTATGGCGCCCCATCTGGAAAATCTGTAAAATTTTTTGGCTCTCCCTTTGTATTAGAAAAGAAGTCTGAATGAAATTTTTTTTCTTTTATGGGGTGTCTACAGTACCTCATTGTAAAATTTGAGTGAAGTATTTGGTCATAGGCTCTATGTCATCTGCTGGCCTTCTCTGTCATGTGTAGCTTCTGCAAAAGTCTTCAAAAATTCCGATTTAATTTCTTATGCCAACATGCGATATGTTGAAACCAGGATGGGGAAAGTTGCAATGTGGAAGGGATAACTCTGTGTGTGTGTGTGTGTGTGTGTGTGTGTGTATGTATGTATATAATACACATGCGCATATATCTATGTATATACTATATTTGCATGTATACACATATATGTGCCTATAAAGATGTGTATATATACATACACACATCTATTTAAAATAAATATGTGATAAATACTATATATGTATATATATAATGTTTTAAATATCTCAAAAAAGATAAGTAACAGTTTTAAGTAAGAAACACTGAAAAAATATAAATCTATTAAACATAGAAAGGAGAACAACTAACCCTGGAATCCAAAAAGCAACACATATCATATACTTCATTAAATCACTGTTTTCATCTTGACACCTATTCTTTAATGGAATACATTCTGTCAGGGACATGGAATGTAACATTCTATCTCAAATGCTCTCCTTTTTTTTTTTTTTTGGTGAGGCTTTCACTGAATTTCATCTGGGTATGGTTAGTTCTAGAACATCGTTTATTTTCAAAAAGGTAAAAGTCGTAATTTATTTGAAAAGGTTTAGGAAGTTAAAGCAGTAGTGCGTCATTATTCTTCTTTTTGCATATTCTGAATCATCTTGTCCATTCACTTCTCAAAAGTATACCAAACTTTTGTACATATAGTTAGTAGGCAGAAAAAAAGCAACAAAATTCAGACACAATTGAGAATGATTCTGTAAAAATATCTTTGAATTTTTCCATATACCTTAAAGTCATGGATACACTAACTGTATCCTATAATTGAGTCATTTTCTTACAAATAAATGTGGATTTTTTACCAGTCATTGTAATATTTAAGCATAAATTATAAAGCAATTATCCTCTTAAAATTTCATATTAACTCATATTTTTTATCTGAATTCTCAGCTTCAAGAATGCATATGATCTACGTAAACACATTGAAACACACAGTGATTCATCTGCCTACTGTTGTGATGTGAGTGGGTGTGATTTCACTGCTTGTACCTTACAGACATTTAGACAGCATTACAAAAGAGTGCATGAAGTAAGTAAATAAAAGCAAAACCGTTGGTGGGTTTTTTTAAATGGAAGTCATCTTTGACCTTATATAACCTCTAAGTTATATAAGCCTATGACAAAGGAAAAAAAATACATTTCATAAGATACTTTACCTATAGATCTTTAAAAATTTTTTAGTATTAAAAACCACAAATTGTCAAATGTTTTGCACATGTCCTTGCTATGATCGCAGCAAAGAGAATAGGCCAAGCATGGTGGATAGGGATAATGGTGCTGAGTAAAGAAGACCTGGGTTCAAATCCTACCTCCAACACATACTATCTATTCTGGACAAGTCAGTTAACCAAGCAGTCCTTGTGACTATAAGTTAAAAGGCAAGTAAGTGCTGGCTGTGAACTTTGTGTTATTACAAAATTAGTATATATGATGAACATAAACAGGAAAAAGAAACGTTTTATTTAAGACAAGCATATACCAAAAAAGTTTACATTTTGAAGAGCATTAGTATCAATAATTGAGGCTTCCCAATTATAAATCCTATTTTTTAAAAAAAAGCTTTATTTTTCTTAATTTTGTTACAATTTCTCCATTTGTAGAGTAATGGTACCATAAAGTACAAATGCCATATCTGTCAGAAGTGTTTTTCCTGGTGCTACACTCTGACTTTACACCTCCGGAAGATGCATCAACTCAGTTGCCGTTCTCGCTTCAGGTGCTCATTTTGAGTTTTTCATAAGTGTATTCTTTTGCTGAAATAAATTTTAATTTATTTTTTTTCACATAACCTATAGTTCCCAAAATATTTCTTTCTTCTCATAATGAAGCATTAAAAAGAGGGGAAAAAATTTCATTAAAAAAGTCTGACATAGTGTTTCACACCCATAGCCCTCCACCTCTGCAAAGGAGAAAGAGGAGGTGCCTTATCTCTTCTTTGCTATGGAGCTTGGTCATTATAATTCCACAGAATTCAGTTTTGATTGTTTTGTTGTTGTTCTTCCTATTAATATTGCTGTAGTCATATATTGTTTTCCTGGTTCTACTTAGTTCATTCTGTATTGGCTCATATGGCTTCCTATGCAGATAAATAACTATGTCTTATTTTTGCTTACCTCACAATAATAGTCTATTCATGTATTGTAATTTGTTAGGGAGTTCCCAATCAGGGGACATTAACTTTATTTTTAGTTCATTTTTATTATTTAAAAATTCCATTATTAATATTTTAGTGCATATGAGGCCTTTAAAGTGGCATTCACTTTATTCTGTCCTATTGAAATGGAATTCTACCACATATTCAACTTATAAAACCTTTTGAAAACCTCATAGAAAGTAATTATTATTCTTTAACGTTAATATGATTCGATAACATTTCCAATACAAATATATATTATGTATGTCTATTGATTTGGATACTAGTCACATCCCTTTATCTATAAATAAATCTAGATCTAGATATACAAAAGATTTAATGGTTGTCAAGGACTACATTAGGGAAGAATCCCTAATTATTAAATTTTAGTTCCTGTCTACTCTTTTGTTCTTAACATCTATTTGTTCAAATAATGCCTTTGGCCTTGATTATACCTAGCGTCATAGATCTAGAGCTAGAAGGAACTTTAGAGCTCGTGTGGTCTAGCTGCCTCATTTTAGATGAGGTAAAGTGGGCAGAGAATTTCTCAAAGTCACACATGTAGTAAAACTAAGGTCATGTGACTCCAAATTCAGGGCTCTCCACACTGACTCTTACCAAGATATACAGGCAATGGGGTATAGAAATCTATTGTGCTCTACAAGAAAGTAAGGGGAAAGGGAATGGGGGAGAATAGGGTGACAGAAGGGAGGGCTGACTGGGGAACAGGGCAATCAGAATATATACCATCTGGGAATGGGGGGGAGGGTAGAAATGGGGAGAAAATTTGTAACTCAAAATCTTGTGGAAATCAATGTCGCAAACTAAAAATATTAAATAATAAAATAAGAAAGAAAAAAAACCCTGCTATCAATTTCACTTGACTTTCAGATAAAATCTAAACTCCGTTAAAAAAAAAAAAAGAATTCATGTCTTCTACTCTAGTGTGCTTTCCCACTAGATTTTACTACATTACTTCTGCTATGTAACATAATTAGAAATGTTTGAAGCATGGTAAAAAAAAAAAACTTAAATAAATGAAAACAACTGGCTTAAAAAAATGGTTTCCATTACAAATGTAAATTCATGTTGAAGTATATTATTGACAACAGTAGTCAATGATTATAGCAGAGGAGAACACTTTAAAAAATGCTGCTTATTTACTTTTTTACTTTTAAAGCTAATTTGTTCCAATAATGCCTTTGACCTTGATTATATCTATTAGTTAACAGTGTTTGGCTCTTCATTATGCAATAAAGTGTTAAAATTCATATATACTTATGGGAATTCTAACATTTGAAATACCACTTATTAAATTAGCAGATATATATTGTTCATTTATTATGAAATAGGCACTAAGATAGGACTTCTTATTTAACAGTTAATTTGAGGAATAAAAATAAAAACAATTCATGACTTTACTACTTTTTTGCCTTATGGATATTGGCTCTATACTCCTTGTCTCTTTGTTAAGTCATTATGATAAAGACATGTAAATGTATTTTTATTAGATTCTTTGCATTCTTATATGTTCTGATAGGTACAAAGAAGATGAAGATGGTTACTGGACTTTGAATATAGATAATTTTAAAACTGCTATGGAGTTAAATTATGATTTTATTTGCAAGAAGCCTCCCCAAAAAACTTCTGGAAGCCAAAATTGTACTAGAAATAATAGCAAAAAGATTTTCCACAGGATTGCATGCTTTACAGTTTCAGCCACTGTTGGGATCTCCAGTAGAAAAATCTATGTCAGAAGTGGATACCTCTTTAAAAGAATCTGTATATTATGAACTTCAGAGTGTTCCACTCTCATTTGAAAATCCTCCAAATGAATTTAATGAAGCTGTGGCACTAAATGCAGTGGTAAAATGAAAAAAAAAAGATACAAGTCTTTATTGTTAAAATGGCTATATAGAAATATTAAAATGTTTCTTGATTTTTAGAAGGGACTATTTAGTAATAATTTTTATGACAACATTAGATGAGGTGCTGCCAGGTATAAGAAATTCAGTGCAAAAAGTTAGGTACTTTCTATTAGTAAGCAGAAATTCCAAGCTTTTAAAAAAAAGATAGATAAAAGAACTAAGGAGGAGGGAGGGTTGGAAGTTTTCTTGGTCTGTTCTCTAACTCTTTCATCTTTTTTTTTTACACTAGTTTCACAAATTTGCAAAGGTGAGGGGTGGGAGTGAGGAGTAAAAGGGCAAGTTGGTAGAGAACTATACCATTTAATCTTAAGACGAGTAAATTCAGAAGTAATTTTAATAAGTAAGGTTACCAGAATAATCTTTTAAATTCTTTATAAATGTCACTATGGCTTATTGAAAGAGGTAAATTTATTTCCTTAAGAAATTAACTTTGAGGCATTAGCTAGTCTAACTGGCAGAAATTGGCTTATTATGTTAAAAGGAATAATAAACTATTCTGGTTTATGGGAGAGTTTGAAATGTTTAAATATGCTCAAGCATGACTTGTATAATATTATTCGATCACACTGCAGTATTCTGAAAGCATGATTTTTAAGTACAAAGCTACTATGGTCAAAATACATGCTTTTGAAAAATTCCTGCAGATTAATTTAGGCCATTATATACAGTGACCTTAAATGTTCTTCTTTTAGGCATTTGTCTACGTATGAGTCCATTTGAGGTTTAGGACATATTGGACTTAAGTTATATAGATGGACAACTTTTAAGTGTGATAAAATGGAAGTCTGGTCATATTTTGTGTTTCATTGTACTTCTTTGACATAAAAATACAGGATTTTAAAAATGCAATCTTAAATTACTATGTATTTCTAATAAGGTAGGTAATGTAAAATTGTGCCTAACTCAAGGTGAACACAAGTTCTACTGTAGTTTGTTAAAAATGTAGAGTGCTGTCTTTCTTCATTTTTCTCTTGTTAGTATTATCACATTAAAAAATATTGTTGAAAGTAATAAAATTGCTTTTAAAATATTTTAAGGGTTTCAGTTTGTAAATGGAATCATACTCTTTCCACAACTCTTTATGTCTCATCATAGTATGTAGTCAATTCTGGGTTCCTGAAGGTCATGCCAGAGAAATGTAGGTTCTGTTAGGCTCTATCATATTTGTAAGTCTTTGAGTATGGTCATAGTAAAATGGTGTGTCTGCTATCTGAGAATTAACCAAGGTAATTATAGAGAAGCTTATCATCAGTCATATGTTTGTTAGGTGATATTGACTATGTGTAGTAGAACAGAGCCTGTTTTATGTGGCTGGGTTTTTTCTTTTTAAGGGGTCATAGAGGCTGTTTTAGGGATCATTACTCTATTGATTTCCTAAAAGACTAAGGTTTAAGTGCACCAGCCTATGGGGAGTTCATGTCAGGAATTTTAGTGGAATTCCCATTGTATTATGCGAACAATTTTCTCATCTAACACGACTAGTTGCTATGATAAATGCTGAGATAATCTATTTTTTCTGAGTTGCTAAATTTTTTATTCCTAGGAATTGTGTCCTTTTTATTCTTTGTTTTTAGTAATACTTATTGTATTTTATGACCACAAATGCCACATTGCACGAGCCTGAATTTCTGACCGAGAATATTTGATTTGGTCACTAGATGTTGTTTAACATGGCTTTGTGGTTAAATTCTTTTTTCTTTTTTTAGTTAAAGCCAGGTATGGGACTCTGGAATCTTGTGGCCAAAGCACTGTTTGGGTGTGTGTGTGTTTGTGTGTGTGTGTACACATGTATATACACATAGACTGTGGGGTTCAAAACTGTCCAAATTATAATAAAAGAAAGTGAGGCAGAGCTCAGAGCCAATGGTACTTTATTAAAGGGTCCATAGTCTCCTCTAATAAAGTAGTCCTTAAATCTTCCTCATGGAGGAAGGTGCCCCCTTCCTCCAGGGCCTTAGTTTTAGTGCTTGATACCCAGATGATACAGAAGAGGCACAGAAAAATACATCACCTCCTTGGTTGATAGATCTTGACCTTGAGCTTCCAGGAGGGTCTACACAAAATACAGAATCCTCATGCTTGACAAGCATACTGATGAGCAGACCTTAACAGACCCATCTTGACCTTTTAGGAGGTCTTACTTAACCAACAAGCTGACCCATAGACTAGGCTAATAAACAGATGAACCATCTACATGGGCTGATGGGACAGTAGAAAAGCAGGTCACAGGCCAGCAAACAGGGTCACTTATTGGCCAAATGCTCATGGCCATCTCCCCATGTTGGGCAATAGAGGGATGATGGACAGAGGGACAACAAAAATACTTGTGGTCATATTCCCACTCTGGCTATCACTATACAGGGGGCAACAATAAGATTTTGCTCTGGATCACATAAATTTGGGAGCAATGAAGGCTTAGCAAGTCCCCAAGCTGTTTCTGAGATACTGAAATGAAAGCAGCACCAGGACTAGCCTTGCTTTGCAGAAGTGTGCAGATTTCAGCCCTGATAACAACTCTGATATCAGAAAATAGCCTGGAAGAATAGGCAAAAAAAATTATAAAAAGCCATCACGGTGACAGTGATTCCTGAAATACCAAATCCAAAAGAAGAAAGTGACTCCAAAACATCTAAAATCAAAGTCTAGGAGAAGAACTTAGTTTGGGCCCAAATTCAAGTAGAATTCCTGGAAGAGATAAAGCAAAGGTTTTTTTTTTTAAAAAAAATTAAACAATGTTTTAATTTTTCTCTCATTTTATTCTATTTTTGCTAATTAGATGTAAGAAAAATTTTAACATTAGTTTTTCAAAGTTTTGAGTTCCAAATTCTCTTCCTCTTCTTCCCTCCTCCCCCTTTGAGAAGGCAACAGTTTTATACAGATTATACATAAGAAATCATGTAATACATATTTCTGTATCAGCTATGTTGCAAAAGTTAACTCAGACCAAAAAAAAACCACAAGAAAAATAAAGTTTAAAAAATACAGTTCTATCTGTATTCAGACTCCATCAATTCTTTCTCTGAAAGTAGGTAGCATTTTTCATAAGTCCTACAGAATTGTCTTGGATAATTGTATTGCTTAGAATAATTATGTCATTCGCAGTTGATTGTTGTACAATATTGATGTTAAGGTGTACAATACTCTACTGTTTCTCCTCCCTTCACTTTGTGACAGTTAATATAAGTCTACCTAGTTTTTTCTGAAGCCACCCTGTTTTATCATTTCTTATAGCATACCAGTATTCCATCACAATCACATACCTCACCTTGTTCAGCCATTCCCTGACTGATGGACATCCCCGCAGTTTCCAATTCTTTGCCACCACAAAAAGAGCTGCTATAAATAGTTTTGTACATGTAGGTTTTTTTCATTTTTTAAAAAGTCTTTTTGGGATATGGACCTAGAAGTGGTATTGCTGGGTCAAAGGGTTTTATGGCCCTTTGAGCATAGTTCCAAATTGTTCTCCAGAATGATTAGATAAGTTCACAATTCTACCAAC
>CM053622.1:505025692-505042762 GCA_028646595.1 Phalanger gymnotis
GGGGGGAGCACCAACATCTGAGTAGTGGGGGGGGATGGGGGGTGTTGTGTAACAAATGGCTACCTGGAGTCCAATCCAGGAAATCAAAGGGTCCTCATGAGCAAACTCCCAAAGCAAAATTTCACCTAACTGTGCATATAAACTTTTGCCAAATAGACTCAGAGTCAGAAGGCATCACAACTCTAGTGACTCAGTGCCTAATTAGCTTAGTAGTGAAAGGTGTGAAAGCTTTCTTGCAAGCAAGCTTCCCCTAAGCAAACTTGCCCTTATGCAAATTCCTCCCCCATTGGCCTCTATGTAACTCAGGATGTATCACAGCTGTGAGCTGGTGTAGTAGCAATTTAGATTTGAAGATCTTTCCCACCCATTATTAGGCCGTGTGACCTGCTTACCTCACAGAAAGCCTAATTCACATATGGTGGGAGGAGCTTCCTGAGAGGAAAAGGAAGTTATGTCACAGGAAGCGCAGAGAAAGAGAGAGCAGTTATGGCTGCTAATGGCTGCTAATGGCCATCATGATAGAATTGAACAGATTGACTTAGCTGTACTGTGAGTTTGTTTTTGGGAAGACTCCAGCAGGGGGTCGGAGAGGTGGTATTATGTATTGGATGCTTTACTGCTCTGATGGATTGGGTAGATGGCTTATGGGATATGATTCTCTGGTGTCTGAAGAGATGGTTTACTTCTGCCTTCTCTGTGAAGAGTCTTGTATATTTTGCAATACAAAATCACACAGTCATTTTGACAATTACCATCTACATTATTATTGCCTTACTGATACATTTGGCTTCATGAATAGGATCACAAGGTATAAGATCTCTAGAAGTAGGAGGGCTTTAGAGGAAGAAATGGTTATCCTGGGATGGGAGGATGGAACTTATTCCTCTCTAGCAAGGGAATGGTCTAAAGGCACAGGTTTGTGTGAAGCCTGGAAACAGGTTACAGAGGGGAGGACCTAGAGATTTGGAACGATGTCTGAGAGAAGTCACTGTTGAGCCAGGAAAGGAAATACCAACAGAGATCTCTAGACAAGGATGGATTTTGCTCACAGCCTATTGTATTATAAATGAAAGCAGGGACAGACTATTACGAGAAAGAATACAGTTGCTGAAACGTCTGCTAACTCAAATGAAAATACTTCTATGCCACTGTAAGATGGGGAATCTCAGGTGGTAGAACAACAGATTGTTCTTCTGGGATCTACTAACTTTGCTGGAAATTCAGCTAGAAGGCAGAGGGGGCCAAGGAGGTCCAAGGCGCACCTCAGTTCAGCCCAGGTCGAGTCTAGCAGCCAGTCTGGTTACCATGGTAACCGGGAGAGAATCTGGACAAGAGGATACAATGTCAGAACCTGAGGCACGAAATGATACTTTGTTGCATGGTGCTTCTCACATAGAGAATGAGACATTGCTAGACCCTCAGCCAGAAGTGTGCCTCATACAGTGATGGAGGCAAGAAACACAGGATCATAATGCTACATTCAGGGAGGTTTTGGAGGATTTTACACAGCAGGAAATCACAGATATCTTGAGTAGGTTCACCCAGAGAATGGGAGAATCATTAACATCTTGGATGGTGAAAATCAGTGATGAAGGGGCCACAGGAATGTCTGTAGATACTGTGGATTATATGAGATTCATAAGTAGTGGTCAGAATTCTTTTGTACAGCAAGCTTTTAGGGATTATAATTTGCAAACCAAACAACCAATTTGTTGGCTTTGGCTGTGACAAGTTGTAAAGGACAATATCCTGCTGATAATATGTGGCCTACTGCAGATAGATGCTGGTATTCAATTAGGGAATGTATGAGAAAGTTCAAAGATGTGGTAATGAAGACTGCTATTATGTTAGGGAATGCTGAAGTTTATCATGAAACTCCCTTGGGAGTCTCTCTTAGGAATTTGATAGCCAAAACAGCATCCCCACTTATAAACATGTAATTCTGTTTCTGCTAATTGCAGAAGTAGGGAACCCTCTTTCAGAGATGCTGGATAAGATTTCACAGTTAAGTGACTTAGGAGACTGGGGAAAAGATAAATTTCCTTGAGAGAGAGAAGGGTAAATAGCCAGCAGATTCAAAGTCAGAGTGACAAGGAAAGACATATTTACTGCTCTTTTGAAAGCAGGGGTAGATTTTAGAATAGATGGTACTCCAACTAGTGAGCTATACAAAGTGTACCAAGATAAGCACTTAATAACAGACAGAATAGAGAAGTAAGAATTGCCCCTACAAATCCTACAGATCTTGAAGTGAGTCAGACCTTCAAGGAGACTAAGGAATAGGCTGAGCCCCAGCACAGATTAAAGAAACACACAGACAGGATTACAGACCCCATATTAATCTGACTATATATTGGAAAAATGGATCAAATAGTGCAACTAGGGCATCGATCGACACTGGGGCAGAGGCCAGCTTGATTTATGGAAACCATGACAAATTTAAGCATGGAACTCCTATTACCATCACAGGACTAGGAGGAGCTGAAATATCAGCCAAACAAGTCAAACTGATGATAAAAATTGGACAATTGCTTAATAAAGAATATACTGTGGTTATTGTACCCATTCCTGAATACATCATTGGAATAGATATATTGAAAGGTCTGACTCTGAATTTGCCTGAGGGGAGATATCAATTTGCAATAAAGAAGATAGGAACTAATACAGTTTTAGTGGGAAAAGTAAAAATGGACCCAATTACTTTACCTGAACCTTCTAAAGTAATTACTTTGAAGCAGTATTGTGTGCCAGGTGGGCAAGATGAAATTGCCAATACTATAAAGGAATATGTTAAAGCAGGAGTTTAGTCCCTACAATCACTTGATGGAATAATCCTGTCTGGCCAGTACAAAAGTCAGATGAAACATGGAGAATGACAGTGGAATATAGACAACTGAATAAAGTGACTCCACCCTTGTATGCTGCTGTTCCAGATACTGTTACCTTAATAGAAAGGATCCAGAAATATGATTAGACTTGGTATGAAGTTATTGATTTGGCCAGAGCTTTCTTCATGATTCCAATAGACTCCAAACAATGGGACCAGTTTGCTTTCATGTAGCAGGGCCGACAATATACTTTTACATGCTGGCCACAAGGATATCTGCATAACCCAACTATTTCTCATAGGATTGCGGCTGAACATTTGGATGAATTGAAATTACTTGGTGTACATCTTACCCAAAACATAGATGCTATTTTCATGTAGGGAGAAAATGTAAAAGAACTGGAGAAGAGTTTGATACTTTTAATTGAGCATATGAAAAGCAAAGGATGGGAAATTAACTCTGCAAAGATTCAAGGGCCAGCTCAAACTGTAAAGTTTGGGGGTATACAATGGAATAAAGGACTGTGAGAAATTCTCCCAAAAGCTCGACAAAGGATTAAAGATTTTCCTATTCCCACCAAAAAGAAAGAGGCCCAAAAGTTCACAGGATTGTTTGGATATTGGAGACAACTCATTCCACATCTTGGACAAATTTTGAAACCCTTATATAAAGTTACTAGGAAAAAATATGAATTTGATTGGGGACTTGAACCAGAATAAAGCTTTTGAAGAAGCCAGAGCTGCTATACAATTGGCTCTGGATTTATGGCCTATGCAAAGTGGCACAGTGGAATTACAAAGTGACTGTACAAGATGACTATATGAATTGCAATTTATGGCAGAAACAACAAAACTGAAATGTGCCCTTAGGATTTCAGTCAAGGAAACTACCTTCATCTGGAATACAACATACACCTTTCGAAAAGAAGTTGTTAGCTGCATATTGGGCTTTGGTAGAGACTGAACAACTGACTCTGGGCCACGAAATGATATTAAGGTCTGGAATCCCGATTATGACTTGGGTAATGAGTACCCCCAGCATCTCACAGAATTGGACATGCGCAAGAGGCTAGCATAATTAAATGGAAATAGTATATTCAGAGTAGATCAAAAACAGGCAAAAGTGGAGTTTCTGCCCCACATGAATCTATTGTAAGCATCAACATTGATGGAAATGACAAAACTCCTGAACCAAGGCAACAGTTGGTACAATCCTTGGTAAAACGGAATGATGGATATGACAGACTGACTGAAGAACAGAAGAAACCTGCGTGGTTTGCTGATGGGACAGCAAAATATTTGGGCCATAAAAGACATTGGAAAGCAGTAGCCTATAACCAATGTACTAAGACAACTTTGGAAAGTACTGGGATAGGTGGAAGTAGTCAATATGCTGAACTTATGGCAGTACGTCAAGCTATTAAAACAGAGAAAGGAGGACAGTATCATATATTCACTGATTCGTGGGCAGTAGCTAATGGGTTAGCTACATGGATGCCAATGTGGAAAAATCAAAATTGGGCAACTCATGGTAAACAAGTTTGGGGCAAAGAACTATGGGAAAATACATGGGACATGTCTTTGGTTACTAATTTGTCAGTTTTTCATGTAGACACTCAAGTGGTCCTGACCACGCCAGAATGTGAGTATAAAGCACATCCTGATTGACTAGCAAAGATTGCTCCTGAACATATTGTCCCTAGTCTGACACCAACTGATGATCCAGTACTAGCAAAATGGGTCCACCAAATGGCTGGCCATGTAGGAATTGAGCCCACACCGGTGGGCACAAGACTGAGGTATTAGTATCTCTTAGTCATTATTAAAGCAAGTAACAGAGGAATGTCATATATGCCAATTGGAAAAGGAACCAATTGTTCCTCGGATAGGAACTGGAGAGATAGCAAGGGGAAAAGTTCCAGCCCAGATTTGGCAGATAGAGTATATTGGACCACTACCCCAAGATAAAGGATACAAATTTATATGTACTTGTGTTGACACCTCTTCAGGTGTACTAGTGACTTGTCCTTATAAGAATGCAACCCAGAAAAACACCTGTAAAACTCTAGATATTATGTCTATATTATGGAACCCCAATGCAAATTCAGAGTGACAATGGGTCACATTTCAAAGGTAATAAGGTGAAGATATATTGTGTATTGAACAATATGGAGTAGACATGTCATATTCCATATTATCCACAAGTATCTGGGTTGATAGGAAGAATGAATGGAGCATTGAAAGGACAGTTAAGTTCTAATAATTTGTATCAACATTGGAAGGATAATTTGTTCACTGCTTTACATAATTTGAACAATAGACCATTAGGAGGAAGTATACCTCTAGGCAGAATGATGACCCCAAATCTGCAAATTAGAAAACAGCAAACACATAAGATCCAAAATATTGAGTGTTGGACTGTGAGGGAAGATGTCCCGCCATCATATCCAGGAATACCTGGTTCAGCAGGATATGATTTACATTGTTTAGAGAACTTTTGTTTGGATAGAAAAGAGATAAAAATCTCTACTGGGACATGTATGAGAATCCCTAACAACCTTTTTGGACAGATATCACCTAAATCAGATTAGCAGCTCAGGGAATACATGTATTGGCTGGAGTGATAGATTCTAGTTATCAAGGAGAAATTATTGTGACACTCCAGAATTTAGGTGAGGAACCTATACAGTTGAGTAAAAATGATAGAATAATTCAATTGATTATTATTTCTTGTGAAACAATGCCCTTTGTGAAAACTGACCCTCCTTCCAAAATAACTATCAGAAGAAAGGAAGGATTTGATTCTACTGATAGAATAAAATTGGGAGCTATAAAGTATGGGTAAAGCAGAAGCCAGATGATGTTCCAAAGGCTGCAGAATTATAACACATGGGAAAGACAATACTGTGACAGTGGTTTACTCAGGAGAAAATAATTATGAACTTGTACCTTTGACTCATGTATTCTATCATGAATGAGGCTACAATAGTCTCTTTGTCTATTTTTGACTTTCAGCTGTTAAATTTGTTTGTGAGATTTGTTTCCTGCAGGCTTAGTAGTATTCCACCTGCAGATGCCTGATTGCTTAAGCCAGATGTCACCCTCTGTTGTGTTTGGATGTCACCCCTGGACCTGTCCACGACTGTGATATGTCACCTCTGGACCTGGACAGATTGTGATGTGTCATCCCTGGACTTGGCATCAACTAAGTTCCAGATGCCTGCTTGCTAAAGAACTGACCTCTTGAATAGGACTCTTAATCTCTTGTGGCAGGGACAGTTCTACATCCAATTTCAGCAGGAAGAAGCTTTGGAGGATGAGACTTTCGCCTCTTACCTCAAGATTTTGAGCCCCATTTGTTCGAGGAGAGAATGATAACATTGTTTTATGTGCTTATCTTGTGTTATCCCTGTTATACTGTTGTGTGAAGTTCTGTTGACACCAGTTATCCCAGAATTCCCATTGCCCTATGTAATGGATAAGAAAGATCTTGGGTCCGAAATTAATAGTAATTTAGATTTGAAGATCTTTCCCACCTGTTAATAGGCCACGTGACCTGCTTATATCACAGGAAGCCTAAGTCACATGTGGTAGGAGGAGCTTCCTGAGAGGAAAAGGAAGTTATATTACAGGGAATGCAGAGAGAGAGAGAGAAAGAGAGAGAGAGAACACAATGAGAGAGAGAGAGAGAGAGAGAACAGTTAGAGAGAGAGAGAGAGAGAACAGTGAGAGAGAGAGAACAGTTATGGCTACTAATGGCTGCCCTGATAGAGCTAAACAGACTGACTTAACTGTATTATGAGTTTGTTTTTGGGAAGACCCCAGCAGGGAGTTGGAGAGGTTTTGGGATGGTGAGGCTCCATGTTGTCATATTATGTATTGAATGCTTTACTGCTCTGATGGATTGGGTAAATGGCTTATAGGATATGGTTCTCTGGTGTCTGAATGAATGGTTTGCTTCTTCTGCCTTCTATGTGGAGAGTCTCACATACTTTGCAATACAAAACCACATAAGCATTTTGATAATTATCATCTACCTTGTTATTATTGCCTTACTGATACAGCTTCTGTTTGTATTTGCTCTGAAGTTCAGGGTATTGACTTTTCCCCCTGAACCAAGTGAATGATACATGTATGTTTGATTAAAGTAAGATTATTAACCCCTTAAAGTTGCTTTCCTTAGAAAAGCAGATCAAAGAAACTGTGCTAGTAGCCCTCCTGTGTTCTGGTGTTATTGGTCTTACACAGCCACAGTAGCCTTGTTGTTACAGCGCTAAAGGTGGGGAGTGGGGGGGGTGGCACTACAAACTGGCCAAAACAGAAGGCTCCAGTTCCTAGTGCAGCAACCTGGAAACTAGGGTGGACCTGCTTCAATCTTGGGGTCAGTTGGGATAAAAGTCAGTAGCCACTTTTGATGGCTGCTTTCAACTATAGTAATACAATAGAGACTTTGAGTAAGCCTGTTGCTTACAGAACTGAACAAATTGCTGGAGAAACTAAAGCTTAAAGACAACATATCTTCTAATTGGGAGTGCTAAAGAATATAAATATTTCACAGCTCCACATGGAACTTTTACAAAAACTGACCATGTATTTGGGCACAGAGATACTGAAGGTGCAAGCAATAAAATCCTTTGCAAACCACAATATAATTTTTAAAAAGTAATCATTTCAGAGAGTACACACAAAAGAGATTCAAATGGAGACAACTGTGAAATCCTAAATAAAGAGTGGATCAAAGAACAAATAATAGAACTAATGAATAATTATGAGAAAGAAAATGATACTATTAAATAACATATCAAAATTTCTGAGATTCAGCTTACACAGTCTGAAGGGAAAAAAATTGTACCCTTATGAATGTATAAGAACAAAATCGAAAAAGAGCATTAATTAAATATATATTTTTTAAAAAATAGAAAGCAAACAAAGAAACCCAAAGTAATCATGAAAGAAGAGATAATGAAAACTAAAAGATAAAATGGAAAGTCTCCTAAAACCTAAGAAATGATTAACAAAACTAAAATTCGTTTCTTCAAAAAGACAAAAAAAATTGATAAACCTTTAATGAATCTGATTAAAAAGAAGAGGGCAGGGGCAGCTAGGTGGTACAGTGAGCAGAGCATCAGCCCTGAAGTCAGGAGGACCTGAGTTCAAATACGGTCTTCAACACTTAACACACTTACTAGCTGTGTGACTTTGGGGAAGTCACTTAACTTCAATTGACCTGCCTTCCCCCTCCAAAATAAATGAATGAATGAATGAATGAATAGACAAATAAATAAAGAAGGCAGAAAAATCAAATCAACAAAATAGTAAATGAAGGTGGTGAAGTCCCAATGAAATGAAAAGATATAAGAATCTACTATGTTCAGTTAGCATGCTAACAAAACAGAACACAAATGAAATAGGGGAATGTATTCCTTCAAAAATATAAACTACCTAGTGTAACAGAAGAATAAATGGAAGTCTTAAATAATGTAACACTCTCTCCCCCCAAAAAAGGAAATATAACCTCCTATAAAAGAACTACCTGAAAGTCTGTGCAGAACCTTGGGGCTATAGATCTCTTGTAACCTAACTCTTCATCTCTAGGTTGTAACTGACTTTTTCACAATGTATGCACAGGCACAGGTCAGCTAGGTGGAGTCAGGGAAACTCATCTTCCTGAGTTCAAATCTGGCCTCAGACATGTACTAGCTGTGTGACCCTGGGCAAGTCACTTAACCCTGTTTCCCTCAGTTCCTCATCTATAAAATGAATTGGAGAAAAAAATGGCAAACCACTCCAGTATCTTTGCCAAGAAAAACCCCAAAATAGGGGCAGGAGGAGTTGGACATGACTGAAAAAAATGTACAGGTATTTCCATCCAAGAACTAGAAAGGTGCCATGGCTGCCAAAGGGGGAGAAAAATTTCACAGGCTAGGTCAGAGACTTTGAAATCAGAGTTCTCAGAGAGATGTTAGCTTTGCCTGGTATCAAGAAGTCTTAAGCAACACCTTGCTGCTTCAAGGGGACCTAGAAACTGAACATTTCAACTATAAACTGATGAATATGTTAGGGGCACTGAAACCAGACTAAAAAAAAAATCTTGATTCCTATTACTAGGAATGTATATCCTATCATTTGATGTTTGGGTGTGTCTGCCTAATAAATTATGCTTGGAGGTCCCTGAGGATGGAAAGACTGAAAACAGTCACTACCTTTCTCTCTATCCCTCCATACATATATATGTATATATACACATATGCATACATATACACATATATACACATAACATACACATGCATATACATGCACACACATATAACACATATAATGCATATATATGTATATACACACATATATTTTGGCTGAGAGAGAAAATGCTGTAATGACAGCCTTGGTCCAGGAGAATGTTGACAGAAACAAGCAATAGGTGTTGTCTGAGACTGTTGTCCAGACCTTCAGTACAGTCACACTTTTGTGGAGAGATCCTGGTATTCTTGGGAGCAGAAAGTTAGCAAATCACTAAAAACCTATTTCATAGTCACTGAGGTTAGGAGTTAGAGACTGATGGACATGTGATGGATTCCAAGCAAAAGAAATGATATTGGTCATGAAAACATTGCCTGACCTAGACATTAGCTCATAGACAGATGTTGAAAGTGAGGAAGACTACGTACCATAACCCAGTAGTCTGTTCACGTAATGGGAGAGGATTAAATCCAGATACAGTCCATTTTCTCCCTAGTTGCTCAGCAGTACAGACTCCTTAGTTATCGACATGCCCAACAATATGTAGCATACTCAGTGTGAACCAACGTGAAACCTGTAAGATTTCAGATTTAGGAAGGCAAAATTATTGTTGGGATGAGGACAATCATCAGCCTACATAATGAACTAGCTCAGTTGTAGGAGCAATCTACAGAGAAGCTTAATTCTAACTGGACAGTATCTTATGATATCCCAGGGGAACCTGATCAAATGGTCACACATGTAGTAAAGTGATAATGCTAATGTTTGTCTATATAATGTTTGCCATGCATATAAGTACATATTTATGTTGATGCATGTTAATTGAAGAATGTTTTTAATATGCTCATGTTTTTTAATTTGCTAGTATCATTTATGAACTATAGCTCCATTACTCTTAACTCTGCATAGTTTTGTTCTTTATTTGTGCATATTTTGCTTTCTTCATATTTTGTTATTTTGTACATGTGTCCATTTCCATCTCCATCTTCTCTCTTATTCAATTCTTGATATGGTTATAGGGCCTGTCCAAATTACACATACGAATAGAAACCCATACGATTGCCTCTCATAATCTAACAGACATATCATTTTCATCTACTTTTTTTTTGCAGGGGGGAGGGCAGGGCAGTTGGGGTTAACTGAGTTGCCCAAGGTCACACAGCTAGTAAGTATGTCAAGTGTCTGAGGCCGGATTTGAACTCAGGTCCTCCTGACTCCAGGGCTGGTGCTCTACTCACTGTGCCACCTAGCTGCACCCATTTACTTTTTTTTTTTAAGTATGAATGTTTCCAAGGCTCCACTCAATAAAGTACTGTTGTGAGACTTTAGGTAACATTACCAAAATGATGAAGGACTACATATTTTCTTTGATCCTTATTACCTCTCATACCTCTCCAGAATAGGAACTATGGACCAGAAATAAGGCAATTTAGCTTTCTTTATAATCTAGGACACCAAGAACCCTATTGAGATAAATTCAGTCCCTAACCCCTGAAGCAAGCTTACTGAGAGCATCCCCTCTCCCACCAACCATCATGCTCTAGTAGCAGGTCTACATAAGAAGTATAAATAGTAAATAATTCATTTGAAGACTCTTATGCAATAAAAATCATAATCAGTTCAGAGATTATACAAAAAAGACATAAACCCAAATGTAGACTTAACAGCAAAATCCTAAATAATGAGTAGGTCAAAGAACAAATCATAGAAACAATCAATCATTGTGTGAAAGAAAATAGTAATGATAAAAACAATACCCAAAATTTCTAAGATACAGCTAAAGCTATGCTTGGGACATATGTCTCTGTAAATATATACTAACAAAATAGAAAAAAAAGATTAATGAACTGAATGTGCATTTTAAAAAAATTAGAAAACCAACAACAAAAAATTAAAAAAACCAAAAAAGAAGAGATGTTAAACTTGAAGGAGAAATAGATAATGGGGGGGGGAAGCCCTACAGAAATGATAAATAAAATTAAAAGCTATCTCTTTTAAAATACTAATAAAAGAGATAAACTTTTAGCTGGTCCGATTAAAATGAAGACAGAAGGAGAAAATCAAATCAACAAAACAGCAACTAAACGAAGTAAAATCACAACAAAACCAGAAGAAATAAAAAGAAATACCAGAACTACTATGCCTTGTTATATGCTATCAAAACTGAGAATACAAAAGAAATAGAGTGAATACCTTAAAAACATGAAATACCCAAGCTAAGAGAAGAGCAAAAAGAAATCTTTAATTATCCAATCTCAGAAAAAGAAATCGAATTAGCTGTAATGGAATTTCCAAAGGGGGTGGGACGTGGGGGAAGAACTCCTGGTCCTGATGGATTGATTCACAGGAGAATTTTATTCAACTTTTAAAGGACAATTAGTATCAACGCTACACAAATTATTCTCAAAAATTGACAAAGAAAGCAGCCTACCAGTTTCCTTTTATGATATAAATATGGTTTTGACACTTAACCAGGACAAGATAAAGAACAGAAGAACTATAGACTAATATCAATAATGAATATTGATTCAAAAAATTTTAAATAAAATCCTGTCAAATGGACTGCAGCAATCCATCCAAGAAATCATTCATTATGATCATACTGGATTTTTAAAAGAGATGCAAAGATGGTTCAACATTAGGAAAACAATGAACATAATCATTGAAAACAAAAATTTCTAATACCACTTAATTATCTTCATACATGCAGAAAAACACTTTGACAACGTATGACACCTTTATACTAAGAAAAAAGAAACCTACAGTTTTTTAAACTTCTTCAAAAGTTTTTCTCTAAAATTGAAAGCAAGCATCAGTGATACAAATTAATGCAGTACTAAATCAAAGATGCCACTCTTCTCAAGCTGTTTTTTTGGTATAGTTGTAGAAATGCTAATAATAATGATTAAACAATAGAATGAAATTAAAGGCATAAGGATTTGCTGATTTCCTATTTGCTAATGATATGATGGTTTACCTAGAAAATCTTTAAGAATCAGCAAGGATACTAATTGAGATAATAGCTTCAGTAAAGTTGTAGATTTCAAAATAAACCTTCAAAAATCAATAGCATTTCTATATAACAAAAATAATATAGATTAATATAATAATAGAAAAATCTACAGGCAATAATAAAAAGAGAAATCCCATTCCAAATAACTACAAAATATGTAAAGTGTGTGGGGATGAATCTGGCCTCTTCATTTTAATCAGAATGGCTTAAAGGTTTATATACCCAAATCTGTTACCCTACCCCTTCATTGTCTGTCATCTCCAGGTAGCCTTCAGATATTTCCCACCCTTAATCTCGTTTCTGGAGTCTGACCTCACTCTAGTCCCCCAGTTACCCCAGTCCTATCAAGATCCTCCGCCCCATTCTCCTATCACCCCAGACTATTTGACCACCGGAGATCTTTCCCACAATCTTTCTGTATATAAGTCTAATCTTGCCTCCATGAAGGTGCTCAGATTCAATCTGGCTCAGCTCCTATTGTTCTGGCCTACTTGTCAATACAAGTGTCACAAATGCTTGGGCTCCTTCCAAGTCTACCCAATATGGCAAATCTTTAATAAACTTTGTTTTACTTTGGCTAAAAAAAAGCTTGGGTTGAATTCATTTGGCAGGACCTAGCATGTTGGTATTTTGGGGTCCCGAGCAGCCCTAAACCCCTAAAAAACCTCAGCATTCATAGAACATATTCAGCTGAGTGCAACTTCCCTGTATTAGTGTTGGTCATGATGCTGATCTTAGGCCCCTTGTTGCCTCTGAGGTTGTGTGTTTCCCCTGAGCATGGGTGATTAAATGGTGATCCCATGATGGACAAGTCTAGCCTTGGAGGCAGCTTGGTGAACCTGAGAGGTCTGGAGTTTCTGGGTCTCTCAGCTGGATTTAACTGGCAGCAAGAAGAGTGGCTTGTAACCACATTCTTCTTGAACAACTTGATAATGTACAGGAAACAGAGCCCCAAACCCTGGGCTGGTTTGCTTGAATAGCGAAGGTGATGTGCTGATTCAGCTGCCCTGAAAAATTCTTCATGTTTAGATGTTTTCAGAGGCATCTATATGTGATGAGTAGCAGCATGTTCTGTTGGATAAAAGCCCAGGTGTCAGGAAGACCGAGATTTTAAGTCCCATCTCTTACCAGTAAGTCACTGAACCTCTTAGTACCCCCAGGCAACTCTTTGAGACTATAAATTTCAGATAATAAGTAAATTTGCATCTGTAGATGGAGTATCTGTACTGGGAGCTGCCTACGGCAAAGAGATCACAATCTCAGACCAAACATTTATGTTAAGTTTTACAGGTCCAAAGCATCTTTTGACAAATATAGTTGAGTATGTTCTCTATTGTGCTACAAAGCAAGATTTGAAACCTCTGGATGATTTTTTTCCCCTTCAGTTCTGCCTTTTCTTCCCTGATGATTTTGGGTCAGAAAAGGGAGGAAGCTATTGCCTGTACTTGTTCCAAAATTAAAAATAAATCTTGTCATGCAACTTACCCCTAAGGATGTGGGCAAGGCTTTATCTATCTAAGCAAGTAAATATTTGAGTGCCTACTGTGTGCATGATGATATTATGAGAAAATAAACATTGAAATCTAAAAAGCTCCTATCACTTCCTACCTCTCTACTTTCTGAACTTTTAGACAATGGACAAACATAATTGACTAAGAACTGACAGAAGCTTCCAGGTCCTCCATCCCAAGGCCAACGTATTGCATGGAGCTGACCAGACATTGTCACTTGGAGCCTCTGATTCTTTTGTATCTCCCAAAATCTCTTTCGAAGATTCCCAACTGTCTTTATGGACTTTTGCTTGTTAAGCCAAACGACTTACATGGTGAAATTGTGAGCTGCCTAACCCTTCCCAACTACAGCCTAGTCATTCTCTCTGCCATTGCACCCCACATAAATCTGTTCCCAGTCCCCTCCTGGGGTACCCAAGCACTTGCTGTGGTGCACTCCCAGCTTCAACTCATTTACCCTGATTAAAGGTCTCAATTTTGTTGCATTGACTGTTTTCATTAAAATGCACGTTGACAACACGGAGACAATCATACCTATATAACAAGACAAAGGCACGCAAAAACATGGTGTGCAGGGTTGGAGAAGAATTGCATTTTTTTTTTGTCTTTCCCCACCCCCAACCTATTATAAAGCTTTTCATTAGGTAGGCACACAGAAGTCTGGGAAGTTAGAACAGGAAAGAACAAGAAAGGTCTCCTTTTAGAACTCCTCAGTAATGGTTTGAAGTGGCCCAAAGGGGTCCCTGAATGCCAAGAAACGCTTTTATCACCAATACTTAATCTCACCCCTACAGTCCAACAGAATAACATATCATATTATAGCTACATGGCGATAGTGATAACTTTTCATTAAAAAAAGCCGAACTTAATTTTTGCCTACCTGCTTTTTAATCTGTAACATTACTCATCAGCATTCTTGTTTTAACCTGCCAGCTAGAAGCTGTGTGCCTTTTCTTCCTCCCCTTGATATTTGTCAACCTCAGTTATTTATGTGCTTAATTCACACACACTGAGAGGGTTCTGACTAAGACAACATAAAGGAACATGCTGTCTCAGAATAAACACACACATCTCAGAACTGGGTGGAAAAGCCTCTAGTCAAAGGCATGCATTCATTAAGACCATCTTTCAGGAAGAGGAGGAGGGCTAAAAGTAAATTAATTCCAAGGGAAAAATACATGTATTTTTTATAGTTGCCATAGGTGGATACTAAACATGTAATAAGTACTGAGGTTTTATGGGTTTTGATCAGTTGTAGATTCCTTAAGACGATGTGAGAAATTAAAGTTTTAGTTGTCTAGTTCTTGTGGGGGTGGGAATGTCTGGTGTCTTTGAGATGCATTTGGGGGCAATCACACCAACTCCAACCCTCTTTGCTACAGGATCATTTCATTATTTCTTTCTCCCCAGGTTCAAAGAGGAATCTAGTGAATTTGTTATGCAATATTACCAGGAATTATTAAAATTGCAGAAATTTACCTTTCTCTTAATCCAGAGTTTCTGTCTCCTGTTGCCCAGGACCCTAAGGGAAGGCAGCAAGGAGCACCTGCCTCAACATGACTTTCCTACACAGGGCTCAAGATTTCCACTTCCTGTTTCACCTGCCTGATTTCCACCCTCAGGCTGCTAGGGGCTGGCCAGAGGCAACTACCATCTACACTACTGCAAGGTAATTTTTTTTATTAGTTTATTTATTTTTAGTTTTCAACATTCATTACATAGGTTTTAAATTTTCTCCCTCCCCCCTCCCTTCCCAATCCGATATGGGCTCTACACATACAACATTCCTATTAAATGTATATTTCACACTAGTCATGTTGTACAGAAGAATTATAACGAATGGGAGAAACCATGAGAAAGAAAAAAAAAAACAAAAAAGAAAATAATCTGCTTCCATCTGCATTCAGACTCCATAGTTCTTTCTCTGGATGTGGGTGGCATTTTCCATTATGAGGCCCTTGGAATTGTTTTAGGTTCTTGCATTGCTGAGAAGGGCTAAGTCTATCAAAATCAGTCATTTCACACTGTGGCTGTTACTGTGTACAATTTTCTCCTGGTTTCTGCAAGGTAATTTCAACCTCTGGCTCCACCCAAACTCATCTCCCATCTCTCCAGGTGTGGAGAGCCTCTGGTGAAAAGAGGACCACTTTCCTTCTGAAGGCTTCCATGTCCTGCTGCACCTATCTCCTGAAGAGAGATAGGAAAGTCAAAGGGGTGTGGGATTTCCATCCCCCGCTGTGCAGGTTTAGCTTCCAGCAATAACTGCATCTTCTTCTACCTAATCTACAGCCTTCTAAGGACAGAAAAGTGAAAGAGCACCTTCCATGTGGCTGTGTACCTTCCATCTCCTGCTGTAATTGTTTCCTGCTTGATCTCCAGCCTCTTCTGGTAAGAAGAGTAGCATTCTCCACTCTATGATGAATATATTTATACCTGTTCATTCCCTGCATGTGCCAGCGATTCTGAGCCCCAGCAAGTAATCAACCAAACCTCATTCTCTACGTCCCACCTCCTGATCCCCCTTAACTGTCCCACCCCCAAATCCTACCCAAACACTATCCACCCCATCCACTATGCCTTCTATGGAATGCCTGTTTTATAGTCAAAGAAGTCAGGTTACCTTTATCCTAAATCTTTTCCTCTCCTACTGTCATCTAGCAATCACTGAGAGTGGTGGCTGAGTAGAAATGGACTAGAGTGAGGAGAGACTTATGGAAGGAAGACCAACAAGCAGGCTGTTTCAGGCTATGAGAAGATGAGCTCCTGCACCAAGGTAGTAAGAGTTTCAGAAGAGAGAAGAGAGTGTATTTGAGAGATGTTACAAAGATGAGACTGATAAGCCTGGTCAATCAATTGGATATGGGAGATAGGAGAGTGTGACAAATCAAAGATAACACTTAGCTTAAGAGGCTAGAGGACTGGGTAGATGATGGTGCCTTAGACAATAATAGAGAAATTCGGAAGGGAGGATGATTTTGGGGGAAAGATAATTAGTTCAGTTTCAGACATATTGAGTTTAAAATGTCTTTAGGACATGCAGCTGCAGCTGTCCAGCAGAGAGTTGGGGATGTGAGACTGGATGTGAGCAGACAGGTTAGGGCTGGATAATTGAACCCATGGGAGCTGTTGAGATCATTAAGTGAAAAGGTATAGAGGAGAAGAGGACCTGGAAAAGGCCATTTTGGTTTGTATTTCTCTCATTAGTGATTCAGAACATTCTTTCATATGGTTGCTAATAAGTTACTGTAAGGGTATAGTTGGGGACTCGCTTACCCCAAAACTCTTGTAGGGATCTCTCTGACCCCACAAAGACCTGATCTCGCGGGCAATGATGAGGCCGGAAGCCAAGATGGTGAATAGCTCCGTTTAATTAAGTCAGTGCACAGATTTTTATAGCCTTCATTACGTAGCACTAGGACTGCCTTGATCCGCCTACTCTCCACCTACTCCCCGCCTACTCTTCTCCTGTTCTCCTCCTATTC
>CM053622.1:505042862-505054318 GCA_028646595.1 Phalanger gymnotis
TCCCGTTACAAGTTACAATTCTTTTTGTATGATGTGTGATGTTTCTTCACATCCTTTGGCGACTTATGTATTGGGAAATGACTTTTGGTCATACACATGTATTATTCTTAATATTTTCTTATATTTTTTTCAAAATAGAGGAAAAAGGAAGAATATGCCTGTCACAATTTTGGAATGTAGAAGAGTTCTTTTCAAAAAAAAAAAGCAATAGCATAAATTCAATGAGATGAAATGGACAATTGTGAGTAAATAAAATTGGAAAATGTTTACACAAACAAAATCAATGCAGCTAAAATTAGAAGGGAAATAGGAAACTAGGGTAAAACTTTGTTGCAAATTTCTCTGATACAAGTTTGATGTTCAAATTATATAGAATATTGATTCAACTATATAAAAACAAGGACCACACTCCAACAGTCAAAGGATATAAACAGGCAGGTCTCAAAAGAAGTTATCTACAGCTATATGGGGAAAATGCACAAACCACTAATATTATGAGAAATGCAAATTAAAACAGTTCTGAGATCCTTCCTCACATCCATCAGATCGTCAAAAATGACCAAGAATAAAAAAGTATCAATTGTTGGAGGGGATGTGGAAGATTCTGTGTGTGTGTGTGTATGTGTGTATGTGTGTCTGTCTGTCTGTCTCTCACATACACACATGCATGAATCAGTGGTTGAACTGGGATTTGGTACACCCATCTGGAAAATAATTTGAAATTGTACTAAAAAAGTCACTAAATAGTGATTACTATTTGATCCATTGATACCACTACTACACAAAAACTCCTAAATATTTTTTAAAGGGTGTGAGGAAGACTCATACAAAAATAATTATAGCAGCACTTTTTTGTTATAGCAAAAACAATGAAAACAACAATAACTGGAAACTAAGGGAGCTGCCCGTAAATTAGAGAATGGATAAACCAATTATGGTTTACAAACATAATGGGATATTATTGTGCCGCATAACATTACCAAAGAGACAGATTCAGAGAAATCTAGAAAGACTTGTATGAACTGAGGAAGAGTAAACAGATCCAGGAAAACAATTTATACAATGGCTACAACATTTCTTGTAAAGGAAAACAATTTTCATATACTTAAGAACTGATCAATGCAATGACCAAACATGTTTCTAGAAGACTGACAATGAATCAAGCTTTCCAATTCTTGGCAGAAAGGTGACACATCAGAAGTGGGAATGAGTCATATATTTTCAGACATAGCCAATGGGTGGGTTTTATTCCCTAGACTATGTTTAAAGGGAGACCTTTTTTTTAAGGGGGTAACAAAATCATCTTACTTGTCTCCCAAGGAACCATGTGGGCCAAGAAGCAACTGTTAGAACTGAACATGGAACAACTGATTGGTCTGAGATAGGAAAAGGAGTACAACATGACTGTATGCTGTCATCTTATTAATTTAATTTATATGCAGAGTGCATCATTCCAAATGCCAGACTGGATGAATCAAAAGCAGGAATTAAGATTGCCAGGAGAAACATCAACAGTCTCAGATATGCAGATGATACCAATCTGATGGCATAAAGTGAAGAGGAATTAAGAAGCCTCTTGATGAGGGTGAAAGAGGAGAAAAGCTGGCTTGAAGCTTAACATAAAAAAAACGAAGACATTGGCAAATGGTCCAATCACTTTCTGGCAAATACAGAAGAAATAGAAGCAGTGTCAGATTTCATATTCTTGGGCTTGAAGATCACTACGGATGGCGAATGGAGCCATGAAACTAAAAGATGCTTGCTCCTTGGAAGGAAAGTTATGGCAAATCTAGACAGCACACTAAAAAGCAGAGACATCATCTTGCTGACAAAGGTCTGTATAGCCAAAGCTATGTTTTTTCCAATAGCAATGTATGGCTGTAAGAGTTGGACTGAAAAGGAAAGCTGAGCTCTGCAGAATCAGCACTTTCAAACTGTGATGCTAGAGAAGACTTTTGAGGGTCCCTTGGACAGCAAGGAGATCAAATTAGTCAATATTTAAAGAAATTAATTCACAGTATCCACTGAAGGTCAAATACTGAAGCTGCAGCTTAAATACCTTGGCCACATAATGAGAAGATGGGATTCATTAGAGAAGACCCTGATATAGGGAATTATTGAAGGTAAAAGGAAAAAGAGACAGCAAAGGATGAGATGGTAGATGGTGCCATGGGAACAAAGAACATGAGCTTGAACAGACTTTGAGACATAGTGGAGGATAGAAGGGCCTGGAATGTTATGTCCATGGGGTCACAAAGAGTTGGACATGGCTGAATGACTGAACAACAACTAAAAGGCCATTCACAAAATGTGGTAGTAATTTTGATAGTGATGCAAAAAAAAGGGAAAAAGTCTCAGTTCAGCAGAAGACAAAGCTGCAGGACGTCTTGAGAACTACTGTATCGAATTTGTTATATACTTTAAAAGAAGATTTGCATAATGGAGATTCTTGGCTTCATATACATTTCTCTTTTGTATGAAAATGATTGCTGATGTTTGTCAAGGTTATAATAATAAAGATAAAAAATTTTACTTGAAGCTTTACAGTAATAGCCTTGGTAACTTTATCAGTAAAGTGACAACATCTGTGTTGTTCAGTGAATAAAAATGTCACTTGGACTAAATGCAACCCATAAGGGATAAACCCTGCTTGTCTAAGCAGTGATATTTCTGGGCTGATACTGTCTTTGTTTTTCTTCTGAGGCTGGGGCCTGGCTCTGGGTTCAGGAAACCAATTATTGGTGCTGGCCTTGCTTGCCAGGGGAAATATCAACCTCATGAAACCCATCCTTCAGGTAAATCAATATTTTTTGGCTTTACCACTCCAGTCCACAGAGATGGGAGGCTTTATTTTGGAATCTCTCCTCTCCCTGCCTCAATTGGTTTCTGGCTGGGTAGCCAGAATCGATGAGGAGTTTACTTCTTTTTACTATTTTTTTTTTACTTCTTTTTGTTGTGGATTTCTTCACTGTTGGATATTTGTTAGGATTAGAAAGTTGGGCTTCTCCATGACCTTTCATGTAACCATCTTATTGGGAAGATTTTCTATGCATTTTTGAGGGATACTTGGCCCATGTGTTATGACATATTAACCATGATTCCTTTGTTGAAAATCACTGACCCCAGGGCAACATTTTAAAGGTCATTCATTGCTTCCTTGTTTCTAAATAAAATATAAATGTGTTACACTCTTTCACATTTTATCTTTCCAATAGAATAGCAATATAATTTTTTGCAAATTAGTTTTAGAGTTTAGTTTATTAATTTCTTTTTCTTTCTTGCTTTATCTCGTTATTGAATTCTTCCTCCCTCTTTTCCTCTCAGTTAGTGAAATTGAACCGCCCTCACCTCTCTCTTGTCCTCTTCGATTTTTGTTCACTAGTTTTTTTAAGATTATTTTCTGTTCCTTCTGTCTATTCTAGATTTTTATTCTTTGATTCATGGTCCTTAAACTTATTCTCTCTTGGAATACAAAATTTTGAGCTACCATATTAGGATCTCTCTTCTGGACAGTATCTGGTATTGCCTTGTAGAGCTTCCCTCTTGTTTCCTTTTTTTCTGATGTGCTTGAAATACCAATTCCTATGGATGATAGAGAGGACATACCTCAGTCTAATCCATGGTAGGATTCTTCCTAATTCTCTGACTATTCAGTGCATTATTGACCTTTGCCCTCCCCTTGGTCATCTCCCCACACTTGCCTCAAGATCTCTTCTCTGTATCTGTACCCTCCCACTCTTTTGTGTTCTAGTTGCCCCCTGGACTTCTGATTCCTCTTCTCCTGAGACAGGATTAGTGATTCCTCTGAACATGAGATACCTGTGGATAATACCTATTGTAAGGTTCCTATCTCCCTTTAATGAAAGATCTCTGTTCTCCCCCAAAAAGCATTCATCACTAGTACCCACTCCTACCAATGAAATATAATTTCCCTTTTTCTTTGATCCCTTTTCAATCCCCTCCATCAAGTCCTCTTTACCCATTCTCCTATAGGCTTTCTTGTTCCTAAGAGATAGGAGTTATTTTTCCTCCATTGATAGCTTTTGATTTAAGTTACCTTCCCTTTCATCTTCTTTCTCCCCTCCTTCTTTTTATGTGCTTTCTCATTCTGTAATTCAGTCCCACAAAAAAGAAAAAAAACACACATTGATTTACCTGGAGACTGTGTTTTGTTTCATGAGGTGTAGTCCATAATATTTCAAGCTTGTTTCTCCACAGTCACTTCTATTTGACTTCTGCTGTCACTTGTGCCTCCTTTTGTACTTACCTCAATCTAAGCGAGTACATGAAAAGGCCTTAGCCTAAAAGGGCCAGGGTCTCCCATTGCATCCTGGGTCATCTCCGGTCATCCTGATTAATATCTGCTCACTGGATCCAGATGGCTCTGGAGGAGAAAGTGAGGCTGGTGACTTTGCACAGACCTCCCTCACTCAAATCAAAGTCAACTGCAAGTCATGTCATCATTTCCCTGATGTCACGGTCCTCTTAGAAAATGGACAAACACAACCCTTGTACATTTAGAAAGAGATCTCTTAATGATTTCTGTTGCTATTTTGCTGTTGTTGTCATCCATGTTGTCCTATATCTGTTTACTTTTCCTGTGTTTCTATTTTTTGGGGTGACTGAACAGCAAATAATCTCTTCAGGTCTGATTATCTTTCTAAAAATGTTTCAATGCCTCTTTATTATTGAACATCCATTTTAATTTTTCATTTATGATTAGGCTCATACTTGTAGGATAGGTCACCTTATGCTTTTATCTTGAGCTCCATAGATTTTTGAAACACTTTATTCCATTCCCTCCTGCATTTTCTGGTGGGTGTGGAATAATTTTGTGTTACTCAAATTTCCTTTCCTTTGTATTTGAAGGTCTTTCTTCAAGACCCTAGTAGAATGTTGCTTCTCAATGAAACTGTTAAATTTAGTCATGTTTCTTTGAGTTTGCAGCCTCCCATTGTTTGTTTTCTGAAGGAGAAAGATGGATTCTTTTGATTCAAAATTAGTTTTCTCTGTTAAGGAGATCTGAGTGGGTTTTTTGTATCATTTCTTGCATTATGGTTTCAGGTTTTTTGACTTGTGTTTTTTCTGGAAGTCCTATAATCCTTCAGTTGTTTTTATACATTAGGTCTGCTTGATAAATTACTTGTATGGGGAACATACTTTCTTTTCCTGTTATTGTGTTTTGCTTTTCTTATTCTAGATTTTCCTTCACTTCTATTGTATTCTCCTTTTTTAGACTTTAAATTTTTATATTTAATTTTTTCAAATTACGTGTAAAAATAATTTTTAACATTTGTTTTTTTAAATTTCGAGTTCCAAAATTCTTTTTTTCCCCTTGCTCCCTGCCCTCTCATTGAGAAACAAAGCAGTCTAATGTAGATGATACATATAAAGCCATGTAAAACATTTCCATATTAGTTGTAAAAGAAAACACTATTATATTATCAACCAGTTATCCTCTTTTTGTCTCTTTGTCAAGACTTGCCACAGTACATGAAAGTTTTTCTAGTCTACCTATTATTTCTCATGTGAAGGCCATAAATTCTGCTCTCACAATTCTCTTTTAAATCATTCAGGAACAGCATGCTGTGGTACCATGCTCTCTTCAAAATCCATAGCCTCATCAGATGTTGAATCATTTTCCTTTGTTTTATGTCATTTATTCATAGGTGCCAGAACTCTTTTACAAAATCCGGAGGCCAAATTTCCTTTTGTTATCAATGTCTTTCCTGTTGGTTTATCTGATTATGTTCAAAGTCCTTGAGTTTCCTTCCTCCTGAGATTTTTGGTAATTTCATTCTTCTCCCCCACCCCACATTTTTTCCTATGGTGGTTTCCCCTGGGGCTGGTTCACAAAGCATTTCAAGCTCTTCCAACATTGGACAATGTAAGATTCACCAATAGCTTTTGGCCCCGGGTGACTTCTAGGGGGGTTGGTTGGGGAAAGGGAATCTGAATGCTGGTCTCTTTCCATCACCATTAGGGAGCTGCACAGCCCTACTTATATGTGCCCAGCCCATTTAGATCAGAAAAAAAGTTGAAGAAAGGAAAAGATCATATAAGCCTACTCAACCCATTTAATAGTGCCATGTGAAGAACACAAAATTCCAATTAAAAAACCGTGGCAAAAATATTAAACAGGTGGCACAAAACACACTGAAGGAAGGAAACAAATATGTGCCAGACACTCTTCCTTGCAGTAACCCTAGGCAGTTCATTCTATTATTATGCCCATTTTACAAGTGAGGAAAATGAAGCAGACAGATAGATGTTAAGTGACTTGAGCAGGGTCACATAGCTAAACATCTTAAAGGGAAAGAGAAGGCCAAGAAGTAAAGACAGAAGAAGAATTAATCCCACAATAACAAGCAAAGCCTCAGAGAAAAAGAAATTTTGGCCATAAGGACTATAAGATTTGCTACAAAAATTCAAGTGAGAATTCAGGAGGAAAAAAAGAATAAATTGCTAAGAACAAAAATTAGAAAATCTTGCCCAATAAATGGACTCCTTGAAAAATGGAATGGAGCAAACAGAACACAATGACTCCATGAGACAATAAATATTGGAACAAAATCAAAAGATTTGGAAAAAAAGAGAGAATATTAAATCTACTACAAAAAAACTGACCTAGAAAACAATTCAAGGAGAGATAATTTAAGAATCATCAAACTCACTAAAAAGTATGACCAAAGGAAAAGCCTGGATACAATACGTCAAGAAATCATGAATGAAAATTTCCCAGATCTATTAGAACCAGAGGGCAAAGTGAAAGTAGAGAGAAGCCACTGATCATCTCTTAGAAGAAAGCCCAAACTGAAAATTCCCAGGAATGTCATAGCCAAAATTCAGAACTTCCAAGTCAAAGAAATACATACCACCAGCAGCCAGAAAGAGGTTAAATACCAACACATTTCAGTCAGAATTACATAAGATTTGGCAACAACTATTTTAAAGGAGAGAAAATCTTGAAACAAGATACCCCAAAAGGGAAACAATAAATGTGTAACATTAAAAATAACAGGTATCATCCTAAAGGGAGGAAATGGTCAAGAATAGAGGGCTTTCAAACATTCCTGTGAAAGGATCAGAGCAGAATGGATTTTTTGAAATGTAAACATGGGAGAAAATATAATTCCGAACATTTGGAAAGGGCTAAATGGTGATGAAATGCTGGCATTCTAATAGGAAAAGAGACAAGTATCCTTCTGGAACTGTAATGTCTTCAAGGATCTAAGAGGGAAGTATGTGAGACAAACATAGGGATTATGTATTTGCTCAGTTTGGGTGGTTTTCAGAATAAATGAAAAGGAAGAGGAAATAAATACACTAAGGAATAAGTGAGAAATAACTTAATTTCAGAAAAATGAGGTGCATTAAAAGAATAGTAAAAAAGTGTAGAGGATCTAGATATAAATGAATTGTCAAAGTTAAATTCCTGGCCCTGATGGATTCACAGGATAATTCAATCAAAGTTTTAAAGAAAAACTAGTATCAATACTTCGCAAATTATTTTCAAAAATTGAGAAAGCACCCTACCAGAATCCTTTTATGAGACAAATGTAGTCCTAATACTTAAAACATGGAAAAATAAAATACAGAAGGAAAACTATAGATTAACATCATTCACGAATATTGACTCAAAAAAGTTTAACAAAATCCTGTCAAATAGACTATAGTGACTTATCCAAGAAACCAATCATCATGACCAAGTGGGATTTATAACAGAGATGCAAGAATAGTTCAACATTAAGAAAATCATAAACACAATTATATTAAAAAATCAAAGAATACAAAGCCACATGATCATCTCAATAGATGTAAAAAGAGACTCAAAGTATAACATTCTTTCATGTTAAAAAATGTACAAAACAGGCATAGAGGGACCATTTTTAATATAAAAAGCAGCTACCTAAAACCAAGAGCAAGCAACATAATCAATGGGAACACAGTTGTTGTTCAGTTGTTTTTCAGTCATGTTTGACTCTTCATGACCGCATTTGGGGTTTTCTTGGCAAGCATACTAGAGTGGTTTGCCATTTTCTTCTCTAGCACATTTTACAGATGAGGTAACTGAGGAAGTTAAGTGACTTGCCCAGGGTGACATTCCAGTAAGTGTCTGAGGCCAGATTCAAACTCAGGAAGATGAGTTTTCCTAACTCCAGGCCTGGCATTCTATGCACTATGCCACCTAGCTGCCCTTTCTCATTAAATATGAGTGAAGCAAGGATGTCCACTCTCCAATATTATTTGATATAGCTCTGGAATTGCTATAGAAAGACAAGAAAAAGAAACTAAAGGCAAAAACATAGATAAAGAGTAAATAAAACTATCCCTTTTGCTGATGATATAATGGTATGCCTGGAAAATTCCAAGGAATCAATAAAGATATTCAAAAAATCAATAGCTCCAGTAAGGTTGCAGTGTATAAAATAGACCCTCAAAAATCTGTAGCATTTTTGTATCATTATAACAGAACCCAAGAAGCAAAAACAGAAAGGGAATGCCATTCTAATTGTAGTTAACAAAATACATAAAATATCTGGGGATACCAAAGTACACAAAAGACTTGTTTATATTCAATTACAAAATGTGGGAAAGCTAGGTGGTGCTAGGAGTAGAGCACCGGCTCTGGAGTCAGGAGGACCTGTGTTCAAATCTGGCCTCAGACACTTGACACATGTACTAGCTGTGTGACCTTGGGTAAGTCACTTAACCCCAATTGCCCTGCCAATTACAAAGTGCTCCTTAAAGAGGATTCTGGGAAGATGGCTGACTACAAAAGAGTTAAAATAGTACCTTAGGGTGAACAAAGTGTGGGTGGAGAATAGGGGCACAACCAGGATCTTCCTGGAACAATTGGAGAAGATCCTTAGAAAAGTTTGGTCCCAGCTAGGAGTAAACACCTCCAGGCCAGGTTCCATTTTAACAAGTGGCAAGCCCCGGGGTTAGTTAGTTTGAGAAGCTTCCTTGTTCCTAGCCACAGGAACTTTTCACCCTGGGATAGTGAGGGGAGTCATGTGTTTGAGCCCAGGAAGACTGCTGATGGAGAACGCCAGACCCAGCTTTGCTGCAAAGAGTGGTGGGGGTGAGTGCGGAAGCAATCAGGCAGAAAGACCCTGGCTATGGGTGTTTTCAGGAGGTTAGAGGTTTTCCTTTGGTTCCAGGCTAAAGAGGATTCTGGGAAGATGGCAACGTAGGTCAGAAAATACCAGGCTCTCCCAATTTCCCACCAAAACAAGACAGAACATCACCTCGAAGTTAATGGAGAGGCAGAGATAAATAAAAGTTGGGGTAAAGCAAGTGTCCTTCTAAGACAACTTGAGAGGACCTCCAGAAAAGACTAGTAGGTTTGGCCTGATTGAAGTGCAAACACCTCCAGGCAAACTCCACTGAATCAACAAACAAGAAGCCCTGAGGGCAGCAGAAGCTTTCAGCTTATGGACAAAGTGGGGGTTGGACAGCTGAGTAGGGGAAGATTAAAGGACCCTCCTCTGTCTCTGGATGCCAGGCCCAGCTGAGCTGACCAGAGGTGGACCCAACTGTGGCTGTGGGCACTTGCAGGAGGAGTCCCTGGTTTTGGTATCAGAGCACTAGCCATGCCTTATTAGGGGGGCAGGGGACAGGAGTGCTTGAGGTTGATTCCCTGGACAGAGCTCAAAAAATAACAGTAAGAAGGACCTGAGACCTGGGGTGCCACTCCCCACATCTCCAGACTAGAACCTGATTACAATAAAAAGCTGTTAAAAAATAAAAACGAGTAAGCAAAAGAGAAAGAATCCAACCATAGAGAGCTCCTATAACAATAGAGAAGATCTGGATTCATATTTTAAGTAAGAAAGGGAAACCAAAAAAGCCACCCCTACGTTAAAGAGAAACATCAAATGGTCACAAGCCCCAAAAGAGTTCTTGATAGAACTTTAAAAGGACTTCAAAAATCAAATAAGAAAGACAAAGGAAAAAATTAGGGAAAAAAAAATTAAGAGCAATTCAAGACAATTGTGAAAAGAAAGTTGACCAACTGGAAAAAGAGATCCAAAAGTTTAAGTAAGAAACTAACTCCTTGAAAACTTGAATTTGGGCAAGGGAAAGCTAATGATGTTATAAGACACCAAGAAATCATAAAATAAAATCGAAAAAATAAAAAATATAAGAGGATGTGAAACATCTCATTAGAAAAACAACTGATCTCAAGAACGGATCAGAGAGAGACAACATAAGAATTGTACTACCTGAAAGTTACAATAAAAATTTTATTACAATATTAAAATATTACAATATTACAAGAAATTGTTAAAGAAAACTACTCTAAAATATAAGGGTAGGGGACCTTTTCCTTCTTATATGTGAAAATGTTATCAAGTGAATCCAGCGCAACTGCAGCGGCCTGCAACCC
This sequence comes from Phalanger gymnotis, assembly GCA_028646595.1. NCBI lineage: Eukaryota > Metazoa > Chordata > Mammalia > Diprotodontia > Phalangeridae > Phalanger > Phalanger gymnotis. The sequence continues at coordinate 505,053,256 of CM053622.1, forward strand.
CGCCTCTTCATGTTCCCTCGGTCCCGACTCCGACAGAATAAGTCAGAGTTTGGAATTCCCCAGAATGGAATTTCTCAGCCTTGGAAATTATCTCCTGGATAATCCTGAGTTTGAAAGTTCCCAAGTTTAAGAGTTCTTCAGGCACCAATTTCATAAAAATAATATTTCCTCTACATTGTGCCCCCTGAAAAAGGAAGAGGACTCCCATTAGTTGCTGGAACCACCCAGTGAAGGCGAGCAGTACCTCAGTCAGACTAGGTTATTAGAAAGTGTAGTGAGCACAAAAGTCAGGCACCAAGTCATGCTATGGGAGGTATGGAGGAGAAACCAAAGTATTTGTTGGCAACCTGGAAACTGGTGCTGGCAAAGGAGAGTTAGAAAGAGCCTTTAATTATTATGGTCCCTTAAGAACCGTGTGGATTGCCAGAAATTCTCCAAGATTTGCCTTTGTGGAGTTTGAAGATTCAAGAGATGCAGAAGATGCAGTCCAAGGACTAGACGGAAAGGTGATTTGTGGTTCCCGTGTAAGAGTCGAATTGTCAACAGGCCTGCCTCGAAGATCTCATTATGACAGACCGCCTGCACACTGCCCATTCGATCCTAATGACTGATGTTATGTGGGGAGAAAGATCATTATGCTTATGATTGTCGCTGCTACAGCCGGCGAAGGAGAAGCTGGTCACGATCTAGATCTCACTCAAGATCACGAAGAATGAGATATTCTCGCTCACGAAGCAGGAGCCATGGAAGGAGGTCACGATCTGCACCTCCTCGAAGACCAAGATCCGCTTCTCTGCGTAGATCTAGATCTGCTTCAATCCAGTCTCGATCGGGTTCTTTAAAAAGATCGAGATCATCACATTCAAGATCCCTATCCAGATCTCCATCAAGACCTAGAAGCAGCCAATCAAAGTCCAGATCACCATCTCCAAAGAGAAGCCACTCACCTTCTGGAAGTCCTCGCAGGAGTGCAAGTTCTGAAAGAATGGACTAAAGTGGAAGCAAAAAAATTGCTTTTTAGGAAAGAAGTTATTTTGTTTACTTTATTGTAAGAGATTTTGTG
>CM053622.1:505054818-505075132 GCA_028646595.1 Phalanger gymnotis
ACACACACACACACACAAACATGTATCCTTTGATCTGAAGATGTGGGGAATTTCTTGTTGACTCATTAATAATTAATAAAATTGTATTTCTAACTAGAAAAAAATGTTATCAGTATTCTGAAGATTGTCATTACTTGGATAGTTTGAAAGAAAGGCTGAGGCTGAGCTGAGTATGATGGGGTGATTCTAAAAAGTAAAATTGGGTAAGGAGAGGTAAAAAGGAGCAATTTATCTCACAGAAATGAGGTGCAAAAAGAACTGATACAGAAGAAGCAAGTGAGGGTGGAGGACTGGTAGTGCTGGAACCTTTCTCTGGAGGTGGATGGCATCTTCCTTCGTAGGTCCTTTATAGCTGGTTTGAGTATTTATGATACTCAAGATGTTGTTATTTAAAGTTGTTCTTAGGACAAAATTTCTGTTACTGTGTACAAGGTTCACTTGGTACTGCTCATTTCACATTTCATTATTTCATGGAAGTCTTTACATGTTTTTCTAAACTCAACCAACTCATCATTTCTTATAATAGTAGTATTCCATCGCAATCATATGTCACAAGTTGTCTAGTCATTCCCCTATTGAAGGGTATCTATCATTTTAGCCAGTCTTGTAGGTTTAAGGTCATATCTCAAAGTTGTTTCGATTTGCATTTCTTTAATCAATAAAGATTTAGATCATTTTTTTCATATATGTGTGTGTATATATATATACATGTGTGTGTATGCATATAGTTTTGATTTCATCAAAAAACTACCTGTTCATATCCTTTGACCATTTATCAATTGGAGAATGTCTCACATTCTTATAAATTTGACAAAGTTCTCTATATATTTGAGAAAGGAGACCTTTATTTGAAAAACTATAGAGGAATTTTCTGAATTTTCTGCTTTTCTTCTCATCTTGCATGCACTGGTTTTATTTGTATAAACCCTTTTTGATTTGTCAAAAATTAAACATTTTGCACCTCACAATGCTCTCCATCTCTTGTTTATACATAAATTGTTCTATCCATGAGTCTAATAGGTAATATGCTCCATGTTCTTCTAATTTTCTAGTGATATCTCCCTTTATATTAAGGTCATGTATCTGTTTTGACCTTAACTTGGTACATGGTTTAATACATTGTTTTATGCCCAGTTTCTGCCAGATGGCTTTTAAGCTTTCCCAGTAATTTTTACCAAATAATGAATTCTTATTCCCCAAACTTAAATCTTTACATTTGTCAAACACAAGGTTACTATAATTATTTACTGCTGTATATTGTATGTTTAACCTGTTCCACTGATCTATCTTTTTATTTCTTAGCCATTACCACATAGTTTTAATAATTACTGCCTAATAATATAGTTTAAGATCTGGTACTGCTAAACCTCCTTCTTTACATTTTTTTCATTAGTGTTTTTTTGAAGTTTCTTGACCTTTTATTCTTCCAAATGTATTTTGTTACTTTTTTAACTCAGAAAAATATTTTTTTTTTGGTAATTTAGCTGGGATGGCATTGAATAATAAATTAGGTAAAATTGTCATTTTTATTGTATTGGCTTTGCCTAGCCATGAACAATTAATATTTTCCAATTATTTAAATTTGACTTTTTTTTATAACAAATGTTGCATAATTATGTTTATGTAGTTCCTGGATCTGTTTTAGCAGGTATTTTATAATGTCTATAGTTATTTTAAATGGGGAATCTCTTAATATGTCTTCTTGCAGGATTTTGTTGGTGATATATGAAATTCTGATGATTTATGTGGGTTTATCTTATATCCAACTACTTTGCTAAAATTGTTGCTTCAACTAGCATTTCAGTTTAGTCTTTGGGATTTTCCAAATATATCATCATATTATCTGCAAAAAGAGATAGTTTATTACCTTGTTTCCCATTCTTATTCCTTCAATTTATTTTTCTCTTATTGCTATTTCTAGCATTTTAAAAACACCATTGAATAATATTGCTGACACATAGTGTAGTTTCTCTGTTTATCTCATTTAATTAAATCTATCTTAGCTTTAACTTTGAGATCATGATTGCTCCCCCTGATTTTCTCACATTGGCTGAAGCATAATTCTACTCCTCCCTCCCTCTTTAACTCTTTGTGTATCATTTTTAATTGTTTCTTGTTAACAACATATTGTTGGACTTAAAATGACTTATTCATCTTGAGTATCATAAATACTACCACCTATGAAGGACCTATGAAGGAAGATGCTATACACCTCCAGAGAAAGAACCTATAAATAGAAGTATATATAATATGGTTTTATATACATATATGCATGTATATGTATTTGTGTTTAATTGTAGCCTTCTCTAGGGTGGGGAGGAAGGGAGAAAAAAATAAAAAGTGCACAGCAAAGAACAAAAGCAAACTTAGAAGCAAAGAAAAGCAGGGTACATTTGGAAGTATGTGTAGTATTTACTACATAGTTTAAAAAAAGTGGACAGTGAGGACATGAATCCTTTCTTTATGTTTTGCTGCGTACATGGAAATATTCTTTCTTTTCTTTTGGTCCTTTTCTTTTAAGTTCAAGATGAATAAAAAATTTTTAAAAAACATTTAGGATTGGTTAAAAAGTATAGATCAATGGAAGAGACTAGACAAAGGAGAGTCAGAAACAATATTTGCTAATCCAGTATTTGATAAAGTGGAAAATGTAAGTTACCTAGGGGGGAAAAACTTTTTTTTTCTATAAAAGCTGCTAGAAAACTGAAAACAGTTTGGTCAAAAAAAATTTGGCTTAAACTAAGACATTCCATTGTAAAAGGATATGTGGCCCTAAAATTAATGATCAGACTATAAAAAAATTAGAAGAGGAGCAGATCATATACATCCCACAGCTATGGGTTAGGTCCTAACCTAACCATTAGGAGATACCTTCTTAACCAAACGAGATAGACAATTACAAAAGATAAAATAGATAACTTTGATTACATCAAACTGAGAAGCTTCTTCACAAATACAATGAATGCACACACATTAAGAGAAGTGGTCATATGGGGAAATCTTTGTATTAAACTAAAAAAAAAAAAAAGAAGTTAAGAACCTGAATAGAATTTTTTAAGTTAGACATAGCTCTCTAGATATTACTGAATAGGAAGAGAATGAAGTATACATATTTGGCACCTTTACAAAAATTGACCATAGATTAGACTATAAAAACCTCACCAAAATGCAGAAAAGCAAAAATATTAGACATGTCCTTTACTGACCATCATGAAATAAAATTATATTTAGTATATTCAGTTATATTCAGTTAGAAATTAAGTAACTTAATTGTAAAGAACTGCTAGGCATCCAGAAAGCAGTTTGAGTACCAAGGAACTACTGTTAGAATTACACAAGACTGGCAGCTTCTGTTACAAAGGAGATCTTGTAATATAATATTCCAAAAAGCAAAAGATAAAGATTTGCAATAAAAAGAAAAAACAACCCTTACCAAAAATCTCGCAAACCTGAATATGTCCTACAGGGAAAAGTGACCTTTAATGGAATGGAAGAGATGACTTTCAAGGTTTTCTAATGAAAAGACTAGAGCTAAGTAGGAGCTTTGAAATTCAAAAACAAAAGTCCAAAAAAAAAAAAAACTAGAAAGGGAAATTTACTTGAACACTAGGAGGAGTTTGTGTGATGATGCAGGGTTGGGATTCTAATGGAAGAAGAAATAAGTAACCATTTAAAACCATATCTTAAAAGATTTTGAGGGAGGTGGTTGAAACTTTCTCCTCAGAATTGGGGTATAGAAGAGAAAACAAGCATGGAGGAAAGGCTGAAAGGAAAGAACACTAGATGAACCTCATTCTAATCAGAAATCTTAGAGCAATGGTGTCAAACCCAGGTAGAAACATTGGCCAGTGATCCACATATAAGGATCCCTGTGGGTCACCTATTGACTTAGTTTTATAATGTATTATAATCTATACTTTACTGTATATGTCTTGTGGAATACTCCCAAATTATAGTTTAATCTTGTTTGAGATACATTCAAGTGTTGTAGGCCATGTGTTTGATGGCTTCAGGTTAGAACACTGAGCTGACTCTAATAAGGTGAGTTTCAGTAGAACAAATGTAACACTGTTCCACTTGAGTACAATCAACTTCACAAGTATAAGATTGGGGAAATATTAGACATCTTTTCTAAAAATTATCTGGAGCTTGTAGTGGATTGCAAGCCCGTGAGTTAGCAATATCATATGGCAGCCAACAAAGCTAATGCAATCTTGGGTTGCACTAAGCAAGGCACAAATACTAGGAATAGAAAGCTGATATCATAGTATTCTGCCTTTGTCAGACTTTACCTAGATTATTGTATTCAGTTCTGTATGTCAGTTTTAGAAAGACATTGATAAGCCGGGCAACCACGATGGTAAAGGATATTGAGTTCATGTCATATATGGGTCAGGTGAAATATCTAAATATTTTTAGTCTGATTAATGAAAGATTTGGGGAAGAAGGGGGAAATAATATTATAGCTTTCTTCAAGTATTTGAAGATCTGCGATGTAGTAGACAGATTAGACTTGCTCTGTTTGGCTCCAGTGGTCAAAACAAGGTAAAAACAATGGGTAGAAAGTGCAAAGAGGCAAATTTGGGCTTGATGTCAGGAAAAAAATTTTTAATCATCAGATCTGTCCAGAAGCAGAATGGGCTACTTAAAGAGGTGGTGGGTTTTATCTCTCTGGAGGTCTTCAAGCAGAAGACCACTTGTCAAATACATTATAATGGATATTCTTTTTGTATGTAGGTTAGCCCAGATGTCTGCTGAAATCCCTTCCACCTACCAAGTTCTGTGATTCTTGAAGTATAGAGCCTTATTGCTCAGTGATTCTGACTCAAATGTCCTTGGTCATACTTTTTGAGCTTCATGTTTGGAAGAGATTGAGCAGGAAATTAAGAAGGCATTTCCACTACAGAGGACTTAAGATTTCCTTCTACTTCCTCAATTCCCTACTTCCCCAATTCCCCAATTTGCAGTGAAAGAGTGTGGTATAACGAAAATGCACAAATTTGCAGTCAAGAGTAACTTGGATTTGAGTTCTAAGTGCCATCTATTACTTGTGTGACCTTGTAAAAGTCATGCCACATTTCTCGAGCCCCAATTTTAATTTGTAAGACCTCTTCTTCCATTCCTAAATTTTGTGATTTTACATAAAACTTCATCAAAAGGACAAAGCCAAAATTGATCAAGCAGTTGTGTACAACTGCTAGTTTGGAAAAAACAAACATATAATTTTAGCATTTTCAATGAAAAGTTAAAAAAAAACTCAATACAATCAATAGGACATCAAAATAAAGCAGTAATAAACTTTATTGTTATCTAAGCTTTAAAAAACAAAAAGGAAGGGGGCATATTAAAACATAGCCAGTTCTAAACAGTTCAGATATTTCCTATGACAGAAAATATGTATACATCCAGTAAAAGTATACATAGTATATTAACATTTATCAATACATTGCACACCAGTTCATTCTAAGTAGGATGAATACACACTGAGGCAAGTCCTATAATAACCTTGTTTGTCTTGCTATAACAAAACTTTTCCAATGAGACTGATTTAAAAAAAAATTAGACTGGCTTTTACACAAACGTCAAGATTTATATATCCAAATAAGAAATGTTTCCATTTAAAGAGTTTGTCTGATGAAAAATTACATTATTCCAAGGATGCTGCAATTTTAGGAATTCCTCTTTTGAAGCAGCCTTCTGAAACAGATTAAAAACCTTATAAAATCATTCACTTTAACCAAAAATCATTTGGAGCAAATCAGAAGGGAAAAGTGAATGTTCAAAAGTGGATAATACTGTTTTCATTTAAAAAAAATTAAATGAAAAAAGTGATGCGTTTTCATTGGAATAAGCATATGTGGACTGTTTGGGAGTCTTGTCTAGAGTGACTAACTTTGAAGGGCAGCTCATTTGAATATTAATTCTGATTTTTTTTTGTTTTAAGTCTCATTACGGTATTGACTTAATATAGTAAGTAGTTCATGGATTATCCTGTACTTTTAGAAAATACAAATTTCTGTTTTTTTTCTTTTGTTATCCTAAAAACAATGTAAAACATACCATTACATGCTTACTGAAACTGACATTAAATCTTTACAAAATATACAACCACTATTTACGACATAGAATAAACATAGGGACTTGACCTCTAATTTCATCAGTATAGGGAACTCCCAGATGAAGAAGTTTCCTCAGGTCACCACCTTCTCTGCAACTTACACTCTTTGAGAGTCTTCTAGAACACTGGTATGCCAGAACTCAAATAAACTGGAGGCACGGAGAGACTTATTCCAACACATCCAAGATTTTGTCTTACAATTACATAGTTTGATATCAAATCACCTATCATTCCTGCCACACCCCTTGTCTACAATGAGTGATCAGAGAGCTCCTCTTTTCAGTATAGACATCTTAATGTTGTATGTAACTTAAGTTACCAGTGTTTCATAAACATACCTAGGTAGAAACTGAAAGACCAATCATATATGTATATCATCTCTCACACATAGCACACTGATCCACTTAAATGTAAGGAGCCAAAAGATACTCCAACCAGCATTACTTCAGATAAGACTCCACTAACCTCTCCATGGTAACAGATTACATGCCCAAAGAAAAGTTTACAATGAAAAAAAAAATGGTGACTACATTGCTGATGGTTTAGACACTCATTTTCTTTTATCCATCCTTGGTCAATGATACCTGAATTCCTGAGACGAGTTGTTTATAGCTGGGTAGCTATTTAACATTCTCTCATTCTACTAAGAAAAGAATGTGGCAAGAACCCTGAATAAGGCCCTTCCTCACCCTACAGATTGAGACATAAGACAAAGACTCATTAGGGACCAATCTAAGTCTTACTTCGACGTAACAATGTGGCGATTGGACCATTTTCACGTTCTTCCACCAATTGTTGACTGGTTTGAAATTTGAGGCCTTGAAAATTGATATGTGCCCCATGCTTTAACAAGATCTCCACAGTCTTTGCATGCCTGCCCCGGGCTGCCAAGTGCAGTGCAGTATGCCCATCATTATCAAAAAGGTTTATGGTATCTGGAGTAAGGAGTTCCTCCACCACTTCAGAATGCCCATTGGCAGCAGCAAGGTGGAGGGCTGTCTGGTTAAGGGGGCCTCCAACTAAGATATCAGCTTTTTCTTCCATCAACAACTTAGCAGTGGCAAGGTGTCCATTTTGGGAAGCCAAATGGAGGGCAGTATAACCTTCTGCTGTCATGGCTTCTTTCTCAGCTCCCCGATTGAGAAGTAATCTTGAAGTGCTCGTGTGCCCAGTTTCTGCAGCAATGTGGAGGGGAGTCTGCAAGAGCAGATTCGGGATGTTGACATCCGACTGTAGGTCAATGAGAATTCGTGCCACACGGTAATGGCCTCGCTGGGCTGCCAGGTGTAGTGGGGTCCTCCCATCCAGGGTCTGTGCATTCACACTCACACCTGGCTGTTTGGCAAGGAGCTTCACAATGGGTAGGTGACCTTGCCATGCAGCATAGTGCAGAGGCATCCAGTCATCCTTCCCTTGGAGAGTCACATCAACACCCCTCCTCAGAAGGATGCGCACAATGTTCTCTTGCCCATGCTGACAGGCAATGTGCATAGGAGTCCTCCCCTCAAAATCGACCTCATTAAAGGAGGCATTCTTATCTAACAGGAGCCTGAGGCTGGATTCATCCCCATTTTGCGCAGCAAAGTGCAGAGCTGTCCACTGGTCTTCATCCTTGGCATTGACATTTATCTTCCTGGCCAGAATGAGTTCAATAACATTCTTGACTCTCTTTTCTATGGCCACATGAAGAGGGGTTGAGCCCTTTCTGTTGGTGAGATTGGGGTTGGCATTATTCAGAAGGAGCCACTTGACACATTCCTCCTGACCTGCTTCCACTGCCAGATGAAGGAGACTGGAGTTCCCATCAAGGACCAGGTCAACATCCTGGGGCTGGAGGATCTTCATCAGCTTGCTAGTATCGCCAGACATGATTGCTTCTGCAAGTTTTCTTTTCTGGATATCAGTTGTACTAATATCTAGGAAAGAAAGAGAAACATAGTTTTTGTCTGGGATCTATTAGTAAATAAGATAGATCATATTCTAATACACTCAGTCTTTTACCAAGTTAAAGGTTTCAAAGACAAAAAGCACCAAGTACTCTCACCTGAGATAGTAAGTTATTCTCTGTTACTTTATATAAAGTTTAGTTACCTCATTTTTCTATAGCAACTTATGGTTGAGAAGTACTTTCCTAACAAATCCCCTCTGAGGTAGGTGGTATTTTTACTTCTAACTTATTTATAGAGGAATAAACAGGTTGAGAGAAATGGGTGACTTACTTAGGGCCATTAAAACTAGTAAATGACAGAGGATTTGAACTTGGGCCTTTTGACTCTAAGTAGTAGCTAGAGTTTATATAGCGCAAAGTTCTGTACATCTGTCATATCATTTGATATAATTCTGTGAGGTAGGTGATATGATGCCCATCTTACAGATGAGGAAACTAAGACTAAGAGGTTTAGTGATTTACACAGAGTCACACAGCTAGTGTCTGTGAATTTTAAGTTAAGTCTTTTTAATTCCAAGTCCAGGATTGCACTTCTAAGACCACTGCATTATACCACATTTCATAATCTCTATCCTTAAGGAGTTTACTATAAAGAGATATGAAATAATAACAAATAACCATAATTTAAGGTAAAACATGATAAGGATATTAGGGAGAAACAAGCAAAGGGCTATGTGAGAGTCAGGATAGGGGAAGGGAGAAACTGATGACTTCTTGTAGGAGGTAACCATATTTAAAACTTAATTTAAATTGATATTCAATCTTTCACTTAAACCAAAATATTTTTAAAGCAAGCTTTTTCAGATATGTTGAAGACAAAGTATCCACAAAAAGTAAGTCACAAACAATAAATTTAACATTTAAAAGCTAAATTCTGCAATATGGGCAAGGACAGTTCACTCCCTAAAGCTAAAAAATGCTATGGTAAAAGCTCAACGCTAACCCTGAAGAAGGGACCCTTCTCCTCTTCAAAGGTACAAAATATCAGATGGTTGTAAAATGATTGCCTTTTTTCCCAAATAACAACTCTCTCATTTCAGTAAGAAAAGCTAATTAGTATTTGCCTTGTAATTTAAAGTTTACATTCAATATTGAATTCAATATTTAACCCAGTTTTTTTGAACTCGTGAAAATAAGATTCCCATCCCTCAAATTTTTAAGAGAATTCTACTCACCCCCACTTCTGCACACACACAATTGATTTTACTGTACTGACAAATTATGCTTCTCACCCTCAAGAATGATTTAGTAAGCTAAGAATTATACTCAAATAAACATGACATAAATTAGATTATGTAATACAACTTGCAAAGTCAAAGATCAGATGAAAGCAAAATCATTTCCAATGGGAAGAAATCTGGAAGGCTTCATGAAGGAAGGAGGAGCAGATAAAACCAGGTTTGGCTTTTAGAAACAGCATTCTGAATTGAACCAGACTTTAAGAAGTGATCACATACAAAGATAAGATGTAAGGTCAAGGTTTAGTTATAAAAAAAATACATTCTCAAACTCATCTAGGGCACTTAGAGGATCTCTAAAATCTAACCTGCCATCTTAATGGAATCTCACACTATTCTTCCTCATTTACTCTACGATCCAAATAACCCAATGTCCCCAAAATACGTCTCATAACACAGGTTCACACTTCTATTTCTTTGTTCATGTGTTTTCTAAGCCTGTGATCCTATCAGCCTCTTGACATCCTACCCCCATTCCTCAAGGCTCAATCTCTACTTCTCCCTCCATGAAGCCTTCCTTGATCTCCCATTGGAAGTTATCCATCATACAATTTATGACTTTAATTTGTATTATTTATTTATGTACACAGCTTATCATATTAGATTGTCAGTCTCTTGAAGATGAGAACCATAATTTGTCTTTGAATCTCCCTAAGCACCTACCATAGTATATTGCACATATGAGACCATTATTAAGCATTTATTATTTATCATTTATTAAATGTAATTACATGTTGAGTGTCACTGTGATATAGAAATCTTCTGAGTTCCTTTACAAGCTGACCCCAGCTTTACTTTTCTACTCTCCTATATGGGTCTAGCACCCCAAATAAACTTGTCTACCTTTGGCCAAATTGGGAAAAATCCACATGATTCTTTGTCTGTTGCCCTGCTGCCCCATCTCAAGCTGTTGAAATCCTATAAATCTTTCAAAGCCCCAATTTTCATGATGCCTTCCCTTATCCTCTCAACTCAGGCAGAAGTGCTTTCTATAATTATATTCAAATATTAAACAACACATTCATGCAGCACATGGACCATATTTTTCAAATATTTGTTGACTGCATAGGATACCATTATAAATTAGATGGATGGGAGGAGTGGTAAAAGGAATTATTGCATATTTTGTTGCTAAATATCTAGCTATTAAATGTTACACTGTGTAGTTCACAGACAATTCAGCATTCTGGACTTTACAACTGTCCTCTAACTGCTATGTTTCAGTCCCCCAGACAATGTGTGTCTCACTTACCACCTGTTGAATTCTCTCGTTCAAAAGAGAGAGATAGGGATCCTCTGGAAGAAAAGGCCGAATCCACTGAAGATACACCAGAAAGTCTTTTGCCGCTGCTAGAAGACGCAAGTTTAGATTCAGAGGAACTACGGCTCAGCTCTTCTGAGTGTTTTATAGTCTGAGAAATTCCAGAGTCCAACTGGGATAGTAGCTCTGAAAGACTGTAGTCTTTACCAAATGTTGGTGTAGATGCACCCTTAAACTGAGCTGGGATAGACATTGCCTATTTGGAAAAGGAGGGAGAGAAAAAGAAATAAGAGGTCAACTTTCCCACCTGTTTGCTCTAGCCCTCTCATATAAACATGTAAAACATGAAGAATTAGTAGAGGGGTAAGGAAGGCAAAGACCAGAATGGGGAGGACAATGCTCTAATTCACTTAGAGGAGCTTAGATTATCACCCATATTTTTGTTCAAATTTAATTTTATTATTATCATTTTCACTAGGGAGTTAACCTTAACAAGTCCACAGAAGAAGAGGCTGAAATAAAGCGGGACAGATTTTTTTTTTTGTTGCCACTTTTGAAAAGGGAGTTCAATTCCAGGATGGATAGGGGGAGGACACATTCAGAAATGAAAGGTCGATATAAAAACAAAAAGCACCAAGGACACATCATTTTTTTAATTGGTAAAAAGACCCCCCCCCCCAAAAAAAAACCCAAGTTGTAAGGAAGTGTAGGTTAGTGAAATAATCTGAAAATGCATCTAGCACTATTACTAAACTGTAATTCCTCTGGCTACCTCATAAGGTCATGGACTGGGAATTGGAAAGGACAATAGGAATCACTCAATCTCACTCCATTTGACAGATGAAACCGAGGTCTTGTCCAAAGTCACAAAGTTGGGATTTACAAGCACCACCTGGGTGTAGGTTCAGGGTGAAAGACTGGGATCAAGTTGCATGAGGAGTCAGGAGGTTGGGCAAGATTTTTTTTTTTTTTGCATCTTCACCATTTGGCTCACCCTCTCCCTGGGGCCGTTTGTCAGCCCCTGCATTCCATGCCAGTTTTTATAGATGGCCGGACGTATGGAGACTTCTCATATGCTGAGAGTTACAAATATGCTCAACTTTCTCATCAAGTTTTTATCCTACATCTCTCCTTTTCTCAGACTAACTTCTAAAGAACAAAAACAATACTGTCTACACTTGGCCTCTCTTCAATCACTTCTTACTCTTTTCAGTCTGGCTTCTGACCTCATTACTCAGTTGAAACTGGTCTCTACAGTCACCAGTGATCTATTTGTCAAATCTGGTGGCCTTTTCTCAATCCTCAACCTTTTTGAGCATGTAACATTATCTTTCCAATTTTATAGTACATTATTTCCTTTCTTGCACTCTATCATCCACCCAAATTGGCCTTCTTTCTGTTTCTCACATAAGGTACTTCATTTCTTATCATGTTGTCTTTGTACTAACTGGCCCCTATACCTGAATCATACCTCCTTTCTCACTTCTTTTTTTTATTCTAATAATATTTTCCCCCAATTACATGTCAAGACAATTTTTAGCCTTTATCTTTACAAGATTTTGAATTTCAAATTTTTCTCCCTCCTTCCCAAAATGGTAGGCAATTTGGTATAGGTTATACACATACTATCATGTAGAACATATTTCCATATTACTCATAGTTATGAAAGAAGAAACAAATGAAAAGGGGAAAAAATCAGGAAAAAGGATAAAGTAAATGAAAAAAAGTATGCTTCAATCTGAAACTGTAATGGAGTTAGAATGAATAATTATAAGAAATAAAATCTGAAAAAAACTTTTTTTTATGAAATGAGAAAAATTTTAAAAATGAAAGACCAGAAAAATGAAATTCATTCAAGTTATAATCACAAGAGAAAAAGTGAGTGAGAACGAATGGAAGAAAAAAAAGAATCCTAACAGCACTAAGAGAATGGAACTGGAAAAAAAAGATACTTTATAAATGAGAAGTTCTCAAACTTATTTGGCCTACTGCCTCCTTTTAAAAAAAATTACTCTGGGCACCCTGTTGGAAATCTACTTTCTTTAACCCTTTAATAGTGTTTTTTGAAATTTGCATCATTTCAAAAACATATGTATATATTTTTGAAATGATGCATCTTAAATTTAATAATTTATTGTAAATTTGTGGGGTTTTCCCCTTGTATTGAAATTTTGATGACCCAATATTGTGTCATGTAATGTGTAGTATCATACTGTAAAGAAGTCATTACATGCACGTATTCCTGCTGATGCATGCTGGATTTTATGACAATGCATGACACCTGCAAATGCTTGTTAAGACCTGTCGGCATACTTGACCACTGATGGGTTATAACTTGCATTTTGTGTATTTATCTGGAAAATAATGTAATCCCTACAACTTTAACTCTATAATACAACAGATGAAACACGTGTGAATGGTTTTTCAAAATATTCTTATCTTCTCTTCTTTCCCTATTTTTATTCAACGCCTCCCAAACTGCACCCAAGGCTGTTACCGCCCCCCTGGATAAGTCTAGTGCTCCCCAGGGGGTGCTATTACCCACTTTGGGAACCTATTTGAAGCAAACTGTAATTAATTTAAATTTTAGCAGTTACTAAGAAAAAATTATTGCTAGGTAATGTTATTTCTAACAAACATTTAATTTAATAAAAAAGTAATTTTTTTTTTAAATTGCCCCTGTATAAGACTTCTTTCTCTCACATTCTTTCCTTCTTCAAGTTACTGAATCCTGCTACCCTTGTAAGGCACACCACCCAAATCACTGGATTTTCTCATTTCCTTCAAATATATAATGTAAACTTCTTAAAGGTAATTCAATTTTTGTTTTTACTTCACCAGGCCTAACACACTGCTTGCTGATTAAGACTTGATTATTTATTAGCCACCTTCTCTTCCTTGTCCATATTAGGTCCTCTAATTGTTGGTGTACCCAAGGTACGTCTTGTCTTGAATTCTCTTCTATCTACATACTTTCTCAATGGTAACTTTATCAGTTTTCATGGGTTTAGTTACAATTTTGCTGATTACTCCTAAGTGTATGTTAACCCTGTCGCTTAACCTCTAGGTTAAGCATCACCAACTGCTTTTTGCACATCTCAGACTGGAAGTCCCACATACATCTTGGACTCAACGAGTCAAAAATGACACAACGGATAGAGAACTGGGCTTGAAGTTAGAAATACCTGAGTTCAAGTGATGCTTTATATACTTACTACTTGTATGACCTCTATCTGTAAAATGAGGGAATGGAATTTGATGGCCTCTAAAACCCCTTTCAGCTTTAAACCTAAGATCCTATAAACTTTGAAACTTCCTTATTTTAAAATCCGGGGCAATACTACTCTTCTAGTTACCCAGGTTCACAAGCACATCAATATCTTCAACATCTTGCTCCCCTTCACCTACATAATCAGGTGTTAAAATCTGATGTTTCTATCTTTCACATCCAACTTCTTTCTACTCTGGCTGCACATTAGCTCAGTCCCTCATAAACTCTCGCCTTATTGCAATAACTTCCTGAAGGTCTCCCTGACTCAGATTTCTTCCCATTCTAAGCCATCTTTCCTATAGCTGCCAAAATGATATCCTTAAACATAGGTCTGATCACCTTATTTTCCTACTCAGTAAATTGTAGAGGCTCCCTATTATCTCCAGGATAAAATGTAAATTTCTCTGGTGTTTAAAGCCCTTCACAACTTGGTCCTGACTGACTTCTCTTCAGCCTCATTATACATGGTTCTCTCTTCTTCATCCAGCCAAATTGGCACCTTTGCTCACACATTTCCTCACAAGACATTTTTTCTTCCATTTTTATGCTTTTGCACAGTGATGCTTGGAATGCACCCACTTGCTCCTCTCTGCTTTTTATGACCCCTTACTTCATTCAAGACTCAAGGGCTACCTTTCACCTGAAGTTTCTCCTGAACCCTACCTTGCTCCATCAATCTATCACCTTCTTTCCAAATTAACTTGTATATATTTTCTATATCCCTCATATTTTCATGTTACATATATATATACACATATACATATATATATATATATATATATATATATATATATATATATATATATATGACTAACTGAAGGCAGTGACTGATTAATTATGTCTTTGTATGTGCAGGACCTAGCATAGTGCATAGCATATACAATAGTGTTCTAACCTTCACTTAAGTATTTTGCATTGTGGTTTGGAGGGAACTCTGCTTTCTTGAAAGCTATGCTACTAGAACACAACCCTCAAGAAGTACCATCAAAGCTAGAAACCCCTTACAATGCTGGTCCAGGGATAAACTGTGTTTCTTTTGCAGAAAAAGTAGTCAAGCTAAATTCAGAAAAGCCATCACCAGAGTTCTGGCCATCAGCCGCTGCACATTATTGAGCCAAAACAAGTCATAGAGAGGTTGCCATCTCCACTGATGCTAAAGAGGTGAATACCCATATCAAGGAAATCCGAAGACACAACATTAATGTATGGTATAGTAGTCAACTTCCTTATAGTTAATACTTGATGAACATTTATGGAGTGTCTGCTGTGTGCCAGACACTGTGCTAAGCATTGGGGGATACAAATATAAAAAAGACAGTAAAAATATCTTAAGAAAAACATCTTATAAATTAGACCATTGAAAAGGTATACGATTTGAAAAGCCACTATATGTATTATACATACATACATAATATATGTAAAGGACTTTGCAAACATCAAAGCACCATATAAATGTTAGCTATTACATTGGTACATCATTTTTACAAATGCAAAAGGATAAATCTTGTAAAGAGCAAAGAGATTTGTTAATACATGCAGCAAAAGATTTTAGACAATTTTCAAGAATGAACCATCAGGTGATTCTCATTTGTCACCAGGTAGCTATCACAAAGTATAAAAATAGCATGATGTCTGGTATTTCCTAATGATGAGGGTGGTAAAGGAAAGGGAAATGTTTGTGGTTTTTAGATTGGAACATCAAACTTTCTATGTTTTCAGTCTTTATATTTCCAAAGACTAGCACAGTATCATGCACGTAGTTGGCATTTAATAAATGTCAGTTTAATTGCAAGATTTAATGGGAGAAGCTAGAAATGGTGCTAGAGTCCTTTATTATGACAGAACCTAATATCCCCTCTTAAAATCCTGCAAATTAGTCCATAATCTTTGGGACTACCACTAAGTACAATCCACAGGTTATGAAAGAAACGTAGTGCTCATGTAAAACATTTCTCCACTAGCCACATTTAACAAGAACTTAGACATTTGTCAACAGTGTGCAAAAAAACTGCCCCTGAGAAGTTGAGACAAAAGTCAAACTGCTTGAAGGGCAGGATTGAGAATTCAGGATTGTGAAGCCAATTCTAAAGAATCCAATCTCAAGAAAAAAAATACTAACCTCAGTTTTTAGCTCCTGGGGGTTTTTTATGTCCAGGTCTTGGACTGTTTCTTTTATTTCATCATCAGGTTTTTCACACAGGTCTTCAGTTTCAGCAGTAATTTCTTTGAAAGAGAGAGAACATATTATTCCTCCAAATACTCAACTTAATATCCAATCTGAATTTTCTCTACTTAATGATATTATTAAATACTCAAAATAACCATAACAAGAAGCATTCTACTTAGCCAGGGAATAGATATGAGATGAATGTCAACTATTAAACTATTAAAAGTTCTTTACACAACATAGATATGATGAAGAATCCACCTAGCTATGGTTATTAATGGAGAATACTTACATAACCACATAAGGTATTTGTGAATATGTTGTCTGCTAAATATATGAATCTGAGTTGATTCCAATCCTGTAGTTTTAGAGATAGGTAGATGGCACAATGCATAGAGTTCAGGACTGGCATCAGGAAGACCTGACTTCAAATCTGACCTCAAACACTTACCAGCTAGGCAAATCACTCAATCTCAGTTTCCTCAACTATAAAACAGAGATAAAAACAGCACTATCTCCTAAGGTTGTTGTGAAGATTAAAACAGAGAATAGTACAGTGCCTGGTATATAGTAGGACTGTAAGAATGGTTATTCCTTTCCATTTTTGCCTTCTCTTTCAGCTGGCTTGCTGGAGAGTCAGGCCCACTGGATAAAGTCATTCTACACTGCTTATTTTGATGTGGAAAAGTTTCATTGTCACACCATCCTCTCCAGCCACCTCTTCCATAGCCTCTTTGCAACTGCCTTGTCACCTACATCAGAGACAGGAAGGAACTTCTGCCCTGAGGGGCCTTCCTTCCAAGAGGTAGTGGTGACTACCTCTCCTGGATCATCATTTCAAGAAATTCCAGCTTCTCCTGCCACCTCCTTCACACCCTCCTCAACCCAATTGCATACTTTGCCCTTTCCTCATTGTTTCATTAGATCATGAATCATGATCAAATGAACATTTCTGCCAACGATTCTGGATTGGGTGTGTCATTTACCACCCCAACTACTTCCAGTACTAAAGAACTTCTTCCAGATCTGGGGACCACCTTTTCCTGAACAGTGTTATCTCCCTTATTAAAACGTAAGCTATACCCTTAAGAGTGTAAGCTCCAGAATATGGTGGATAAAAGGCAGGGACTCACCTGAGCTCCCTCAAGTTCCTCTCAAAACAACTTTAAACAATGCCTCAAAACAAATTCTGGAGGGGTGGAACCCTCAAAAGGATGGGGTAAAACAATTTTGCAGCCCAACACAACTTAGAAGTTTATCAGGAAAGGTCTGTTACCCCAAGGTGAGAGTGGAACTCAGTCCATTTCAGGCTGCAAGAGCATAGGCCATGCCACAACAAAACAGCAGCAGGCCTTGGGGGCAACTGAATAGGGAGCTCTAAGCCTGTAGATGTTAAAGGGGTCAAACAACTGGGCAGAAGGAGATTACAGGTGTCTCTTTGCTGGCATTGGGGGAAGGACTCTGTTGCATTACCCATACTCAGGTCTGGGTTGCAGTTCCAGTTCACAGGCAAGGAAGAACACTGGCACATCAGAATTTGTGGCCACAGGGGAACAGGGACCCTGGTCACAGTTCCAGGGAAGAAAAGAGTGCTTGTAGTTACTCAGAAACCAAAGCACAAGCCAGCAGAGTAGTAAACACACTTCTCCATAAACCATACCATCTTGGAAGAATCAAAAGTTTACAGATCCCCAGAACTGGCTCTGAAAACTGCTGCACAAATACCTGAAGCTTGGGACAGTGAACCCTCCACCCTGGGAATATAGATAGACTTTAATATAAAGTTAAAAATCAAGAAATAGGCTACATAAAAGGGCAAACAACAACAACAAAAAGATCCTGACCATAGAAAGTTACTATGGTGACAGGGAAGATCAAAACACAAACTCAGAAGAAGACAACAAAGTCAAAACTGCTATAGCAGAAGCCTAAAAGAATAATGTGAATTGGTCTCAGGCTCCAAAAGAATTCCTGGAAGAGCTCAAAAAGGAGTTTAAAAATCAAATAAGGGAGGTAGAGGAAAAATTGGGAGAAGAAATGAGTGATGCAAGAAAATTATGAAAAAAGAGTGAACAGTTTGGTAAAGGAGGTGCAAAAAATATTGAAGAAAATGGTTGGTTGATTGGTTCTTGTCCTTATTAAAGAGGACCAAAATGAAATTATGTTGGAGTCAAAGTACAATGTATCTGACTGGTTGATTAGACCAATATAAGTTCAGAAGGCTCTACCATAGGTCAGGCACAGATAGTCCACATGAACATTTGGAGTGGAGCTATCTCTAAATTTGTGCATCTCATGTTTCTTTTGAGGTACTGCAGTTCTGCTTTGCTCGTAGAGCGTATCATCTGGACAACGTCTTTCAAGAAAGTTATCAAAGAAAACTGCCCTGATATCTTTAAACCAGAAGGCGAAATAGGCATTAAAAGGCTCTACCAATCACCTCAGGAAAGCGATCCCAAAATAAAAACTCCAAGGAACATTATAGGGAGACACAATCGGAATTACACAAGACTAGGCAGCTGCAAATTAAAGGAGGTCATGGAGCATGATATTCCAGAAGGCAAAGGAGCTAGAACTACAGTGAAATTAAGCATAATATTTCAAGGGAAAATATGGTCATTCAATGAAATAGAAGGGTTTCAAACTTTCATAAGGAGAAGATCAGAACTGAACAAGAAAGGACTGACAGAGGGGAGGGAAGATTGGGGAAGGTGGTAGACATAAGCAAAACACTGACGAGGAAGAAAACAGTGGAAGGAGCGAGAGGACAAACAGGAAGAACAATGGGGTGAAGGGAAATACACAGTTTGTATTCATAACTGTGAATATGAATGGAATGAACTCCCTCATAAAACAGAAGCAGATAGCAGAGTGGATCAAAAACCAGAATCTTATAATATCTTGTTTACAAGAAACATACTTGAGAGACACACATACAATAAAGGTAAATGTCTAAGATAGAATGTATTCTGCTGCAGCTGAAGTAAAAAAAAGCAGAGGTAACAATCCTGATGTCAAGCAAAGCAAAATTAGTTCTAATGAAAAGAGATAAGGAAGTAAATTACATCTTACTAAAAGGTACCATAGACAATGAAGTAATATCAATGCTAAACATATGCAAAAAGTGGTAGAGCATCCAAATTCTTAAAGAGGGAGTTAAGTGAGTTACAGGTTCATGACCAAACAAGAGAGAGCAGTATGAAATGTAAAATAGATCATTTTGATTATATTAAATTAAAAAGCTTTTTCACAAACAACACCAATGCAACCAAGAATAGAAGAAAAGCAGAAAGCTGGGAAAAAAAAATCTTTACAGCAAGTATCTCTTGATAAAGGACTCATTTCTCAAATACATAGAGAACTGAGTTTATAAGAATACAAGTCATTCCCCAACTAATAAATGGTCAAAGGATATGAACAGACAGTTTTCACACGAAGAAATCAAAGCTATCTTTAGGCATATGAAGAAGTCCTCTAAATCACTTTTGATTAAAGAAATGCAAATTAAAACAACTCTGAGGTACCACCACACACCAATCAGATTGGCTCATATGACAAAAAAGAAAAATGACAAATGTTGGAGAGGATGTGGGAAAATTGGGACACTAATGTATGATTGGTGGAATTGTGAATTGTGAACAGAAGCAAAACACAGAACCATTCTGGAGAGCAATTTGGAACTATGCCCAAAAGGCAACCAAAATGCACATACTCTGATCCAACAATAGCATTACTAGGTTTGTATCCCAAAGAGATCATAAAACAGGGAAAAAGACCTACATGTGCAAAAATATATATATAGCAACCCTATTCATGTTGGCAAACTATTGGAAACTTGAGGGGATGCCCATCAATTGGGGAATGGCTGAACAAGCTGTATATGAATGTAATAAAATATATTGTGCAATAAGAAATGATGAACAGGCAGATTTCAGAAAAACCTAGAAAGACTTGTACAAACTGATGTAATGTGAAAGGAGCAGAATCAGGAAAACATTGTACCCTGTATCAGCAAGATCGTGTGATGAATGACTCAGCTCTTCTCAGAAACGCAGTGATCCAAGACAAGTACAAAGGACTCGTGAAGGAAAATGCTATCACTATCCAGATAAAGAACTGATGGACTCTGAATTCAGATTGAGCAGACTTTTTTCACTTACTTTATTCTTTTCTTTTTGTTTTTTCCTTTTGATTTGTTTCTTCTTTCACGACTATGATTAATATGGAAATATATCCTACATGACAGCACATGTATAACCTATACCAACTTGCCTACCATTTTTAGGTAGAGGGAGGAGAGAGAGGGAGGAA
>CM053622.1:505075632-505120699 GCA_028646595.1 Phalanger gymnotis
TTTTTGTACAAACAAAGCCAATGCAACAAAGATTAGGAGGGAAGCAGAAAATTGAGAATTTTTATAACCAGTGTCTCTGATAAAGGCCTTATCTCTAAAATTTATAGGAATACAAGTCATTCCCCAATTGAGAAATGATCAAAGGATATGAACAGGCAGTTTTCAGAGGAAGAAATTAAAAATATCTATAGTCACATGAAAAAATTCTCTAAATCATTATTGGTTAGAGAAATGCAATCAAAACAACTCTTAGGTACCACATCTCTCCTGTCAGATTGGCTAACATGACAAAACAGGAAAATGATAAATGCTGGAGAGGATATGGGAAAATAGGAACACTGTTACATTGTTGGTGGAGTTGTGACCTGTTCCAGCCACTCTAGAGAGCAATTTGGAAGTATGCCCAAAGGGCTATAAAAATGTGCATACCTTTTGACCCAGCAATACCACTTCTGGGGCTGTATCCCAAAGAGATCACACAAGTGTGAAAGGGACCAGTATGTACAAAAATATTTATAGCAGCCCTTTTTGTGATGGTAAAGAACTGGAAATCAAGGGGATGTCCATCAATTGCGGAATGGCTAAACATATGAATTACATATGAATGTAATGAAATACTATTGTGCTGTAAGAAATGAGGAGCAGACAGACTTCATTATAACCTGAAAAGACTTACATTGTCTGATGCTGAGTGAGGGGAGCAGAACCAGGAGATCATTATATCATTATACACTATTATAGACACACAGTGTCTGTAAGGACTAACTTTGATAGACTTGACTCTTCTCAGCAATACAAGGTTCAAAGACATCTCCAAAAGACTCATGATAGAAAAAGCTATGTATATCTAGAGAAAAATATGGAGTCTGAATGCAGATTGAGGCAAACTATTTGCTCTTTTTTTCCTTCTTTTTTGGTTTTGTTTCTTCTTTCTCATGATTTATTCCATTTGTTATAATTCTTCTTTACAACTTGACTATTGTGTAAAACAGTTTAATGTGAAGGTATATGTAGAACCTATATCAGTTTACATGCCATCGTGGGGGGGAGGAAAGGGAGAAAATTTGGAACTAAAAAACCTGTTGAACTAAGTATTGTAAACTAAAAATAAAAAATACATTTAAAAAAGAAATATACATGCTTTGCAGCCATGTATGATATAGTCACAAAAATTGACTATCTATACAAACTTCACAAACATAGAAAAGCAAAAGCACTCAATACATTTTTACTGACACTAATAAGATAAAAAAAAATCATGCAATAAAGGAATTTGAAGCAAAGATATAAAATTAATTGTAAAATAACTTAATCCTAAAGAATAGGTAGGAAAAAGAAAAAAAAATCATAAACCCATCAAGAATTTCATTAAAGATTCTGACAAAAATGAGACTGCATATTAAAATTTGGAGATAGAAACAAAGAAGTACTTAATAGATTTTTTTAAAATTTGTAAATGCTTTCATCAATAAAAGAAAAAGCAGTTTAATGTGGGTTTAATGCAATTGTAAAAAACCTAGAAAAACAAATGAAAATCCCCAATTTAATACCAAAATAGAAATCCAAAAAAAGAAGAAATTAACAAAAATGAAAGCAAAAACCTCATTGAATTAATAAATAATACTAAGAGCTGTTTAAAAAAAAACAAAATTGATAAACCATTCACTCATCTGATGAAAAGAAAAAGAAAACCAAATTACCAATATCAAAAATGAAAAAAGATGAATTTATAACCTATGAAAAAGAAATAAAGGCAATTACCAGGAGTTCTATGTCAATAAAAATAAAAATCTAAATAAAGTGGGAGAATTTTTATGGAAAATACAAATTGCTCAGTTGAACAGAACAGGAAATATAACACTTGTCTTAGAAAAGAAGTTGAAGAAGCTTTAATTACTTCCCAAAGAAAAAACTCAGGATCAGACAGATTTACCAGTCAATTATAACAAACAATTAAAAAACAATTACTTGGAGTACTATATCAACTGTTTGGAGTTGGGGAAGGAGGAAAAGAATCATTCTATCATATTCCTTCTAGGACACAAATGTGCTCTAAATACCTAAACTCAACAGTAAAAATAGAGAAGAAAAAAATAAAATGAAATTATACATCAATATTCCAAATGAATATTAGTGCAACAATTTTAAATAAAATACCAGTAAACAATACATCACCTAGATTACACACTATGACCAAGCTGAATTTATACCAGAAACGTATGACTGGTCCAATATTATGAAAACTATAAATGTAACCCACCATATTAATATAAACAACAAAAAGTCATATTATCATAGCAACAGATTCAGAAAAAAACAGCTTTTTGACATGACACAACATTCATTCCTGTTTAAAAAAATAATAGAAAACATAGGAATAAAAGGAGTTTTTCATAAACTGGTAAGTAGCATCTAAATAAAACCAATAATCTCTATTATGTGTAATGGGGATAAACAAAAGGCTTTTAAGATCAGAAATAATCCATTATCACCATTGTTATTCAACATGGTACTAGCAATGCTAGCTATAACAATAAGACATGAAAAAAGTAATAGAATAAGCCTATGCAAAGAAGAAACAAAATCATCACCTTTTGCAGATTATGACAGTTTACTGAGAAAACCTTAGAGTCGGCTTAAAAACTAATTGAAGCAATTAACAACTTCAGCAAAGTTGTAGGATATAAAATAAATCTATACAAACACCCAATATTTCTGTGTATTACCAAAGAATGATATAAGAAATTCCATTTGAAATAATTGCAGCTAGTATAAAATACTTGGGAGTCTACCTACCAATACACACACAGGAACTATATGAACACAATTACAAAACACTATGGAAATAGATTTAAATAATTGGAGCAATATTTATTGCTTGTGGGTAAGCCAAGCCAGTGCCATATCAATCAAACTACTAAAGAAGAACTTTATAGAGTTGGAAAAATAACAAAATTCATCTGGAAAAACAAATGGTCAAGCATTTCAAGGGAATTAATGGGGAAAAAAGTAGAAAAGAAGGGAATCTAGCAGTACTAGATCCAAAGTATACTACAACACTGCACCATCACAAGTTGGTGCCGTGAAAAAAATAGAGAACAGATATACTGAAGCAAATGAGCACAATAGCCTACTGTTTAATAAACCCAAAGATAGCAGCTAACGGGATGAGAATTCACTATTCATCAACAACTTTTGAGAAAACTGGAAAGCAGTCTCGCAGAAAATAGGTTGCAGCCCAACACATCACTTTGTACACTAAGTCTCCAAATGGGTACATGATTTAGACATAAAGGATGATATCATGATCAAGTTAGAGGAAAATGGAAAAAATTGTCTCTCAGATCTATGGATAAAGAGTTCATGACCAAAGAAGCAAGAAGTTCACAGAATTTAAAATGCTTAATTTTGGTTACATAAAAAAAAAAACTCTTCTTTTACACAAAATGAATGCAGCTCAGATTAGAAGAGAAGTGGCAAATTGGGGGGAAAAACTTTACAATAAGTTTCTCTGATAAAGGTCTCATTTATAACATATATAGATAACTGAGTCAAATTTATATGAAGAGCCATTCTCCAATGATAAATGGTCAAAAGATGTAAATAGGCAAAGTTGAGACAAAAAGAAAATAAATGCTGGTGAGATTATGCGAAAACATATATTAATGCACTCTGGCAGAGCTGTGAACTGGTTTAGTCATTTTGGAAAGCATTTTGGAACTAAACCCTCAAAGCTATCAAGGTGCATATCCTTTGACCAACAATGCCAGTACTGGGTCTATACCTAAAGAAATTAAAGAAAGAAGAAAAGGACCCATATGTACAAAAATATTTATAGCATCTCTTTTTGTGGTGGCAAAGAATTGGAAACAGAGGGGATGCCCATCAACTGAGTAATGGCTGAACAAGTTATGGTATATGAGTATGATATAATTCTATTGTATTATAAGAAGTGATGACAGAGATGGTTTCAGAAAAACCTGGAAAGGTATATTAACGGATGCAAAATGAAGTGAGAGGAACCACGAGAACAATTTATACAGTAACAACAATATTGTAAAGACAATTAGCTTTGAAAGACTTAGGAGCTCTGATCAACTCAACGACCAACCACAATTCCAGAGGACTCATGATAAAAAAAAAAACCAAACCAACAACACTATTTTTAGATAGAGAGCTGATGAACTCAAGAGTGCAGACTGAAGAATATTTTCTCTTCTCTCTTTTTGGACATGGTTAATGCAGGAATTTTTTTAACCTGACTATATGTATCTGTAAAGGCTTTTCCCTTGCCTTCTCAGTGGGAGAGAATTCAAAACAGAATACAAAATAAAATTGAATTAAAAAATGAACTTCATGCAGCATGGCTTCTGACCTCATCTTTCAACCAAAACTGTTCTTTCTAAAGTTAACAATAGTGTCATAATTATCGAATCTAACGATACTGAAGTAGTAAATCTGAAATGGTGGCAGGAAGAAATCTCCTAAAGCTCTTCCATATGGATAGAAAATGTACCAAATTGAATCCTGATCAGGAAATCCAAGAAAAAAATCATTGTGACTCATTTTTTCCAGCTTAAGTTGGGAAAAGGAGACAAAGATGTCTAAGGACACTGGGAACAGAATCTAGCTACACTAAAGATTCTAGTGCATGAAGAAGCTGTGTAATAGGGCAAGAAGAGGTTTAAAGTCCCACAAAGAGCCCTACGACTGGCCACTCGAACTTGTTACCCAGGTTTGGGTCACAGAAGCACACTGGACATGGAGAGGGACAGGGAGAGAACATGGACATAAGGGTTGTGGTCCAGTGTGAAGATCTATTGGTCATGGCCATAGGCTGTGTGTGTACTGAGTGAGAAGCAAGTTCAGAAGCAAGGAGTGGTACCTGGGGAGCTTTGACATCAGAAGGGGCTCATGGTTTTCATTCCAACATATATATTCATATTTCCACAGATACCCTAAACTCTGAATTCCTCAATTTACTCATTTCCCATTTCCTGCTCCTCTACCTGACCTTAGCTACATGATCATATGCTTGACCTTGACCCACAAGTTTTCCATGCACCAGTTCATGAGCTTTGAAATTCCTTTATTTGGTCATCATTTACTGTCACTCCACTTTTCTCTCTGTCTTGCAACTTCAATCCCTGTTCTTGGTTCTCGCCTCAGCCTCCAATCCTTTGGTTCCTCAGTTCTTTTCCAGGCCATTGCTCCTATACTGACTATACTGTCCTCTTTTCCCCGTCTTGACCACTTGATGAACCAATTCTACTCTATACTGTCCTCTTTTCCTTTGGTGCTTTATCCTATCAGAGATGTTGCTCTACTAAATCCCAGTTTTGGATTGCTCCCACGATCCACTGCCTTTGGCACTATTTGTATGCTTTCAAACGATCCTGGAGATAGTCACAATTGTGCAATGTCCCAAACAAGAACTGCATCTCTTTACTCCAGGCATTTTCTCTGGTTATCCAACATGGCTAGAATGCTCTCCTTTCTCATTTCTGCCTCCTGGCTTCCCTGGCTTCCTCCAAGGTCCTCCCAAAATCTTACCATTTAAAGGAAACCTTTCCAAATCCCTCTTAATCCCAGTCCTTTCCCTTTGTCGATTATTTTCTATTTATCTTGCATATAGCTTGTTTGCATATTATCTCCTCCATAGGGCAGGGACTATCTTTTCTCTTTCTTTGCATCTCCAGTGCAGCACAGTGTCTAACACATAGTAGACACAATAAATGTTTATCAATTGACTGATTCACTGAACTAGTTCAATTCTACACTGTCCTCTACTGAAACTCCTCACCTCTTTTTCCTATCAAATATCTTACCCTATCAGACATCAGCTTTGGATTACTTCTACTCTCCATCACTTTCATTTCTACTCATGTGCTATCAAATTAAGCTGGAGCAAATCACAGTGACTTTGTTGACTAAATCTGCTACAAGTTTATGTGATATAATTTCAATAGGGCCCTCATCCTAGCAAGACAATCCTTTTACATCTCCATAATCAGCTCACTATCCCACTCACCACAGCAGCTTTTCTGAATCTCTTTATCTCTCTTTAAACCTCTCATGGCTTCCTCTTAGCTGAGAACCTTGTTTCATAGTTCACTGAAGAAATTGAGGCCACTTGCCAAGACCTTCCTCTTCTCCCTTCTCCCTTATTGCATATCACCAAGATGAATCCCCCAACTTTCCTCCCATCACCCATTTCCTATGAAGGTGTGGCCCTTCTTGCCAAGGCTAACCTTTACATACACAAATGATCTCATTCTATCCTGTCTTCTTCAGAAGAATGCTTCCTCTATGATCTCCGTTTGCTCACTAATCTTTAATCTCTATCTGTTTTGCCTACAGCCTACAAAAATTCCCATGTCTCTACTACCCTCAAAAAATCCCTCCCTCATCTGATTCGTTCATCTCCACTAGTTAATATCCTATATCTTTCCTCTCTTTTGTGGATAAACTCTTTGAGAAAGACTGTCCACAATAGTTTCTCCACCTCCTTTCCTCTCACTCTCTTCTTAGCTCTACAATTCGGTTTCCAACCTCATCATTCAAATGAATTGCTCTCTCCAAAGTTACCAATGATCTCAGTAGCCAAATCTAATGGCCTTTTTTCAACCTCATCCTTCTGGATATCTCTGAAGTTTTTACACTGCTGATCATCCCCTTGTCTTCAATAATCTGTTTTCTGTAGGTTTTTGTGACACTGGTCTTTTCTGGTTCTCTTTCTACCTGAGTGTTCCTTCTCTAACTCCTGTACTGGATTTTCATCTCTGTTACATCTACTTACTATGGATGTCACCCACAGCTCTGTCCAGGGCCCTCGCCTCATCTCCCTCTATACTATTTCATTTGGTGATCTCATCAGTTCCCATGGTTTCAATGATCATCTCTATGCTGATAACTATTAGTTCTTCCAAACCGAATTCATTATCTTTCCCCTAAAATCTTCCCCTCTTCCTAATTTCCTTATTATTGTGGATGGCACTACAATCCTCTCAATCATCCAGGCTTCCAATTCACTTGTCATCCTCAACTTCCACTCTCTCATCCCTTCCTCAACATCTAATCAGTTCTCCTGTCCTATTGTTTATAACTTCATAATCTCTCTTCTATACTTCTCCTAGCTCCTGTGATGCTGCCATCACTCTGGTAGAGGCAATCATCTCACATCCAGACTTTTACCAGAACTCTCTCCTTCATCTCTGACTTCTAGCTTCCCAGGCTTCTTTCAAATTTAAGGTAATGTCGCAGCTTCTGCAAGAAGCCTTTCCCAGTCACCTCCACAATCCTCTGAGATTACCTGCTATTTATCCTTTACATGTTGTTTACATGTTATCTCCTTCAATAGACTGTGAGCTTCTGGAGAACAGGGATTTGCCTTTCTTTTTTAGTCAATCAATAAGCATTTATTAAGCACCTACAGGTGCCAAACTGTACTAAGTACTGGGCACACACAAAAAATAAAATAAAAGACAAGACAATCCCTGCTTTCAAAGAGCCATCCCTAGCACTCAGTACGGTCAGTGCCTGTTACCTAATAGGCATTTAATAAACACGTGTTGACTGAGTGATGGACAGATCCCCCTTAATTTTATCTGTGCCTTGGGCAACTCACATCACCTCTCTGAACCTCAGTTTCCTCATCTGTAAAATGTCAATTCCAACTCGCCTCAGAGTGTTATCATGAGGAAAGCGTTTTATAAAAGATAAAACACTATTATACATATTGCTATATATCAGTACCACTTTCTGCTGACTCCTTTACCCAAAACAATGTATGGTTTGAAAGTTAGGTAAATATCCATTCTCTGAACCTGGCACTACTAATTCTTAAAAATAAGCCAGAGAATAAGGTTTCCCAGATTTTTAAAGTTTAAATTAGATCCTTTGAAGTCATCCTGAAATACTGTGTATGAGATTCTCACAACTATTAACATCAGTGGGAGTGGGGATAACAGATGGAAACTATATCCTTTATGTTCTGCCTCAAGGGTTTTAGGATTTAGGGTAGTTTTTTTAAGCCTTTTAATTAATGGATAGGACTCCTACTCAAACACTCTTACTAAATGATAGGAAATGGAACTTAGTCATACTATTTAGTTCAGCCCTTAGACTTGCTCTTATAGTGGGGATGTTGCTAGTTGGCCTTGGACACTATCAGCTAAACTGCAAGAACAGACAAGCACATGTTCAGGATATTTATTACTGGTTTGTGCACACATGGTAAAAGCCAGTTTGACAAGATCTACAAACTAGCCAATAATTCATTTCTAGGTCCCTAAAGTTACTTGTTCAACTCTTGCTGACAAAATACTGCTTTCTTAACCTGGAGAGCTGGTCTTTCTAGAGTTAAAGTTTCCAATTTAACCTGTAATGCTTCAAAATAGCAGGAAGACAGAAAATGATTAAGACAGCAAATAACAGTTTTATACCTTTATACTTTTAGAAACAAGTTTCAAACCAGAAATATTTAAGCTTATTCAAAACAAAATATTATCCATTCAGAAGTGACTAAATATGAACAATGCGTAAAACATTTATGCATCTAAAAATTTCCTTTGCCTGCTTTATCATTAAGCAGACCTGGCCAGTTCAAATGCTACTTTACGCCTTAGGGACAAATCAACTCTGGTTCTGTGCAAGGCCTCAGAAATTCAGAACAGAAAGGGAGATTCTGACTAGGTTATTCTCCGTCTCACTAAAGATACAAATTAACATGATCATCTCCTTCACAAGTACTTTCTCTCTCCTCACAGGCCACTTGGGTAGTACCTTTCTTATCTATCTCACACAGCCTGTGTGTAGGTATTGATATACAAGCCTAATCTCC
Organism: Phalanger gymnotis; assembly: GCA_028646595.1. Lineage (NCBI taxonomy): Eukaryota > Metazoa > Chordata > Mammalia > Diprotodontia > Phalangeridae > Phalanger > Phalanger gymnotis. The sequence goes on from CM053622.1 coordinate 505,084,475, forward strand.
TAGAGGAGATTCCTTCAATAAGCTCACCTTTATATAGCCCAAAGACTAGTAGAATTGCTTTGAACTTTGAGCCAAATGTTTCAAATGCCTCTGCAAAGGTCCTACTCCTGATGCCTTATCCTGATGTGAAGGTGATCCTGGCCATGCATCAAAGGCTATATATACCAGCGTTGGTGGTCCAGCTAGCTCTATAATGCTGGAAAGGCTTCCAAGGGTATTCCTACTGAGAGAGTAAATCTGTTTTCTCAATACCGGACTAACTAATCAACCGAGGCATATCACCAGTAGGCTGGCTACCTGGTGGTGAAATTTTTTTGGTCATGACAACCAATGAAACAAAAAGTTTTTTTTTTTTAAAAATTAATTGTTCTAAATCCTATGTTTTGCCTTTGCAGGGCTGGTGGCAGAACAGTGTGGAAAGGGGAAAAAGATTAAGAGTCAGATTTTAGACTGCCCACAAATTTTAAGTTGATTGTTGGCACTCAATGTGAGGCTTTCATATAATGATGAGAGTAAAAATACAGCTGGAAGAGCTGAATCCTATTGAACTTGACATTATTGATATGAATGAAATCAGAAGAAGGAAGGAAGATGCAGCCAAATGTAAGAATGGTTCATGGGTACTCTTTGCAGTAGATTTTATTGTATGCCCCAAATCGACAAGAAATATTGTTTAATGGGCACTTAGTCATCATGTATTGAAGTATGAATATGGTAAATACTTATAAAAATCGTCAGGAAGATAATTATAGCTTATGCATTAGCATTAGTTGCTTAGAATAAAATGGTAGGAAAGTTCTATGAGGAACCTTTTAAAGCCCTCCAAATCAAATCAAATCAAATCAACATATACTCTGTTGGCAAATTCAATACAGAGGTAGATGAAGATGAAAATGGGAAGGAATATATGGGAAAATATGATTAAAGAAAAAGAAATGACAGAGGCCAAAGACTTGTAAATTATACAGCAGCTTATGTCATGAACACTTTCTTCAAAAAAAGCTATTGGATGTGTGGAGTACCAAACAACAATAAAAAGAATGAAAAAGAGATTTTAATGAGCAGGGAAAGACTTATTACAGCTGTTGGAGTTGTTACTGAGATAACTTTATGTAATCAGACCATTGACTCAGAGATAAAATCAGAATTTATAATAAAGAAATGAGAAAAGATAATTAAAAAGATTTAACACTGAATAATTTTAAAAGCCACTGAATATCAAAAATTGGAGATGGACGAGAGAAAAGCCATCAACACTAGCTAGAATAATTTCAGGCAGGTGTTAAACCAGTGTCAGTTAAGGAGACCAAAGGAACCCAGAAAGCACAGTCAACATATATGATTTACTTGCCAAATGGAGAGAAACATCTGCCAAAGTTAAAACATGAACTTATCTGTCAAACTTTTTGAGTAAGGATGATGGACAATCATGAGCTTTATGAGGGCAGTGCATAAAGCACAGAGAAACAGGGAAGGATAAAACTAGTGAAAAGAAAGCTTGGCAAGACATCCAAACTAATCAAAATATTTCAAAGGAATTCAAGGATAAAAATGGAAAGAAAGCAGAAGAATAAGAGATGAAAAGTGGAAAACAATTACAAAAATTGTTACTACAATCTATTTTCTCCACCAAAGAGAGTGGAACCATCACTCACCCTAACTTCGCAAACATTAAAGTGCTTACACAGTAAATAGAAATAGCATTAAAGTGAACATAGATAGGGAAAGCAGCCAGGTTGAATAGAGTATAAGTAGAAGAGATCTGTGCCAGAAATGATACACTTGTGAGGGCATTAAAGGAGTAAAGATACAAAACTGTGGGAAAAATTCAACATCTTATTTATTCCAATTAAAAAAAATGACTGAGAAAACATTAAAGCCTATCAACTGATGTGCCTTCTCTTCTATATTTACAAAAATCTTTATGAAGGGCATTTATAGTCCAGCGCTTCTTAAACTGAGTCAAGTAGAAAAAGTTTAAGAAGCACTGATTATTCTGTACAAGAAGTGATAACATCCCTTAACAGGATGTTAATGGGGAACAAGTGGACTTTCACAAATGTCATTCAACAGTGGACAACATCTGTGATGTTTTGTTGTTTAATCAATTAATCTTGACTAATTTTTTGACTCTTTCTAATCCCATTTGGGATTTTCTTGGTTCCTTTTCCAGCTTATTTTACAGATGAGGAAATTGAGGCAAATAAGTTTAAGCAGTCCAGGGTCTCACAGCTAGTAAGTATCTGAGGCCAGATTTGAATTCAGGAAGATAAGTCTTCCTGACTCCAGGTCCTGCACTCTATCCACCTAGCTGTCCATGCCACCATCTTTATCATCTCACAATTGACTGAAAGATATAGAGAATATTTAAGATCTCATTTTGCTTACTGGTGATTATGAAAAAGCATTTAATTCCCTAGAATGAAAATGGTACCTTACAGATTCTTTTACAACAAGCTATGTAATAAAATTACTCTAATTTCGGTAGAAGATATAACAACAGAAACACTAAAGCATTGTTGGTGGAGTTGTAAACTGATCCAGCCATTTTGGAGAGCACTTTGGAAGTATGCCCAGCTCTAAAAATGTGCATACCCTTTGACCCTGCAATACCACTTCTAGGGCTGTATCCCAAAGATATCATACAGATGGGAAAAGAACTCACATGTACAAAAATATTTACAGCAGCTCTTTTTGTTGTGGCCAAGAACTGGAATTGAGAGGATGCTCATCAATTGGGGAATGGCTGAAAAAGTAGTGGTATATGAATGTAGTTGAATACTATTGTGCTATAAGAAATGATGATCAGGCAGACTTCAGAAAAACCTGGAAAGACTTATGTGAACTGATGCTGAGTGAGAGGACCAGAACCAGGAGAATATTGTATACAGTTATAGCCACATTGTACGCTGACTAACTTTGATAGACTCGGTTCTTCTCAGCAATGCAAGGTTCTAAGACAGCTCCAAAAGGCTCATGATGGAAAATGCTATCCACATCCTGAGAAAGAGTTATGGAGTCTAAATGCAGATTGAAGCAAACTATTTGCTCTCTCTGTTTTTTGTTTTGTTTCTTCTTTCTCATGGTTCATTCCATTGGTTTTAATTCTTCTTTGCAAGATGACTAATGTGAAAATGTTTATTTTGAATGTATTTGTAGAGTCTATATCAGATTGCACACCATCTTGGGGAGGGAGAGTAGGGCAGGGAGGAAGAGAAAATTTGGAACTCAGAGGCTTGTGGAACTGAATGTTGTAAACTAAAAATAAATCAATAAAATAAAAATAAAAAAATATAACAACCGAAATAATCCTGTTCAATGACCTTGTAATAATAAACATCAAATGAGGATTAAAACAGGGAGATGTATGTTTGCCCAAATTTTCCACTGGTGACAGAAGAGCTTTAGTTGGGAGTCCAGTTTGAGAAGGATTCCCTGTGGATCACAAAGTCCTCCAGATGCTTCTCAGTGTATAGCATTGTATTGATTACATTGAGTTCCAAATTACCATAAATCTACTTGCAAGAGATCTATAATTACTCAGTTTGGCCTTTCCATGCAAGCAGGAAAGACTGAATGGATGAAGGATTCTCTATTGCCCAAATTTTAAAATACATCTGATAAGACACTTTCTAGAGGTTGTCCAATAGTGCATATATTAGGACAGAAAATACAGAGGGACAAACAGCTATGTCCAGAATTGAAAAGGAAAAGGCAAAAAAATGAATTATTTCAGAAAATTGCTAAGCACTTTTAATGACCCCCAAGCTTCACAAAACAGCAAAGATTCATCTTGTCAATGAAAACGTTTTACATCTGGTGTTGCTTAATGGCAGCAATACCTGAAACATTACCACCTATAAAAAACTAAAGATGAGAAGCATAAGCAGTGGAAAGGGGCATGGTAAGCAGGCTATATTATAACCAATGAGAAATTTTGAAGAAGAGTAAAGCATGTCACCAAGGAATTGTATGACAGAACATGGTTCCATAGCAAGAGCAAAAGATGACAGGCAATTGAACAGAGAACTCCATTGGTGCCCTCTGAATATCAGGAGAAATTGAGGAAAGCCTCCAGGGCATTGGGTGGACCTTCCAGCAGCAACATTTGGGACAACATGAACCAGGGTCAAACGGTTTGGGTTGAGATCTGCATCATTGCAGGGAACTCTCAAACCCATGAGATCACAGATCCATTTTAATATTTAGTGTGAATATTTTAAATAATTTTTAAAATCTCTCTAATCATGTCAGTAACCTTTGACAAGATTATAGTGAGATAATGAGCACTTCACTGTTTAGAGAGGATTTTGTTGATGATTCTGAGAAAATGCACCTCTTAAAAACATTTTCAAGAGCATCTTTCACAGCATAAAATAATTCCTTAGTGTATTTCTATGACACAGCATATTTTGATAAGATAAACATTTAAATGTAGTTTGATTTCCAGTTTAAAAATTGAAACATCAATATTAGGTATAAATATATTGAACTTATAAACTGAATTTTCCATTATTCATATTTATATATACAAGGGAATTTAACATACAGTTGTAAAAATACAAGTATATTCAAGGCATTACAAGGCATGACATTCATGATTAAAATTTAATGCTTCAAATTTTCATTTGAAAAAACACAAACATTAATTACGTGGAGAAATAATAGCTCACAGTAACACAGTGATTTAAGGTTTACAAAATATTTTTCCCCAACTATGAACTAAAGAAAAAGGTTGAAATATTAAACATTTCCACTCCACAAAGCCACCAATTCATACATAAGAATCCCTGTCAGCAGCATATTGACTTAGTTTTTAAATGTAATGTTATCTATGTTTTGCTGTATTTATTTATTTTATTTAAGTATTTCCCAATTACATTTTAATCTGGTTTGCCCTGGCCAGGTTTGACACCTCTGCTTTCCACTACCATGTTGGCGATTTACAAAAATAAATATTATGATTATGTTTTGTTGCTTAAGGCATGTTAAGGAAGCCTCCTGCAACTAGCCAATCAGGGGGGTGTACACAAATTATCTATTCTTATTTGAAGTTTAAAATACAAACAATGCCTTCGGAAAAGGTGAGGGTTGTACATAGTGCAACTTTGCCAACACTAAAAATCAATCTCCTTAAATTTAAATTCATTGTTTCCTCCCATGAAGCATTTATTCTATTCATGTAAGATAAATTACCTGATTTTTCAGTTCCTTTAAGAATCTTCATTTAATAATTGAAAATTACCATAAAGTAGCCAGGACTGTGAACAAGTATTCTTTTAGTCATTCATGAGGAGGCAAAAAAGTTGTATGCAGCCAATTAGGTTCAAAGAAGACAAAATATAACCAATGACATTGCATTAACATTGAAAGCAAGCTTTTTAATATTTGTAGAATGGCATCTTGTAAACATTTTTTTAAATTGGATTTCTCATAGTAACTCAGGGATGCTTACCCAACCAATGAAGAATCAAATTGCTCTGAAATTTATAGTTCCCTGGAACGCTGAAAGTCTTTCTGATCCCACAGCCATACTGTCTTTACATAATATCATCACCTTACCACAAAGAGCTACATACAACTTTGTACTATCAGTGAGACTTGGTGAAAACAATTTAAATAATGGAATGGGAGTAACTTTTTCATTAAAAAAACAGAAGTGAAAATGGAAGTGGAGTACTACTTATATGGTAAATAAATGTCAGTCAATATACATTTATTAAGCACCTACTATGTGCTAGTGTTAATATCTGGGTAGAGAAATAAAAGTTCTCAAGTTACACACAGTCTAATATGTGAACATGCAAACAACTATGTGCAAGCTACATACAGAATAAATTAGAGATAATCAACACAGGGAAGGTCTTAGAATTAAGGAGTTAGATTAAAAAAAAGACTTCCTGTAACATGTGGAATTTTAGCTGAGACTTGAAGGAAGCCAAAAGAAGACAGGAGGGAGAAATCTAGGCATAGGAGAGCACTAAAGAAAAGGGCCAAACTGGGGAGATGGAGTATCTTACTGTGGGAGGAAAAGCAAGGAAGCCAGTGTCACTGAATCTGAGCACAAGAGGGAGGTGTATGGTATAATGAGATTGGAAAGGTGCAGTGGGGCAGGTTATTAAGGTCTTTCGATGTCAAACAGAAGACTTCATATTTGATCCTGAAGGACAGAGAGTCACTGCAAGTTTGTGTAGGGTGACATGGTCAGACCTGCAATTTAGAAAGATTGGCAGGAAGACCAATTAGTAAGCTACTGTAATAGTACAAGTGTGAGGTGTTGGGGGCCTTCACCAGAGTAATGGCAGTCAGAGGAAAGAAAGGGGAATATAGCAGAGATGCCACAAAGGTACAAGTGACAGGCCTTGGCAACACATTGGATGGGCAGAGGGCTTGGGGTGGGCCACAGTAAAAGAAAGTGAGGAGTAGAGAATGACACTTAGGCTGAGAGCCTTAGTTAGCACCTTCACCAGTAATAGGGAAATTAGGAAGAGGAAGAATTTTTGAGGTAAACTAATCCCTTCCATTTTGGACATTTGAGTTTAAGATGTCTATATGACATCCAGTTGGAGGTAATTGGGCATCAGCAGACATTAGAAATTAGAATAAATAATAGAAATTAGATAAGTAGATTTGAGAATCATCGGCCTAGAGACATTGATTTGAGGATAGCTGATGAATTAGATCACATCAACAGAAATAGTATAAAGGAAGAAGAGGGCCCATGACAAAGCCCTGTGGGATATTCACCTGCACTGGACCTGACCTGGATGAAGATCCAGCAAAGGAGGCTGAGAAGAAGTGGTCAGACAGGTAGGAGGAAGAGAACCAGGAGTGTCATGAAAACTTAGAGAAGGAGAAACGAGTGATAGTGCCAAAGGCTGAAAGAAGTCAAGAAGCATGAAGACTAAAGAAAGGCCATTAGATTTAGCAGTTAAGAGATCATTGGTAACTTTAGAGAGGACAGTTTTGGCTGAATGATGAGATTAGAAACCAAATTGTAGAGAGTTAAGAAGAGAATGAGAGGGATAAGAAAGAATAGGCACCAATTGTAAATTGGTAAATTGTAAATGGCCTTCTCAAGAAGTCTAGCCACAAAAAGGAGAAGACATAATAAGATGGATGATAGCAAGTGAATTTTTTTGAGGATGGGAAAGGCATTTGACGCAGTGGTAAGCAATAAGGAAATAACCAGTAATAGACATGGAGAGATTGATGTGAGAAAGATGGAATAATAGAGGCGGAATCTGCTGGAAAAGAGATGGAATGGGACTAGTGCAAGTAGAAGAGGTTACCTTGGCAAGGATAAGGACCACTTCTTCATGACATGCAGGAGTGAAGGAAAAGATGTTGAAGTGAAAGTATCTGAGAGATGTGAGATGAGGAAAACAGGGAGCTCTTGGGGGTTCTCAGTTGAGGGTAAAGGAAGGGAAGACTAAGAAGGATGAAAAGGTTTATAAAAGCCATTGTGTTGAACGAGATAGTGAGATAGTTAGGAGGTGTAAAAGCAGTGACCAACTTCAGTGAGGGCCCAGTTGAGATTGATTACATAATGTAAATGTATAGTGGACTTGGGACAGTTTTGTGATTTTCTCTTCATTCAGCAGTACATGAGTAAGAGCAATAGTAATCTCAGGTTGAGGATAGACAGGGAAAAGAGCAAGGAAGCTATAATGAAAAAAAGGAGTCAAGAGAAGAGGACAACGTAAAGTTGAATTGGTTCACTCTAGGTTAAGATGAGTAAGGGAGGAGACTGCAGCCAGCACAGAGAAATTGTCCTGGGATAGAACTAAGAGGTGAAGGGATTGGAGGTTGAAGTGAGGGCAAAGAACAGGGTTTGCAGTTGTAAGATAGAGGGAGAAGTGGAATACCAACATGAGGGAAATTCAGAGTTCATAAACATGGAAATGGGAGCATACGGGGGTGATGGCAAGATTGAGACTATGACCAATTCAGTATGTAGCTATGATGTAGTAGAGGAACACGTAATGGGAAATGAGTAAGTTGAGGAATTCAGAGTTTATGGTGGTTGAGAGAGTATCTATCTATCTATCTATCTATCTATCTATCTATCTATCTATCTATCTATCTATCTGTCCCCTAATACAAGAGGAAGAGTTGAGGAAGAGAAAAAGATTGTGAGCCAGACGCTGAACTCATTGAGGAAGGAAAGGGAGTGTCCTGGAGGTTGGTAGACCACAACTACCAGAATTTGGCTTAGTTGTTGATATGGATTAAGTGAATCTCAAAGGAGGAGGAAACATTACTGAGTGATGATAGTAGGAGACCCTGGAAATAGCACTAGGAAGTAAAGAGTACTCCAACTCCCCCACCTTGATCAGTGACTCAGGGAGAATGAATATGAGTAAAATCACTGACAGAAAGGGTAGCCAAGAAGGCTGTCATCAGGAAGGAGCTAGGTCTCAGTAAGAGTCATAAGATGAAAGATGTGGGAAAGGAAAAGATGTGAGATGAAATTAAATTTGTTATCTATGGAACACATTCCAGAGAGCATAGTGGCAAGGGTGGGCAGTTTTAAAATAAACACTGGGGAAATTGGGTGGAGGGGAATGGGAGCAGTGGAGAATGATGAAAGAGATTCTGTATAATGGCAACTGTAGGTTCAAGTTCACCAGAATAGGGAGGCTATGACTAGGTGGAAGTGTGCTAATGAATTGAAGAGAAAGGGTTCTGCTGTAGGATGGTATCTTCTCAGACTGTTAAGCAGCTCAGGGAAAATGACCAGGACAGGAATCTGAGAATAATGTTTCTCCCCTATCTCTACAGGCAGGTCAGGAGATAGAGAGAACAGAAAGGAATGGCATCTCTCTGTCCCTTGCAGGCAGGAAAGGTCCCCAGCAAACAGAGAGAAGCCAGCCCAAGGGACTCACACGCAACGGAATGGAGTCTCTACCAATTTGAGCTGGATGCATAGTTAGTCAACAATGCTTTATTAAGGGTTGACTGTACACCAGGAATTGGACCAAGCACTAGCCATAAAGAGTAGATTGCAAGCCCAATGAATCAACAGGATGAAGTGGCAGCCAAAAAAGCTAATGCAATCATTGACTGGATTAAGACAAGCATAGCTTCCAGAAATAGGGAGGTTATAGTCTCATTATACTTTGTCCTCCTCAAAAATTAGCTGGAATACTGTGCTTAGTTCTGAGTACCAAAGTTCAAGGATATTGACAAGCTGGAGAGCATCCATAGGAATGAAACTAGGATGGTGAAAGGCCTTGAGTCCTTGACATACGAGGATAGATTGAAGGAACTGAGAATGTTTAGCTTAGAGAAGATTACTCAGAGGAGACATGATAGTTGTGTTCAGGTATTTGAAAAACTGTCATATGGAGAAGGTATATGTCTTGGTGTTTTGGCCCCAGCAGGCAAAACCAGGAACAATGGAAGAAAGTCTCAATTTTGGCTTGACAGCAAGAAAAACTTCCTAGCAAATAGAGGTATCTAAAAGTGCTGCTTCTAGGTGGTGCATTCCCCACCTTCCCCGCCCTCCCCACACACCCCATGCACACACACTTTGGAGGTCTTCCAGCATAGGCTGGATGGTCAATTATCAGATATTTTTATAGTGGGTATTCCTTTGGGTTGGACTACATGTCTGCTGAGGTCCTTTCTGACTCAAAATTGAACAATTCTGTGAAACCCATGAATGCTGATGAAGCTACTGAGAAAGAATATAAGAAGGAAAAGAAGAGAAACCAAAAAAGAACTTTGGGGAATACCCACAGTTAGGTTTCCACCCACAGTGGGAATACCACAGTATGATACAGACTCTGTATCCTCTATTAGAGGATGAACCAGCAAAGGAGACTGAAGAGTGACTAAATAGATAGGAACAAAAAGAGAAAGTATTAGAAAAATTCAGAGGAGAGAATATCTGGTAGAAGACACTGAAGAGTCAAATACTACAGTGGTCAAGAAGGCTAAGGTCTGGAAAAAGACCACGTTGATCAGATATAGGAATTAAGAGATCATCAGTAACTTTGAGATCAAAACCCTATTGCCATGGGCCAACGAGTTGAGTGAGAGGAGAATAAATGAAGGCATTTAGAGTAGCTAGCCTTTTCTCAAAGTTCGGCTAACACAGGAAGACAAAATCAAAGAAGATACTTTGAGGAAATGGTAGAGTCTAGTGAAGGATTTTCTTTTTTTAAAGGAAGGAAAGCAATGGTGACTAGGAGTGTATAGGTAGGCTACATACCTGAGTGAGACTGATCTCAAATTGTTGAGTCAACTGTATTCTGAGGCAATACTTGTGCAAGGTATGTGCAAGACAGCACAATAGGGCAATACCTTTTTCCAAACCACTTCCTTATGCCTTGTTCTTGTTACCTGAGTTGGGGGCTCCCTGCTAAACCCATATATTCTTCCCAGTAACCAAAACGCCATATAACTAAAACCCACAGCAACAGCAACAACAACAACAACAACAAACTAACATTTACATAGTGCTTATGATGTGCCAGGCACTGTGCTAAGTGCTTTATAATTATTATCTCATTTGATCTTCACAACAACCCTGGGAAGAAGGGGCCATTATTATCCTCATTTTGCAGATGAGGAAACTGTAGCAAATGGGGTTAAGTGACTTGCCCAAGGTCACAGAGCTAGTAAGTGTCTGAGTTTGAATTTGAATTCAGGTCTTCCTGAGCCACTTAGAGCAGAAAGGCTTTGACCTTTTCCCAAAATTTATACGTTTTCCTTGTATACAAAATTTAAGGTTATATCACATAGTAGACCCTACAGAAGACATTAAACTGTGCTTCTTAAAAAGCACTTAAGCAGAACATGACAATGCAGTTACCAAATTGAAAATAGTAACAGACCAAACCTTGACATGGTAATGTGCATCCAACAATATGTTTGCAGGTTTGAGATCCAAGTGGAGGAGTGGTGGAGACATGCAGTGGAGGAAGTTCATGCCTACTGCTGTTTCATGGATGATCCGAAAACGGAGTTCCCATGGTAAAGGTTCCGAGGCTAGTAATTTCTCTAGTGACCCAGTTTCCATGTATTCCATGACCAATCCAACAGGATCTCTGCAAATGCCATAAACAGGCAAAATGTAGCGAAACTTGGCCATTTCCATCTTCTTGGCTTCTTCCAAAAGTTCCATACGCTCTCTGAAAAAGAAGTTTGGAGCCTCAGTTGAATTAAACTCAGTAAGCACTTATTAAGAGCTTATTATGTAATACAAAAACACTGCAGGAAATATTGAAAATCAACAAACAAAAATTTAAGTCCTAGCCCTTCATGGAGCTTACTTGGGAATTGGGAATATAACTGTACACAAGTAAATAAATACAAGATAATTAGAGATAGGTAAGAACAGTAATAATTGCCAGGATAAGAAAAAAGATTCCCTGTAAGATCTGAGCTAAATTTTGAAAAAAATCTAAGGATCTTAAGAGGCAAAAATGAGGAAAGAATACATTCCACATATCAGGAGAGACTATTATACAAGGGCGTGGAGACTAGATACAATGATTTGAGAAATAGCAAGTCAGTCAAATGTCAAATACGTGCTAAGTGCTTACCACATGCCAGGCATTTTGCAAAGTTCTGGAGATAGCAGCACTTTGGCAAAAAAAAAAAAGTTCCCACCCTTAATAAGTTTACATTCAAATGAAGGAGACGACACATAAAGAACTAGATATACTCAAGGCATAGCATGATGAGATGTAGATGACATAAAGACTTAGGTGAAAGATAATCTGAGAGGAAAAGACATTAGCCGCTGGGAATCCTGGAAGGTGGATTTAAGCTGAATCTTGAAGGAAGTCAGGGAAACAGGTGGAGGTGAGGGGGCTAGTTTTCCAGACATGGAAGACTGAGTATGCAAAAGTGTGGAGATGAGAGATGGGAGTCTGGAGAACTGCAAGTGGGTCAATGCAACCAGATCATAGAGTGTGTAGATGAGAGTAAAGTGTGAGAAGACTGGAAAGATTGACATAGATCTAGGAATAATCTACACAGAAATGATAGTTGAACCCAAGAACTTCCTTTACCAAGCTCCAGCTCTTCACCCTTAAGTCTCACTCCAGCCCCAGAACTCACAAGCTGACTGCAGCCTTTCCCTCTGATTGGATGACTTCTCCCAGAACTTCCATTTAAGGGTAGCACCCAGGGTAGCTATGTCCCATTCCTCTGCAGGTGGCATTCTAACTTCTATCTCCACTGCTCGGGGTACCTTAGTTCCCTCCCTCTCCCCTTTTTGGCCTTTTTAAGTGCTATCTTCCTTGCATTAGAATGTAAACTCCCTAAGGGCAGGGACTGTCTTTCTACTTTGTATTTGTATTTTAGGTGCTTAGCACAGTGCCTGGCACAAAGTAAATGCTTAATAAATGCTTTTTGACTGACGCTAGGAACAGAAGAAATCACCAAATGAGACAGTATATAGTAAAAAGAGAAGGAGGCCCAGTATAGACCCTTTGTAGACTCCCATGAACCAACAAAGGAAAATCTTATGGAATGATGGGAATGATACAAGGAAAACCAGGTGAGAATAGTGTCATGAAAATTTAAAGAGAAGAGAATTAAATTACCAGATGTCTAGTAATTTAGGAAATGGTTGTTTTATTTGAATAATAATTTATGAAGTCAGATTGCCAAGGGCTTAGATTAAGAATCCTAGAAATATTGACCTTTTTAAAGGAGTTTATCCATGAAGGGGAGGAGAGACATAGGACAATAGCTAGTAGGGTGGGTAGGATCTCAAGTGAAGTGTTTTTTTTTAATGGATGGGACATAGGTATGTTTGTAGGAATAAGGGAAGGGATCTCTATATGGGGAGAGATTAAAGAGTGGTAATGATAGCTGGGAAATTTGCTAGAGAAGAAAGGAGCAGAAAAGAGTAAGGGGACATGTAGAGAAAGAAGTTGATGTTGTTAAGAAAGGCCACATCTGCATCTAAGACTGGAGTAAATAGAGTAAATAGAGGCTGGAATATAAAGTACGTAAAGGAAAGTAATATGAATTAATTCTGAAAAGTAGACAGCCAGACTATGAAGGGCTTTAAATAGAAATCTCCATAGTTTGTTTTATTTTAGAAACAACCGGAAGCCTTTGAAGATTCGTGAGTAAAGGGAGTGACCTAGAACTAATGCAGAGCTATGCATTACAGAGACTACAAAATGGAGAAAAGATCTATATTTATTAAAAAAAATTATAGTAGTTCTTTATTTAGTGGCAAAGAACTGGAAGCTAATGGGGTGTCCATAAATTTAGGGGGTGCTGAACAAATATGCTATATGAATGCAGTGGAATATACCACAGTAGGAAATAATGAGAACATCTGGGAAAATTTGTATCAACTGCTGCAGAGTAAAGTGAGAGGAACAAACAGAATAATCTATGCAATAAAAACATATTGTAAAGACAAACAACTGAAAGACTAAAGATCTCTGATTAATTTAATGAGCAACACGATTTCAGAGGAGAGGTGATAAGCATGCTAGATCATCTCTGCATTTCCTGCCTGGCTTGCACTCATTTTAGACTTCTTTAACTTCTCTATCCCACCCTCAGCAAACTCATCATTGGGAAATCTCATCATTTTCCAAGGTTAAATCAGCTTCCTTACTCATACCTCATCAAACCCTCTGCCCCTTGGACTGGAGGGTGGAGCTCTAAACTCTCTTTAAGGAGATGAGACAGACATCTGTCTGCAGATATGCATATGCAGACATCTCTATTTCCTACCTGGCTTCATTTGTCCCTCCATGGCCCATCTCACGTTGCTTTTCAACTTCCTTTCATGTGTTATCTTCCCCTATTTGACTGTATGCTCCTTGAGGGCAGGGACTGATTTTCTTTTAATTGTTTGCTGAGCTCAGTGCCAGGCACATACTAAGCACATAATAAATGACTGACTATTGACGTCTTGCCAGAGGCTATACAGGTGATGGACTCAAGATGAATAAACATGATGAATAAACGTACTTTTTTTTTTTTGGCACTGCCAAAGCAAGAATTTACTTTGTTTGGCTATGCATATTACAAGTTCCCTCCCCCCAATCCCCACCAATGGCAGTAGGAGTGGAAGGGAGAGGAGACTTAGAATTAGGGTTCTCTCCTCCCTGAAAAAAAACTGTGGATAAGGTCTCAAAGAATCAGAGATAAGCAGTTCAGCTTTGAAAGTAACATTGAATTTATTACAATCATCCCTCAATATTTACAGGTTTCACAATTGCAGTTTTGGTTATTCCCGGGTTGGCCACTGATAATTAAATGGGAATTTTTTGGAGATTTGTGGAATACTGTGGAAAATCACAGATGACAAGCACTGGGCCTGGAATCAGGAATATCCATCTTCATGAGTTCAAATCCAGCCTCAGGCACTTAGCAGCTGTGTGATCCTGGACAAGTCACTTAGCCCTCTTTACCTCAGTTCTTCATCTAAAAATGAGAAGGAAACAGCAAACCGCTCACTCTAGTATCTTTGCCAAGAAAACCCCAAATGGTGCCGTGATGAGTTGGACATGAGTGAAAAATGATTCAACAGCAAAAAAGCCATAAATGCCTAAGTATATTATTAATCTATTCTATAATTTACTACCATAAGTATACATAAACTTATGCAGTTTTATTTTGCTAAAAGTCCAGTGCACTAAAGAACTCTGGGCTTTTACAGTCTCTGTGGGAATGCCTCCCCTTGGTCTCTTTACCATCCGAATTCAGTCACATGATTTTCTACCAAAGACTTTCTTTGGAAGGAAATTCATGAAGCTGTTGCTGCTGAAGCCCAATAATCTTTGGGCTGCAAAGACTCTGCATGGTGTTCAAGATATTAATCTCTCTCAACTAGAAACTGTTACTTTTTATGGGTGCAGTATGCTGTTTTACTTAGGGTTTTTTTGTGTTAAATATGTTTAGAACTGCTAAAAAATAAAGGTTTCATCTACAATCCTTTCTTTGTTCCCTAATATATTTGGAAAAGCTAATTTTATTTAGTGTTAAGTTCATAATAAAAAAATAAAAATGGAGCAAGATATATTAGAGAAGGAAGAGTAGAAGCTGTGATCAATGAGGAGATTGGAATATTGATGATTATCGGTTAAGGAATGACAAGGAATGGTCAGACAGCAGGAAGAAGATCAGGAGAAAGGGAGAGAACCAAAGGGAGAGGAAGGCACCAACAATGTCACTTAATGTTCAGCTCCGGATACATACAGAGCCTCAGATGTACTTGCAATCTAGCCCTGTTTACCAATGTGTAATGATCCTGGATCACTTTTCAAGTGGCAACAGAGCTATGATTAATGGTGAATTAGTGACACATATACAAATATCTACTGCTTTAACTTCACGTAATTAAAATAATAGTCCTTCCAAAGTCTTCAATCTCAAGGTTACTCAAATAGTGCTTTTCTTCCCTTCCCTCATAAGTTGTGATTATAAGAAAAATTAAAATTACTTTAGTATCCATTCTTTCTCCCTAATTAGATAGAAGTTATTGTTATCTTCTATGCTGGATTTAGTATTAAATTGAAATTAAATCCAGCATAGAAGATGACAATGACTTCTTTTTAATTAAGGAAAAAGATTGGAATAGATTTCAAAGAAAAGCAACAATTAATCATTGTAGGAACCATGATTATTAATGATACCTGCATCTGCTGAAATTTAATCTCATTCTGAAGTTAATAGCATATTATATATGATATACAAGCATTCTGCCAGCTTGGTTTGTGTTCATGGATTAAGTTATTGACGATACAAGGTTCTTTCATACTATGTGATTGTTAGAATAAATCTTGAGAAGTCGGCAAGGTATTATCTTCATTTGAAGACCCTAAGACTCAGTTAACTAATTTATCAAGTTATTTAAGTGTCTTTTTCAAGGTCTCACAGTTTGTAAGTAGCAGAATGGGGACTGAAATCCAGTTCTCCTGGCTCCAACTCCAATACTCTTTTCATTATAACAATCCACCTTTAAAAGTCTTCAGTAAGTCTCAGTTTTGCTCCAGAACCAAAAGCTAAAAGAATTTTTTCTCAGAAATCATCTTGATAAACAGATTACCTAAATTAATCTGCCTGACATATAAAAACAGGCTTTATCCAGCAAAATATAAAACTGCTTTAAATGTCTCACAATAGTTATTCTCTCTGTATTTTCTTAACATTTATATATTATGTGCAAAGGCATATAAGCTGCAACTTAAATTATAATTAGACTCACTAGATAAAATTCAGATAAGGTATTTAGATTAAACCTGTTTTCTTCTCAAGGGACAGGGTTCTGTTGGTGGTTGATATTCATTAATAACAAGCAGCAGCACAAAAAGTTAGCACCTGCTCCAACTTAGTAGCCAGTTTCAGACCTCTGAATCACCTCAAATGAAAAGCTTTTTCTTACTTGTCTGATTTTCTCAGACTAGCCTAGAGCTTGAACATAAAGCTTTTTCTTTTTTCTTTTTCACCTGAAGCACTGAGAATGGGAATGGTCAAGGGAACACAGATAATTTATCTTGAATTTTACTACCTTTCCCAAAACTGTAAGACAAGATTCTCTTTCACTGTATCTGTTTGCACACCACTTTACAATGTATCTCTGAGCTACAAAAACTAAAGAATTAGGGTATTCATTCAGTACCTTAGCTTTAAATCCTTTTTCTATGTTACAAGTCTGGCAAAAAGCACTGAATTCCACCGACTTTTGAAAGAAAACACAGTTAACAGAAATGAATCATTAAGTCAAATTACCATCTGGCTAAAGTATGATCAGCGTGACTTCTTTATTCTCTAATACTTTCATGGAACTGCTGAATGGCAGATGTTTTCAGTCTCAGAAAAGCAATAATCCTCAGGAACCAAATCCTAGTGGCCCTCTACCATGATCCTGACAGATTTTCCCTCCCTTTGTATGAAATCTGCCACTTGGACTTTTTAAAAAAAAAAATTTTAAGCACATATAAATGTGAGTTATTATAATTATTATTTCTTCATCCTTTTATACAATCAGTGGCGCCTGCATAGATCCTTAGAAAGGAAGTGACAAAGACTTAAAAATCAACCCGTGCCTCTGCAGTCACATGCATTATCTATATATGTAACTCAAATAGCCTCCTAGTTTCACAGGCTAATAATAACAGGCAGGATTTGTAAGATCTACCCAAACATCCCAAGCAGAATACTATGTAAGGAGGTTGGGTATTTCAGATGAATCTCAGAAAAATAAAAATTTCCTTAAAGCTATATTAGCTGGCATTAGGAAAAATGAAGCTTTCAATTTTTAAGCTTCATTTCAAACAAAACAATCAATTAAAAAAAAAAGAAAATGTCATCTATTAGAGCTCAGTTTATTCCTTGCACTTATGGATTTTGATAGTAAACAGTATGTCTAAAGGTCTATCAAAATTCTCTTTTGAAAAACTAGAACAGTTAAAAGACATTTAAAATTTTTTAAATTTATGAAGTATTTATATAATATAGACACTGGGCTAGGTACTAGGGATGTAAAAGTCAAAGTTAAAACATTCTCTTGCCTTTTCTATTCTAATTCCTGTTATGATTTATGCTAAAAATCCCACTTGAACAGTTGTGCTTTTGCATTCTGGAAAAAATGTCTGAAGACCTTATTTATACATAGATTTTCTTCACTTTAAAAAAGACAAGGGCTAGCCATAGATAGTGCTGGGCCCAGCATCTGAAAGCCTTGTCTTCCCAAACTCAAATCTGGCCTTAGATGCTTAGTAACTGTGTGATCTTAGGCAAGTCATTTAATGCTGTTTGCCTCAGTTTCCTCATCTGTAAAATGAGTTGGAGAAGGAAATGGCAAACCACTCCACTATCCACTATCCACTCCAGTGTCTTTGCCAAGAAATCAGAGTTACAAAGCAAAAACCCAAACGGAGTCATAAAAAGTTAGACACAAATAAAATCAACAATATTCATCTATCTATATTTCACCAATTGTTAAACAAATGCATTTTGAAACAATAAATGGATAAAGTATCTATTAATGGACCAAATATAGCAGATAAATGAGATTAAATGCATAAAACAAAATATGTAGCATTATAAAGGAAAGCATTTTTACTGAAATATTATGTATGTGTATGATGTATGTTATGCTAAGAAGCATGAAAGTTATCTATGTGTATGTGTATATATACATATATATACATACATACATAATCTCAAAGATTCCAGGGTAAGAGTCTTTGTTCTAAACCGCCTTACTAGCTGAATGACTTGAAGAGAAATTTTTCTCCACCATTGCCATGTTCTAAAAACTTGTGAACATTGTAATCTGGATATTAAATAATAATACTAAAAAAAGAACTTCCCAGTGAACTATTATAAATAATCCATCATTTTCAGCAACCCATCATAGGCAAGGCACTAAACCTCATTGGGCATCAATTCCTTTATCTATAAAAAGAAGACTTGAGAGTGACTATCTCCTTTCCAACCATAATTTTAATTTGATTTGTTCTTAAGTGGTCAATTCATTCATTTAAACAATTTTTAAACTTCTATTGAAGAGTATAGGCTTCATGATAAACAAAATACAACTTTCTGATAAATTCAAGAAAAATAATATATAGTACTTTTAAGTTTTACAAAAAAGTCTTAATCTCTTTTAAACCTAGAAATAATCTGTTGATGCTGGTGCTAAAATGTGAACCCAGCCTTAATTGGTACAAAATTTTCTTTCTAAGGAACTCTGTGTTTTGACTCACTCCACTTTTCATATTATGCATTCAGTATTGCTAATAAATACACAATAAATTTACACTCTATGGATCATTAGTTTACTGTAAAGCCAAAACATATTCAGTATAGCTACACCCTCAAAGTACTTCATCTGAAATATTACTTAGTTTTACTATCCAGAAGTGATGATGGTAGTCTAAGGAGTATTCAACTTGATTCATTAAGCATTTATTTAAAAACTAGAACTGTTTTAGGAAATTGATAAAGAAATATTGGGAAAAAAATGAAACCTCCCCTAAACAATTTTAAAAGCACCTATGACTACACATTACATACTATACATTACATACTACAAATATGACTGCACCAACAAGTTCTGTGTGGCAGAAAATTACCACAATACACAGAATTATACAATTTTTTTTGGAAGTAAATGGGACCTTGAGAGAATCTAGTCCTACTTTTTAAAAAAAAGAGAACTTTTTTTGAAAACAAGATTTTAAAAAAAAGATCCCTCTCTTACTCAATTTAAGAAATGTTTCAAAAGTCTACTATGTGCATTTGAGGTAGAAAGCTAGGCACTGGAAATACTAAATGATTAAGGCATAGTCCCTGCCTCTCAAGGACTATTTGGAAAGATGAGACAGGGACCCAAATAACTATAATACAAAATAGAAAATGCTAACTATACAGAGCCATCAAAGAAAGGTTAGGGAAGGGAAGGACGTTGTTTCTAGGATATGGAGAAGTGGAATTAGGAAAGGTTTCGTAGAGCTTAATCCTACTGCTATGGCTTTCCTTCCAGTTAAAGACATTTTCTAGCTTTTTTTCCAAAAGGTCTAGTCTACAAAACAAATTGTTAGTTCTTTTCTCAAATAGTGCAAAATTACATTAAATTAGAGGTAACATGCACATTTTGGCAGAAGCAATTATGCAGACTTTGCTAAAAGACATTGAAAGACTGTTTGTTTATTCTTTTTTAAAAGTTGCAACTAGAAAATGCTGTCTGTTATTCTGAATTTTAGTCTCTGACAGCCAAAATGCAAAATAAAGTATGTCAGCAAATTTGCATTAGTTGCTAATACCATAGTGCCAAATTTCCTTAGCAGCATATCCCTTACTGGGGCAGACATAAATGCTATAGAACACAGGGTTTATTTATTGTTTCAAGCTATGTTTTGAAAGTGTGCCAATTATCCATAAAAAAAAAACAAAACAGTGAACTGACTTCATGTAGACTTAAGTAAGGCTGGGAGTTGCACACATGACTCATGTTTGTAAACAAAAGTGTTTTTCCCCCATTTTAAGTGTAAAATGAATCTTTTTTTTTTGGTAATGAGTGAACAGGCACAAGTACTAGCACCCATTATGAAAAGAAATCTGAGTTTTATTTATGGTTTTAATGAAGTGTTAATATAGTAAGAAACTGGAAAGCAATCTGGCAGAAACTAGGTATAGACCAACATTTCATGCCTTATACCAAGATATGGTCCAAATGGATACATAACTTAGACATAAAGGGTGATAGCATAAGCGAATTAGAAGATGAAGGAAGAAATTACCTTTTGGATCTATGGCTAGGGTAAAAAATTATGACTAAGGAAGAAAGGATCACAGAAGATAAAATTGACAGTTTTGATTGCATAATATTAAAGTTTTGTGCAGATAAAAAACTTCGCAGGAACTTTCACTGTTAAGAGTGTGATTTCCTAGATATATAGAGAACTAATTCAAAACTGTAAGAATAAAATTCATTCCTCAATTGAAAAATGGTCAAAGAATGTATAGGACAGCCAGGTCTATAAGGAAGAAATTTAAGCTATCAATATGAAAAATGCTCTAAATCACTAATAGTTACAGAAATGCCAGTTACTCTGAGCTTCCCATCAGACTTGCAAATTTTGAGAGAGAGAGAGACAGAGAGGGGGGGGGGGAGGGAGAGGGACAAAGAGAGGGAGAAAGAGACACAGAGAGAGAAACAGAGACAGAGAGAGGGAGAAGGATGGGGGGAGAGAGACAGACAGAGACAGAGAGACAGAGAAACAGAGAGTGGGAAAGGGAGAAGGAGAGACAGAGAGAGACAGAGAATGAAAATGGCAAACTGTTCAAGGGATTATGGGAAAACAGGCACTTTGGAAATATACCATAAAAGTTACTAAACTGTGCATGCTCTTTTGACTACCCAGCAATAAAATTATTTATACCTCAAAGAGATTAAAGAGAGAAGAAACCAACCTTTATGTACAAAATTATTTTTTAGCAACTCTTTCTGTAGTGTCAAAGAACTGAGATCTAAAGGGGTGCCCATCAGTTGGGAAATGGCTTATCAAAGTATGGCCTATAAATGTAATGGAACACTACTGTGCTAAAAGAAATAACGACAGAAACAGTTTCAGAAAAACTGAGGAAAATTTCTATCAATTGATAAAGAGTGAAGTGAGCAACACCAAATATTTATCCAATAATGCTGTGGAAATAGTCTTAATGTGATCACAGCAATGATCCACTATGATTCCAGAGGACAGATGAAGGAATAAGTATGCTACCCATCCTCTAAACAGAGAGATGGTGGAGTCAGAGTGCAGAATGAGATCTATTATATATTTTTTTTGACATGGCCAATTTGGAAAGTTGTTTTTCTTGACTGCATATTTGTTATAAGGATTTTTATTTTTCCCTTCCCACTGCCCCCTGCGGAGGCAGAGGGAAAGAAAATTTTTTTTTCATTAAAAATATTTTTAAAAATCAGTTTGACCTTACTGTTGGTAGAGCTGAAGCTGTTCAATCATTCTGCACAACAATTTGAATTACGCAAAAAAGCGACTAAAATTGTTGTGCCTTTTGATTCAGAGATTCTACTGTCCCAAAGAGATCAATGACAAAAAGAAAAGCCTCCTGAACAGCAAAATATTTATAAGCATCACCATTTATAGCAGCAAAAAACCTGAAAACAAAGTAGACATCAAATAAAGAATGGCTAAACAAGCTATGGTACATGAAATTTAATTGAAAGTTACTGTACTGTAAGAAATTATGAGTATGATAAATACAAAGAAGCATGGGAAGAGTTATATAAATTGATGCAAGTGAAATAAGCAAAACTGAGAAAACAGTACACAGTGACTACAACAATGTAAATGAAAAAAAGAAAAAGAAAAACAAGAATAAAACAATCAAATGGATCCCATGAAATTATAATGGCTAATCTTGGCTCATGAGAAGGTACCTCCCTAGACTTTTTTGCAGAGGTAGAGGACTGAAAGTGTGGAACACTACATATAGTTAAATTTTCTTTGATATGTTGATTATTTTTACTGAAATGTTTTTTTTCCCTCTTTTGTTTTAAACTTTTTTTAATAAGGTATTGCTCTCTGAAGAGAGAAGGGGATTGGAAAATTTAACTGGTATAAATCAAAAGTAATAAAATTTATTTTAAAAATGTTATATATTAAGCTAATTAGTATATTAGTTAGTGGGGAAAAGGAAAGCAACAAATGTTTTCATTAAAAACTACCAACCTACCTAAGCAGTTAGGTGGTACAGCAGATAAGAGTGGCAACCCAGGAATCAAGAAGACTTATTTTCCTGGGTTCAAATCTGGCCTCAGTCACTTACTAGCAGCATGACCCTGGGCAAGTCATTTAACCCTGTTTTGCCTCAGTTCCTCATCGATAAAATGAGCTGGAGAAGAAAATGGCAAACCACTCCAGTATCTTTGCCAAGAAAATCCAAAATGAGGTCAAGAAGTGTTAGACATGACTGAACACCAAATCTTCCTGAGGATACTCCACAAGTGGAAGATTATTATGTATCCTTCGAAGCAAGAAAGCTTATATTTCACATCCTACCCTTGACATAAAACTTGGTGACCCTCTCAGAAGTCCTACAGGAACTACAAATGTGAGGCTTTGACTGAACCAGATGAAGAAATAGCTTCTTGAATAGGATAGCTTTAATGGTAAATTTCTGCTAAATTTCACGTGAGATTTATGTTCAATGTGAAAATAGGCAAGACTTATAAAAAATAGTAATCTAATACAAGGCATCACAGAATTCTGAGGCTGGAAGAGGAGACTCTGAGACATTTTTTAGTTCAAATCCCTCATTTTATAGATGAAGTAATTGAGTCCCAGTGACATAAAATAACTTCTCAAATCACATAAGTTAGTGGCAGCCCTAAAAGGTCTTCTGATTCCTATTTTAGAACTCAAAGAAATATCTAAGAAAATAAGAAAAAGCAAGAAGATTTTGTTCCTAGAAAAGCTTCATGTAACTTTTGTTTTAGGCTAGAGGAAAGAATAGAGTCCTAGGGGCATTATATTATAATGGTAAAACAGGAAGAGAAAAAAAAAAAAAGGGCGTGTATAACAAAGAACTATTCAGAAGAAAAAAAAAACCTGGGAACCACCTTTAGAAAACACACACACAGACACATACAGACACACAGCAGAAAAAAATAAAAAGGTTAGATAATGCCTTTCAGCTAGAGTTTTCCGTTCCACCCCCAATCCAATTACTTTTCCCAAGCTTTCCAAAGAACCTCAGAAATATTCCCATGACAGCTATTTTTAAAAGGTCCAAGTAATGGGTTTGTCCACTTGACTACACTATAGTTACAACTCATAGTTTACTCAGGCTTGTCATTACTAGCCAGGCTTATTATACTGGACCCTTTGGTGAAGATGTAGCTAAACCATAATGTGTATTTTTTTTTCCTTCTAACTGTTGGAGTTTCCTATTTATGCAAATGCTCAGAATTCAACCAAAAACAAATGGATTTCACCCATTGCACCAGGTTCTGCCCTCTTGCAAACAGAATAAATTCAATCCTTCTTCCACACAGAAATGCTTCGAATACCTGAAGCAGGAATCATAGCCCTCCATCCCCCAAGCCTTTTCTTTTTTGTGGATCCTTATTCTATTTTCCTGTGCATTGCCTATACCTCTGAGGTATGTCACACCAGCAAATTTGTTGAACGTGCAATCTATTCCTTTATCTAAGTTCAATTTCTTTTAACAAAAATGTTAAACTGCATATGTTAAAAATTTAAACAGGATGAGTTAATTTTTTTAAACAAAAATGTTAAACAGCATAGCACACATGCCTGGGGCACTGCACTGGAGACCTCACTAACAAGAGGACCAGTTCCATTAATTATGACATACCCTGAGGTAACAGGTCAAAGCCTTATCACAGAGATGGAGGTGGTGACTAAGCCAGAGTCAAAGTTGGGAAAGAGTGAGAAGCAGAGGAGTAGGAGCCTGTTTAGCAGCTATAGGAGGCCTGGTTCACCTGCTAGCCACCCTAGGGATAAGCAGCCACAGGCAAAATTTACCATTTTCAGTACAGCTATTCATTAAGGAAAACCAATGTGATCACAGGCCCTATAGTGTTATAGTGGCCTTGGGCAGATGAAAGTAAAACCTGAGCTTTGTACAAAGCCAACCAAACTCCTCAGCCACCTTAACTCTGTAGTCGTGGATTTTGAGACTTCCAGCTCAGGTAAATTCTATTCTCACACCAGAGAAGCCATCTTAGGGCACAGGCAGAGGGACACACCATCCTAATGGGTATTTGTGGTTGTAACTTTCACATACTACCTAAAAATAGTGCCAAGACTAACCTATAAAACTAATAGGCATGTTAGGGATTGGTATTGAACTGGTGATTTCGTTCCTAGATAATGAAAATGCCTAGTGCAAGTCTACACTTTCTCTGTAATTTATAGCATTAAGAGAGTTGCATAGAGCACAGATCATTTAAGGGCCTTGCCCAGGGGCATGCAGCTAGTATATGTCAAGGACAGGACTTGAACCTGGCTCATCCTTACTCCAGGGCAGGCTGCAGGCTCTCTAGCCACTATTTGGCAACTATTTTCGGAAACATAAACTAGATTAATGTAATAAAGTGAACCACTTGCAAATGTTTGATTCTTTAAAAAAGGTAAAAAAAAAAAAGCCCAGCCTTTGTCTTTACCATAGATTCTATGTTCTTAAAACATAGGACTCAACTCCATTCTGTCCCTTCCTTTTTTGCTCTTCATAAAACTGCAAGTGAAATATTTCCTGTTTAGGGACACTTTTGACCTCCTATGCTGCACAGCTACCTCATACAAGTCACTACCTGCCCAGTTTGGGAAGGGCAGGAATGACTTTCTAGCTAAAGGACAAAACATTTTTTTGAGCATGCTCGGAAGTATCTGAAGTGACTTGCATTAAACAGGGAAGTTCTTCCTAGGTAGGTCACCCCAGAAAATGCAATCAAGTAGATTAAATACTCTAAAAGTTCCATTTACTCATTCTAATAAAGGTCAAATTCTGCCATAAAAATATGCTCCACTACTCAAATAAAATTGAATTTTAGAATTTTAAATTATTTAGAATTAAATTAAATTTAGAATTTAAATTAATTCTAAATTTAAATTAAAATTTCTTTGTGAACTTAAACATAATATGCAAATAAGAGGCTTTTATTAGAAACTGTGAACTTAAATAATTTTTCTAAGTATATCTACATAAATATACACATACTCACTAAAGTCATTAACCACTAAATTCAGCAAAGTAGCAACAATATTGATCTTATGCACTTTTTGTTTTCTTATGTGTATTAAAAAATAAAGTTTTATTGGTATTGGCATTGGCATTATTTTTGACTGACTTCTATTCTGTCTTTTACTCTAGCTTCAAGACAGGCCTAGAGGTGTTTGTTTCTGGTACCTTTCATTTCACCTTCTCTGTTTCAGGTGCCGGGCAGCAATATCCCCTGGACATGGGCCTCCGAGCCATGGCGACAACCGTGGAGGCAGAATTGCCGACAGGATGGTGCACCCAGCCTGGCATGGAAGCCCTGAGAAGCCAGGGTGTCTGGTACCTGAGTCTAAGGTGAGTTTTGGGCTTGGGACTGTGCTCAATAGGAAGTGAGCTAATGGCTCTCTACACCTTCACCTTCCCCCACTGAGATGGTGCCTGCCTCCCAATTTCTAGGGGAATAAATTTGTGTATTTGTGATTATACCTTTTGAAGTAAATATTTCTGTGTGAGAGTTAATATGACTATTAGTGGCTAAATGTTACTGAGATGCAGAAGACCACCCTTTGCAAATGAGGGAGCAACATAGATGCGAACTGGAGCATTCTGTAGAGTCTAGACACACATCCCCTTCCTCCCACAAAGATATCGGAGAACCTGGGTGGTGAGGTGAAAATATAACTTACCTGGCCTTCAGGCAGTGCGGGCCAGGATAGTCTGTATTACGATTATATTATATGTGTTATAGCTTCCTGCCCGAGCAGAAAGTAAGTGTATGCAAAGCAGAGACACACCTCCTCAGCAGCCCCTGGTTCCCCTCCTTCCTCTGGGACTGAATAGGGTGGAAGGTCGACAACAGAGAGGACCTCCCAGATCCTCCGTCATTTAAGGAGGGTGCCCAGGAGCTGACCTAATCATTCCCCATCCAGCTACTTTATTAGACTTCATGATCCGCAGAAACTCATCATTTGCAAAATGATATTAACTCTGAAAATCTCCCCACCTCAGATCATTTCCCACCCTAGCTACAGGCTGCAGGACTTCATCAAGCTGGGAAACCTCACCTCCTTGCCCCTCCCCCCCCCTTTCAGTTTCTTTTTCTCTAGTTTTCCCGAATTAGATCAGGAGAGCCTTTAGGGTAGGGACTGAATTACGCCTTTCTTTGTATCCCTAGCTCTTAGCACTGTGTTTGGCACATAGTAAGCACTTAATAAATGTTTATTGACCATTTATTATTGACTAGCTATCACTAATCCACCAAACTATGGCACTCCCCAGAAGCATTCCCTTATGACAAATACATATTGTCCAACAAAACAAACCAACATATTGGTTACATCTAGAATTGTTTAATAAATACAGCTCACTCCAGAAATCTAGAAAGGGCTTACTAAAAAGGTGATCTTAAATACCTCTTTTGCTGTGGAACAAATAATAATTGAAATGAGCAGCAAGAAAACTATCCCTAGCAGAGCTTCTCTGGATTTTGAGGCTGTAAACATGCCATTTCATAAGCAAAGTGATTGTTCCTAGTATCCTCCACTGCACTGAGCCCAGTGCCTGGAATATAGGTATTTAATAAATACTTGCTGAGTGAATAAATAAGGTTCGTAGAAGCAGCGATGCAAATTAGAAGGGGAACCAGTTTATACATGGGATTTTAAGTTTTGTAAGGACCTTGCTCTTTATTTTGCTTGAGTTAGAATGAAAAACTGTTTTACTTCTTGTATGCTTACTTAATAAGCTTTTGCAAAGTTCATCTCTAAAGTTTTAAGACATCTTGTGTTCAAGGTTTACGGCTAAAAACCACAACAAGTCAGATAGGGAATCTCTCTAGGTATGAATGAAAAATTTAGGGGAGTTCTGTGCTGTAGAAATTTTAAGCATTTACCAAATGTGCCTACAAAATCCGTGCATTAAATTAAGCTACTACCGAGCTTTAGATAAATCTACTTTTGCGTCCCCTAAAACTTAGTTCACACATTGGACTTGATGGCTGGTGATTCAAAACCCTTCAAAAATGTTTCTTCAATTCTTAGTGTGTCTAGAAGTAGATTGAAGGAAGGTATTATCTGTTTTAGATGGAGAAACTAAGATGCAAAGATCTTTAATGCAATTTTTTTTCTTCGAAAACTCCCTCATCAGTGATTCAAAATTAGCACAATTTTCTATTCAACTAGATCACCTTCTTTTAAAAGCTAAGTCAATTTGAAGTATTTTTATGACTACATGCTATTGAGAAAGATATGAAGTCTAGAATCTTGATTAGATACTGTTACATCTGCAAACAAAAGCAGCCATAAATTCACAGCTAAAAATAGGCCCTATTACTTCCCCCACCACAAACCTCCTCTGTTTCTCCAACTCCTCAGGACAATCATGAGGCATGGACAGCAAACACTAAAATGTCTAGTTTCAGAAGAAAGGCCTGTTTAATTTTAATCAAGCCTATGGCTGCCCACATGGGTAATTTTCTTCTTGTAACAACTGGCATTTAAAGAATAAATTTAAAAGCAGCAAAAAGGATTATTGATACGGTATTGCAGTAATAACCCAAAGGCTTATATAAACTGACTTTTCAGGATGTCCAAAAGCCAACATACAAATCACAAAACACAAAGGATAAATAAGAAAAAAGGTTCTAAACCTTCCATTCCAAAACACACTAAGTCATTGTACTGTTTTACCCTAGCCAGAACTTGTCTTCTGAGATCATGTTCTAACATGCTTAAGATAATCATTTCATATCTGGCTGTCTTTTTTTTTTTTTTAAAGTGCTTCATATGGGCTGGGCATTATGTGTGGGGGTGTAAATTTGCACTTTACCAACCTGAAAATTTCATAGATCAGTGTGAAAAAATCTACACAAAGTAATCAAAAAGTCTTGAACGATGAAATTTGAGAGAAAGCTAAATCCAAATTAACCACTTTTATAGTTTAGAACTACAAAAGGATATGTTAAATTACACAAAGTCTTTCTAGTTTAAACTACAAAAATAGTACCAAGGCGCACGTTTCAGATAGTCTAAATGTACCATCAAATTAGCAAAAACTGACTACTAACCACTTAGAGAAAGTCAGGAAGGATAATTATTATTGCTAGTGAAATAGTCCAGAAATATCTTTACATTTAATCTTGCACGAACTGGGAAAAAATCCCCTAAAATCCAGAAAGTTATCCTAAACATTGAGAAAATCTAGTTAAATTGTGTAAGTTTAAAAACAATTTCTCCTTGTAACTGATTAAAAAAAAAGCCTTCCTGATGGCAAAACATCATTTCTGCAGATTTTAAGTATAAATATCACACTATGGAAGAGACAGTTTTCAGAAAAACAAGTCACTTAAAGTTACTTACTTCTCGTCTACATGAAGACTTGGGGAACATTTGATTGCTAGCCATGTTTTCCAGTGAATGTGTCGTACTTTGTAAACTTGTCCAAATCCCCCTGAACCGATCTTCTCCCAGCTAACAAATTCACTGGAGTCAAATGTTCTCAGCAACCCCATTTCCCAAGGGGAACTGTTCTCCTTTTCCATCTTTTACCAACTAAATTCTCCAAATCTGGTTTCTCTACTTTCCTTTACTTCCCAAACTTCCAGGCTGCTTTCTCCCACAGTACAGAAGGCTGTGTCTTTCCCAGCCCAGGTGACTCAGGTGTATTCATTAACCAAGCTATGACATCATTTCCTGGGCTCCAGTTGCTCGAGTCTGGTGTCTATAACTTGAAATGCACATTTCGATTCAAACAGGAAATACTAAAAAGTTTCCTTGCTTTTTCAGAACAAAAGTTGGAAAGAGTAGGGAATTTACTGTTCTCATTCAATCCCAAATGGAATGACAAATTCATTGTACATGGCCCACTTAGAAAGTTCTCTTTATTTGAGTATAATTGCTATCTCAGATGAGACTCTTTTGAACTTTTCACTTGGAAATCATATTTGAAAAGAAGCCCAGAGAATGAAAGTAACAAATGTAGACTGTGTCTTGGCATACTGAAAGATTCCATTCGATTCCATTCCATTCAGCAAGTATTAAGTGCCTGGGTTATAGAAGTCATTGTTTTCAATGCAAGGACAAAAAGCACTGCATTTTTAAATTCTTTCTTCTCTTAATTAGAAATGCTCTCCTTAATTTAAAATCTGAGAAGATTTTTGAAGGAGGAACAGGGTAACTATATTTTTTGCCCTTTGGGGGAAAAATTCCTAAATTGAAAAAATTCTGCTTTTTAAAGGTAGGCTGATGAGTGTTATATTATAAAATCAGTGCAAAAAATCATGGTCTCATTACTAGGCAGTATTTCCATACCCTACCAAGGTATATTTTGTTAAATTAGAATTAAGGAGTAATACTTTCTAGAATTAGATAAAATAATAAATTCACATAGAAAAAATCCACAAGAATACAATGAAAAAACTACAAGGAAAAAAATTGCAAAGAAAGGCAATGTCACATCATAGACAATAATGAATTGAAGTAGTGGGCAGATTTTTTTGAAAATCATTTAAAACTATAAGAAAAATTACATTTTTGTTTTTTCAAGAATGTACTTGTTTTAATTATGGAGAAGCAGAATTAATTGATTCAATTAAATAAAAAGCACTTACTTAGTGATTACTATGCACAAAGTACTGTCCTAAGCTCTGAGAATGCAAGTAGAAAAGGTAACTGCCATTCTAAGAAGGGGAGAGAACACACATAGGTTTCAAATGTAAGGCCTTTACAGGCTTACAGTGTAGCAGTGAGGTAGGTGGTAATATATCTTCCTTGGCTTCATTTCCAGGAATGTTGAGCCTTTTGACAGTGAACTTCAGTGTTGAGAACTTTCTTTTCTTCTCAGCAACTACAGACTTTCTTTCCTGGCTGTAGTTGCTCAGGAAATAGAGACAGGAGCTCCTGTAAAGAGAGTTAGTTGTTTGGTTGGATCTCCCCTGGACTATGGATGTGGGGTCAGGATGGTGTTTTGGAGGGAGGCACTTTCTGGAAATTATCTGCTCACAAATGGCGGGGGATAGTGGACATTAATGCATTTTATGGTTTATATAAATAAAATAAAATTTAACCACCACAAGAAAAGATACTTAAATTCCCTAAGCATCAGCAAAATCAAAACAACTTTAGATGCCACCTTACAGCCAATGAAATGTCAAAACATCCCAAAATGATAAAGCTGGCAGTGTGTGCGTGTGTGTGAGTGTACACTGTGGAAACATATGCAATCTCTTCCAATTATTGGTGGGATGGTGGTGAAAGCAGTTTGGAAAGCAATATGGCAAATAACCTGTAGAAGTTCCAAGACTAATCATATCTTACCATATCAGTTACATCACAGATGTCCACCACCACCACCACCCCCCATCATAAAATAGGAAAAAGACTTAACTGTACAAAAGTAGTAATAGCTGCTGTTTGTAATTGTAAAGAAATGAAACAATCTTTATAGTCCAGGATTGGTAATTGGCTGAATAAATTATGCATTATAAATACAATGCAATATTATTCTGCTGAAGATAGGTTAAATATGAAGAATACAAAAAAATTTGAAAGAATATGCATTTAAGAAGGGTGCCCAGGCCAGCCCTGTCTCATTCCTTTCTAGGCTATGCTCCAAATTTCCTCTACCACACCCTAGCTCTTTGTCCACAAACTTCACTCTAGCCCTTGAATCTGTCTGTGTCTCTGTCTCTCTCCTTTTGTGTGTATGTCTCTCTCTCTCTCTGGCCAGGTATTCCTCTACCATAACCCCTACCGAAGTAATTCCTCATCTACCTACCCTCTTCAGCTTCCTTTAATATGTTGTCTTCATCCCTTATAAAGTAAGTTTTTTGAGGGCGGGGACTTTTTTTTTTCCTAATTATATTTTATTCCCAGCTCTTAAGCCTGTGCTTTGCATCTAGAAGGTGCTAAATTGCTATTTGACTGACTTATATGAGGTGAGGCAGAAATGTGCATGTGCCCTTCCCCCACCCCTAGACATATGAAGTAGATATAATTTTTCAGATGGAGAAAGTAAAATGCAAGGATTTTAAATGACTTTCTTCCCCACCTCACCCCTCATTAAAAATTTAGAATTAGTTTTCTTTTCAATTAGATCATCCTACCTTTAAAATATAAGTCAATTTAAGTATTTTAAGATTTCATGCTACTGGGAATGGTATCTACACAGACACACATATATGTACATATATAATATGTATGTATATATGCATACATTTTTACATTGGGGCAGCTAGATGGTGCAGTGGGTAGAATGCTGGGCCCAAAGTCAGGAGGGCTTATCTTTCTGAGTTCAAATCTGGCTTCAGATATTTCCTAGCTGTGTGACCCTGGGCAAGTCACTTAACCCTGTTTGCCTCAGTTCCTCATCTGAAAGAAATAGCAAATCATTTCAGTATCTCTGCCAAGAAAACCTCAAATGGGGTCACAAAGAGTCAGACACAACTGAAAAAGGACTAAAGAACAACAAAAATTTTTACATTTGTACACATATGTTTCTATAAAGTGGTTGTGTACTGTGCTAAGTACTGGAGATACTGGGAAAAGGCACATAATAGTTTCTGCTTTCCAGGTCACGGTCTAATGGGGGACATGAAAGCAATTATAACAAATAAGAAATAGGATAAATTGGAGATAATCAATAGAGGTAAGGCATTAAGAGAGATCAGGAAAGGCTTATACAAGGTGGTATTTTGGCTGGAACTTGAAGGAAGTTGGGAGGTAGAGATGAAGAGGTAGAGAATTTTTGGCATGGGGGGACAGTCACTGAAAATGCCTAGAATCAAGAGATGGAGCATCTCATTAAAGAAGCCAGTTTAAGTGTATTGCAGAGTTGGGGGCAGGATGGAGGAAGAGGGTATAACATGTAAGATGACTAGAAGGATAGGGACAGGTTTTGAAAGACTTTGAATGTTAAATAAAAGAACTTGCATTTGATCCTTGAGATGATGGGTAGGCAGTGGAGACATGAGGTAGACTGGAGGAGTAGACAATGGGAGTGAATAAATTGAGGAATTCAAAGGTTAGGGTTTTTGAGGGAGTATAAATATGTATGTTGAAGTCACCTGATATGAGGGCAGGAGTTGGGTAGGAAAGAAAGAGCAAATCCAAGCACTGAACTTAGTGAGAAAAGGAGAGTGTGCTAGAGATCTGTAGATAACAGTTATAAGAATTTTGCTTGGATTGAGTGAACCTCAAAGGAGGAGAGGTTACTGAGTGATAGTAGTAGAGGGAGTACCTGAAAATGGCAATGGGGTCAAGTTATAGTCCAACTCCCTCTCAGTAGATGGGGTGGGGAGGGAAATGAGTGAAATTTCAACCAGTTCTGGAAAGGGTGACGGAAGAGTCTGTGTCATTAAGAGGGAGTCAGGGCTCAGTGAGAGGAAAGGAAAGTATTTAAGATGAAAGTATGTTTATTACCTGTGGAGTAAATATTCCAGAGAGCACAGTGGAAAGAATGGGTAGTTTTACAGCAGGACGTTGTGGAAAGGAAGTGTTGGGTGTGGCCAACAATTGTGGCCAAACCAGATTACAACATAATTGGGAAATATTTAACAGAATAAATAAATATACAATAAAACATAGATAATATTATATTTTGAAACTCAGTCATTATGCTGCTAATAGATTAGAGGCCCCATTTCCATTTTAACTTGACAACATTATTTTAAATGTCACACCTTTTTGTGGATGCCTGTGTACGCATATGTGAAACCCTTAAAAGCAGCTGTGGAGTGCAAAGGGAACTAGAAGATTTCTCTTTTCTCCTCCATCTCCCATCAGTCACAGAGTCTAGCAGCAGATCAAGGAGTATCCCATCTTTCAGTCCGAGCTCTGGAGCTTCAAGTCTTTGAAAGTTAGAAAGTTCCTGAAGGGGTGAAGGAGGAGGGATTTTTTTACTCCTATCTAGCCTACATTGGTCATGAAACTTTGTAGGGTGGTTTCTAGACCATCAGGAAACACTACGTCTGTTGGGAAGCAGAGACATGCACTCCAGATGATTATGGATGCAGAGAGGCAGTTACCAGAAGGAGGAAGCAGCTTCAAGGAACATGACCCCCTGGTATGATAGTAGCAATATTTTCTACAGGTTGTTCCTAAGGCCCTGCTCCTCATAGGCAATGTTAATTCTTCTTTTAAAGGCATTGCAACTGTTGTTGAGGCTTAGTGTCAGGAGGAAGGCAGTGTGCCATGTAGAGCAGAGATGTCAAACTCATAGAAATGGGGGCCAATTACACTGTACATAAGGATCCCTGTGAGCTACAAATTGACTTTATTTTAAAATGTGATATTTCTGTTTTATTGTATTTTTGTTTATTTTGTTAAATGTTTCCCAATTATACTTTAATCTGGTTCAGGCCTCACTTGAGAATATTGCAGGCCAAGTGTTTGACATCTCTGATGTAGAGAAACCCAGATTCCCCACAAACACCTCAGCAGGGTTAGAAATATACCCTCAGGGGGCAGCCAGGTGGCACAATGAATAGAGCACTGGCCCTGGAATCAGGAGGACCTGAGTTCAAATCTGGCCTCAGACCTTGACACACTTGCTGTGTGACCTTGGGCAAATCACTTAACCACAATTACCCTGCCTTCCCTCCTCAAAAAAAAAAAAAAAAGAAATGTACCCTCAGAAGAATCAACTGCAGATTCCCCTGCTTATGCAAAGAAACCAGAGGTTACCCTAGTGATTACTGGAAACAAATTAGGGTGGGTGGAAAGTAGAGAGCAGGCAGCTGTGGGAGTCTCTGGGCAGGTCAGTTTGCCAAGCCAAGCAGACACAAGTCCAACAGGGGCTGGGTGGTGCTTGAAGCCCCAAATCCTTGGACAGGAGTCCAGCCTAAGAGAGTAGCCTTGGGAGTTCCAAGTGGCATTCAAAGTAGAACCAGGGGGGAAACCATTGCAGAAGAAAGGCCCTAGGCAAAAGCTAAACTATGCAGTCCCTACAAGCCTGTGGGTCGAGCCTAGTACAGGAATAGCCACTGTAACCTAGCAAAGAGGAAAGACCCCAGGTAGATACTATAGCAGGGGAAAGTACCAGAGGCCTGCGGTAAGAGAAAGCCCCCAGGAAAAGCCTAGTACTGGAGCAGGCCGAGTCCCTTAAATAAGAGCCTAGTTTGGGCCACCACACCCTGGACTAGCCAGGTCCTACCCACATTATTCGCTTATGAAATTGGACCCAAGCCCAGGTCTCCCAATCTAAATGAGTAAACCAAGGAAAATGCTGACCATCATAAGGAAATACTTTGGTTTGAGAGGTGCCCAGGGAATAAATCCCAAGGAGTACAGCAACCCCACAAGAAACAAAAAACCCTTAGAGAAAAAAATATCCTGGTCACAGGTATTTCATGAGTATCTTGAAAAGGAGGCATGAGACACAGAATATGAAAGCTAAGAAAGAAAACAAAATTTGACACCTTAAAACAGTTGGTAGGAAATCTCAAACAAGAGCTGAATGTACTAAAAAACAGAATGGGCCAAACAGAAAACAGTGACTCAATAAGACATCAAGAAATATTGAAGTATTATCAAAATATTAGAAAAAAACACAGAAAAAAATGTAAGAAATATTAGTGAAAAACAACTGCCCTGGAAAAGAGGTCAAGGAGAGATAATCCAAAAATAAATAGAACATCTGAAAACCATAATTTTTTAAATGTATGACTAACCTATGTAAAAAGATTAAATGTTGGGGCATCTAGGTGGTGCAGTGAGTAGAGCACTGGCCCTGGAGTCAGGAGGACCTGAATTCAAATCTGGCCTCAGACATTTGACATACTTACTAGCTATGTGGCCTTGGGCAAATCACTTAACCCCAATGGCCCTGCCCTTCCCCCTCCAAAAAATTGAAAAAAGTTTATAAATGCTTATAAAATAAAAAAAAAATTAAATATTAACTGCCTGCAAGTCTTAGAACCAAAGGAAAAAGTGAAAATCAAAAGATGCCACTGGTCACCTTCTAAAAGAAGTCCCCAAATGAAAACTCCTAGGAACATGAAAGTCACATTCCAGAGATCACAGCTAAAAATTTTTTACAAAAACCTGAAGCAGGCAAAAAGGTAATCAAGTACCCAGGAGCCACAATAATCATTACATAAGATTTAGTATGTGCTATTCTTGGGGAAAGGGGAGTTTAGAAGAAGATATTCTAAAAGGTAAGAGATAAAGCTTACAATCAAGGTGTGATGGGACTAATATTTACCATGTTTTCCTTGATGCGGTTTCTTTCCCCTCACCCTCCAAAATAGAAAGGCCTAGACTTTTTCTTCTCTAATCCTGAGGGATTAGCATTCCTCCAAAAGAGACTACCACAGGAACCTGATGGTCTCCAGCTTCTTGGTCACCTAAAGGCATAAAAAATCACAGTCCTGGGCAATTGGGCTCCTCAGACTTGGTTGATCTCTTTATATATATGTATATATATATATATATATATATATATATATATATACACATATATATACATATATATACATATATATACATATATAAATACATATATACACACACATGTATATATATATACACACATATATACACACACATGTATATATATATATACACACATATATACACACACATGTATATATATATTTAATTTATTTAATATAGTTAGTTTTCAGCATTGATTTTCACAAGAGTATGAATTACAAATTTTCTCCCCATTTCTACCCTCCCGCCCACTCCAAGGT
Source organism: Phalanger gymnotis (assembly GCA_028646595.1). Lineage (NCBI taxonomy): Eukaryota > Metazoa > Chordata > Mammalia > Diprotodontia > Phalangeridae > Phalanger > Phalanger gymnotis. Next base: position 505,120,371 of record CM053622.1, read on the forward strand.
GGCATATATTCTGGTTGCCCCATTCCCCAGTCAGCCTTCCCATCTGTCACCCCACTCCCCTCCCATCCCCCTTTCCCTTCTTCTCTTGTAGGGCAAGATAGATTTCTGCACCCCATTGCCTGTGTATCTTATTTCCTAGTTGCATATGCAAACCTTTTTTTTGTTCTTGTTTTTGAATGTCTGTTTTTAAAACTTTGAGTTCCAAATTCTCTCCCCTCTTCCCTCCCTACCCACCTTCCCTAAGAAGGCAAGCAATTCAACATGGGCCACATGCGTATCATTATGTAAAACCCTTCCACAATACTCATGTCGTGAAAGATTAACTATAT
>CM053622.1:505121199-505179157 GCA_028646595.1 Phalanger gymnotis
GGAGCTCTGGAATTTGGCGACAATATTCCTAGGAGATTTCTTTTTGGGATCTATTTGAGGAGGCGATTGGTGGATTCTTTCAATTTCTGTTTTGCCTTGTGGCTCTAGAATATCAGGGCAGTTCTCCTTGATAATTTCTTGAAAGACGTAGTATTGTAATTTTATTGTATTGATTCATCCTACGCACAAGCTATTAATATTTCTCCAATTTTTTAGATGTCTTTAGTTCTGTAAATAGTGGTTTGTAGTTGTACTTAAATAGTTCTTGTGTATATCTTAAGACATAGACTCACAAGTATTTCAAATACTCTATAGTTAGTGGTGGCGGTGTTCTCTCTCTCTCTCCCTCTCTCTCTCTCTCTCTCTCTGTGTAATTTCTTTTCATGTTTTCCTGCTGGATTTTATTGTTATTATGTAGAAATGCCAGTGATTTATGTGGATGTGTATTTGTGTCTGTGTGTTTTGCCCTGTTTTGACTAGTTTAGATGAAACTGAAAAGCAAATGATATGTGGTCCCCCATTCCTTTCATTTTTGCTTATGATTCTACATGGTACAATCTAATCATATAAGCTCTTTCAACTTTTTTTTCCCATTTTCTCCAAGTGTACCCTTCTCCCTCTCCTCTCTTTTCTTTCTTCTTATAGAATCATCAAAATACAACAAAACTATTTATATGTTTCATTTGACTGCATCTCTGATCTCTTTTGATATTAGGAATCTGTAAAAACCTTTTATCATCTCTTTTTCATTAGAATGTAAGAAGTTCAATCTTGTAAAGTCCCTTCTGGATGGTGATTTCCAAAATGGCACCACTATTCAGATGTTAAGCAGCTCTGTCACCAGCAGTATGATATCATCAAAAGGACTAAGAAAGCCTGGGTCATGCCCTGGCTGGCCAGGAGATTTGGACCTTATAATTGCTCAGACAGTGCAGGTCTGAGATGAAAGTGAATTTTTAGCATTACCACAAAGTTGTCTTTATTTTGAGGGGGAGAAGAATGTGTGTGATGGAATATGATTTTATGTTTTGGTATTGCTAATGCCACTTAATGAGTCTTTTGTGTTTTAAGTATTATATATGGTGGAAGTATAGATCATTATCTTTTAACTGAAAAAAAAAGTTCTTTTTGATTTATTTTCATTTCAAAGTTTCCTTTTATCTCTAGTTTGGTTTTTTTTTAAATTGGGGATGTTTAAAAGTCCTCTATTTATGTGAAGGTCAATTTTTTTCCTTGTAGGATTATATTAGATTTTGGTTGGTAAGATACCTTTGGTTGTAGAATTTTATCTTTTGCCATTTTGAATATCCCTTTCCATTTTCTTTGCTTCTTTATAGTGATTACTGCTAAATCTTGTGTGAGTCCTGGATTTAAACAATGACATTCCTGAGGGTTTTCATTTTGAGATTTCTTTCAAGAGGCCATAAATGGATTCTGTTTTCATATGACCTCTTGTTCTAATATTTCTCAGTAATTTTCTTTCATCATATCTTGAAAAATTCTATCAAGGTTTTTTTTTTTATTGTTTTGGTTAAAGATTTCAGGTAACCGAATGAGTCTTCTTTCATTTATATATTTCCCAGGTCAATTTAAAAAAATATGCAATGTCCCTTTTTAAAAATCTTTTAACTTTTAAAAAAAATTGTTGCTGCTTCCTAGAGTCATTAATTTCTATTTGGTCTATTATGATTTTTACAGAGTTTGTTATTAGAGTGAGGTAATCTTTTCTTTCCAAGCCTCTCCTCCATGGGCACTATGTTTCCCTCCTTTTTCTATGATAAGTCTTAGTCAAAACCGTTTCCTTGGAAACAGAACAGAAAGCAGGGAGAGGCTTTCTCGTTTATTTCTCAGTTAAGTTCTGGGTTGCCCCTCTGATTGAACAGACCTATTTGAGACCTTTTCCTTGAGAAAGGAGGATAAGGAGTAATGACTTTTTATGTCTATCATTATGTTGAGGTCCTTTTATGTTACGATCACTTACAGCCTACCCTTCTGTACTATCTCCCTCCCTCTTTTCCTAATTTAAAAACAACCAGGTAGCTTCCCACCCTCTCCAGATGAGCATGGAAGTCTTTCACTTTTACTTTATCTTTTGTTCAAAGTGAGCTTTCTTCACACAGGCTTTTTTCTTACAACTCAGGAGTGTTTTTTTTTTTTAACTTTAAGTCTTTCACCTTTTCCTTCATCCTTCAGGGCATTTTAAAATTTTTCTTGAGATTTATTTCTTTAGGAAGCCTATCACTTGCACAGTCTTGCTTTAAAGATCTAGGTTGTATTTATTGCTTATCTGGGGTGGGGGAGGGTGAGTTGTGGGCTAACTGGGTTGTTTAGTACTGGGAGGAGAGAGATGAACTCTACTATTTCCTTCTACTTATACATCTTGGACCTTCATTTTAATATAGTAAATAATATCTATCTAAATCCAAGAGCATATAATATGTATAACAGAGAAAATTAGCATTCTCATAAGATCAAGATTAAAGCAAAAATACCCACCACATCACCCATTATTTCTAGCACCATAATAGTGCTAGAAATGTTAACTGTAGAATAATAAAAGAAATTCAACAGTGGCCACTGGATTAGAAAAGATCACTTTATATCCAAATCCTAGAGATGGATAATGTCAAAGGATGTTCAAATTACTGAACAACTGTGATCATTTCATATGCCATTAAGGTTATGCTTGAGATTTTGCAAGTTAGGCTTCCAGTGTATGAACTGAGAATCACCAGAAGAGTAGCCTGTTTTTCAAAGAGGGAGAGGAACTACAGACAAAATTGCCAATGTTTGCTGGATTGTGGAGAAAGCAAAGGAATTTCAGAAAAAAACACCTACTTCTGCTTCATTGACTACACTAAAGCCTTTGACTTTGTGGAGCACAACAAAATATGGCAAGTCCTCAAAGAGATGGGAGTACCAGATCATCTTACTTGTCTCCTAAGGAACCTATTTGCAGGTGAAGAAGCAAGTTAGAACCAAATATGGAACAACTAATTGATTTGATTGGAAAAGAAGCACAACAAGGCTGTATATTGTCACCTTATTTATTTAACTTACATAGAGTACATCATATCAAATGCCAGACTAGATGAATCGAAAGCCAGTATTAAGGCTGCCAGGAGAAATATCAACAATGTCAGATATTCAGATGATACCACTGTAATGGAAAAAAGTAAAGAGGAATTAAGAAGCCTCTTGATGGGGGTGAAATAGGAGAGTGTAAAAGCTGTCTTGAAGCTTAAAATAAAAAAAAACCAATATACAACAAACTAAGACCTGGCAATCGATCCCATCACCTCCTGGCAAATAGAGAGAGAAGAAATGGAAGTAGTGTCTGATTTTATATTCTTGGGCTTAAAGATCACTGTAGATAGCCACTGCAGCCACGAAATTAAAAGATGTTTGCTCCTTGGAAGGAAAGCTATTGCAGTATGCTAAAATGCTAAATGCTAAAATATGCAGTATGCAGTATGCTAAAAAGCAGAGATGTCTCCTTGCCAATAAAGGTCCATATAGTGGACCTGTGATGCTAGAGAAGGCTTTTGAGAGTTCTTTGGACAGCAAAGAGATCAAGTAAGTCAGTACTTAAATTAATTCACACTATTTACTGGCAGGTCAAACATTGAAGCTGAAGCTTAGATACTTTGGCCACATAATGAGAAGATGGCTCTGGAAAGGACTCTGGAGTTGGTAAAGATTGAAGGCAAAAGGAGAAAGAGATGGCACAGGATGAGATGGATACATAATGTCTTGGAAACAACAAACATGAACTTGGGCAGATTTCAGGAGATAGTAAAGTACATGACTTTAAGAGCCACATCATAACCAAATTATGGAAACAAGAGAAGCATTATCTATCAGATCTATGGATAAGAGAAGAGCTCATGACTCAACAAGCGATACAGAGGATCACGCAAGATTAAATGGACAATTTTGTTTATATAAAATTTAAAAGTTTTTTGCAAAGGCAAATCTAATATAGTTAAAATTAGAGAAACAGGTAATAGGGGGACCCTTTATAGAAAGTTTCTCTGATATTATACTAATACGACAGACAAATATTCAAAGGATACACAGAACCAGTTTTCAAAAGAAGAAATCCAAGTGATCAGAAACTTCATGAAAAATACTTTAAATAAATACTAATTAAAGAGATGTAAATTAAATCAACTCTGAGGTTCCAACTTATATCCATCAGACTGATAACAATGCCAAAACAGAAAAATGATGAATGTTGGAAGGCTACCAAGAAAGGATACACATGTGTTAGGCTCTGAATTGGTCCAGCCATGCTGGAAAACAATTGGGAATTATGTCCAAAAAGTCGCAAAACTGTTTTTCCTCTTTTTCCCCTCACTATTCCACTATTATTGTGTTTCTCCATCTATAAGACGCACATTAATTTTGGGGCCTGAAATTCGAAAAAAAAAAATGTATTACATAAAGTTATTGAACTCAAGTTTTATTCACCTGCTCATAGCTTTCAGGTGTCTTTTGGGCAAATCTGGTGCTTGTACACATGCTTAGTCCATTCCATTTCATGAACCTGAAACACCAGTTGTGTCCTCCTTTGAAATCAGTAACTTCTTTTTCATTAGCAGTTCTTCTTGCCTCATGCTGAACCATCTTTGTGGACCCAGGAATTCCAATTGCCTTTTGCTCTTCAATCCATATCTTCAATTCCCTCTCTAAATGAGGCCATTTTGCTGACTTGTCTCTCATGGCCTTCTTGTGCTGTGGCATTTTCAGTAGGGTTTCTTCTTCCCATAGCCAGTCTTGGATTGTTTTCTCAGTTGGAGGAGGACCAAACTTACATTCAGCAGCACGATTTCCATTCACTTTTGCAAGCTGGATCACTTTTAACTTGAATTCAGCATTGTATGAAAATCTTTTCTGAGCCATTTCTGGGCAGAATGTGGCAAAATGTAACTTAATATACTAGTAACAAATGCAAAACAATGAGTGCAAAGACAACAAGTGTGAAAAAGTAAGAAATGCAAGTAAAAAAATCTACAACCACTGCATAAGACGCACCCTGTTGTTAGACCCCAAATTTTTTGGAAAAGAGTGTGTCTTATACATGGGGAAATACAGTAAGTCTATACCCCCTAAAGAAATCAAAGATAGAGGAAAAGGGGGCAGCTAGGTGGTGCAATGAGTAGAGCACTTGCCCTGGAGTCCGGAGGACCTGAGTTCAAATATGATTTCAGACACTTGACATACTTACTAGCTGTGTGACTTTGGGCAAGTCACTTAATCCCAGTTGCCTTGCCTTCCCCCTTCCAAAAAAAAGATAGAGGAAAAGGTCCTATATGTAAAAAGAAAATATTTGTAGCAGCTCTTCTTATGTTAGCCAAAAATGGAAAGTGGCCTTCCTCCTATTTTAGAATGTCTAAACAAATTGTGTCAAATAAATGTAATAGAAAAATATTATACTGTAGGAAATTACAAATTGAACAGTTTCAAAGGAAATTAAGGACAGCTTGGTGAACTAATAAATAGTGAAGTAAGAACTCATGGAACAATCTATGCAATGATAACATTATGGAGAAAAACAACTTTGAAAGGCTTTATGCTATGAATAGGCAGTTTTCCAATGAAGAAATCAAAACAGTTTATAGTTATATGAAAAAATGCTCTAAAATCATCGTTTATTAGAGAAACACACATTAAAACAACCATGAGATATCATTTTATACCAACCAGATTAGTTAAAATGATTGAAAGGGAAAGTGACAAATGTAGGAGAGGATGTGGGAAAATTGGGAAACTAATTCATTGTTGGTAGCATTGTGAACTGATCCAACCATTTTGGAGAGCAGTCTGGAATCGTGCCCAAAGAATTATTAAACTGCTTTCGACCCAGTGATATCACTAGTAGGTCTATTTCCAAAGATGATTAGAGAAGAAAGAAAAGAACCTGTATGTTCTAAAATATTTATAGCAGCTCTCTTTGTAGTGGCAAAGAACTGGAAATTGCAGAAATGCCCATCAACTGGGGAATGGCTGAGCAAGTTATGGTATATGGTTGTGATGGAATACTACTGTGCTATAAGAAATTATGGGGAAAGACTTGCATGAAATAATGAAGAGTGAAATGAGCAGAACCAAGAGAACATTGTTTGTTGTAACATCAATATTGTTTTAAGAATGACTTTGAGTGAGTAAGTTATTTTGACTCATACAAATACCCAAATTAATTATAAAGGACATATGAAGAAAGATACTTTCTGCATCCAGAGAAAGAATTGATACATAGAATTATGTATGGAATAATTTTATACATGCACACATGCATACCCCCTTATTTATGTCCAATGGTAGCCATCTCTAGGGAGGGGTGGGGAGAAGGTGAGAAAAAAAGGAAGAAAGGGGAAAAGGAGAAATTCATATGGTAATTCTGTTGAATATTTGAAAGGAGTAGTAAGTTGTGCATAGCAGATTTATGGTTTCATGTACAATCATCTCTTTTATTGTAATATGTTAGGAAATGCTTTTTTATTTTGTAATATATATTAATGTAATTTAAAAAATAAAAGGCAGAAAAAAAGAAAGACTTTAGAACTCTAATTAATACAGTGATAAACCAGGAATTCAAAGAATGAATATAAAACATGCCACTCCATGCCACTCACCTCCTGACAGAGAGGTGATTGACTTAAAATGGTGAAAGAGACATACATTTGTGGCCATGGCCAAAATGGAAATTTGCTTTGCTGGACTATGAGTGTATGTATTAAAGGCTTTTTTCCTCCCTCAATTAGGGGAAGGGAGGTGGTAGTTAGTGGAAGAGACAGATTAATAAAAGTGCGGGCCAGAAAATTCTAATCTGTAACAAAAGTCCTTGGGAACTCTAAGCATGCCTAATTAATTTATTAGGGAATCCAGGAGTCCGTAATTAGTTGGGTCCAAGATTTTCTTCATGATCATAGCGCTCCTTGAGTGCTATCTTCTTTTATACACTTGGGAGAGCACTAAGAAGAGAAGTATGTATTGCAATTCACTAATTGGTCAGTTCCAGAAATGGGGAAATCTTATGGTTGGCTAAGGGAAATATCCAACCACTTTGTCAACAGACCTTTCACAGGTCATGAGACTTCCATAGGTCATCAACTCCAGGTCATCTCAGCAGGGGCTTTCCAAAGGTCATAAGACCCTTTCAACAACATCTCAGGATCCTAGTCTTTGACCAACAGTATTCTAGGGTCTGAGGAAGTTGTGAGCTTGAAGTAAGTATCACAAGAGAGTGGATGGTAGGGATTCATAGGAATGAGGGGGTATTACACCAGCAAATAAACCTTATTACTGCATGTTTCAGAGTGGGGGGAGAGAGTAGTGCAGCAGTTACATTCTTATTACATTTCTAACTAAGAATATCGATCTAGCTGATAAATATAAATAATATAATCATCAATGGCAGATTAATTATTAATAACTCTTATCCTAATAGCATTAACATACTAATTTAAACTTAACCCTATTCTGCTTAATTCACTAATATAAGCACTGATACCCATCAAATCACAATGAAGTGAGTAAATTCTGATTCATTTAAGTAGGGGTATCAAAATTATCATTACAAAAGAAAATAAAAGGTAAATGGTTGAAAAAAGAATTATGATTGGCTAACATGACAAAACAGGAAAATGATAAATATAGGAGAAAATGTGGGAAAATTGGAACACTAACACATTGTTAATGGAGTTGTGAATTGATCCAACCATTCTGGAGAACAATTTGGAACTATGTCCACAAGGCTATCAAACTGTGGCAAAGAATTGGAAATTGAAGGGATGTCTATCAATTGGGGAATGGCTGAACAAGTTGTGGTATATGAATGTAATGGAATACTATTGTTCCATAAGAAATGATGAGCAAGCAGATTCCAGAAAAACCTGAAAAGACTTACATGAACTGATGCTAAGTGAAGTGAGCAAAACCAGGAGAACATAGTACACAGTAGCAGAAACCTTATGCGATGACCAACTTTGTTAGACTTAGCTCTTCTGCGCAATGCAATGATCTAAGACAATTACAAAAGACTCATGATGGAAAATGTTATCCATACCCAGAGAAAGAATTATGGAGTCTGAATACAGATCGAAGTATACTATTTTGTCTTTTCTTGTTTCTTTTCTTTCTCATGGTTTTTCTCTTTTGTTCTGATGCTTCTTTCACAACATGACTAATGTGCAAATATGTTTAACATGATCATACATGTAAAGCCTATATTATATTGCATTCTGTCTTAGGGAGGCGGGATGGAGGGAGGGGGAAATTTAGAACCCAAAATTTTATAAAAGTGACTGTTGAAAACTAAAAATTAACTTAAAAAAAGAATCGAGTAGTAGTGTCATCAAGGTCACTACAATTTGAGACACTTGTAGTAGATGACTAAGCCTATCCAATATATTACTATTACTACTATGCTTATTTTATAATGATAAAAAACTTTCAGATTACTTTTACTACATGTTTAAGAGTGGCTTGTATATTAATAAAATCATAATGAGGACTTGCTTCAATAAGTTTAAAGTCAGAAAAGTAACTTATTTCTGTTTTTTAATTAATAAATTAAAATATTTTATATTAAAAAAGGAATTTATTGAAAGTAGATATTAACAAGAACAAAATCAACAGGATTAAAAACCCCAATTAACATAAATAATAGAAATTCAATATCAGACTGTCACATATTTTCAATAAATAGATTATAAATGTACCTAGAGCCATATAAAGTACAAACCATAATGAGACAACAATTGCACCAAAACCATAGGGAAAAAGTCAAAAGCTTAGTCCATTAAACCTTTTCCCTCTTCCATTATGTACATGGGTTTATTTTACACTATGCAATTTTGAATCTTTTAAAACTAACACATCATACTAAATGCCAAATTATGAGTGTTCAGTATGACAATTAGATTAAAAGCCCCCCAGAACATTTATAATAAGAAATAATGAATTCCCCATTTGCCTTTATGCACAATTAAATGTAAACTATTTTTGCTATTGTAAATATTTTTTAAATAGGGAGGAATTATTTCCATGTTAACTCTCTGCATTTTTTGTACCACCCCCAGAGAAGAGAATTTTCTTTGGAGAAATATTCTCTGGTTCTCTATTTGGTCTAGTTTCATAGGCCTCTAAGGGATGAGGCACTTTAAAATTTCTGTCTTTATCAAAATCACTTTTCCAGCTCGTGCGACTAAATTTACTTGGGCATGTCTAAGTGTTTTCTGGGAAGAAGGCTTCTTGGTAAGGGACAGAACACAAATGGAGGGGAGTAGGGAGCTTCTTGAGAACACTAGTATTGCATTTAAGCAATTTATGAAGTGAAGTGTCTTAATACAATTTAAAAGGCTTACACAATAAGTTACCGTCTAAATATAAAGCATATTATTTCAGGAATACAAACAAATGCTCATATTAACTTCAGGAGAAAATTGGGCCCAGTTCTACAGAAATCTCTGAGGAAAGAGCCTCCACTCAAAGCATGACCTTTCCCTCCTCTTATCTCACCTATGTGTTTTTCACGTATATGACAGTATTCTCATATATGTAAAAATATTATCATATACTACTATACAGATTATCAATCTACAAGTGCGGAAACTGCACTTAAGTATTTATCTCTCCCAGCATTTATCAAAACTGCTCTTCTCTCTGTTGCGTTTAATAAATATTTTTGGAATTAGATTTATAATATAGTGCTTGGAATATAGTAGGCACTTAATAAAAAACGTTATTATCAATACAGAGGACTTGCTGTCTTCAAGCTTTAGAAGAGTTTTTGGTGGGAGATAGGATCATTTTGATCTGTTTGGTCCCAAAGGGTAGAATAAGCAGAGTGTCAGATTTTAAAATACTTTTAAAAATTGTACACGATAGTCATAGTTTCATATATAACCTTTTTTGTGTTCTTTATATGAGGAAATATTTATATTTGTTGATGTATGTCAAGTTCATAATAATAAATGAGGATTTTTTTAAAAAGAAGTTATACCTAGAGTGGGACTAAGAGGCTCTATCCATATTGCTAATTACCTTACCCTGTTATATTCTTTTTCTGGTAAATAAATTGTATAAAGTACAACAAAGAAAAGGTCTATTGATTACCTGATTGGAGGTTATCTAACCTGTTCCATTGTGATTCAGTGTAGGCTCCCTTCATTCATACTTTGCCCTTTATTTCTCTTAAGATCTTTGACATTTTGTTTATCCAGTTTAATTTTTAAAATTATTTTTCTAGTCCTATTACATAATAAGGCCATTTGATTGGTATTGGAATAAATCTACAATCTGATTTATACAATATTTTTTAAAAAATTTGGAACAGTCTAGCCATGAGTAATTGATATCTCTCTGATGATTTAAATATCTTTAATACACGTCGTCTCTGAGCTCACTTTCCAAACCCCAGATCTAGATCCCTAGAGCTATATCTCCACTCAAGATTTTAGTGGTTCCCCAGGGGCTGTGAAGTTCATTGAATACTTTTCTCTCCCCTTCCTTCTTGTAACACATTCCCCCCATATCAATTGCCAGTGATTACTGCTCCAAAAACATTTGCCAGTGCCAGTCAATTTTCCATGATCATTTAACCAGTTAATATCTTCGTGACATAGCCAATAAGCAATTAACACCAATTAGTTTTTACAAAAGGATATTTACTAAAGTGTATAGCAAGAACCATAATACAAAAATATTACCCCTAGGAGGCATACTCTCACTTCTGCCACCTTTGTCCCTGGAGAGAGTGCACTCAAAGCATTTGCTACAAATATTACTTCTGTTAAGTTCAATTCTGAATGTGGCATAGCACCCTTGCTTCCAGGACATAGTCTTGGCTTCCATTTTTATTTAGTGCTGACTAAGTTATGCACATTGCTTCTTGATTGGTTCCTTGCCTGACTCAGCTATAGCAATTTTTGTGGTGTCTACCACAGACTCACACCATTGGATCTTTGTTTCTTCCAACCTTTCAAAGCTTACAAGGTTTCTGTCTTCATTACTCTCCCCAAGACCAGGAAAAAATAAAGACAATGGAAATAAAAAATAGCAGGTCCATGTGGCCCCCAGGGTGGGGAGTTAATCTAAGCAACTGCCCCTCTCCTTATCCAAATACTTAGAACAGCTCTTTCTCATTTGGAAACTGCCAGGGAGAAAAAGTTCTTCCATTGGAGTTTTTCGTATGCGTATGGTTGGTAGACAAAAAAAAAAGACTTTTTCTTCCCCTACCACATAGTAAACAGGAAATAATGAAAGAATACCTGGGCATGCTCTGACATTGAAGGAAGGGCCCTCCATTCTACCTTCCTAGTAACAGGCTCATGAAATATTCCACTATCCCCCAAACCCACTCCATTTATAACTTGGCAACAGACAGAAGACACTATCCTCAAATGACTAAGCCCCCATTGGCTAGTCCCTCATAATGCTTTATTTCTATAAAGAGAACTTTGTAGTTGTGTTTATATCATTTCTTTGTGAGTAAGAAGATTCCTAGATATTTTATCGATTCTATAGTAAATTTTCTTTCTGCTGGGTTTTCATGATGATATATAGGAAGAGTGATCCTTTTGGGGGTGTATTTTCTATTCTGTTACTTTACTGAACTTATTAATTGGTTCAACGACTTTTTAATTGAATCTCTAGGATTCTGTAAGTAAACAATCATATCAGCTGCAAAAAAGCAAATGCTTTTTGTTTCTACTTTGCTTTTGCTTACTTCTCTCACTTTCTTTCTAGAGGCAGATAGTTGGCATGGATGATAGAGCACTGGCCCATAGTCAGGTAGACGAGTTCAAATCAGGCCTCAGGTACTTAATAACTATGTGACTCTGGGCAAATCATATAACTTCTATCTCCTTCAGTGCCCTCATTTGTAAGACGGGGAAATGATAGTGCCTGTCTCCCAGGATTGTTGTGAGGATAAGACGACACGATATTCTTAAATTGTTTTACAAACCTTAAGATAGCATTATTTTTCTTTTCTTATTGCTATAGCATTTCTAGCATTATATAAAATAATAATAATGATATTCTTGCTTTAACTCTGATTTCATTGGATAAGCCTATAGCATTTATCCTTTAGAGATAATATTAGCTCTTGGTTTTAGATAGGAACTATTTTTTATGTTAAGGGAATGTACATTTACTCCCATTAAATTTTTTTTAATATAAATGAGTATTCATAGGATCATGGAATCATATAAAGAGGGTGGGAAGGGACCTCAGAGTCCATCTACTTTAACACCGTCACTTTTCAGATGAGGAAACTCTAGCCAGGGAAGCTACACAATTTAACCAAGGTCATAGAGACAGTAAGCATAGGAAGACTTTACCCTATAAGCAATCTTTTAAAAATGTATTTTTAAAATAGAAATTTAATTAATTTAATTTAATTAATTAAAGTAATAGTAATAAAAATTTTAAAATTTTTAAAAAATAGTATTTTTTCCCAACTACATGCAAAGATAGTTTTCAATATTCATTTTTATAAGATTTTGAGTTCCAAATTTTTCTTCTTCACTCCTTCCTCTTCCTCAAGAAAGCAAGCAATCAGACATAGAGTATATATTGCAATCATATTAAATATAGTTTCACATTGGTCATGTAAAAGAAGAAACAGATCAAAAGGAAAAAAAATATGAAAAAAAACAAGAAAGTGAAAATAGTATGCTTCAATTAGCATTCAGACCACATCATTTATTTCTCTGGATTTGGATAGCATTTTCCTTAATGAGTCTTTTTTCTTTTTTGAATTTTGTTTTATTTATTTTTAAAATTTTTATTCATTTATTTGTTTTTAATTTTCAACATTTACTTCTATAAGATTTTGAGTTACAAATTTTCTCCCCCTCCCTTTGCACCCTCTTCCCCAAGAGGGCATACAATCTGATATAGGCTATACATGTACTATCATATTAAACATATTTGCACATTAGTTATGTTGTAAAGAATTAGAACCAAAGGAAAAAATCATGAGAAAGAAGAAACAAAAAAAGAGAGAAAATAGTATGCTTCGATCTGCATTCAGACTCCGTAATTCTTTCTCTTGATGTGGATAACATTTTCCATCATTTTGGAATTATCTTAGATCATTGCTGTGAAGAGCTAAGTCTATCATATTTGATTATTGCACAATGTTGCTGTTACTGTGTACGATGTTCTGCTTCTTTTCACTTTACTCAGCATCATTTCTCTAATCAATAACGATTTAGGGCATTTTTCCTATGACTGTAGATAGCTTTAATTTCTTCCTATTCGTATCTGTTCGTATATGTTTCTAGAAACTGCATATCCTTTGACCATTTATCAATTGGGGAATGACTTTTATTCTTGTAAATTTGACTCAGTTCTCTATATTTTTGAGAAAATTATCAGAAAGACTGGCTGTAAAAAATATTTCCCATATACCCATCTCTATTCGACCTCTATTTGTTCCTGATCACAGGAGCCAGAGAGACTTGGAGGAGAAGACTAGTCTATAATTATCCAAATTCTCAAGTTTTAAGGTCTCCTCTGACCTTGAAAGAGCTTGTGGAAAAAGAAGTGGTCAAAGATATCCATAGAGGAATCAGCAGCGGTTGTTGAGAGGAGCTATTACAAGCTGCCACAGGCCAAGCCAGCACAAGCAGAATAATGATACTGACTCAAGCAACAGGGATGCTCTAGAGAGTGATCTGGGAGAGATCTATATTGCTGAATCATGCTTGAACTGTGGGGCAAGTGGGTGGGAAGAGATACTGTTACCCTTTACTCATCCCTTTCCCTCCACCCTCTCTGTAGAGGGAGTGTTGAATGTCTCTTGGGTTATTGACTCATATTAACTTCCTACCAGGCTGTTTGAAAGGCAGTAGGTTGGAGAGGAGTTGAAAATTCAGTCTTTTCCTAAATGTTCACTTTCACTAAATAGGACAAAATTTTTTGGCTAGCAAAACCTTAAGTTCTTTGTTGTATTTTACTTAATATGGAAGTTATCTTTTAGAGATGAGAGATATTTTGTCCATCAGAGCTGCACTTGGGACTGGAGCCGATATAAGCAAAGTGGAGAGATTGGCATGGGACTCTCATAAGTCTCATAGAAACATCTAGGACCAATGATAGCAGATACCCCTAAGCCTGTTCTGTCCCTTTTGTGAAAGAAATGATAAACTCTGAAAGTCACCAAGCTAAGATTAAATAGAAGTTTTTAATCTGAGAGGCTGAGATGGCTTGTCGTAGAGTTTTCATGCAACTTCAGAGGAAACTAATTTCCCAAGAAGAAGTGGATGGACAGTATATATGACTAGTGGTTTAGCAGACAGATCTTCAATTGAACACATGTAGTTAGCAAAGGCAAACTATCCTAGTAACCTAGCAATGCTACCATGATCTCCCTTTTGTGGTTAGATTGATTAAATATTCACAGCTGCCCTATTTACAAAAGCTAAACATTAGAAACGATCTCATGTCCCACAGGTAGAAAACAGGGAAATGAATTATTATATAAAAGCCATCAGTACTGGAGCCAGATATGAGGAACAGGGAGTAGGAAAGGAGAATTCAATACTTAGCACAGTACTTGGCACATAGTAGGTACATAATAAATGCTTTTTGAGGGATTGACTGTGAACCAAGGTAGTAAAATATCAGGCAGCTATGGAAAAAGACACTCAATAAAAGTACTTTTTATTTATTTGTTGTTTGTTAATTCATTACACCCTATTACATGATAAGTAGAAGATTTTAATTTTTATTGTGTATGTTTGATTGTTTGTTTTTGTTGCTGGTTACTAAGTTCATAATAAATTCTCTTTTAAAGATCATTGTTAGTAGTCCAGCATATCCACTAGCTCTGCCTATACTTTAGGTTGTGGTGGCTTAAAAACATACAGGCATTTAGGTATTCTCTTTTTACCTTGTTACTTCTTTTGGATTGCAACACCCCAGTAATCATTTTGTTCTGTTCCTGCTGATCCAAAGATAACTCTCCATGGCAAAGGAAACAGAAATATGAGCTGAATAATACTGCCATCTTTATGTTTTCCATTATCATCTTCCCATCAACCCCAAGCAGAATCACAGAATCACAGAAATTGAGATAGATATATAGATGATAGATAAATAAAGCATTTTAAAAGCTTTTATTATGTCTCAGGCTGTGCTGAGTGCTGAGCATACAAATGCAAGCAAGTAAGACAGTACCTGCCCTCGAGGAACTTGCATTCTAATGAAAGACAACATATAAATGGGAACCGGAAAGGGATGGGAGGAATGTGCTAGGTGGCTTGGTAGCATGGCATGGAAAACACAGAAAGCAATATGGAGGCCTGAGCCCCAGAAAAATAAGGCAAAATCTGGTCTTCAGATCCAAGGGATTTAGGAGCAAAGTCCAGATTACTTGCAGAAAGGAAATAGAGGTAGGAGTCCAAGTAGAGACCATCCACTCAATCTCTGGAGAGGGCTAAGAGCTTGAAGGAATCACAGTGGCTATCTAGTCTAATATATATAACAAAAGAATCCCCAATACAAGACATCTAGCACATAATTGTCCAGCCTCTACTTGAAAATTTCTACCATCTCTCTTGGCAGCACATTCAACCTTTGAATTGCTCTAATTATTAGGAAGTTTTTCCTGACATTGAAAATAAATTTGTCTATGTGTAACCACCACCCATTGCTCTTGGTCCATCAAAATCAGTCACTCATCCACATGATAGTTCTTCAAATACTTGGAAGGAAACCTTCCTGTCTCTCCAAGTCTTTAGGCTAAAACTTCTAAGTCCCTTCAATTGATAGAGACTTGAGGACCTTCACTGGCCTGGTTGGTGTGCTCTAGATTTTGTCCAATTTATTAATGTCCTTCTTAAATCATGGTACTCAGAATTTCAGTACACCAGGGGAAATCTAAAGTGGGAAGAATATATGACTATTGCCTCCCTATTGGAAGTTATACCCCTCTTAATGTAGTCCAATATTCGAGCCCTAACCTTTCTATTGACATATAGTCTCACATTCCTACCCTCCTATTGGACATCTTGAACTGAATGTTTGGTAGATACATTAAATTCAACATGCCCAAAGCTGAGCTCTTTATCTTTCTCTCCAAATCTTCTCCTCTTGCAAATTTCCCCATTACTGTTTGTATCTACAAGGCGAGTTTCACAATATCAATGGTGACCATGAATATGCCTATAGAGGTTGGAATCGCAAAATATGAGACTCTCTATATAGAAGTCAGAAGAAGTAAGACATTTATTCAGACACCAGAGGATCAAATCCCAAAACCAATAATTCCAATTTGACATAGCAGCAATCGTATCCCAAAACCAATAAGTCCACTTCAATGTAACAGCAAGGAAATTAAAACACAATATTGCAGCAAGGAGCCAAGCCATCCTGTAACCTTCTTCTCTGCTAGGGCCTTTCCATAAGCACTCACTCATGAATCCTAACTGCTTGCCTGCATCCTCTCCTCCTGTAGTTCTGGGAACTTGAAGTTCTGAAAGCTCTTGCAGTTCTCAGAGCCCTCGCAGTTCTCTCTCTCTCCATCTCTGCATCTTTCCCTCTCTTCCAGTTCTCTGTCTGTTTCTCTGCAGTCCTCTCCCTCAACCCTTCCAGTTCTCTTTCAGCTTAATGGCTACCCTCAGGAATATATATATATATGCATATATATATAATCTGTATACACACATATATATACATACACACATATACACACACACACACACATATATACATACATATATATACATAGTTATATATGTACCTTTCTTAGGGCTGGAAGGCTTCACACTTAATCAGCAAAAAGGTATTGTCCTGCCTACGAAGAAGCCTCCCCTAATCAAGCTTCCTTTAACTAGCTCCACCTGAGGTCTATTAAATGGGCAGGGAAGATCTTTAATCACATTAACACCACACTGTTCAGAGCACCATCATTTTCATATTCATATAGGCTCTCAAATAGGTGTCATCCTTGATTTCTTCTCATCCCATCATATCCAATCTTTGCCAAGGTCTGTCATTTCTACCTTCACAACATCTCAGAATATTCTTCCTTCTTTCCTCTGACACTGCCACCAGAGGTGCAGGCCCTCATCATCTCATACCTGGACTACTGCAATAGCCTGCTAGTTGCTCTACCTATTTCAAGTCTGTCTCCAAACTAGTCCATTCTCCACTCAGGTGTCAAACTGATCTTCCTAAGGTGAAGGCTTGATCATGTCACCTCCACCCCTATTCAATAAACTCTAGTAGCTTCCTATTACTTCCAGGATCAAATATAAAATCCTTTGTTGTTCAAAGCCCTTCATAACCTACTTACTTCCCCATATTATTAGCCTTCCACCTCATACCTCCTGACATATTTTATGATCCAGTGACACTTTCCACCTACTCCCATTAAGGGGAAAAAAAAATTCAAAACCATTGTAATATATAAACAAAAAAGCAAAAAAAAAATCCTATATTGGCCACATCCCAAAATGTCTATCACCTCTTTGTAATGAGGGGAGTAGCATTCATCATGTGCCTTACATAAAGAGGAAAAAAGTCACCTATGTAAAAAAAAAAATATAGTGGCGCTTTTTGAGGTCGCAAAAAACTATAAATTAAGGGTTATATGTATAGATGAGAGAATAGCTAAAAAATTATAGTATATAAATATAATGGAATAATTTTGACTGAGACATAAAGTAAAAAGATAAATTTAGATAAACATGGGAAAGTTTATATGAACTGATGCAGAGTGAGATGAGGGGAACCAGGAGAACAATTTATACTATAATGTTAATACTGTAAAAAAAAAAAGAACTATTCTAAAAGACATAAGGACTCTGATCAACACAATGTAAATTTATTTCAAAAATCTATATTGGTTGATGGTTGGTTGGTATATAAATTGGTCTTTTCCTACAAATCCTTTTTTCTTCCTCATTGGAACTACTCCCCTTTGTTTCTTCAGAATTTCATTATTGAGGATCTTCTGTCTGATCTTTCTTTCCTCTGAACTATTTGAAATCTGCTTCCTCAAAATCTAGGTTGAATGTTAGACCATGCTTACATTTCCTCTTCTTTCTTCCCCACCCTCTACAAATTCTATCATGAAATGTTGCTAACCTCTGATTTTCACATCATTTCTACCTCAGTAACCCATTTACTCGTGTTAGTGGAAATTAGGTACAGAAAAGAATTTCTCCTTATTGTTTCCTTTATCTTATGACCCATGGAATTATGAAGGCAATGTGATAAATTGTGATAATGTGATAAATGTGATAAAATGTGATAAAAACATGATAAAATCTAAGGAAGTGTAGTAAGATAGCAACATGTTAGGAATTAGAGGAGTCCAGATTCCATACAAACACCCCAATAAAACTCTAAAAATGCACCAAAAAGAACAATGATAAAAGAAACAAAAGAGAAATAGCTATGAGCTCCTCCATCCAATCCAGGATTACACAAAAAGACCGCCACTATTCTGTAGAAACTCTGAATGCAACAAACCAGGATAGGCAGATGTAAACAATGTGTGATCTATGCAGGAGTCAGGGCCCATCCATAGACTGGGTTAGAGCATCACTCGGGCAGCCCAACATTAGCCACAGCAAAAGATAGGGACAGAGTAGTTTCCAGGCAGCACATATCCCAGAAGCACTCCTTCCTGAGGTACCACAGGGAGACAGTGTCAAAAGGCCCAGGCAGCATCACTCAGATCCAGGCAAGACAGGACCCAGGCAGCCTGGTGCCCAAACAACACATGCCCGTGACATAACCAGAGCCACAGCAGGAGAAAGGGCTAGGAAAACACTTGGAAATCAAAGTGTTTGGAATCTTGTGGGAGGCCTACATAAACAGCAGTATCTGCTAGGGGTTTGTCCTGATTATAGAAAGCAGAGTAGCTAGCTCTGGATCAAAAATTGTGCAAGAAGAAACAGAGGAGTAGTCAGAGCTAAAGTCTAATTTAAGCCATTGGAATATGAAGCCAAAAAACTCAAGGATTGTATTAGGAGAGGCCTCATCTCACATATCCTTCAAGAGTTTGAGAAGCAGCAGACTAACCCAAGTACAGAGTCTTATCCAGAAAGTATGACTGGAGATATCAGTAAGTCAAAGAAAATGACATGAAGAAATGAAAGAAAATGAGGAAATACCAGGGTCTGAGAAAAGTCCAAGAGGTAAACCCAGAAGAATATAGTAATTCCATAAGAAATCTAAATAGAGCTTCAGAGAAAAGAATCTACTGGCCATAGAGATTAGAATAGAACTTGGAAAAAATTAAGTAAATTATAATAGCTGGCACTTATATGGTACTTTAAGATTTGCAAAGCACTTTATTCATGTAAGAAATGTAATGTTAAAGGAAAGGACAACCAAGGAGGAAAGAATGGTGAGGAAAATTATAGACAATGATAAACCTTATCTTAGAATTGGACGTCCCAAAAATAAGGGGCCAAAGGCAATCACTCTCCAACACAAGAAATGTGAAAATGAAATCCAAAGATTGAAAAAATAGAAGCATATACTATATTACAAAACCTATTTACTTGGAAAATAGGACAAAAAGAGAGGAAATATAAAAAATCATGAAAAACATGACAAAACCCTCCATATACCATATTTCAATAAATCATGAAAGAAAGCCACCCAAACCTATTAGAATCAGAAGGCAAGGTGAAAATGGAAACAATCCAATTGTCATCTCCTGAAAGAAATCCTAAAATAAATACTCTTAGGAATATCTTAGCCAAAATCCAGAGCTTTTAGATAAAAGAAAAAATTGCTGAAAGCAGACCAAAAAAGGGGAGGGGGCAAAATACCAAGCAACCAAGTTTGGATCACACAAGACTTGGCAGCTGACAGTGTAATGAAGTGGAAATCTTGAAATATGATATTCTAAAAGGTAAATATTAAAGGCTTATAACCAAGAATAACTTAAATGTTAAAACTTAGCATAATTCTACAGGGCAGTCAATGCACTATTAATGACATAGAGGATTCCTGAACATTCTTACTTGAAAAGTAAGAACTGAGTAGAGACTTTGAAATGCAAATGCAGAAGTCAAAAGAAATATAAAAACGCAAACACATTCTATCAATGTAGAGAGACTATACAGTGCTGAATTTCAGGAGGAGAAGAAGCAATTGTTATCTCAGAATTCTTAAAGTATTTATCAGCCATGGAGAAAATTAAATAAGATCTGGAGAGCATGCATTGGTGGTTTCATCCAGTTTGAATGGTCTTAGGAAAATAAAAAGTCAAAGAAAGGGTAATATGTTAGTGAGGTAAGGAGGAAGTTGGAGAGGGATTTCATTATCTCATAAATAGAGCGAATATAATGAAGATTATACAAACATGAGAAAAAGATTGCAAAATGACCTTCATCATTAATAATCCTAATCATGGACATGAATGGAGAAATTCACCCATAAAATGAAAGGGGATAGAAGAGTCAAAATAAGGGACTAGAACAAAAATTTTTAAAATGCTTCGGGTAGACTAAAAAGAAGCAGAGATAGCTACGATGTCAGATAAAGCTACAGTAAAAATAGACATATTAAAAACAAATATGCAGGGAAACTAAGCTTAAAAGCATCATAGACAATAAGCCAACATAACTACTGAATATGTATGTATATATATGCATACATATATACATATATGTGCACAAATGGCACATCATCTAAATAGTTAAAGGAAATTTTAACAGTATTGCATGCAGAAATAGACAGTAAAACAATCATAATAGGATATTTTGCTGTAGTCCTTTCAGATCTAGACAAATGTAACAAAAAGATAAACAAGAAAGAAGTAGAGGATCTTATATAAAACTTTAGACAAACTAAGAGATGATAACTTTCTGGCAATTAATGAATAGGAGTTGAAAGGAGTATACATATTTGTCAGCCTTGAATGCCAACTTTAGAAAAATTTAGCATGTTTTAGGGAATAAAAATTTCACAAACAAATGTTGAAAATCATTTTTGTTACTAATGTAATAAAATTATATTTAATAAAGGACCTTTGTAAAAGAGGCTAAAAATTAATTAGAGACTAAATAATTTAATCCTAAATACTTACAGGGTCAAGAACATTTTTTAATCAAAGAAAATGATGAAAGCATCACAGATTGAGACAATATACCCAAACTTATGGGATAATGCTAAAGAAGACCTTAGAGGGAAAACTACATCTCTAGGCACTGTAATCAGCAAAAGAGAGCAATAAAAATTAAGCATGCAATTAAAAAAAGACTAGAAAAGCAGCAAATTAAAAAATTCAACCAAACATCACAGCATAAATTCTGTGAGTTAAAGAAGAGATTAACAAAATTAGAAGTTAAAAAAGCCAAATACATTGAATTGATGAATAAAACTGTAACTGGTTTTTTAAATAACAAAATTAAGTAGCTAATCTGATGTTAAAAAAAGAGGAGAACTAAATTGCATCACATATTAAAGAGTGAGTTTCACAGAGTATAAAGGATTACCTAAATAGGCCCACAAGAAGGCATGATGAAGTTCTTTAATTAAACTGTTAGAATTATACTGGCTGTTGGATGAAAGTAACTGATGAGCATAGAGAACTTCCAGTGATTGACTAAGATCATTATCTATTCCCCTTAGCGGTCTAGAAAAAAACCAACCTGGACTCACATTAAATCATTCAGCTCCAGAGGAAGGACCCAGCTGTTAACTTTATTCTTCACATTTTCTCTTGGGCCTCTTTGAGAGTACATCAAAAGAAATGGGTGGAGTCAAGATGGCAGAGTAGCAAGAAGTAGTACAGAAAAGTGTTTCCCCTACCCTCACAAGAGAAAATCTTGACAAGGAAATCCAAAAAAAGTCACAGCGCATCATTTTTTCCAGCCCAGGTTAGCATAAGGACATTGAAAAGTCTTGAGATATTATGGACAGGACCTGGTGTGTAGTATATCAGCACCTAGGGAGAGGTTGAGAACTGGGACTAGAAGGGGTCCCAGATTCGTATCGGGGCACCTCTACACCAACATGAGGACACTAAAACAAGGACATATGTGTAGTGAAAGTTCTATTACCCAAAACTCAGTTCCAGATCACAGATCTACACTATGAAAGGAATAACTAGCTGTCAATGGCTGAGTCCAGCAGCAATTTGCTGTTCAAATCCAGGTTTAGTACTTGCTCAGACCAAGGAGTCAACAATTACACTTTGTCCTAGATTGAACCATTCTGGATGTCCTGGAAGTGTGCAAGTCCCAAGGCTAAGCTATTCTTGAGATCCTGGAACAACACAATACTCAATATTCCAATAAAGCAGCAACAGAACTTGTCCAGACCTTTCCTGCAGAAGTACATAGAGCCCTACAACATCAAGTGCTAAGCCAGAAAAGTAGGTTGGAAGAATGAGTAAGTTAAAAAAAAATATTATAGTGACAGGCATGGTCAACAACTCAGAAGAAGATGATTTGAAAACATCTATAAGCAAGGAATTTAACTAGAATTCTTGAACAAGATGAAACAAGAATTTAATTAAAAAGAAGTTTAAAAAGTTTTCGTCAATGAAGTTGAAAGTCATAGAGGGAAAAAAAGTGGAAAAGAAATGAGTGATGTGAGAAAGAATTGGAAAGCTTGGCATGAGAGGCACAAAACCTTTCCCAAGCAACCAACTCCCTGAATGAACCAAATAAGGGCCAATGACAGTGAAACAGCAAGAAATATTAAAACAAAGTCAAAAGACTAAAAAAAGTTGAAAATATATGTTACAGTAAAAACAACTGACATAGAAAATAGATTTAGGAGAAAAAAATTTAAGAATCACTAGACTACTTGTACGCCATAACTAAAACATGAGCCTAGATATTGTCATTTAAGAAATTTTAAAAGAAAAATGTCCAGATCTCTTAGAACCAGAGGGCAAAGTGGAAACAGAAAGAACCCATTGATCACCTCCTTAAAGAAATCCCAAAATGATACTCCCATGAAATATTATAACCAAAATCCAGAACTTCTAGGTTAAAAGGTGTGTTTATAGCCCTTTAAATAGCCCTCTACTTAGTCTATATAGTTTTCCACAGTGTACGCACATACATACGCATGTCCAAAACTGGCATTACTGCCAGCTTCTGCTGACTGGAGTCTGAACCTGTGTTCCTCAGGGCATTACTGGGCTGGCTGCAATAATAAGCTGGGATTCTTGGAATCAGATCCCCAGGCTTTGGTCACCAGTGCCAGATTAGATATTCTACTCCTTCAGATGCAAATGCAGTAAAGAACCATGATCACTGCTTAATTAGGGGCAGCTAGGTGGGCACAGTGGATAGAGCTCCAGTCCTGGAACTGGGAGGACCTGAGTTCAAATCCAGCCCTAGACACTTAGTAGCTGTGTGACTCTGGGCAAATCACTTAACCCTGTTTGCCTCAGTTCCTTATCTATAACATGAGCTGTTGAAAGAAATGGCAAACCACTCCAGTATTTTTCACAAGAAAACTCCAAATGGGTAAACAGAGTGGGACAGATGGAAACTACTCAACAATGTCTTTATTTGCCTCCGTCTCTTCAACTATAAAATGGGGATAATTACAGCACCTACCTCACAGAGTTGTTGTGAGGACCAAATGAGATAAATTTATAAAGCCTTTAGCACAGTGCCTGGAAAACAGTAGGTCCTTAAAAAATGCTTATTCCTTTTCCTCCCTCCTTGGCAACCTCATGGTAGTTCACAGAATGTCCAATCATGCTTCAGTCCTCCAGTCTAGTCCCCTAGAATCTTCCACATAGGTGATTCAATCTTAGGTGGTCTATTCCTCAGTTTGCTTCTGTGGAAATGAGGCTAGTGTGATGCAGTTGAGTGAGCATTTGGTTAGGACTCTACAGTTAAATCATGGCTTAGCTATTTATTACTTGTGTGACCTTGGACAAGCCACCTCATTTCTCTGGGCCTCATTCATCTGTAAAATGAGGGGTTAGGCCAGATGACCTTGGGAGCTCCTTCCAGTTCTAAATCTAAGTCCCTCAAAAAGATGCAATAGACAGTGACGAAACTGCTTCACTATGTAGGTACTCATTCCAAAAAAAAAGTTGAAAATATTGTCTTTGATAATGATTGTGATGCTTTTTAAGACTTTGTCAAAACTTCATGATCTTAAATGTTTAGAAAAACATTTGGTTGCAAAATATACTGGAATTTCTTTTTAATGTTTAACTTCACCTGTAACAGAGGCAGAGAAATATTCTACAAAGGTATGCACCACATAAGACTTTCTTGATGTTATCAAAGGGAAAATGCTATTGAGTTTACATCCCTATTTTTAGATAATATACAAAGGGCAATTTTTGTGTCTGTCTCTGTGACCATTTCTCTTTTGTCCAAATGGAGGTAAAAATATTCTAGCTGTTTAGGTGATCCTGAGTGAATCACTGGGCACTGAGTATGCCTTTTTTGGGGGAAAATCATGTGGTCATATGACCAACAAGGTAAAGGACTAGATATTTTCTCTACAAACTCTCAAACCTCTTCAAAATAAGAATTATGCATAAGAAGTAAAGTAATTTGAGGTATCTCAATGATCTAAGATGCTAAGGACCTTAAAAATACAACCTGATAAACAGAGAAAGTTAATCTCTAATTCTTAAAGTGCTCATCATCACCACTTCCATCCCCAACATTCCATCTCCTGGAACCACTTCCCCTGCCAGTGCTGTACAATGGCCCCAAATTGGTGCTCTGGGATTCATTCAGAAATTCACTTACTATTGCTGCAATCTCTGCAAGCTACCTCTTCCCACCTCTACACCCTCCCTACTACATCATTCTGAGACAACTTGCAACCTCAACTCTGCCAACCTACCCATCAAGCTTTTGTGTAGGAGGTGAAGATACAGGAAATTGGAAGTTCGCCTAGCCTAGAAGGGTGCTGTGCAGCAATTCTCAAATACAGAATTGAGGAACAGAGGAAACTGGAGCAGGGCATTGGCTTTTGTGGGGGGCTTCAGGAGGCCTGAAAAAAAAGGAGTGGTATACAGTAGAGGCCAATTATGCCACACTCTCTCAAAACTCACTTGAGTAGAAACTGAGGGCAATGAAAAGCGAATTACCCAGCAGTAGATGAATTGGAGATGACTTTGTTGTCGTCAAAGGAGAAGTCAGAAAATGACCAATAGAGGAATATAAGAAATATAAGTAAACAAGTTTCAATTTACCAATGACCTCAGAGGGAAGGAAATTGAATTTGAAACATTGAAACACTGAGAACCAAGATAAACCCATGAAAAATATACTAATAAGATCAAGTAAGATTTCCTCTTGAGTACAAACATCTCTGAAAAAATTTTGTAAGACAAAAGAAAATCAACTATATGATAAGGTAGAAAACTTTGGATTCCCAAGAAAGTATGAAACCAATGACAGCAGAATGTTCCCAAATGTTTGAAGGGAGAAATAAGAATTGTAAAAGCAAATTTTATTGCTTGCACAACAAGACAGAAAAAAAACTGGAATCCATGGTGGCAAATCTCACTCAAGAAACAAAAGACAGAACTATGGACTGGGAATGAAAATACAAAGAAGTTAAGTACAATCTAGAAGAAGTAGGGAAAAAAGGACCCAATAACTTTAAAAGAAAACTTGCTCTCTATAAAAGCCAAATATGTTAATCTCAAAGATAGGATGTGCAGAAACAACTCAAGGATCATAGGTCTTATAGAACAGTGCAAGAAGTCATAAAACCTGAACACCAAAATGTAAGAAATGATATAAGAAAACTACCCAGAAAATCTAAACATGGAAAAGAAAGTTTCAGTGGAGATTGCCTCCAGAAAAAAAAAGACTAGTTTTGCAAACTACTCTGAGACACATGTAGGTTAAATTGAATAATTCCAGTGATAAACAATAAATTCTGCAAGTGACCAAGACAGACATTCAAATAAAAAGGAAAGAAAATTGGATTGCAAAAATCTATTCTGCACCAACCAGAAACCATAGAAGGGAATAAGATAATAAATAAATAATATAATGTACATAATATATAATATAATACATAATAATGTTAAAAATTAAATAAATAATTAAAACAATGTTCCAAAGAACATAGGAGCTCACAATACAATCCAAGATGGGAAAACTGAACTTCAACATCAATGGAAAAGATGAATGTTCAATAAAAGAGAGGCATTTAGAGAGGCAAAGAAATCTAGGCACAAAAAGATCATTTGCCTTCCAAACACTCCAGACAATAGAAATACAACATCTAAGTAACAAAGTGACAAAATAAATTACCCTAGAAAAAATATTTTTAAAAGTTAAAAAGAGAAAGACATCTATGGGATTGTCAACATCAATGCTAACAACAATAACATAGGTACAGTAACAGATTTATTTCTAAAGGCACACAAGGAGACGAGGTTGACAGCAGAACTTAAAATGAAGAAGAGATGGTAGAGGGACAGGACTGAAATAACATGAAATAAACATTACAACACTGCCTATAGATAAATTAATATTTATTGATAGGATTGAACAGCCATGACATTACTAGAGTTTTAGCAAAGGGAAATGGAGAGAAAGGAGGCAATTTGTAAGGCCCACATAATCTTAAAGATGGAAAAAGGCTTAGAAATAACCCATTGTGAGAATGATAAAGGTGATATCTGGTACAGAGTGCTGGAGCAATCATAGACTTATCCTCTCCAAGCTAAACATTCTCATTCAATAAAAACTGTGACCCCCAAGGCAAGATGACTACCAGAAGACTCAGCATCAACAGATTAGGCACTTCTCTGAACATGAACAGTTCATTGATAATTTGTAGGGAAAGTTGAACCAACACATAGTTGGCAACAATAGAGCAGAAAAGGAGTGGACAGCTTTGGTGTACAGCATTGCATTTATTTACCTGAGCCAGAACATTGAGAAAGAAGGCTGGTTTCATGAAAATAATGGGGGAAATTCAAAAGCTGCTAAACAAATAATGAGAACTCCACAGGGTTTATCAACAGGACAGTACACCCGTCTCTAAGATGACAGTGTTCAAGTCCATTAAAAGTAAAGTGCAAGCAAAGCTTAGAGAGATGCCAGATTCTTGGTTCAGTAAGAGGTCAGATGACATTTAGTTATATACTCATAAATCCATAGTGTTTTTATGATGCCCTGAAAGCTATTTACGGGGCAAAGACCTATGGTGCATCTCAGTAGAGCTCGTGGAGCCACATTGATTAGTGATAAGGACATGATCCTGGAGAGATGGGGTGAACATTTCCATAGTGTTCTTAACAGACTGTCATTAATTAATGCTGAAACCATTATTCATATACCTCAGGTTGAATTCAATCTCTCTCTAGCAGAATTTCCAACTGAAGAAGAGGTTTTTAATGCCATTAAGGATCTTCTCATATGGCAAAGTTGCTGGTGCTGATTCTATTACAGCTGAGACTTATATGGCAGAGGGTTCACTGCTCATACAAAAGCTGACTGAAATTTTCCAGCTTATATGGCAAAAGGAGGTTATTCCCGAGGAGCTCAAAGATGCCTCCCTTGTCCATTTCTATAAAATAAAAGGAAATAGATTGTCCTATGGCAATTACAAGATGTTTTCTCTCCTAGTCATTATTGGCAAGATTCTTGCCAGAGTCCTCCTTAATTGGCTGATCCTTCACCTGGAAGATGGTCATTTACCCAAATGTTAATGTGGCTTCAGAAAGGGCCAAGGCATGGTTTTTGCTGCTCAACAACTCCAGGAGAAATGCCAGGACCAGAACAGAGGTCTGTACGTAATATTTATTGATCTGACCAAGGCCTTTGATATTGTCAGTTGTGAGGGCTTATGGAAAATCATGTCAAAATTTGGTTGCCTAGAAAAGTTCATCAGTATTGTATGTCAGTTTCATGATGGCATGCTTGCCTGGATTCTGGATAATGGATGATGCTCTTGTACTTTCCCAGTCACCAATGAAGTGAAGCAGAGCTGTGTGCTTGCTCCCATTCTTTTTAAAAGCATGATGTTTTCAACAAAGTTGTCAGATGCCTTCAAGGAGGACAAAAATGGCATCAAAGTCAGCTATTGCACTCATGGTGAATTATTTAACTTGAAAAGACTACAAGCCAAGATTAAGATGAAGGAAAAGTTAGTGCATGACTTTTTGTGGGTGATTGTGTGTTCAATGCAGCATTTAAGGCTGAAATGCAGTGAAATATGGATCAATTCTCTGCTGCTTTTGCTAGCTTTGATTTAACAATTAATACCAAGGAAACAGGCTCTTCACCAGCCAGTGTCACACCATCCATATGTTGAGCCATTGGTTGCAGCAAATGGAGAAATTTTGAATGCTGCGGATAAGTTCACTTACTTGGCAATATACTTTCCAGGGATGTACACGTAGATGATGAGATTGACGCACACATTACCAGAGCTAGCTCAGTGATTTTGAGGCTCTGAAGGAAGGTGTGGGAAAGAAAAGGTATTAGACTGCCTACCAAAGTGAAGGTGTACAGAGTTGTTGTGCTGATCTCATTTCTGTATGCCTGTGAAACCTGCATAGTCCACCAGTGCCATGCCAGGAAAATGTATAGCTTCCATTTGAATTGTCTTACCAAGATCCTGAAGACCATCTGGCAAGATAAATTACTAGACACTGAGGTCCTTTCTCAAGCTGAACTGCCAAGCATTCAAACTCCACTACAGAGAACACAACTCTGATGGGCTGGCCGCATTGTTTGATGTCAAATGTACGTTTGCCTAAAAGACTGTTTTATGGAGTACTCACACAAGGCAGGTGCTCGCATAGAGATCAGAAGAAGTGATACAAGGACACTCTCCAAATCTCTCTGAAGAATCCTGGAATCAATGGTGAGACATGGGAGACATTGGTACAGGGCTGTCCATAAGTGGCATGCCTGCATCAAGGAAGGTACCATGCTCTGTGAGTAAAGCAGAATTGTAGTAGCTCAAAAGAAAAATGGGATAGATACACAAATTTAGAGCCATCTTCACTCCAAATGTTCATATGGACTATCTGTGCCAGGCCTGTGGTAGAGCCTTCTGACTTGCATCAGTCTGATCAGCCATGGTCAGACGCACTGTACCTTGACCAAACATAGTGATGTCATTTTGGTCCTCTTTGAGAATGAGGGAGAACAACCAACCAAAACCAAGTCCAGGCCATCATTGTAATTTTCCAGTCTTACTGTAAGAACCTCCTAATTGGCCTCCCTTCATCTAATTCTTCACTTGTCCAATCTATCCTGCATACAGATGCTAAATCGATATCCTCAAAGTGCAGGCTTGACTATGTCATTCCTTTCCTCAAGTAGCTTCAGTGGCTCTCTGCTGACTATAAGATCAAATACAAAGTCATCTATTTGGAATTTAAAGTCCTTTACGTTTTCATAACAGCTTATTTTTCCTGACTGATTACATATTATTGTTTTTTCTCCTCTTGCATTAAATGCTGCAGTCACACTTGCTGTTCTCCATTCATGACACCCATCTCCTTTTTCTATCCTTGCATATGTTTTTGCCTCCTTTGCCTGGGACTCTCTCCTGACTTCCTTACTTGAACGTTTAGTATCCTTCAAGCCTCATCTCAAGTGCTGCTTCCTTCAAGAAGCCTTTCCTGATTTCCTTAGAAGTTAGCTCCACTCGAAGTCACTATGTTTTCATTTTTTATATAACTTCAATTTACTCATCTAGGCTCCCCTAGTCAGATTCAAGCTCCCTGATGTCAGGGACTTCTCACTTTTGTTTTAGTATCTCCAGCACCTTTCATAGTACTTGACACATGTTGTTGTTCAGTTGTTCAGTCATGTCCAGCTCTTCATGACCCCATGGACCATAACATGCCAGACCTTTCTATCTTCCACTATCTCTTGAAGTCTGTCCAAGTTCATGTTTGTTGTTTCCATGACACCATCTATCCATTTCATCCTCTGCCGCGTCTTTTTCCTTTTGCCTTCAGTCCTTCCCAAAATCAGAGTCTTTTCCAGTGAGTTCCATCTTTTCATTATGTGACCAAAGTATTCAAGCTTCAGCTTCAGTATTTGACCTTCCAGGAAATAGCCTGAATTAATTTCTTTAAATATTGACTGATTTGACCTCCTTGGTGCCGAATGTACTTCTCTAACACTAGAATTCAGAAGTGTCAGTTCTGCAGTGCACAGCTTTTCTTATAGTCCAACTCTCATTGCCATATATTGCCACTGGAAAACTACAGCTTTG
Source organism: Phalanger gymnotis (assembly GCA_028646595.1). Lineage (NCBI taxonomy): Eukaryota > Metazoa > Chordata > Mammalia > Diprotodontia > Phalangeridae > Phalanger > Phalanger gymnotis. The sequence goes on from CM053622.1 coordinate 505,151,380, forward strand.
ACTATACAGACCCTTATTGCAAAGTGATGTCTCTGCTTTTCAGTATGCTGTCCAGAGTGGCCATGGCTTTCCTTCTGAGGAGCAAAAGTCTTTTAATTTCATGGCTGTAGTCACTATCTGCAGTGATCTTTGAGCCCAAGAATGTAAAATCTGACACTGCTTCCATTTCTTCTCCTTTTATTTGCTAGGAGGTGATGGGACTAGTTGCCAAGATCTTCGTTTTTTTGATGTTAAGCATCAAGCCGGCTTTTACACTCTCCTGTTTCACCCTCATCAAGAGGCTTCTCAATTTCTCTCCACTCTCATCTGCATATCTGAAATTGGTGATAGTTCTCCTGGCAACCTTAATTCCAGCTTTCAATTCATCCAGCCTGGCGTTTCTCATGATATATTCTGCATGTAAGTTAAATAAATAAGGTGACAATATACAGCATTGTCAAATGCCTTTTCCAATCTTAAACCAATCAATCGTTCCATGTTTGGTTCTAACTGTTGCTTCTTGACCCACAAAATGCTCTTAATACATGTTTATTGATTAGACATTGACTACAAAGACAAAGATATAATCTTTCCCCTCATAGAGCTTACAAATTATAACACATAGACAAATAACTGTAATGCAGAGTAGGTTATGATGAGTGCCAGGTTGGGATACCAAGAGCTCAAGCGTAACTTAGGTGGGAGATAAAGCTAGGATCAAGGAAGAGGTGGCCCCTGATCTGAATCTTAAGGAAAAATAGATTTGAGACAAAGAGAGAGTGCATCCTAAGCTTGGAGGACAGACTACACAAATGTAGAGAGGCAGGACCTAAAAGATAAGAGTTTGGAGAATAGGTCCTAGTCCTATCTGGCTGGAACATAATTGTATAAAATTAGTCATGCAAACAAAATGCAGTAGTAGCAATATACAATTTCAAGTAAAGTATGAGATGAAATAACTCTACAAAGAAATCATTCAAAGACTAGTAAAAAATTATGAGAGGCACTGTGACATAACAAATGGAGAGCTGGCCTTGGAGCCTGGAAAACCTGGCTTTCAAGTCCTGCCTGTGACACATTTTGGGGTAAGTGACCCTGAGCAAGTCAAAACTTCTCAGTGCTCTAGGTAACTTTGAATTCCATAAATTGCAGGGAAGATGCAGGTTTACATTGCTAACAAAGAATTTTCTTGCTATACTGCAAGGACATGCAATAAATATACAGGAGCATTTAGCTTCTCTGGATGTGGCCCCCCTTATCTCCAACTTGTCTAGTCAGAAGGGCAAGGTTTTGACTCATGGAGTTTTTAGAAATCCACCAAGTCAGAGTATCTCCTCTGGGTGAGACTTTTTATGCCTTTAGCTGATCAGAGCCAGTCAAGTTCCAATAGAGTCAAATTTTGTTGCCTTTTAGGGGAAACGAATGCTAGTTGTGGGGAATTGGGGATACTCTCAGTCTCTTACACTGTTACTCTATCTCCCCTTTTTTGAAGACAGGAAGGCAGGGAAATTGGGGTTAAGTGACTTGCCCAAGGTCACACAGCTAGTTAAATGTGTCAAGTGTCTGAGGCGGCATTTGAACTCAGGTCCTCCTGACTCCAGGGCCAGTGCTCTGCTCACTGTGCCCACCTAGCTGCCTCTTTATCTCTTTTTTTAATGATTTTTTATTTGTTCTTACTTTCTGTGCAGATTTTATTATATTTTCTGATTTCTGCTGTTAGGTTTACAGTCATTTATTACAGGAAAGTTCTGATTGTTTCCAATTTAATTTTCTATTTTGCTGGGGGTTATCTCTGAGCCAGAATGTAAGCCTTTTTCCTATAATCTTTCTGTGGCTAACATGAAAATATCAAATACAAAATATCATACTGATTATTAACTGATGAGGCATTAGGCTTATCTGGCAATGAACTGGTTTTTATTCAGTGATTTTTTTGCATTATTATCTGTTATATATACATGTTTGAAAACAATTATTAATACTACTTTTCATAATATTTAGTTTATTTCTGTTACATTGCTGTCACTTTGCATATTTTCTTATTGTCCATGTTCTGCATAAAAATAGCATACAACCTAACTTACTGTGCAATTATGGTACAATCCTGAATGCTTATTACTTATTTTAATATTACTAATTTTGCTGCATATCATGAAGCAATGTCCTAAGAAGATAGCTGCTGAATTGGTTGAAGAGTATTATAGCGTTATAAATATAGAAGTCTGTGGAAGGAAATGGTGAACCACTTTAGTATTTTTGCCAAGAAAATCCTAAATGATGTCACAAAGAGTCAGACATGACTGAAATGACTGAACAACTACAAGGTAGAGAAATACATAGAGATTTCCTGATATTAGGAATAAATGCAGATTATAAGTCTGATGACATCATAAACAATTGAAAAGAAGTGCAAAAAGCTTAGAATTGCCAAGTAGTGCTTATTAAAGTCTTAGAGGGTGACAACTCAATGTTCTGTGAATTATTAGACCCATTTGATGATTCAGATGACCACAGATTTATGGCTGGAGGGGACCTCAGAGGCCATGTAGTCCAACCACTTCATTTTACAGATGAGAAAGCTGAGGCTCTGAGAGGTTAAGTGACTTGACCGGGGCATGCAGCTAATAAATATTGGAAGTGAGATCTGAACCCAGATCTTCCTAACTCTAAGTCCACTGTACAACATGCACTCTCTATTACAAATTTTTTAGAGCTAAAAAGGTTCTTAGAAGTCATCAAATACAGCCCCTCATTTTATAGATAAGAAAACTGAGACCCAGAGAGGTTATGTTATTTGTCCAGGGTCATACAGCTAGTAAGTATCTGAGGCAGAATTTGAACCTAGGTCTTTTCTCTTTCTATGTCTAGTGCCCTATCCACTACAGCATACCACCTCAAACATTCCTGCTGTCTTGACAGTAGGAAAATACTACCTTGGAATTAATCTGTAAGCTGTCCTCTAGAGAGAAGAAGGTGCTTTAAAAAATAGAAACTTTCATGAGAAAAGTTGGTTTACCCATAGAGATATTTGGAACCATACTTAAATAAAAACTTTCCCTTTATATAAAGCTGAGGCAAGTCCTCTCATGTCAGAGAAATTTTATAAACTCAAGTTAGAATCATCTCAGAACTACATCTCAAAAGAGAACAACAGTGGATTAACCACATGCCAAACATGCTACTCATTTGTACACACCACTCTTAGAAAAGAAGGGTAGATTTGGCTCTGATCACAGAACCAAAAGATAGACATATAGACAGACAGATGGACAGACACAGTGTACTTTTATTAAGAGCTTATTTTGTTCCAGGCACTGTGCTTGGTTTTGTGAGTCCTAAAGTTCACAAAGCATGGAATGACATGACAAGCATATCTGTAAAATCTAGAAATGCAATATGGTGGTGCTGAGATTCCACAGGAAGCATCACATTAATCACTTCTACAATACACACTGGGGCTGCTAGATGGCTCATTGAATAGAATGCTGGACTTGGAGTCAGGAAGACCAGAGTTAAAATCTAGCCTCAGACACTCACTAGGTGTGTGATCCTGGGCAAGTCACTTAGTCTCTGTCTGCCTTAATCCACCGGAAAAGGAAATAGTAAACCACTCCATTCTTTGCCAAGAAAACTCCATGGCCAATATTGACTTGATATGGTCCACAGGGTCACAAAGGGTCAGATGTGATTGAATAACAAAACACATCAATCGGTTCTAGTGTTGGCAGCAAAGGAGAATAAAGCCACCTGACTGTTTAGTTAAAGCAGATATTTGATTACAGAGACACCTAGAGGTGAATTAGCAATCAAGAAAGCAGGTAAGGTTAGAATGGAAAAAAAAAATCCCAAAACCTTGAGAGGTCTAATATACACCCTCAAGCTGCACCTGCCCATCATTAATCTTGAGTCCCAATATCTGTCACCAGTTAGCCAAGGTAAAGCAAATACTGAACAGATGGCATTTAAAAGTATGTCTGCAAAGAAGGGCTCAATCCCCACTGGCCCAAAAATATCTTTTCAAGTATGCACACTGAGAGCAAAACACGGAGCCACACTGAAGACACAAATTCAAAGGCAGAGACCCTAAAGGATCAAATGAGGAATAGAACAATGCACAAAACCATTTACTCTCAGAAAGGTAAGAGACCAAGGGAATGGAAGTCACAGATTCCTTATATAGCTGCCATCAGGACATAACCAGAGGAACAGATCCATCTTCTATTAGATGGCTATATGGATGCTGGATATATTAATATAAAAAAAACTCAGCCTTAGTCCTGTAAAACCTAAGGTCTCTTAAACCAGTGTTAGGTAAAAAATAAGGGGTTTGGGAAATAGTTTTTTCAAATTCAGGAATGGATCCTGATGTATTTGACTTTGGTGGCTTCTCAGTACCAGAAGAGTAGAAATATTGGTTGAGGAAGAAGCTCAAAAAGAATACACACATGGTCTTCCTGTATGAAAATAGGAAGTACTTGAGGAGCAAGCCACAAAATCCAACTCGGTGATTCATGATTGTTCTAAGATATTGGAAAACCATCTAAAAGAGTTTTTTCTTTAAGGGAAATAGATCCCCTGATGGCTACAAATGGGCACCAACCTCTCTGGCTATTTATTATGTACTAAATTTAACTCCTGCTAGGGCCAAGAAGTGCTAAGCTCTTTTCCTCTCCTCCAAGAGACCTCTTTCACTCCTCTAAGAGACTCTTTCACTTTCATGCTGGAGCTTAGTGACTGGGTTCAGTCCTAGAGGAGTCTAGTCTCTACTGAAAGGTGTTAGGTCCTTTTAAAAAATACTTTTAACATTTTTCATGCTCTCATTTCTTCAGCTCTTTACATCCATGCTGTCTTGGGAGAAAATTACTTCGTTTAGGTTTGTTTCATGTCTGGGGTCTTCCCAAAAGGGGAGAGTAGAAAGGCACTCAATGTGTACAATATAAATCTGGCATGGCATACCTATTTATTTCCTTTACAAGAGCTTGCAGAAGGACAAATTGACAAGCCTTAAGTAATCATTAATTTATAACTTAAACATCAGAACATGAAGCTGTAGGACTCCTGAATAGGTATTTTGTATTTCACCGTGCTCTGCACTCTCCCCCTTAAGGTAAATGTTTTCTGGCAAGGGCTTGGGTCTTGTAGGTCTTTTCTGATTCAGAAATTCCCTTTAGTACCAGTCAGTTCTAACTCTTGGACTTAAGATCTCCAACCTTTGGAACTCAGCAATTTGCCTCCAAGACCAGACAAATCCATTTCAGGATTTTTGTTCGGGTACCAGTGATTTGGCAAAGAAACACAAAGCAATAAAAGCAGCCAGAGACTTAGGCCCACCCAACTTAGCTGAGTCCCCCTGCTGTCACTGCCACATGGAAGCCATAGGCACATGGCTGGGATAGCTTGAAGTGCGTCAGCTGAGATAGAACCCAATAGAATTGACAATACCTGCTTCTGGAATATAAGAGATAGTTAAGGGCAGGTTAACTCACTCCCTTTTAAATATCCACCGAATGGGGATTCTTTTTGAGATCCAATAAGGAGGTTGTTTCATTATCCCCAAGTGCCAGAATCCTTGAGAGCTTAGTCACACGTGGCCAGAGGGAAGCATCCAAGGACTTCTTCATCCTGGAAACATGCAAGCTATCTCTGATTGCAAATGTAGTTACCCACAAGAAAGGGCAGCTCTGCTTGTGCCCAATTATAGTTATACAAGACAATGTTATATGACTCCCTAAATTACTGGACCTGTTTTCTCATTTGGAAAATAAGGGGGATCAATTAGATAATCATGCTCAAGTTGAGACTCACAAATCTAAGGCTTACAAGTCTGGAACCTAAACTAACTTGAAGGCACTAGGTCCTAGATTGGCTATTTAACTCTAGCAATTTTCCTTCAAATGGTTAAGGTGAAATTACCAGGCTGCTCATCAGCACTTCCAAAAGTGCAGTTAGGAGAACTGATGTAGAAGGTGGTGAGCGGTTTCCTTTGGCCACAGACAGGTAGCCCTAATACAGGAGTAGCGTTTGTCCTCAGGTAAGGAAAGCCTACAAGTCACAAGACTTTCATTCGGGAAAGAGCTCCACCATCTCCTTTCTTGGTGTTCCCCTTTGCAACTTACTGGCCTGTCCCAAGACTAATGAAACTGCTGTCCCGGGCTCCAGTGCCCAGGCCCTGGGATCTTCTCAGGTCATTCCAGGGTGTGCGAAGCTATGTGAGGCCAGGCGCCACCTATCAGGTAAAAGAACCAGTGGGCTGGGAGCCTAGGAAGGAGGAAGAAAGGCTAGGGAAGAGGCGGAGGAGGAAGTAGCCTGAGGGCTCCCGGTGCTCCGGTGGCTGTGCGAGTTCACCTGTGCTTTGTTGGGGAGGAGTCGACATAGCGTTCTGTCCCCACAGCAGGTAAGTGATACCTGGGGGAGAAAGTAAAAAGAGAAATAAACCTATCTGTTCTGGCAGTGGGGATCGAGGGCACAATCTGAGAGCTGGTCTGTCAGTTTATTTGGATGTCCTATGTCTAGGTCGGGCTGGGGGCTATTCCTTCGAGGCAAGTGTAGCTGGATCGAGGAGTACTGTTTCCCATACAACAAACCCAATGCTCCTTCTCAAGCACGTACATACGGAATAGGAGTTACTTAAAAATCCAAAATAATTATGGATATTAGACGAATAGGTGAGAAGGGGAAGGAGCGGGTGGATCGCTTCTGATCAAACGCCAGTAGTTACTAGTTAAACTTTCTGAACTAGCCCAGGACCTGGGGTGCTTAAGCTCTGGCGCTCCCGGTTTTTCGCACCTACGGGAAGCTTTTTTACACAAATAGTTCTTCTGGGGAGGGAGTGGTTGAATTAACTTGGTTGAATTTAAATGCTAAATTGGTAGGTGGAGGAACCCCGAATAAAAATCTTTCTTGTAGCCTGTGTCTTTTGGCTGCGTAAAGACTTTGCCTCTGGCTACTTAGTCAATTTGCAAGAGAAAGAGACTTTCTTCCTGATGGTTGTGGACTCTGGTGGGTATGTTTACTCTTTTTCCCCCCCAGATACCTCTGGATTAGCACCGAGTGTGAGAACTAGATTTTCTGGCTCGGCTGGTTATTTCTTTGTGGAAAATCACAGTAGGCAAAGATGCCATGGATGTGACGTGAGTAACTTCTGCCTTTTAGTTAATACCAAGTTTATAGGTCATTTACCAACTTATTTGATGCTATCAGAGCTTTGGTTCTGTGAATGGGGGTGGGGAGGGGTCTTGTGAAATGTGTGGCCTCATGGTTTGGATGGACCACTTTTGGCTCTCTAATTCTATGATAAAATAGAAATAGTCTGTGTAACTGTCCTTTGTGGGATGTCTTTTGAGACTAAGTATGAAGGTGATTGGGGATAGTGGTGGAAATAATTCAAAGGATATGCTCTTGGCTTAACAACAGTTTGAGTCTCTTGGTTCATTTAAATTCTAAGGGAGCCTTTTAGAGGTGTTTAGTTACTGATCGAATCAGAGAAAAGGATAGACTGCCAATAAACTAATCTCTGGGAAGAGGAATGCCATTTATTTCAATATGTGTTTTGTCTGAATTTTTTTTAACCTTTGAAACTTAGTCCCTTGATAGGGGATCAGGTTGTCTCTCTAAGGTAGGGGAGAAGATTGTTGGTGTAGCAGCATTTTGTGGATTGTAAACCTCTCTCTTTTGAAGAGGAACCTTGATTGCTATATTTCTGTTCTAGTGTGACTGCAGACCCTTAAATTTGATTTTCCACAGGAATAATGTAGCCATACCGGAATTATCACTAAACATAAGACATGGACACCCTACTCAAAAAGTGCCCCTGAAGATTATATTTCTAAACAGCAAAGTTTTGAAACTATATAAATCTGTCAGGAACATTGCAAACTCTGTTAGCAAAATGCTTCTGTGACTGTTCTTTTCCGTGGCTGACATCAGTTACTCTCTACACTGGGACAGAGACAAAGCTTTAGGGAGGCCAGAGTATGTGTATCCATGTGTATTTGTCCCTCCCGCCCTCTACTCAAAACAATGAAACACACCACTGCCCCCTTTTCTGGCCTTCCCTGGGACTATTTCTCATTCTTCTAGACCCCTGGGGTCTAGAAAATAAAATTCCTGCAATGGTTTCACTGCCTCCGTTGAAGAGGAATGGAAGGAGTAAGGAAATGAGTATTTAATCACCTACTTACTATATGCCAGGCTTTATTCCAAGGGCTTTACCAATACTATCTCATTTCGTCCTGTGAGTTCAGCACTATTATCCTCATTTTACAGTTGAGAAATTTGAGGCAGACTTGCCTGGGGTCACAACTGCTAAATGTCTGAGGCTAGATTTGAACTCCAGTCTTTCTTACTTAGTGCAGTAGCACCACAGGCTACTTTTAAGCCTGACCGGAATCCAAGTGAATTGTTTTGAACAGAAATGATGAAATGGCCCTTGAGTGCAATGACAGACCTACGATTTCAATGTTGTTTGGACCTCTACATAAGGAACTTCTTGTACCTAGGCAGATCTATTACTTCTTTAACTTGTAATCTTGGAGTTGCCTAAGGGTACTGGGAAGTTAAGTGTATTACGCCAGGTCACATAGCTAGCCTGAGGTGGAATTTGAACCTTACTTTACCATTTCCTTCTTGAAGGTTGTGGTGCTGGGGATAATCTTGAATTCTCCTTCAGCCTTTCATTTCCAAAGACACGATTCCTATTGCACTTCAGGAGGTATTTTTTTTTTTCAAGTAGGTAAGATCATGTTAAAACAAACAGTTATGGCAGCCTGGGCTGGCGGTGGGGGGAGGGAAGGGTGAGGCATGGGGGCAGGGCAGGGAGAGACATTGACAAAAGAGCTGGGATATGTCTGTGTGGGGTTGGCAGAAGAAGGGACCCTCTAATAAATGTTCAAAAACACTCTATGCTCGGTAAGTAACAATATATAAGATTAAGGCTCTATGGTTGGAAGGCACCACAGAATCCATCTGGTCCAACGCCCTTCCTTTAACACATAAGGGAACTGAGGCCAAGGAGATTAAGTGACTTGTCTTAAGATCATCAGGATAGTAAGCATGAGAGTAATTTGGATTAGAATCCAAAGCCTTCAACTTCACAGTAAGTGGTCTTTCACAGTACCACAGGTTTGAATTAAGTAGCATTTCGACTTATGGTATATGGGCTTAATTGTATTCGAACCTCAAGGATTTTCTTGATTCTCAGCTTCTGTGGAGCCTCTTCTGCTAAGAAAGAGATATGCAAAGTGGTTCTTTGTGGGGCACTACAATTTAAATGTGACTCCTAGTAATATAAGGTGCTTGGATACTTTTCACCAGGTTAACCTCCATCAATCCTCCTGCCTTTGGCACATCCAATTTCATCTTATAGTGCTTTACTGGTGTGCAGAGTGTCCTCAGTCACATCATGCTTTATTTGATAAATAGCTCTATGTTCTATTTCTTAGCAGTTTGTACTCTGTGTATTTTTGTTGTTGAATCGTATCCAACTCTTCGTGACTCTGTTTAGGATTTTCTTGGCAAATATATTAGAGTGGTTTTCATTTCCTTCTCCAACTCATTTTCCAGATGAGGAAATGGAGTTACGCAGCTAGCGTCTGAGGCCAGATTTGGACTCAGTGGTATCTTTCCGACTCCAGGCCTGGCACTCTATCCACTGTGCCACCTATCTACCCAGCTAAGATACTTTAAGGCATACAAAATGAAGGAGATTCTAGTTTTTGGCAGAAGGGGAAAAATAGTTGTTTGTAGCAGTTGCAGGTATGGGAGGAAGAGTAAACCTTTTTCCTTTCCCATGGAAGATGTGGATGCGTTACCACTCCATGGCATTGCTGACACCCTAAGCATCCCCAGAATGTTATTTTAATAAAAAGTTTAATAATATTTTATTTTTTCTAATTATATGTAAAGACAAATTTTAATATCTGTTTAAAAATTTTGACTTCCAAATTTGCTCCCTCCTTCCCATACCTCCTTCCTCCCTAAGAAAGTAAGCAATTTGATATTGAGCATATGTATGTAATCATATAAATTTTAAACATTATTTCCATGTTAGTTATGTTGTGAAAGAAGAAAAAAACATGAAAAAAATGAAGCAAAAATGGTATGCGTTGATTTGCATTCGGATTTCATCAGTTGTTTATCAGGGTGTGTATAGCATTTTTCCTCACGAGTTTTCTGGAATTGTCTTAGATCACTGTATTTCAGGGAATAGCTAAGTCATTCATAGTTGATCATTACACAATGTTGCTGTTTCTGTATCCAGGTTCTTCTGCTCATTTCACTTTGTATCAGTTCATGTAAGTGCAAGTTTTTTTGAAATTATCCTGCTCATTATTTCTTTTTTTCTCCTTCCCCCCACTTAATAGTATTTCATTTTTTCCAATTACATGTTTTCAACATTCACTTTTATAAGATCTTGAGTTCCAAATTTTTTTTCTCCCTACTTCCCCTTCCCCCTCCCCAAGATGGCAAGCCATTTGATATAGGCTATACATACATGATTATAGTAAACATTTCCACATAGGTTATGTTGTGAAAGAACAATCAGAACAAAAGGGAAAAACTACAAAAAAGAAAAAAAAACAACAAAAAAGAAAATAATATGCTTTGATCTGTATTCATACTTCACAGTTCTTTCTCTGGATGTGGATAGCATTTTCATTATTATTTATTTAATATTTTAGTTTTCAGCATTGATTTCCACAAGATTTTGAATTACAAATTTTCTCCCCATTTCTACCCTCCCCCCCACTCCAAGATGGCATATATTCTGATTGCCCCGTTCCCCAGTCAGCCCTCCCTTCTGTCACTGGACTCCTCAACCCCATCCCCTTTTCCCTTACTTTCTTGTAGGGCAAGATAGATTTCTATGCCCCATTGCCTGTATGTCTTATTTCCCAGTTGCATGCAAAAACAACTTTTTTTTTAAAACATCTGCTTTTAAAACTTTGAGTTCCAAATTCTCTCCCCTCTTTCCTCCCCAACCACCCTTCCCAAGAAGGCAAGCAATTCAACATAGGTCACATGTGTATCATAAAACCCTTCCACAATACTCATGTTGTGAAAGGCTAACTATATTTTGCTCCCTCCTATCCTGTCTCCCTTTATTCAATTTTCTCCCTTGACCCTGTCCCTTTTCAAAAGCATTTGCTTTTGATTACCTCCTCCCCCTGTCTGCCTTCCCTTTTATCATCCCCTCTTTTTTATCCCCTTCCTCCTTCTTTCCTGTGGGGTAAGATACCCAATTGAGTATGTACGGTATTCCCTCCTCAAGTCAAATCGGATGAGAGCAAGATTCACTCATTCCCCCTCACCTGCCTTCTCTTCTCTTCCTACAGAACTGCTTTTTCTTGCCACTTTTATGTGAGATAATTTACCCCATTCTATCTCTCCCTTTCTCCCTCTCTCAATATATTCCTCTCTCATCCCTTAATTTGATTTTATTTTTTTAGATATCATCCCTTCATATTCAACTCACCCTGTGTCCTCTATACATACATACATATATATATGTATATATGTGTATATACATATATATATATATATATATATACATTCCCTTCAGCTACCCTGATGCTGAGGTCTCATCAATTACACACATCATCTTTCCATGTAGGAATGTAAAGAAAACGGTTCAATTTTAGTTAGTCCTTTGTGATTTCTCTTTCTTGTTTACCTTTTCATGCTTCTCTTGATTCTTGTGTTTGAAAGTCACATTTTCTATTCAGCTCTGGTCTTTTCACTGAGAAAGCTTGAAAGTTCTCTATTTTATTGAAAATCCATATTTTGCCTTGGAGCATGATACTTAGTTTTGCTGGGTAGGTGATTCTTGGTTTTAATCCTAGCTCCATTGACCTCTGGAATATCATATTCCAAGCCCTTCAGTCCCTTAATGTAGAAGCTGATAGATCTTGTGTTATCTTGATTGTCTTTCCACAATACTCAAATTGTTTCTTTCTGGCTGCTTGAAGTATTTTCTCCTTGATCTGGGAGGTCTGGAATTTGGCAACAATGTTCTTAGGAGTTTTCTTTTTGGGATCTTTTTCAGGAGATGATTGATGGATTCTTTCAATTTCTATTTTACCCTCTGGCTCTAGAATATCAATGCAGTTCTCCTTGATAATTTCTTGAAAGATGATATCTAAGCTCTTTCTTTTGATCATGGCTTTCAGGTAGTCCAATATTTTTTAAATTTTCTCTCCTGGATCTACTCTCCAGGTTAGTGGTTTTTCCAATGACATATTTCACATCGTCTTTCATTTTTTTTCATTCTTTTGGCTCTGTTATAATATCTTGATTTCTCATAAAGTCACTAGCTTCCACTTGCTCCAATCTAATTTTTAAGGTAGTGTTTTCTTCAGTGGTCTTTTGGACCTCCATTTCCATTTGGCTAATACTGCCTTTCAAGGCATTCTTCTCTTCATTGGCTTTTTGGAGCTCTTTTGACATTTGGGTTAGTCTGTTTTTTAAGGTGTTATTTTCTTCAGTATTTTTTGGGGTCTCCTTTAGCCAGTAATTGACTTGTTTTTCATGGTTTCCTCGCATCACTCTCAATTTTTCCTCTACTTTTCTTACTTGCTTTTCCAAATCCTTTTTGAGCTATTCCATGGCCTGAGAGCAATTCATATTTTTCTTGGAGGCTTTTGATGTAGGCTCTTTGACTTTGTTGACTTCTTCTGACTGTATATTTTGGTCTTCTTTGTCACCAAAAAAAGATTCCAAAGTCTGAGTTTGAATCTGAGACCATTTTTGCTGCCTGTACATGTTCCCAGCCAACTATTTGACTCTTGAGCTTTTTATCAGGGTACAAGTGCCTGTAAAGTAGAGAGTACTTTGTCCCAAGCTTGAGGGGCTGTGCTGCTATTTTCAGAGCTGCTTCTACACAGCAAGCTGTGCCACACCAGTGCTCCTTCTCCCCCAAGAACTGCCAATCAGGATTGTGGCCCAGATCCAGGCAGGGCAAAGTGGGCTTTGCACTCCAGCTTTAATCCGCCACTTAATTCCTCCCAGAAGGTGGGCCTGGGGCCAGAAGCAACTGCTGCTGTAGCTCTGGAAGCAGCCTCAGAGCTGCACCACCTCCACTGCCAGGGGCAGTGGCTAAACATGAACACCTTTCACTCTGTCCCAGCAGATTTTCCCACTAACCTTCTTTGTTATCTTTGGCATTTGTGGATTGAGAAGTTTGGTAACTGGCACAGCTCACTGATTCAGGGCGCTACACCTGTTCTGCCTGGCTCCTGGTCTGGTTGATCCCAGCGTGGCCCATGCTGGGCTCTGCTCTGCTCTGCTCCCAGCTCTGTGTGATAGACCCTTCCCAGTGACCTTCCAGGCTGTCCTGGGCTGGAGCCATGCTTCCCTTTGCTGTTTTCTGGGTTCTACAGCTCTAGAATTTTTTTCAGAGCCATTTTTACAGGTGTTTGGAGGGACCTGGAGGGAGCTTAAGCAAGTCCCTGCTTTCCAGCTGCCATCTTGGCTCCACTGCGCCCCCTTCTCCCCCCATAGCATTTTCCATCATGAATCTTTTGGAATTATCTTAGATCATTTTATTGCTGAGAAGAGCTAAGTCTATCAAAGTTGATCATTCCACAATGTTGCTGTTACTGTGTACAATGTTCTCCTGGTTCTGCTCACTTCACCTGGAATCAGTTCATGTAAGTCTTTCCAGGTTTTTCTGAAATCTGCCTGCTCATTATTTCTTATAACAACATAGTATTCCATTACATTCTTATACCACAACTTGTTCAGCCATTCCCCAATTGATGGGCATCCCTCGAATTTCCAATTCTTTGCCACCACAAAAAGAACTGCTATAAATATTTTTGTACATGTAAATCCTTTTCCCTCTTTTGTGATGTCTTTGGGACACAGACCTCCGTAGTAGTGGTATTCCTGGGTCAAAGGTATGGAGTTTGATTGCCTTCTGGGTATGGTACCAAATTGCTCTCCTGAATGGTTGAATCAGTTCACAATTCCACCAATAATGAATTAGTATTCCAATTTTCCCTCATCCTCTTTAGCATTCATAATTTTCCTTTTCTGTCATTTTAGCCCTTTTGATAGGTTTGAGGTGGCACCTCAGAGTTGTTTTAATTTGCATTTCTCTAACCAAAAGTGATTTAGGGCAATTTTTCATATGACTATACATAGCTTTGATTCTTCATCTGAAAACTCCTTGTTCATATCCTTTGACCATTTATCAACTGGGGGATAACTTGGATTCTTAGACATTTGACTTAGTTCTCTAGATACTTGAAATATGAGGTCTTTGTCAGAAACATTTGCTGTAAAGATCTCAGCTTTTTGCTTTCCTTCTAATCTTTGTTTCATTGGTTTTGTTGGTGCAAAAACTTTTTAATTTAATATAATCAAAATTATCCATTTTGCATTTCATAATGCTCCTTGTGTCTTATTTGATCATAAATTCTTCCCTTCTCTATAGATCTGACTGGTAAACCACTTCATGCTCTCCTAATTTGCTTTGGTATCACCCTTTATGTATAAGTCATATGTCCATTTTGACTTTATGTTACTGAATGGTATAAAATGTTGGCCTATACCTAGTTTCTGCCAAATTACTTTTCAATTTTCTCAGAAGTTTTTGTCAAATATTGAATTCTTATCCAAGAAGCTGGAGTCTTTGGGCTTATCAAACAAGAGATTGCTATAGTTATTTACTTATGTGTCTTGTGTACCTTATCTATTCCACTGATTCAGTCCTTTGTTTCTTATCTAGTACCAGATAATTTTGATGATTGCCATCTTTATACTATAATTTTTATAGTATAGCTCTCTCTCTCTCTCTATATATATATGTGTGTGTATATATATATAAAATAGCTAGGCCACTTTGCATTTGCCCCCTATTAATTCCCTTGATATTCTTGGCCTTTTGTTCTTCTAGAAGAATTTTGTTGTTATTTTTTTCTAGCTTTCTAAAATAATTTTTTGATAGGTAGGGTACTGAAAAAGTAAATTTAGGCAGAATTGTCAATTTTATTATATTAACTTAGCCTACGCATGAGCAATTTATATTTTTCAAATTATTTAGATCTGATTTTATTTGTGTGAAAAGTATTTTATAATTGTGTTCATATAGTTCCTGGGTTTGTTTTGGCAGGGAGAATGCCAACTATTTCATATTGTTTACAGTTATTTTAAGTAGAATTTCTCTTTCTCTTGCTGCTGTACTTTGTTGGTAATATATAGGAATGCTGATGATTTATGTGGGTTTATTTTTTATCCTGCAACTTTACTGAAGTTAATAATTTCAAGTAATTTTTTACTTGATTCTCTAGGATTGGCTTAAGTGTACCATCATATCATCTGCAAAGAACACTAATTTTATTTCCTCATTGCTTATTCTGATTCCTTCCATTTCTTTTTCTTCTGTTATTGCTAAAGCTAACATTTCTAGTACAATATTGAATGAAAGTGGTGATAATGGGTAACCTTGCTTTACCTTGATCTTACTGGGAAAACTTATCCCCATTACAGTTCATGCTTGCTTATGGTTTTAGATAGATACCGTTTATCCTTTTAAGAAAAGCTCCCTTTATTCCTATTGTCTCTAGTGTTTTTTAGTAGGAATGGGTGCTGTATTTTGTCAAAACTTTTCCCCTATCGATTAAGAAAATCATATATGATTTTTGTTGGTTTTGTTATTCATATGGTCAATTATGTGGATAGCTTTCCTAATATTGAACCTGCATTTCTGGTATAAGTATCATCCAATCACAGTGTATTATCCTTGTGATAAATTGCTATAATCTCTTTGCTAATATTTTATTTAAAATTTTTGCATCCATAATCATCAGGGAAACTGGCCTACAATTTTCTTTCTCTGTTTGGATACTTTCTGGTTTAGATACCAGCAACCTATTTGTGCCATAAAAGGAATTTTGTAGGACTCCTTCTTTGCCTATTTTTCCAAATGGTTTAAATTGTATTGGGATTAATTGTTCTTTAAATGTTTGGTAGAATTCACTTGTGAATCCGTCTGGCCCTGGGGCTTTTTTCTTAGGGAGCTCATTGATGGCTTCTTAAATTTCTTTTACTAAAATAGGGTTATATAAGTATTCTATTTACTATTTTGTTAATCTGGGTATTTTTTGAGTAAATATTCATCTGTTTCATTTAGATTATCAGATTTATTGGCATACAGTTGTACAAAATAGCTCTTAATTATTGCTTTAATATTTTCTTCATTGGTCGTGAATTCACTTTTTTCATTTTTGATACTGCTAATTTGGTTTTCTTGTTTTTAATCAAGTTAACCATAAAACCAGCTCTTAATTTTATTTATTAATTCAATCATTTTCTTACTTTTAGTTTTGTTAATCTTTCTTTTTATTTCAGGATTTCTAATTTGGTGTTTAATTAGCGATTTTAAATTTGTTCTTTTTCTAGCTTTTTTAGTTGCATGCTCAATTAATTGAACTTCTCTTTCTCTATTTTATTGATGTAAGAATTTAGAGAAATAAATTTTCCCCTAAGTACTGCTTTGGCTGTACCCAACGAATTTTGATATATTGCCTAATTATTGTCATTGTCTTTAATGTAATTTTTGATTTGTTGTTTGACCTATTCATTCTTTAGGATTAGATTTAGTTTCCAATTAATTTTAGGCTATCTTTCCATGACTGTTTATTACATGTAATTTTTATTGCATTTTGATCTGAAAAGGATACATTCAGTATTTCTTCCTTTCTACATTTGATTGTGAGATTTTTTTTTTATTCCCTAATACATGGCCAATTTTTGTGTAGGTGCTATGTACCACTGAGAAAAAAAATATATTCTTTTCTATTCACATTCAATTTTTTTCTGGAGGTCTAGCATATCTAATTTTTCTAAAATTCTATTCACCTCCTTAACGTCTTTCTTGTTTATTTTTTGGTTAGATTTCATCTTTTTCTGAGAGGGGAAGATTGATGTCCCCCACTAGTGTATTTTTACTATTTCCTCCTGTAATTCATTTAACTTCTTTAGAAAATTTGGATACTATATCATTTGGCATATGTATATTTTGTATTGATATTTCTTCTTTTTCTCTGGTACCTTTCAGCAAGATGTAGTTTTCTTCCTTGTCTCTTTTAATTAGATCTTTTTGCTATTCCTTTGTCTGAGATCATGATTGCTACCCCTGCTTTTTTTTTACTTTTGCTGAAGCATAATAGATTTAACCTTTTACCTTTATTCTGTATGTGTCTCTCTGCTTCTAATGTGTTTTTTTGTAGGATTATGGTTTTTTTCCATTCTGCTATTTGCTTCCATTTTATGGGACAGTTAATCCCACTCACATTCACAGTCATGATTACTATGTATTTCTCTCCATCTAGTTTTTCCCCCTATTTATACTTTTCTCCCTCTCTTTCCTTTCACCCTATCCCTCCTCATCAATGACTTATGCTTTGATACCACTGACTCCCTCAATCTACCCTCCCTTCTATCAGCCTCCCCGTTTTCTTTTCCCTTTTCTACCCTACTTCTCTATAGGATAAGATAGATTTCTATACCCAACTGAGTGTGTATATTGCTTCCTCTGTGAACTTATTCTGATGAGAGTAAGGTTCAAACAATGCTTACCCCCTTTTCCTTCTTTCCCTCTACTGTAATAGGTCTTTCGTGCCTCTTCACGTAACATAATTTACCCCATTCTGCCTGCCCCTTCCCTCTTCTCTCAGTACAATCCTTTTTTCACCCCTTAATTTTTTTCATGTCATCACATTAAAATTAACTTGTACCCACACCCTCTATCTATGTATACTCCTTCTAATTGCCTAATAAGTTATATGTATGATCTTCACATATAGGGATGTAAACAGTTCAATCTTATTGAATAACGTGTCTTTTTTCTTGTTTACCATTTTATGTTCCTCTTCAGTCGAATTTTTTTTTTTCTGTTGGATTTTCTGTTCAGCTCTGGTGTTTTTCATCAGGAAAGTTTTAAAGTTTTCTATTTCATTAATATCCAATTTTCCCCTTATAAGATTATGCTCAATTTTTCTGGGTAGTTGATTCTTGTTGTAATTCCCCAAGCCTTCTGATCCTTTAATGTAGAAGCTGCTAAGCCATGACTGTGGCTCCTTGATATATTAATTTTTTTTTTGATCCTACCCTTTCCTGGTTCTCCTCCAACCTATCCAAATGCTATTTCTCTTCTCCTTTACAGGTTCTTTACACAAGTCATGACTTGTAACCATGGATGTCCCACTGTAATAGTAATTAGGGCAGGATTTTTTGCTGTTCTTCTCTTTTGTGATGCTAAGGCTATCAAGTGCCTTTAATGAGTCTGGCCTTTGTTTGAATGGGGCAGGTAAAGTGGGATCTTTTTGTTTTGCAGTGTTTCTCAGTACTAAGATAATCAGGAACCATGGATTTGAAACAATATATATGACATGCTGCTAGTGATCAAAGAACTCTCCCACACCCTAAATGCTGAGTTGGCCTACGGCCCTCAGGGTCCTGAACAGCATATATGTACTGGAAGGTTAGCATTTGGCTTTTGGGAGTACACTCATTAAAAGAGTGTTGGTGACAAGACTCGGAGCAAACCATTGAGACAACACGCACCCTGCCCCCCCCCCCAGCTTTGATAACCCAGGTGTTGGTGCTTCTCTGGTAATTATGTATTGCTATGGATAAATTGGTTTGTGTTATTTGCTCTGTTTATATAAAGTATGCTTGTAATTTCTGTTTGTATTTGCTCTGAAGTTCAGGGGGCTGATCTTTCCCCCCTGAACTAAGTGAATGACATATGTATGTTTAATTAAACTGAGATTGTTAACCCCTTAAAATTGCTTTCCTTAGAAAAGCAGATCAAAGAATCTATATTGGCAACCCTTCTGTGTGCTGGTATTATTGGTCTTACATAGCCAAGGTAGCCACATTGTTGTTACACTCACATGACTCTGTACTGGGCCTTCTTCTCTTCTTCCTTGATGCCATTTTACTTGATGATCTCATCAACTCCATGTATTCAGATATCGTTTATATGCTGTGACTCTAAAATCTACTCTTATCTCTCTACCAACCTCCAATTTCCTTTTCACCAGCAGCTTATTGGGCATTTTAAATGGAATGGCCTGTAAAATCTTAAACTCAAGAGTCAAAAACTGGACTCATTATCTTCACCCCCCTCCTTTACCCTCTGCCAACTTCTACCTCCTTCCAATCTTCCCTGTTACTATCAGGGCACTACCAATCATCCTAGTCACCCAGGCTTACAAGCTAAGTGTCATCTTTGAATACCCACTCTCACACCTTGAATATCCCAATTTCTTGCCTAGACCTATTGGTTTTGCCTTCATAAAATCTCTCAGATATGCCCCCCTGACATTGCTGTCCCCCTGATGTTGCCACCACCCTGGTGCAGATAATTCACTCCTCATGCTTAGGTTATTGCAATAGCTTAATCGTTGGTCTCCTTGCCATAAGTCTCTCCTCGCTACAGTCCATTTTGCATGCTTCTGCCAAAGTGATCTTTCTAAAATGCCACTTCCTTATTTAATTAACTCCCTATTGCCTCCAGGATCAAATATAAAATCTTCTGGCAATCAAAACTCTTCATAATTTAGTAACCCCCACCCCGTGTCTTCTTACAACAGTGACCCCTTCTTCTCTACCCCTACCTCATATTGTACAAACACTGGCTTCTTTTCTGTCCCCCATATAAGATATTCTTTCTCATGGCTCTGGGTGTTTTCACTGGCTTTCCCCCATACATGGAGTGCTATCCCATTTCATCTCTATACTTCTTGGCTTTTTTGGCTTACTTCAAGTACCAGATAAAATACCATCTGCTACAGGAAGCTTTTGCCAATCCCTCTTAATTATAGAGCATTCACTCTGTTGATTATTTTCAATTTATTCTTTATATAGCTTGTTTTTACATTGTTATTTGCATATTGTTTCTTTATTAAGAATATGAGCTCCTTGAGATCAGAGATTGTGTTTTACCTTTCTTTCTATGCCCATACTTATAGTACAGTGGCTTGTACATAGTAGGTATTTAATAAATGTTTATTGAATGACTGATTTACCAGCACACCCCTGTATTACTATGTAAACATTGCTTGAGCTCAGCCTCCTAGGTGGGGCTCACTCTCTACCAGCACCATGGTCAATCTCCATCCTTAAGACAATGCCATCCCATCTTTTGCTCTATATCCTTTTTTTTCCTCCTACTATTCCAAGTTCTAGTTGTCCCTAGGAACTCTGTGGCCCAGTATGCTACTCACAGGGTTATAACTCTCTCTTAAAGTGGCCAGCAAAGGCCCAAACTCCCTTACTCCTCCCCACCCAGGAAATAAGTTGCACCA
Source organism: Phalanger gymnotis (assembly GCA_028646595.1). Taxonomy (NCBI): domain Eukaryota; kingdom Metazoa; phylum Chordata; class Mammalia; order Diprotodontia; family Phalangeridae; genus Phalanger; species Phalanger gymnotis. The sequence continues at coordinate 505,171,674 of CM053622.1, forward strand.
GTAAAAAGCCATGCCAATATTTGTTAATCCTAAATATCTTTGAATTACTTATTTTTAAGTTCCCACATCTTAAGAAAGTAAGAACTAGGCGATTATATCTGCTTCAACTTCCTCTTTTTCCCACTGTGTTGTTCTACCTTCGCTTTTTCTGATTCTTTAAATTCCCTATATATTTTTACCCCCTTGTGTCTCTTTTTAAACTTTTGATGGTACTTCTTTGCCTTGATTTTGAGAATCCTTCCCACTCTTCTGTCTCATTCCCCTTGTGTGACTGACTATTGGGTAGCAAGACCTTAACTTGCTTTGGGAGGTATGGAAGATAAAGGATGTGACAGGCCAGGTTACCCAGGGTTATCTTTACAAGGCGATTAATACTTCCCAGCTTGGTTTCCAGTTCTCTTTCCTTCAGGACTGAGGCTCTGTTCCCCATAGCCTTTGGCTCTGAGTGCCACGTTGAGCACATCTTCTGCCTTTCTCTAAGACCTCTGTTCATTTCTCCTATTCTTTTCCTTTGAATAGCTGGGAAGAATTAGTATTAACTATTTCTTCCAACATTGGTAGGCTTCAGGCAGAAACACTAGCTTGTGGGATCCTTTCAGCTGGACTGTGAATTACAAACTTGTGAATGGGTTTGAGGTACCATGGGTATATGGAATCAGTTGGACACAGGGATGATGAATGAGAGATGAAAGCATTCAGATTCCACAGGGTTAATTCATAGTACTTTTATCTCATGTAGTGGTCGTAATGAGAGAATTCTGTCTTGTTATCTTGAGGATTCAGCTATAATTACATCTCTTGTATAATTCCTTTCTTTTGAAGAACTGGGTCCATTTTTCTGGTCATATTTTTTTAAATAAACTTCTTCCAGCAGTATTATATGAATTTGAATCATGCAGTCAGTTGAGGAAACATTTTAAGTGCCTACTACGTGATAGCTATGGTACTTACTAAGCTTTGGTAATATAAGGAAATGCAAAAGATAGTATAGTCCCTGCCCTCAAGGAACTCACAGTCTCATGCAGAAGACAATATACAAATTTTTCCTGTTTTTGTTCAGTTACTTTTAGTCCCTTCTGACTCTTTGTGACCCCATTTGGGGTTTTTTTTTGGGGGGCAAAGATACTGGAGTGATTTAACATTTCCTTTTCCATCTCACTTTACAGATGAGGAAACTGAGGCAAACAGGGTTAAGGGACTTGCCCAGGGTCCCATAGCTAGTTAGTATTTGAGGCTGGATTTGAATTCAGGATGAGTCTTCCTGACTCCAGGCCAGGTGCTCTATCTACTGTGCCATCTACCTGTCCAATAACATACAATTAACTATGTACAAATAGAAAATAATCACAGAGAGAAGGCACTAGAATTAAGAAGGGTTGTAGAAGGCTGGATTTATCCTGGACCTGTCTTCTGGAGCCAAGAAAAGCAAATCTTAATCTTTCACAACCATGTGACCGTGTTTCAAATATCAGCTATCACATTCCATTCCATACCCACCCTCCCTTCCAACTTCAAGTCTTTCTGTAGAAACTGGATCCTCATCTTCATTGCATTCTCCAGTTTGTGATATTGTTTTTCATAAAATGTGCCCAGGATTGGAAAAAAAAATGTTCCAGGTATGGTCTCTAACGTGGCCATCATTTCCCTAGGTTCTTTTCACATGAAATGCTGGTAAGCCAAATTCCTTTTTTGAGGTTGTTTTTTTTTTTAATTTTTGGACCTGAGGAAAGGACTTTATTTTCCATTTGAGTTTAACAGAACTTGGTAAACACTAATTGTATGCCTACTATGTTTGTGGCACTATGCCTAATATGGGAAAGAAAGACATGACTATCCCAAGGAACTTTAAATTGATTTGGGATTATGTACTATTATAATCATGTATATGGGATTATTCTGTGGTCTGGGGTGCCTGAAAATTTACTGGGTGTTCTTCCTCAGATATTCTGGCTAAGGTCATTTATTCAAATTCAATTTGACAAACATTTGTTAAGTATCTGCTGTGTGACAGACACTGTGCTAGGCACTAGAAATTAAAACAAAAAATTGCAACAGGCTGGGGATTAAGGAGTTTACATTACATTGGGTTGAAACCAGGCATATACAGGTAAACAAATACAATGTATATGCAAAATAAGTTCTGAATAATTTCAGAGATTAATTGGATTTCTGATTATTCAGAGTTCTACTTCCTCTTATTGCTTTAGTTATTCTGTAGATTTGGGGTATACTTAGATAAGTCTCCTATTTTCAGATATCAATTGAGTTTTTTCCCCTCACATTCTTATTCCAGAAAATTCCTGGTACCACTAATTTTGTCTTCTACCCCCAAAGATCATGATAGTTAATCTGAATTCACTTAATCATATTTATCCTGTCATGAGGGCATTTGAATTAGGTTCAATTATATGGAAAGTTGTTTTTTGAAACCTGTTTTCTCCTCCTTTGATAGTTTATGGTATTAGTTACCTGGTTTATTTGTTTTTGCCCCTCACAAATCTAGAACTAGAAGTGATCTCAGGGGCCATGTAATCCCAGTTATGTTATGGACTAAGAAACTGAGGCCCAGGCAAGGGAATAAATAGTAAGCATCAGAAGTGGAATTTGAGCAAAGAGCCTCTGATCTTTATGTCTGTTGTAGCAGGCTTCACTTCTCTTAGTTACTTTTCCCTATTAGGAACCTTGACTAAATAGCAAAAGCAGATTTTGAACATTAATTTATTGCACCTTTTAAGAGGCCACCAAGTCTGGAAATCTGCCAATGAGATCAAATTTTTATTTCCTGAAATTTTACCCAAACTTCGACCTAATGAGATACCTTAGAGCTACAGGAAGTATATTTTCATCGAATAGAGAGCGTCAGCTCTGATAACAAATGACCAAAGAGTCACAGAGGTTTATCAACCATCGTTAACTCCAGAAATACCAAAGAGCTCACACAGTTAAAAGCAAAAAGCTTTCTTTATGCCACTTGGAGAGAGAAATTAGGTGCATGTGTTGGAGCCTCCTCTAGTAGGAGACCTGAAGCAGTGGGGCTAAACCTTGATTTATATATTTGTGGCTAGATAAAGAATCAAACAATGTAGTGTAGCAACAGTGATGAGACACAATAGCAACAGTGAGACACAACAGCAACAGTGAGGCAAGGTTGTCTAGTGACAAAAAGTCTGTTCATAGTAGGGCTTCATGTCTGGGACTATTGGTGATTGCCCAAGCTCAAGAACCATCATTTCAATGATTTAGTTGTAGCAGTGTTCATCCAAAGTGTGAGTGCAAAGTATTGTTGTTATGCTAAGCTCAGGGCACAACTTGCTTACTGGGCCTTAGCTCTGGAAAACAGGGTGTCTAAAAAGAGAGAGGTAGTCTTGGATTCTGACAAGATTAATTAGATTAATGAGAATTATTTCCTTGCTTATTTGGCCTTGTTGGTAGCATGGTTTTAAAACTATTGCCCTCTTAGGTCAGGTTCCTGATTCGATGTTGGGCACGAGTCACTGAATATTTAACAAAGTTTTTACTTTGATCTACCATACCAAGGATATGCCACAAGAATATAGTGGTACTTAGTTTCTGTGCACATAGCCCCTCGCATTTCTATCTGGAAACATGTCTGATTAGTCCTAGTCATCAGGCTATAGTGGCTTACCCACTAAGTCTGAGAGGCACAGAGCCCATGTGGCTTGTACTTTTTATTGGCCCTAGGCTAAGAAGCTGTATCAGGATTCATAGGGGTGAGGGGTTGAGGTGGGGCAGGGGTAGCTTTACCAGAGAAGCCACCAGAGAAACTGGGCTAAAAGAAGTTGTATGGGGAGGAAGCTGTCAGGGTAAGGGGAGCTGAATTAGGAAATTGCTGTCCTATCACAGACCAATTTTTAGTGGCAAGGGCTTAATAATTTTCTGTATGACTTTCTGCCATTTAATAACTAGACAGCCTTTTTGTTATGAGTAGATTGGAAAAGAGAAAAGGGGGATAATTAATGAAGGAATTAAAAAAAACCCCAGAAGTCTTAAGCTTTTAGTTCCTCCTTTAGAAAGACCAAGTCTCAAAGTCCCGTAGTCTGATTCAAGGGAATGAATGATGCCACATCTTTGAGGTCACAGTGGGTCTCCTAATGCAAAAGTGATGATGATGAACTAGAACAGCACCAAGGACATCATCTTCATCAGTGTCATCTGTAGTAAAGTAGCAAAGTACCAGGGCTTTCACTGTACCACCACCCACTCACTATTTTCTGGCCCACGTGCCAAAACCTTCCCTTCCCTTCATCAGAAGAGTGAAACAAAATCTTTGTTTCCTTAGAGTCCTCTTTGGAAGGGCTGACCACTTCTTCCACAATGGCTAAGGGCTCTCCCTCACCCTCATCCAGTGATTGAGAATTACCACCAGGTCAACTAAGGATCTCATCACTTCCATGTAAATACATATCTACCATAATTATATAGCAACAATTTCCCCTCACCTATACTATTAGAAAGCAAGGTACCTCCTGACAATACTACCATTTGGGTCCTCAAGCTTTTCTGGGAAGGATTTCTTTGAACCATCCCACAGAAAAGGTGCTCTGCCAGTTGAGGGGTACCTATGATACTCTTCCAGGGTACATGGAGCTATCTGAGAGAATAACCTTGAGTTTGAGGAAGGGTCCAAGAGGCTCAGCCAAAACTATGTCCAAAAACCGTCCATTCTTTTTGGGTAAATCTTCCTGAAAACTGGATCCAAGCAAAGGAGCCCTTCCTCTTTCCAGGGTAGCACAAATTTGTCACAGACATAGCTTCTGGGAGATTGGACACCTGACTTGCTTGGTCAGATGCATAATGTTGCAACTGTTTATCAATAGGGGCAACCCTCTTACCTTGAGATGGGATGGAGTTTTTTTGTTTTATTTTTATTTTTTTGCCATTTGGGGCCAGGTTGAGGGCTGCTTGGGTCAAGTGAGAGGGATTACGTGGTCCTGTGACCAGTACAGTATGGTTTCACCACCTAAATGTCCAAAATGACACTGAAATCATTCTTTTTAAAATTCTTTTAGATGTTTTATTTTTAGTTTACAACACTCAGTTCCACGAGTTTAAGTTCCAAATTTTCTTCTCCTCCCTCCCCTCTCCTCTTATCCCCAAGACAGCATAGAATCCAATATATGTTCTACATATACCTTCTCATTAAACTAATTTACACGATAGTCAAGTTGTAAAGAAGAATTATGACCAATGGAATGAATCATGAGGAAGAAGAAACAAAACCAAAAAGGAAGAGGAAAGAAAAGACAGAGCAAATAGTTTGCCTCAATATGCATTTAGATTCCATAATTCATTTTCTGGATGTAGATAGCTCTTTCTATCATGAGCTCTTTGGAGCTATCTTTGAACCTTGTATTGCTGAGAAGAGCCAAGTCTATCAAAGTTAGTCATCACAGAAGCAATGTGCCTGCGGTTGTGTACAATAAACTTTTTTTTTGGAGGGGAGAAGGGAAGGCAATTGGGGTTAAATGACTTGCCGAAGGTCACACAGTTCATGTGTTAAGTGTCTGAGGCCAAATTTGAACTCAGGTGCCCCTGACTCCAGGACTGGTGGTCTATTCACTGTGCCACCTAGCTGCCCCTTGAACTGTTTCTCCAACTTCTATTACTTTTTGTCAACAGCTCCAACCTAGGTTTTTTTAGTATATATTTCTGATGAGTGCTGACATGACCCATAAACAATTATATGCAGTGGGAGGTATTCACATTAACATAATAGAGAACATTATAAAACGTGAAAAAGATAATTTTAATTATACTAAGTTAAAAAGTGTTTTTTGCACAAACAAAACCAATGCAACCAAGATTAGAAGGAAAGCAGGAAACTGGGAAACAATTTTTAGAGCATTAGTGTCCCTATTTTCCCCACATCCTCTCCAATATTTATCATTTTCCTTTTCTGTTATATTAGCCAATCTGATAGGTGTGCATTGTGTTTTTTTAATTTTTAATTTATTTTTAATATGTTTGGTTTTCAGCATTGATTTTCACAGGCGTTTGAATTACAAATTTTCTCCCCATTTCCTCCCCCCCCCACTCTAAGATGCCGTACACTCTGGTTGCCCTGTTCCCCAGTCTGCCCTCTCCTCTGTCACCCCGTTCCCCTCCCATCCCCCTTTCCCTTCCTTTCTTGTAGGGCAAGATAAATCTCTATGCCCCATTGCCTGTGCATCTTATTTTCTAGTTGCATGAAAAAAAAAAAAACTTTTTTTTTTGCTTTAAATTTTGTTTTATTTAATCCGATTTAGTAAATGATTAACGTTTCCCACCAACTTGGGGCACAGCAACTTTGACAGGCTTCACGATTTTTTGTTTAGGTGTTGCCTTTGTAGGAGCCTTAGCAGCAGATGCAGCTGTCTTCTTTGTTGCTTGCTTAACTTTTTTTGCTTCCTTGGCAGCCCTGTTGGCTTGTTCTCGTTGGGCCTTTCTAACTTCAGGTTTCTGGTTCCTCTTGGCCATTATATCAGCAAGAGAAGCCCCAGTGATGGCCCTCTGGAATTTGACGGCCCGGTGTGTCCTTTTCTTTTGAATCTCTTCCGACTGTCCCTTCTTGTGCTTTCTTCTATACAAGACAGTCCAATTGATCTGCCGGGGGTTCCTCTTTGAAAGGAATGCAGACTCGCATTTTGCATTCAAAAATTGGAAAACCTTCCCGTCCATGCGGGCATAGCACCTCCCGTAATCCGGGTAGATCTTGTACCCACTGAAGCTGCACAGCTTGACCTTCATGGCTGCAAGCTGGACGAGGATGGCGAAAAGGAAAAAAAAGCAAAAAAAACCTTTTTTACTTTTGAACATCTACTTTTTTAAAATGTTAAGTTCCAAATTCTCTCCCCTCTTCCCTTCCCATCTACCCTCCCTAAGAAGTCAAGAAATTCAACATGGGCCACATGCGTATCATTATGTATAACCCTTCCACAATACTCATGTTGTGAAAGCCTAACTATATTTTGCTCCTTCCTAACCTATCCCCCTTTATTGAATTTTCTCCCTTGACCCTGTCCCTTTTCAAAAGTGTTTGTTTTTATCTTCATCCCCATCTGCCCTCTCTTCCATCATCCCCCCTTTTTTTTATCTTCTTCTTCCTTCTTTCCTGTGTGGTAAGATACCCAGCTGAGTATGTATGGTATTCCCTCTTCAGGTTAAAACTGATGAGGGCAAGATTCACTCATTCCCCCTCACCTGCCTTCATCTCTTCCTATCTCCCTCTCTCAATATATTCCTCTCTCATCCCTTATTCATCTTCTGCTCATCCTATGCCCACTCTCTCTCTCTGTATATATATATATACACACACACACATATGTATATATATACATACACACATATAAACATATATACATACACATACATATACACACATGCATATTCCCTTCAGCTACCCAAATATTGAGGTCTCATGAATCATACACATCATCTTTCCCTGTAGGAATGTAAACAAAACAGTTCAACTTTAGTAAGTCCCT
>CM053622.1:505179657-505230781 GCA_028646595.1 Phalanger gymnotis
ATGCTCATGTTGTGAAAGGCTAACTATATTTCCTTCCATCCTATCCTGTCCCCCTTTATTCAATTTTCTCCCTTGACCCTGTCCCTTTTCAAAAGAGTTTGCTTTTGATTACCTCCTCTCCCTATTTGCCCTCTCTTTTATCATCCCCCCTTTTTTATCCCCTTCCCCTTACTTTCCTGTGGAGTAAGATACCCAATTGAGTGTGTATGTTATTGCCTCCTTGAGTTGAAGCCAATGAGAGTAAGGGTCACTTATTTCCCCTCACCTGCCTCCCTCTTCCCTTTCAACAGAGCTGCTTTTTCTTGCCACTTTTATGTGAGATAATTTACCCCATTCTATCTCTCCCTTTCTCCTTATCTCAATATATTCCTCTCACCCATTAAATTTATTTCATTTTTCATTCTCAACTAATCCTATGCCCTCTGTCTATATTCCCTTCAACTCCCCCAATACAGAGAAATGTCTCATGAATTACACACATCATCTTTCCATGCAGGAATGTAAACATAACAGTTCAACTTTAGTAAGTCCCTTATGAATTCTCTTTCTTGTTTACCTTTTCATGCTTCTCTTGATTCTTGTATTTGAAAGTCAGATTTTCTGTTCAGGTCTGGTCTTTTCATTGAGAAAGCTTGAAAGTCCTCTATTTTATTGAAAATCCATATTTTGCCTTGGAGCATGATACTCAGTTTTGCTGGGTAGGTGATTCTTGGTTTTAATCCTAGCTCCATTGACCTCCAGAATATCGTATTCTAAGACCTACAGTCCCTTAATGCAGAAGCTGCTAGATCTCGTGTTATTCTGATTGTATTTCCACAATACTCAAATTGTTTGTTTGTTTCTGGCTGCTTGCAGTATTTTCTCCTTGACCTGGAAACTCTGGAATTTGGTGACAATATTCCTAGGAGTTTTCTTCCTGAGATCTTTTTGAAGAGATGGCTGGTGGATTCTTTCAATTTCTATTTTACCCTCTGGCTCTAGAATATTAAGGCAGTTTTCATTGATAATTTCTTGAAAGATGATATCTAAGCTCTTTTTTTGATCATGGCTTTCAGGTAGTCCAATAATTTTTAAATTCTCTCTCCTGAATCTATTTTCCAGGTCAGTGGTTTTTCCAATGAGATAGTTCACATTGTCTTCCATTTTTTCATTCTTTTGGTTCTGTTTTATAATAACTTGATTTCTCATAAAGTCACTAGCTTCCACTTGCTCCAATCCCATTTTTAAGGAGGTATTTTCTTCAGTGGTCTTTTGACTTCCTTTTCCATTTGGCTAATTCTGTCTTTCAAGGCATTCTTCTCTTCATTGTCTTTTTGGAGCTCTTTTGACATTTGCGTTAGTCTGTTCTTTAAGGTGTTATTTTCTTCAGTATTTTTTGGGTCTCCTTTAGCAAGTCATTAACTTGTTTTTCATGGTTTTCTTGTATCATTCTCATTTCTCTTCCCAATTTTTCCTCTACTTCTCTTACTTGCTTTTCCAAATCCTTTTTGAGCTCTTCCATGGCCTGAGAACAATTCATATTTTTCTTGGAGGCTTTTGATGTAGCTCTTTGACTTTGTTGACTTCTTCTGACTGTGTATTTAGATCTTCTTTGTCACCAAAAAAGGAATCTAGAGTTTGAGTCTGCGTTTGGGTCTGAGACCATTTTTTCTGCCTGTTCATGTTCCCAGCCAACTACTTGACCCTTGAGTTTTTTGTGGGGGTATGACTGCTTGTAGAGTAGAAAGTACTTTGTTCCAAGCTTTAGGGTCCAAGCACTGCTGTTTTCAGAGCTACTTCTACTCCACCATTACCTGGGGCTTCAGTGAAGCACGTGGTAGGTCTCGGTGCTAGCTTCTACCTGTTTACCTGGAATTGGCGTGAAGCACATGGGAAGTCTGATGCTGCAGGTCTTCCCTTGTGGTGAGGCATGTGTATGGAGGTTGGCCCCTGCTGTCTGTCCTTCTCTGGTGCTATGCTGAGGCATGTTGGAGGTCCTGGCCCTGGCATCTGCCTGTTTGCCTGCCTTTCCTGAGGCATGGGTGGATTTTGGTGTTGGTGTTTGCTTCCTGGCATTGCGTTGAGGCTTGAAACATTTTGCTGGAGTGCTGAGGCAGGATCTTCTGCTGGTTTGCCAGTGTACTTCCTTTCTTGGACTGTGTTCTTCCTTTACCTGAGTGAGACAGATCTTTCCTGTAGATCTTCCAAGTTTCTCAGGCAAGAAGATTGTTTCACATGATCTTTTTTTGGGTTCTGTCATTCCAGAATTTGTTTTTTGGGATGCTATTTTATAGTTGTTTGGAGGCTAATATGGGAGAATTCTCACGCTTTCTGACACTTTTATTGAAGGCATTGCTATACAGCACTACTTTGACGACACTGCAACCAAATGAGGCCATTGTCACAAAGATAGATCAGGTAATGTTCATATGAAGGACAGCTTTTAAGAAATTAAGAAAATCCAACGTCTAACTTAGTCAAGCTTTAAGAAATATAACTGAGAAAACTGATTATTTTTGGCAAATCTGAAATAAGCCACTGACAATAACTTCCTCAAAATTTAAGAAAGATGCCCAGAAACTTAATGGAGTTTTGAGGAAACTGCTTTCCTGACTTGAATATCCTGATGGCTCCCAGTTACAGATCTACAAGGTCTAAAGCACATCATCTAGCAGGCTTTCTCCTTAGAAATTTATGACTATAGGACTGATGCCTTAGGGGATTTCTGTCTATAAAGGTCAGGTTGAGTAGAGATTTTGGCAGGCACTAAAAGGTGGCCAGGATAAGCAAGCCTTAGGCTTCTGGAGCTGGAAGTTCCCCAAAGCAGCTACTAACTATTACCCTTTTGAAAAGCAGCTGCTCAACTATTTTCTGGCCTCTACTTGCTTCTAATAATTTGTGTAGAGTTTCTAGTTACGAGATGGGTAATACAAGATTTTCCCTGTAATAGGATAGTAAGGCATAGGCAGCTTCTGTTTCTAAATGGAAATGATGACTTCCTAGTCACCTAAAGGCAGAAAGAGTCCCACTTATATGGGATTTATGCCCTTTAGCCTCAGTGGATATCTTGAGAGTATAGGAGCCACTACAACCCTTCTCTGCTGACCAGATGCCTTTTTATATATAGACAATATTAACCAAAACTTAAGTATCCTTGCTATATTAGTCCAAATAAACCTCTTTTTGCTTAACTGTCCAGCAACATGTCTGTGTTTCATTTTATCTCAATATTGAACTAAGGGGGTGCAAATGAAAGAGCTATCCTTAACATCCTTTCATCTCCAAAGCACCTGTTCTCATAGGGAGTAGCATTTTTGCACCACTTGATTCTTGATCTTTGACTTAATAGCCAAATCCCAAAGCCATGCAAGTGGGACTATACCTAGAATGCAAAACATAATTTACCTCAAGGCAGGCCGTTCATAGTGTTTGGCATTCTTGGGGGTTAGGGTGGGGTAAGCTAGGGGTTTGCATAGTTCCAATCCATCAAACTCATTTTCTATAGAAACCTTACCCCTTAACTTGAGGGATACAGTGGCTACAATGTAAATTCATCTAACTTCTTTGGAATTGTCAACAACAATGAGGGAATGGTGGACCTGGACCTTTCTTGACCTTCTTCAACACTTACCGAGATACTCTATATCAGTGAGAGCCTTCTCTGTGTTCCCTTAAGAAGGCACTCCATATACCTCCAGAAAAACTTTGCCATAGGGTACCATGGTCTCATTTGACCGTTCTCTCACCCGCATCTTCTGTATTTGTATCACCTTTTCTCCACTTCAGCCATGATGTAAGTCAAAATACAGACTCATCCGATTAATTTAATATGCCATTTGTAATGGGTGAGCCTCACTCAGGCCAGTGACCTCTTCATTTTAGGTTTGTTTGGTATTGGAATGAAATAATAAAATGTTCCAGAAAATGTTACTAAAACTCCATATTCTTTAGTTCAGCAATACCACTGCTAATTATATACCCAAAAGAGATAAAAGAATTAAAGAATCTATATGTATTAAAATAATTATGACAACTCTTTATGTGTAGAAATGAGCTGGAAACAAAGTGAGTGTCAATAAATTGAGGAATGGCTTAACCATGTTATACAGATGTAATGGAATATTACTGCCTAATGAAAAAAGATGTAAAAAATGAAATGGATAGAATCAGAGAAACATTGGAAGACATATTAACTGATGTAGAATAAAGTGTTTAGAATTAGGAGAAATTTATGCAGTGACTACAATATTGTAAAGGAAAAACCACTTTCAAAGACAACTCTTGATTAATAGTGACCAGTCACAAATCCAGAAGACTAACAATGAAGCAAGTTCTTGGTGGAGAATTGGTGGATGAGTACAGGAAAAAAAGTGTCTGACCTTTTCTTCAGTTGGATGTGTAAATATCTTTTAAGCATGTATTTTTATTTTTCATTATTAGTCTTTTGGAATTGTCTTAGATCTTAGATCAGAGTAGCCAAGTCATTCAGAGTTGATCATCATTAAAACATTGCTGTTATTGTGTAGGGTCCATCTCCAGTCATCCTGATCTATATCTTACCACTGGGCCTAGACGGCTCTGGAGGAGAAAGTGAGGCTGGTGACTTTGCACAGCGCTCCCTCACGTGTCTTCACTTTCATGTCATAGTATCACCAACTTGATGTCATGGTCCTCTTAGAGAACAAAAAACAAACAACAACCCTGTGAGTAGTAGAAGCTGCCCCACTGGGGACTCAACTGAAGCTGGCCAGTTGGGCAATACGGCTTTCCTTCCTTCCTTCTCTTCCTCTCTCCTTCCCTCCCTTGATATCTTGGGGTTACTGGATACATATCATTCTTAAACCCAAATCACTCTGGCTCTTACCGAATTCCCAACAATGGGTCCCAGGCCAGATTGACTTAGAGCTACATTCACATTTACATTCAATAAGAATTATTTCTGTTTTGTCCAGAAACTCTGAGGATCTTCCACTCCCAGTTTGATTTTTTTTTTTGAATAGGCTAAAGAGGTCATTCCTTGCCTCATTTTTTTTTTACCTAGCCTTAATCACTGAATGGGCATTGCCTCAAACTGAGACCTGCAAAAAACCTTAGCTTTAAAAGGCCAAGTTCTTCCACTGTATCTGGGGCATCTCTAGTCATCCTGATGTGTATCTGGTCACTGGACCCAGATGGCTCCTGAGGAAAAAGTGAGGCTGCTGACTATGCATAGCCCTCCCTCACTTAAATCCAGTTCACTCGCATGTCATGGTCCTCTTCCAGAATGAAGGACAAACCACAAACAAGCTCACTTCACTCTGTATCAGTTCATAATGTCTTTTCTTCAAGCACAATAGTACTCCATTACAATCATATGCCACAACTTGTTCAGCCATTCCACAGTTGATGAGTATCCCCTTAATTTCCGGTTCTTTGTCATCGCAATAAAGATTTGCTATAAATATTTTTGTGCATATAGGTCCTTGTCCTTTTCTTTGAACTCTTGACAGACCTAGTATTGGTATTGCACAATGGATATGCAGTTTTATAGCCCTTTATTTTCCAGAATGTTTGGATCTGTTCTTTACTCCACTAGCAGTTCATTAGCATACCTATTTCCCCTCATTGTCCCCTAGGGTTTGTCCTTTCTGATAGGTATGAAGTGGTTCCCTCAAGTTGTTTTAATTTGCATTTCTCTAATCAGTACTTAATCAGAGCATGGTGGGGGGGGGCAGGTTCAATGATTTATCATTAAATCACAGCTAGTGTCTGAGGCTAGATTTGAATTGGGTCCTCTGGACTCCAGGGCAGGTGTTCTATCCACTGCACCAACTAACTGCCCCTAAAGCATATTTTTTTCCATATGCTTATAAGTAGCTTTGATTTCTTCTTCTGAAAATGCATATTTATATACTTTGGCCATTTATCATTTGGGGAATTGCTCATTTTTATAAAATTGACTCAGCTCCATACTCAGTATGTATTTGAGAAATGAAGCCTTTGTCAGAGAAACTTGTAAAGATTTTTGATGCTGCATAATTCTCTATGATACCTTTTAGCATAAGGGAGTTTCCCTGATTATCTCTTTTAATGAGGTCTATTTTTGCTTTTGCTTTATTATGATTACTACCCCTGACTTTTTTTACTTTAGCTAAATCCTAGCAGATTTGCTCCAGTTCTGTTTTAACTCTGTACGTGTCTTTTGTTTTAAGTGCGACTCTTGTAAACAATATAGTGTTGGATTCTGGTTTTTAATCCAGTCTTCTATCTGTTTCTGTTTCAGTGTGACCTCATCCCATTCACATTCACAGTTATTTTTGTCCATCCCATTTTATTCTTTTCTTTCTCTTTTTATTCTGTCTCTTTGCAAGTCTATTTTACATCTAACTACTGCCTTCCTTAATCTTCCTTCCCTTTTATTATCCTCCCTTTTCTCTTACCTCTTTCCCCTCCTACTTTTCTGTTAGATAAGTTACATTCGTATATACAATACAAGAGAGGGAAGAAATATATATATATATATATATATTTATGTATATATATATATACATATATACATATATGTATATATTTCTTCCCTCTTTGAACCAATTCTGAAGAGAGTGAGGTTCAAATGGGTAATCCAATAATTCTTAAATTACCTCTCCTTGATCTATTTTCCAGGTCATTTGTTTTTCTAATAATATATTTTACATTTTTTTTCCTCTTTTTTTATTCTTTTGACATTGTTTTGTTTTTTAATGTCTCATGGAATAGCTTTCTGTTGCCCAACTCTAATATTTAAGGCATTATTTTCTTCATTGAATTTTTGTATCACCTTTTCCATTTGGCTACTTCCACTTTTTTAAGTGGATTTTTTCAGTGGGTTTTTGGGTATCTTTTAATCATTTGACCTATTCTATTTTTTTAGGTGTTATTTGTGCTTGTTTTAATTCTCTTTTCATCATTTTCTTGCCTTGTTCTCATTTCTTTTCCCAGTTTTCCCTCTACCACTCATATCTCTTTTTTTCTTTTAACTCTTCCAGGACTTCTTGTTGAGTTGGGTCCAAATAGCATTTTTCTTTGAGGCTTTTTTTGGTAGCTGTTTTCATATTGTTGTATTTTTCTGAGTTTATGTCTTGGTCTTCCCTGCCACCATAATAGCTTTTTATGGCCATTTTTTTTGTTTTCTCATTTTCCCAGTCTATTTCTTGACTTTGAACTTTATATATTCAAGTTGAGCTTTGTTATCCTGTGGTTAGAGAGGCACTGTCTTAAGCTCCAGGCTTTTTCGTGCTGTTGTTATTAGAACAGTTCTGAGGATCTGCAAATTTTGATGCTTCCTGGGAGAGATGTGGTCATTGCTATCCTGGTTTGAATTCTGGTCTTTACCCAGGAATGGCCTCCGATCCACTGCAGCCACAAGCAGTAGCATCTCTCTTTGCTTTGGAATTCTGACCAGGGTCCCTGCTCCCTTGTAACTTACCACCAGCTCTCTTGTCTACCCCTAGAATTGTGACCCACAACTGTACATGTCCAGTAGAGTTGCCAGTCAGCATCAGGACCCTGTGCCAGCAAGGGATCCCCTGTAATTTTTTTCTGACCACTTTTCTGACCTCCTTACCATCTCTGGGCTGAGAGCTCCTGAAGCTATTGATTCTGTGGCTGCTAATGCCCCTGCTGTGGCTTTGGGCTCCAGACAGGCCTCCACCCTGGTAATACAGACTTTTCCTGCTGACCTCTTAAATTTTCTTAGTCCATAAAAATGTCTCACCCCAATTTTTTGTTGACTTTGCCTCTTTAAAATTTTATTGGAGACATTATTTTAATGTTATTTGGAGGGGCATGTTGGGAGAATTCAGCTGAGTGACTGCCTCTAATCTGATTAACTTTAATGTTTTTAGTAAAGTGGCTGGGTTGAATTCTCCAGAAATGGATAAACAAGATTGATGAGGTGGAAAAAACCCTGCCCTTGGAATGAGGAGAGTTTGGTTCTAGTAACAAACTGTGCAATCAACTCAGTGTGTGACCTTGAGCAAGATGCTTAATATCTTTGCATCTCAATTTCCTCATGTAATAATTGATGAGACTGGACATTTAAGATCCCTTCTGGGTCTAAAATTCTGTAGGAAGAGATGAACTTCTGGTATTGGGGGGAACAGGAGAACGAAGAAGATTGATGTCAATAGCAATTGGTGTTTTTTTCTTCTTCCAAATTTAAGTAAGTTAATGAAGTGGTTGAAGTTAGCTATCTTTGAGGACAGAGCTAGAAATAATCAGATAACTTTAGAAGAATAACTGTTACACAAATATTATATTCCTTTTATTTCTTCTTCTAGGTCATTAAGAATTCTCCAAATACTTTAGATTGCCTGATGCTGTTGCTGTTAAAACCAGAATGGCTTTAAATTCAGTAAGTTGTTAATTATTACCTTTTAAGCTGTTTGTTCCTTAAGTGCTTCTTTCAGTTCCATTGGTAACATGGTCAGTGGTTTTAAAATCTTTTACTTGAACAATGAACAAATGTATATACATTTTCTAGTTTCCTCAGTAATTTTCCATGTTACAGATGAGTCTAAGGAGTGAGTAGTGGCATAGAGACCAGCTTAAGAGTGACTTATTTTCTCAGAACTATGAAGTGATGATGCCAATGGGTATGGTCTATGATGTGATATCCTGGTGTCCATTATGTATATTCTCATCATATTATGATTTCCTATTTTGTTTGGGGTGTAGAGATTAGAAGAGGAAATATGGTAGAAAAAAGGGGGATGAAGTTTGAGAAGAATGGGCATGAGGGTGTGTGTGTGTGTCTTCACTTCCTTTATGTATAGGAGAAGAAAGAAAACTAAGAAGAATCTATTGCATAACCACACATTTCTTTCTGAACTGGGGAAGGCACACCTTTTTCACTGAACTAGAAGATACTGCCTTTCATCTCTGAAAGTCTCCTCTTCCCAATGCGTTGTGACTACATATAGAATGACTGACACCAATTCCCCAATCTCTTCTATTTATATATGTGGTAACAAGATTCATTGCATTTGTTTTTCTCTTTTAAATCTAAAAATGCATCTTGCTGTTTAATAGGATATGCACCTCTTTCTATTATTTTTTCAGTATATTTTAAATTTTAAATCACCATATATTCTACAACTGTATACTTGCGTCAGATTGATTTCTTTTTAATATCATGTTCTCAAATGGCTTTGATGTAGGTTAAAAATGTTTACAAGCTTTTTTCCCCCCTTTTATACTGTCTTTATTCCCTTTTGCTCCTACCACATCACCATTAAGATTAAGGATTACATATAGCTTTCCTTGTTTTCCTGATAGTCTATTTGTAATTATCCTCTTTTGTCTATAGAGAGATTTATTGGTAAGTTATTGGCAGTGCAGTTAGTGCTAGTAAGCCAATATGTGGTTATTACTTTAACAGGAATATTCCAGGAAGTAACAGTGTAAATACTGTTTTAATTATTAAGCTGCCATGCCACGTGGACATGACCTGCCTTTTAGAGTACATGATAAAAAGGTGCATAATTACGGAAGCTAAAGTTTATATGCAACTTTAAAATGCAAGGCATTTTACTTATCTCATTTGATCTTCACAACTGTGTGAAGAGGGTACTATTATTATCATTACCATTTTGTATATAACACCCCCATTTTGTATTTAACATCATGTATATGATATTTGTTGAAAATTTATAAAAGTTGTATCAAAATTAATTTTACTAATGAACTGATCATATTTTATCAATGTTTGAATTTTAAAATCATAGGTATTAATAACAATGTAGAGGATTATGTAATAAAACAATTTATAATTTAATTTTTATGACAAATATATTAATTCATACAAATAATTAAAAGTATACTATGTACAAAGCACTTTCCTCCTGTCATATCAATAAGTTTTCTGATTTTATTCAGCGCTCTCTCTCTCTCTCTGTATGTGTGTGTGTGTGTGTATGAAGCTTTCCAGTTTTGATTGTTGGGTGAGAGATTTGAAGGGAGCTAGGCTTCTCACAAACCCTGCCAGAAACATTAATATGAATAGTAAAATGTAAGAAAATGGATTTTAAGAAGAAAATAGAAACCAGTAAGTAGAAAATAAGCAAAAAGCAAAGTGCTGCTACAGGAACATCTAAAAGAGGTAAAGTGCCTAGTGGTAATGCAAATGGAAAAAAAGAAACAAATTTTCCTTTAGGATAATCTTATAAATTATGTATTTAAAGAAATTAAGCAAGAATTAATGCTGGTAAAGGAAATATAATAAGAAAGACAATAAGATCTTCAAATAAAGTCAACTTATTCTCCAATGCTTTGTTCATTCAGTGTAAATGTGGGGAAAGGTGAAGATGCAGGGAAATATATGGGAAGGGATGGTTCAGGAGAAAGAAATGAGGGCGGCCAAAGATTCTATATTACAAAGGAGTATTTTGAAGACCTTATTTAAAAAAAAGCTAGGCACTGGACCTTACAATAAAATTGACCATCTTTAAATAGACAGGAAAAAATTTATGGATGTGGAAGTTGTCCTTCGATCAATTGTTTGAATACTCATATTATCAATTCATCAGAAAAAATAAGAGAATTTATAATAAACAAGAAAACACTGCAACGATAAAAAGAAATGGTGTACAATTAGTATTTAACACAGAATTATTAAAATATGCTATTGAAAATGAAAAACTGAGTATTAGACAAGAGAAGAAACATAACACTGACTGTAATGTTTTCATGGAGAAGTTAAACCAATGCAAAATAATTGCTATAGTAAGTTGAAAATGCCTTAGGAAACATTTGACTTTGCTGCCAAATAAAAAGTGATGGCTTGCAAAGGCAACAACAGGTTAGAAATATGTACTTGCCTATAAAGTCTTACAATAAAGAGAACAAAAACTGGAACAGTAGCAGGATTGGACCAAGTATAAATAGAGGTCATCTCTGCTGGTGTTGATATTATTGTTAGGGCATTGAGGAACTAAGTATAAGGTACGAAGAATATTGAGGAAATGATTTAAAAGGAGGGAAAGTTACTAAAGGAGTGGGGAAAAATGTGAGACCTTATTGATACAAAAAAATTTTTCTGAGAAAATAACCTCTGACCACTGTCACATCTATAAAAACAAAAGAATTGTGAGGACCAGAATCTATATGCAAATTGAGAGCATCCTTGGTGAAGATATCAATAAGAAACAAGGAGGCCTTTATAGATATTCAACAATGGACCATATTTATATCAATCACAACTGACTGAAAAATGTAGAGAATATAAAATCCCATTATACTTAGCATTTGTTGATTACAAAGCAGAATTTTACTTGGCAGAGCCTTATGGGGTCTTTTACAAGGTTACTCCTATCTATATGTTAAGTTCATTCAAGACTCTTTGCAATATGTAATAGCAGTAATAACCTTGTTTAATTGACTGCTCGTAATAACTACCAGATATGGAATAAAACAGGGATCTATATGCTCATGAAAAGTATTTTGCCACCATGAAGGAGGAGATCCAGGTCAGAGTACAGATTGAGGAGGGATTTTCAGTTGATGATAAGGCCATAGAGATTTACCTCATGGTAGCTTACATTGTGCTGACTACATCAAACCCCAAGACATTACAGAGCCTCCTGGAAG
Organism: Phalanger gymnotis; assembly: GCA_028646595.1. NCBI lineage: Eukaryota > Metazoa > Chordata > Mammalia > Diprotodontia > Phalangeridae > Phalanger > Phalanger gymnotis. Next base: position 505,191,241 of record CM053622.1, read on the forward strand.
AGATCTGTAATTATGCAAAAGAGTTTGGCCTGTCAATCCATATAGAAAAAAACACAAATGAATGAGGAGTATTGCCCAGATTTTAACATGCATCAGAATGGGCAGCCTGTAGTGATTGTCCAACAATATGTAAATCTAGGAAAGATGATTCACATATATCCATGCCAGCTGTATTCACAATTTAAAAAGGGTTGGAAACTGAGCTGGGTTGCTTTTTGGAAAATTATGGAGCACTTTTTATTAGCTTATTTTATCTTTTATTAACTTTTTTCAGGGAAAACGATAACAGCTAAGGCTCATCTTTTTTATATGTACATATTTTAGTTTTCAACATTCACTTCTATAAGATCTTGAGTTCTAAATTTTCTCTTCTTCCCTCCTCTCCCCCATCCCTAAGATGGCAGCTCATCTTTTTAATATAATTATCGTACTAGTGTTGTAGCATGGAAGCAAGACCTGAAAGACCATTGCTAGTCAAGAACTTAAGTGAGCATCTTGTAGAGGTCAAAAGAGAAGCACTTCGAGAGAGCAGGGCATAAAATGAGGAATTCCAAGGAACTAGAGAGGATAGATGGCCAGAGTGCTCTACTAGTATCCTCATGATTACAGGAGGAAGTGAGGAGTGCCTCCAGTGTGTTTCATTCTTTGGTGAATTTGGGAGGATACAAATTGGAATTGCACAGCATAAAAAGGCACAGATGGTTTGCTCTATGTGTTATTAGAGTAAACTCTCATGAGATTAGAGACTTAAGTGAGTAAAGTAATCAGAGAATCATTTCAGAATAGTGGACAGAGGACCAATGTTATAGCCAGGAAAACCTGGGTTTAAGTCACCATATTGACTCTTTAGGATGAAATCATGGGCAAGTCATTTAATTTCTCAGTGCCCCTAAGCAGTTGTCTAAGACTAAATTGAACATTTTCTATTAGATAAATGGACAGAACATATGAAAAGGTAGTTTCTTAAGCTATCGATAACTACGATTAGCTTGATATTGCTAATAATTAGTGAAATGTAAATTGAAGAAACTCTGAGTTTATATCTCGCTCCCAGAAGATTGACAAAGATGATTAAAAAACATAAATGATCCCTGTAGGAGTAGCTACAGAAAACAGGCATGTTAATGTAATGTTGTTAGTAGTGTAGTGGACCAAGAATCAGATGTGAGATATCCTCCTTCTACTTCAATAATAGCCAATAGTTGATAAACATTTATTAAGAACCTAGTCAGGCATTGTGCAAATACCAATATGATACTCACTGGGATGGCTGGAGGCAAGGATATTGTGGTACAGAAACGAAGCAGGTAGAGTTAACTTCGTTCCCAGCTGAATTGATTCAGGATCCAAATGCGGACCCTTTGGGCAAGAGGAATATAAAATCTGTCCCTTAGACATTGGTAGGGAGTTCTAGAAAAGCCAGGGAATCTCTTTGCTGACTGCTTTTTTAAAAAAGAACAGCTTCTTTTTTTGGTGTTTCATTTGTTTTTGTCTTTTGGACTGCTTCTAAACCACCATGAGAATTACTTCTACCTAACGTTAATGGAATATGATTTTAATTAAAGTAATATTTCCTTCAAACCTCTTGTTCTGAGTGTTTCATTGAGATGCTGGATAGTGACTTGGACAGGCTGATCTAGGTATTCTGGAAAGAAATCTGCAGCCACACCCAGAAAGTCATTAAAAGGTGACTTTGACCCAGCAATACCACTTGCAAATCAAGGTGATGGATGACTTTCCTGATGTTTGTCCTTCCTTCTCAGAGAAGACTATGACAACCACCATCACTAATACCCCAAGGAGATCTAAGAAAGAAGACTCATTTGTACAAAAAGTTTATGACAACTTTAAAAAAAAATTTTTTTTTTTTTAGAACAAAGACCAGAAACTAAGCATATCCTGTCAATTGGGGAGTGGCTCAACAAATAATGGTATATGAATGTAATGGAATATTATTGTACTTTAAGAAATGATGAAATTAATGGTTTCAGAAAACCCTCAGAAGACCTGTTTCAACTGATGCAGAATGAAACGAGCAAGCAGAAATGGAATAGATCACATGATAACATTTTAAAGAAAACCACCTTGGAAAACATTAACTTTTTAATGGAATGACCAGTCACAGTGCTGGAGTACTAATGATGAACTGTGCTATCTGCTTCTTGAGAGAAAGATGATGGAACAAAGATGCTGATAAGAAACATGCTTTTGGACATTGCCAATGCAGGAATCTATTTTGTTTGACTATGCATATTTTGTAAGGTCTCTTACTTCCTGACCCTCCCCCTCCCCCTGCCATGTCCCACCCCCAATTTGGCTGGGTGGTAGGGAAAGGAGGGATAGAAATAGGGTAGCAAAAAAATAAAAGTGAATCATTGAAGCAATCTTTTTTTAATGCCCCCCAAATGGCAGGAAGACCAGAAAAAATCATAGACAACTAGAGTAACTGAAAATTATATTTTTGAAATTATTATTTATGTTTAAGGTATCAAGATATGCATAATAAATATCCACAGTTTCACTATTGTTGTCTTTTTCTGTTAAACTATGTATATGGAAATGCTCATTTTATTTTGAGCATAAGTTCACAGTTTTAAGGAAAAGATTAAATCATAGACACCTTGGTCTGCATTGGTGCAGGGTATGTCCACACCTGTCCACATTCCTTTTAGCAATGAAATCACAAATACAGACTCTTTTTCCCCAACCCCCCTGAACAAAATAACAAAAAATTTAAAGCCTAAATGGAAAAAAACATAGGAAGTAAAATTCCTGGAAGGAGCTTAAACAAGAACTAAAAACATTAAACCCTTTCTCACCCAAATCAAGAAATAATAATGAAGAAAATTACTAGCGAGGGGTTTATAATAAAAAAAAAAAATTAGAGAAATCATTAAAATCAACCAATAAAAGGCTTATTGTGAAATGTAGGAAATAGAGATTTACTAGAAATATAGGATTAGAAAAATCATTAAACTTTCAAAGAATTGGAAAACAGTGACAGTCTTGAAAGATAGATCATAATGCATCAATCTCAGGATTACTAATATTCTAGAAAATTAAGGAAAATAAAGGGATGGGCTTTGAATACAAAATTTTCTACCGAGAAAAATTCAGTTTTCCTAAAGAATGAAAGGTTCATAGGTATACAAAATGATCAGAATTCCTTAAATTTCCCTCACGTGACCAAAAGCAGCTATTGATTGCTGTAATAGCCTGCCGATGAGTCTGCCTGCCTTAAGTCTTTCCTTACCCCAATTCGTTCTCCCTTCAGCCACTAAAGTGATTTTCCTGAAACACGGGTCTGATCATGTCGAACCCTCTCATCCCCCCTCAATAAACTTCAGTGTTTCTTATTACCTCCAGGAGCAAACATAAAATGCTCTGTTTGACATTCAAAGGCCTTCATAACCGCCCCCTCCTATCTTTTCAGACTTCTTACACTTTACTCCCCAATTCCTACTCTTTGATCAGATGACACCGGTATCCTGTGTGTTCCATAAAGATCCATCTGTGCTCCAGGCATTTTCTCCGGCTGGCAACCATGCTTGGAATAGTGCTCTACCTCCCCCCTGACTACTGACCTCCCTGCCTTCCTTTAAGTGTCAATTAAAATTCTACCCTCTACAGGAAGACTTCCTTAACCCCTCTTAATTTTACTACTTTCCCTCTTTTAATTATTTCCCATTCTACATATTGCTTGTTTTGTAAATATTTGTTTGCATGTTGATTATAATTATATTTAGATTGTAATTATTTATAGTCATTATAACTATAATTAGATTATAAGCTCCTTGAAGGCAAGAGACTGTCTTTTGCCTCTTTTTGTATTCCCATTGCTTAGCACAGTGCTGGGCATGTAGTAGGCACTTAGTAAAAGGTTACTGAATTTAAATTGAAGTTGTAAATTGTCAGAATGTGAGAGCAATAAATAAGATCTAGTACTTCTGGGAAATGTGTATATTTGTAAATCTTTCTCTTAGGGAAAGAGAGGCAGAATGGGATAAAAGGAAGAAGCAAATAGTATGGTGCATTGGATTTGAACTTGGAGATTTCAGTTTGAATCCTGGCTTTTCTTACTACCTAAACTGACCTTGGGCAAGTTACTGAAAACTATGATTCTATTTATTGGCATGTTGGCAAAGGAAAGCTCAGATGATGAAAGCCCTTATATAATTGCTATGAGGGGTTATACAATTAATATTGCTTATAAAATAGAAAAAGACAATAGCCCAATTAGAGATCAATTGACAAGCATTTATTAAGCGCATATGGTTGTTGACTGACTGACTGACTGACTGACTATCAGGCATTGTTCCAAGTGCTGAGAGGGCCAGAAAACAAGAAGAAAAGGCAAAAAAAGCAGTCCCTCCTCACAGGAACTTACATTTTAATGGGAGAGACATCTCCCATTTCCAGTTGGCTCTCTCTTGCCTCTAAGATAAAATGCAGCCTCTTTAATCTAACAGTCCAAGGGTCTTCGCAATCTGGCTAAAAGATATCTTCTTGTTCCTTTCCCCCTTCATTAAACACACCTCATTCCAGCCAAACTGGGCTTGACAATTCATTTCCTAGCTCAGTATCTTTACAAAGATTGCAGTATAATCCTATTTCATCTTTGCCTCTAACAATCCTTATCTTCTTTCAAGAATTGGCTCAGACTCCACTTCATCCTCTCTGTAGCTTTTCTTAGCCCCAGGTTGAATGTTCTCTCCCCCTTCTCCTAGAATACTTTATCTATATCTCTTTTGATCTTTTAATTTTGTTTCCTGCTTTTCTGTGTGCATCTTGTATACAATTATTTAAGTGAAGTCAGAAACTGTCATTCTTCATCTTTTTATCACATCGTTCCTCCTCCTCCTCCTCTTCCTCCCACGTTTCCCCTTCCTCCTCCTCTGGAATTACCTCTACTAACATAGATTGAGATGTGCTCTATAATTCACAGTCTTCTAAGAATTACTTGGGACATGGAAAAGTTATTTTCCCAGAGTCAAACCATCAATGTAAGTCAAAGGTGGGACTTGTAGGTAGATCTTACCACCTCCAAATCCAGCTCTCTATCCACTGTGCCAAATGGCCTTTCTACTTAAGACATGTTAGAATGAATATCACTTCTTAGCCCTAGGAGATAAGGTTGCTAAATTTCTTCCTGAAAGTTTGATGAAATCAAATCTTTATCAGCTCATTATCTGCTCATTTTTCTATTTCTTCTGAAAGTGGATTACATTTATCTAATATTCTAATATTAAAGATTCTGGTTAGATCAGTTTTACTATATAGCATGGATGTTGCTTTTTTGTCTTTTTAGAATTGGATATATTTTTTAATTGTTTAAGACAATTAAGGAATTTGCATTTTTTTCTCCCTTCTCAATTATTTAGGGACCACCAGCATTTGGACCATATTATGAAAACCATGGTTATCAACTCGAAAACTATCCTCCAGGACACCTTGTGAATACTAATGCTTATGTACCTTACCCAGCTCCATATTGTCCTTCAGCAGTGCCACAGTACATTCCAAGAGTTCTTACTCATACTTCAACACCAGCAGGAGTCCATTTACAACCAAAATCTTCATCTGGGATCCTGTTTACTTCAAGTATGATCCATTTTACATTTTTTCCCCTAAATAACTGTGCCATTTAGGAATCTTTAGTTTATAGTCCTACCCTATCCATTGAACCTTGTCTTACTATTAATTTCCCGACATGAATCCTTTGTAGACTCTACCATCTCATGCTGTTTTTCCTACACCAAACTTTGCTCATGCTATTTCTGCTGTGTTCAAATACTATTCACTCTGTAAGACCCAGATTAAATCTGACTTTTTTTCCATAGGCCTTCTTGAAATGATCAGCTCACAGTGACCTCCCTCAAAGTTAAACTCCATATCATTTATTTTCCAGCGCTATCAAATGCTGCTTCACCCTTACCTAAGAGTACTTTCTCAGATGTGTATGTCTAATCTCTCATAGCATTGTAAGCCTAGAAAGCAGGGCTGTGTCTTACTTTTCCTTGGTATCTTCCTTTTTCCCTAGCACAGTGCTATGTGCAGATTAGCTATATAAATATGGTATTAATGAATTGAATTTCCTTGTGAATACCAGCTGATACTGAAACATTCTAGTGATACTGCAACATTCCAGTAATATCTTTCTAGGTTCGAACTGTTTCCTTAGAGTCAGCATAGTAAACTTTCTCTGTGGTAGGTTGAGGGGTGGATAGGTCTTTAAGAAAATGTGATTTCTAGGGTTTGGACTGTGACTCTTTCATTCATTTTCTCTTATTTGTACTTTACCTTCATTTTTTTCTTCCATCTTCCTTTTTTTCCTGTTCACTACAGAATTCTCTCTGATCTACAAATTTCCTTCTTTCTGCCTTCCACTTTAATTCTCTCTTACATACTAAATATCCTTAGTTCTTTCAACCTACTTTATTATGGTATCAATTTGAGATCCTTTACCATCCTGGTTACCTTCCTTTGGATGTGTTCCAGGTCATCATTGTTCTTATAATACGGTGACCAGAATTGAATACAAATCTCTAAGTACTGACCAGGGCAGAGACAACTTTTACCTCTTTATTTCTGGAAGCTCTGCCTGTCCTAACGTAGGCCAGAATTGCAATTAACTTTCAGAGCTGCCATGTAAGAGTGCTGACACATTCAGCTTTCAATCTACAAAAATCACTGGCATTTTTTTTTCTGACAAACAAATAACCAGCCATACCTCCCGCATCTTGTATTTTGAAGATTTTTTTGAAGTTGACTTTCTTTATTCCTATTAAGTTGTTTCATATTTGATTCAGCCCAATTTTTAGTCTTTTAGCATTTGGATGTCCTATTGTGTTTCATTGTCCCTAGTGGTTTTGCATCACCAACAAGTTTGATAAATATACCTTATATGTCTTTATCCAAATTATTTATAAAAATATTAAACAGCACAGGGCATAGATCCCTGGAGGCACTCCATCAGAGGCTTCTTTCTAAAAGGATCCATCCATCCATCCAAAGCACATCTAACTACTTGGTTCTGGAAATTCAACCAGTTCCAAATCCACCTAACTGTGAATTTGAATTATCTTTAAACCACTTCTTCATCTTTTCTACAAATAAAGCATGAAAAACTTTCCCAAGTGTTGAGAATTACAATAACACTTGTAAAAGCATATGCCCTTCTATTGTTTGTCAACACCATCATCTCCATATGGGAAGGATGGAAAGCACACACTATGTAGGATCACCTAGGTTTGTATTTTTGAAAGCCCCCTTTTAAACATTTGCCAGGAATGTTACCTAGAGGATTAATTTTGCCTAAAGTTAACTTTTCCCAGGAGGGGTTGAGAGGCGATTAAGAAAAGGACTGATATCCCTTTCCCTTATATTCTATTCAAAGCCTAACCACTTCCTCTTTTATATTCTTCTGGAGAATAAGAGTGAATAAGGTTTTACTCATTCCTCCAATTAAATGAAGGTACAAAGAAATGTTGGGCTGGTTTCTAGTTATATTCCATCTATTTAATGTCATGAATAATAGCTGACAGATAATACTTTAAATTTTATAGAGTGCTTACATTTTCCGGTTTTAATATCATCAAATCCTGTCAGGTAGATACTATATAGGCATTATTCCTATTTTACAGATTAAGAAAACTAAGGCTCGGAGAAATTAAATGGCTTGCCCATGGCATGTCCAGGTAGAATTTGAGCCACAATCTCTCTTGACCTTAAGTCCAGAACTCTTTCTGCTATACTACTGCTTAGGTAAATGTGACCTTGGATAAGTCATTTTGCTCATCTCATTCTTAGTGTCCTCATTATAAAATCAGAAGCTTGGATATCTTTATGCGTTTAGCTCCAATATTGTATGCTTCTGGTGATTTCTTGGTTTGTATTTCTACTTTCCTTTGAGTTTTGGGTGAAAACATGTTCTTTAGTTCCAAATAAAAGTCAGAGCTGCTTTCAAAGTATAATTTCTGAAGTCTCTGTTTTATCACTAAAACAGACATATACTTGTAGTATCTGATTTATAGGACTGGTTTAAGTATAGTGCCTTGTAAACTTAAGGTACTCTAAGAGTGATCTGTAGTTATTATAGTACTTCAAGTAGGAGAGTTTTTAGTTTTCCAAGAGGAACAAACATAATTGTTCACATTTCTATTACTTTAGCTTCCTCATAACAATCCAATAAGATAATACTGTAATATTATTATCCTTTTTCGTAATAGGAAATGTTATTCAGAGAAATTAAATGACTTGCCCAGGATAACATAAATAATAGGAATGGATTCCAGAATGCAACCCAAATCTTCAGAATCTAAAATCAGCCCACTTTTTTTTTCAAATTTTGAGGCAAACACAGTTAAATGACTTGCCCAGATACAGAAGTATCTGAGGACACATTTGAACTTGGGTCTTCTTGACTCCAAGCTGGAAGCTCTATCCACCATGGTACCTAGATATTCTCTCTCTCTCTCTCTCTCTCTCTCTCTCTCTCTCTCCCTCCCTCCCTCTCTCCCTCTCTCTCCCCTCTCTCTTTCCCTCTCTCTCCCTCCCTCCACCACCCTCTCTTCCCTTTTCTGTCTCCCTGCCTCCCCTTTGCATGGACCCAGATCTAAAATCAGAATTATAGAGGCATGGAATATTAGAACTAGAACAGAAATTACATAGTCCGACTCCCTTATTTTTGTTGGACATGAAACTAATATGCAGAGAGATGACATAATTTCCCTAAAATCAAAATGTTACCAGTATTTAATACTCAGGGTTGAGAATACCACTTGAAATCCTAAGCAACTATATATTTTAAGCTTTTTATTGTTATAATATTTAGAACCTAGGTCAAAATTCCTGGTTCAGTGTTTTTTTTTCTGCTTCGTACTATTGTTTCTACCGATCATTTCCTGAATAAATGTTGGTGAGTTGATTTTTTTTGTTTCTGCCTTGGGTTTGTTATCTCTGTATGGTTATTGTTTTCCTAAATCCTATCAGATTTCCTAAAAATACATGTTTTCTGCAACATATATAGTTACTTATTTCTAAGAGTTTAGTTCTGGTAACCTTGAGGAAAGCTTCTAGCTTAGGTGTATCTGTGGGTGAAATCCATAGTATGAGAAGGTTTGGATGGTTTAAGATCTGTAAGCATTTAGATTATACCCACAGTGATGAGACTGTGGATCCATTGAAGTACTTTTAATAATCTGTCTTTGCTTCTTGCTCTTTATACAAATAAAGCATGATTTTATTGCTGATGATGTGGCTAGGCAGGTAAAGAGGTGTGTATCCAGTTTTTTTTTTTAATTCTTAAGAAACATTTTAACAAGAATAGAAAATTAAGCTTTTAAAAGTTACTGTATTTTTAATAAGTTATAATGTGAGGAATTGGGATTATGATAGTCTGGCTTTGTTTTATGCTTTCCTTTTCCCACCTTATTCTAGGGGCTAAGAAAATTGTATGTATTGCACTTGGCATTGGAGTAATATTAATTGGCGCTGTGATTGCAACTCTCTTTCTTTGGAAGTTTGGTAAGTCCATTTTCTCTAGTTTTTATAATGAAAACCAATTTTTCTAATGTATTGTATGTATTCCAAGTTCATTGTTAAAATTTTCTAGATTCTTGGACTGTGTTACCATTTATTAGGGAATAGCTGTGATAAATGTGCTAAACGAAGGTATTAGAACATTACTGTATCTGTACGAATAATATATGAACAAGCAGTAGTCTCAGCGACTGAGGCAACTTGCTAAGACTACATGTTGTAAAGCAGATGCAGATTTACATTGGTAGTGGAAGTTTAGGTCTGGACTCCCCCCAAAGCTGTTGTAAAAGTGATTAATAGAAATATGGAATGTTATAGAAACATAGAAATTGTGGGAAGTGGTACAGGATAAAGAAGACAACACCCAAAGAATTACTATAACTATGTAAGTTAGTACTACAATAAATATCAAACAGCAACAAAACTTGGGTTGTACACAATGGACAACATTGGTACCATAGTGGAAGGAGGAAGAGATAAAGGGAAAAAAATTTCTACTTAATTTGGCATTATCTTTTTTTTTTTTAAATACAGGTTAAGAGGTATAACGGCAAGTAGAGATAGTTTTTTTTTTACTTCTAAATTGGGTAACTTTGTAAAAGTTTGTAACTTTGTAAAAAACACTATAAATAATATTTAAAATAATATTCAGGAGGTAGTAATGGGACATTTTAAATAAGATTTTAAATACAGTTGGATGATTAAATACTGCATACATTTTTTCTCTAACAATAGTAAACTGCAAAAGTGTAAAGTTTCACCAGTCAGCATCACTTTTATGCAATTTTACTCAACTCTTTTTCATGAATGTTTTTGTATTGATTTTGTAGACATATTATAGTTACTTTTCTGTGAACATGATTTAACCTAGGAGAATACAAGGATCTTGAGCACAGTAACTGTCTCACTTTTGTGTTTTTCTCATTTGTACCTAACATAGTACTTGGCGCATATACATATATATATATATATATATAGAGCTTAGTTTATTTGCAAAGTTTTGGGGAGATGATTTATATGGAAACAAAATTTATAAATTAAGAAAATAATTAGATAAGTAAAAATTGTATTTCTTTCTCCTCTTTGTACTTTTATGGCTCTTGAAAAACAACTGGCTGTAATGAATTTAGGCATTTTTTCCTTATTATAAACTAGAAAATCATCAATAAACATGAACATTTCCACATACAAAGGCTAGAAAAGACAAATTCTTCATTAAACTGCAAATCTATTACAAATAGTTTGTTCCTTTAAATTTACATTAAATTATGTATGGTAATATTAATGTTGACTTATTGTCTCTCTCCCTCCTTACTCCCGTCCTTAATTCTCTACTTGTCTGCTTTGTATATTTTTAGAAATTGTATATTGATGCTCTTTTCTTTCCTGTCTTCTCCTTAAAAGATTTTTTTGTAGCCTTGTTACTACCTTTCAACTCTTTCCCCAAGCTCTTCACCCCTTTACAAAAAAATTCCCTTGTAACAAAAGTATAGCAAAGCTAAACAAATTTGTGTTGTAATGGTTGTGTCTTAAAATTTATGTGTGTATGTGTGTTTGTGTATGTAGATATACTTTTCTTTTATTCTGCACTTGCAGCTTGTGAGCTTTCCAACAAGAAGTAGGAGGCATGCTTCATCTGGAGTTGTGATTTGTTATTCATTGTATTGATCAGTGTTCTCTTAAGTCTTCAATATTGTTTAACTTTACAATCTTGTAGTCCTTGTATAAATAGTTCTCCTAGTTCCACTCATCTTACTTGCCATAATTTTTTACAAGTTTTCCTATGTTTCTTTCATTCTATCCCTTTGGTCATTTCTTACAGCTCAATAATGTTCCATTTGTTCAGTCATTCCCCAGTTGATGGATGCTTACTTTATTTCTAATTCTTTGCTGCAACAAAGTGTGTTGCTGTAAATATGTTTGCAGATATAGGTTCTTTTTGTCTTTTTTTTAAAACCTCTTTGGCGTTATGTAGCTGATGGCGATGTAAGTGGCACAAAGAATGGATGATGTAGAGTTTTTTCAAAGTTATTTGTATTTCCAAAATTTAATTTTATTATTTCTTCCATATTAAAAAGCATTTATTTCTCTCCTTTTCCACTCCTCCTTCAATGAACAACTAAAAAAAAGATATCCTCCTTACAAATAATGCAGAGTCAAAACAACTTCCCATGTTTGTCATGTCTCTATCTTATTGATCAGAATTCTAAAATCTTTCAAAGTTGTTCATAATGTTTCGATAGTATAAATTGTTCTTCTAATTATGCTTACTTTATTTCACATCAGTTCATAAATTTTTTCCTAGTTTCTCCTGAAATTGTCCATTTTATCAGTTTATTCACAAAAAAATTCTATTACCCTTTTTAGTGGTAATTTGTTTAGCCATCCCTCAATAGGTAGGTAAATTCTTCTGTTTTTGGGAGGAGCCATTACAAAGCGAGCTGCTATAAATATTTTAATAGATATGGGTACTTTTCTTCTTTCTTTGGTCTCCTCATAGTATAGGCCCAGTAGTGGTCTGCTGAGTCATATGGCATGTATAGTTTTCCAAAACAGCTAGGCCAATTCAAAACTTAGCCAAAAATACACTTTTATAAAAGTTCCTCCAAAAATTGTAATTTTCCTTTTTTATCATCTTTACCATTCTGATGGATGTGAGGTGGAACTTCAGAGTTATTTCCATTTGATTTCTCTAGTTATTAGTGATTTGGAGAATTTTTTCATATGGTTGTCATGACAATATCTATCTGGGTGACAAGATCTATCAGGTTTTCTCCCTCAACAGGCATGCAATAGGGATTAGCTTTCCCTAAAAGGAAGCAAAACTGTCACTGGATTCTGTTTGACACAGATTCCACGTGATCTAAGAGCATAAAAAGCTCCATCCACCAGCAACAATTGCCCCTCTGATTTGATGGACATCTGAAAACCATGAGTCACCATACCCTGCTCTGCTAATTAGATGAATTTCTATATGGAGAATGATGTATCTCTAGAAACTAAGGGCCACTTTATCCTTATTGCATATCCTTACTATGTTAGGGGAAAGTAAACCTTTTGTCAACTGTTCATTAACTTATGAGTGTTACGTTTCATGCTTACCCTTAACATTTGGCATAGCTGGTAACTGGGACAAGATAAGGTGTTCTCACGCATCACATTGTGGTTGAGTTGTGGGAAGAGCATTCATTGCAAATACAGAGGGTGGGATGAATGGTTCGTTAGATACTACATGGTGGTATTAGGTCATACGATCATGTATAGGGAGTCCTCTACAAGGGATAGGAAGCAAGCTGCCACTCACTGAACAATTCTCTCCGTGGGTTCTGGAGGAAGCCACTTGAAACACGGTAAAGAAAGTGCCAAGCCCTGCATTTTCTTGTGGTTGAGCATTCAACAGAAGTTGGACAGCTAGTATAAGAGGACTAAAAGTTAGCTAGATTAGTTTATTAAGCAACTAGAGACAGAGATCTCAGCTTGAAATGAAAGCTGAGGAGCAGCTAATGGAGCTGACTCCGTAAGTAAAGTGGCATTTCCTGATAAAGCTAGAGACATACATACATATATACATATACGTATACATATACATATACATATACATATACATATACATATACATATACATATACACATACATATATATACATATACATATATACATATATATATGCATATATATATGTATATATCTTGGTCTCAGACCAAGAGGTTCTGGTTGTAGAGGTTCCACTCCCACTGCATCTCAATGAGATTGAACCGTGAGACGGGAAATGAGAAAAAGACTTGGACACTCCCAGTGTGACTAAAAGCCTCAGAATAGTTTTATTACTGCTCTAAGGAGGAGGGTGATTCCATGAGCTGAGGGAGCAGAAGGTAGGTAGGCCATCACTAAGGAATTGGCAGGTTGCATGAGAAGTTCAAATAGAAACTTGATGAATCATTGAAGCAGTGACTCCTGATTATGTGGTGTTTACTGAGCCCATGCTGAGATTCTCTCTCAGGAGGATTTCCACAGGCTGTCAGGAAAGCTATCTGAGGATTTATTGTTACAGTCAATTGCATTTATTAGAATCGCTAGACGAGGCCTACCTTTTCTTCCTTTTTTAGATGGCTGAGAGAGGGCCCCATATAGATGAATGACTGTCACAGCTAACTCCCATGGGATCTATATGGGAGGGAGCAAAGTACCTAAAGGAAGTGGGTTTGATAGATGAGAAAGGGTATCTCATAGAATGCTACACCCTATGACTAGCCTGCCTCAGGGGCAATTCAGTCTACTTTCTCAGTGGAACAATGACAGAATAGCTTCAGACTTTAGCTCTGGGTCTACCGTGCCATACCACTGAAAAGATGAGAGCTGGTGGCTTGGTGAATTTTGACCAGGAGTTGAGGACAACTGTTTTCTGGGCGAGTGCTGTTGTCAGTGCAGATAGGCTCTGGCAAATGTGGGTAGGAGTCACAGAGTCTGCTGCCCTGATAGGTGCCCTGCTCCTCCCTTTCCTGGAGGAGCTTTGTGTATGGGTCCTGAAACATGAGGTTAATAAGGAAGCAATTGATGTCAAGCTCATGAGGCCACTAGTAAAACTGTAAAGGGGAATTTAGCAACAAGGCTGTAAGGATCCTTCAGCCCTACTTTAGCCTAAAGCATCTTCTCAGGGCTCTGCCTTTTTCAGATTATTTGGAGGAACATAGAGAGGTGTAATAGCGATTTAGATTTGAAGATCTTTCCCACCCATTAATAGGCCATGTGACCTGCTTACATCACAGGAAGCCTAAGTTACATGTGGTGGGAGAAGCTTCCTGACAGGAAAAGGAAGGTGTGTCACAGGAAATGCTGAGAAAGAGAGAGAGAGGGCAAATGAGCAGTTACAGCTGCTAATGGCCGCTGTAGGTAGTGATAGTTAGAGCTGAACAGGCTGACTTAGCTGTACTGTGAATTTGTTTTGGGGAAGACCCCAGCAGGGGGTTGGAGAGGTTTAGTGAGGCTCCATGTTGTGATATTATGTATTGAATGTTTTACACTCTGATAAATTGGATAAATGGCTTGTGAGATCTGGTTCTCTGGTGTTTGAATAAATGGCTTACTTTTTCTACCTTCTATGTGGAGAATCTCGTATACTTTGTGATACCGAACCACATAGGCATTTTGACAATTATCATCTGCATTGTTATTATTGCCTTACTGATACAAGAGAGCAGACCATGGAGGAAAGATGTGCTCTTGGGGATCAGGATCTGTGTGGGCCCTCTCAGCATCATTTATGCAGGTTACTGTGGGTGAAGCCAAATGAAAACCCTTGGAGTTACCAGAACCATTCCATGTGGTTCACACCAAACAATATCAGGTCCAGGTGGTGATGGGTTTTTCTTTTCCAGTGATGGAGATGGTGGAAACTGGAACATTTTCGTTATCCTACCTCCCCTTAAAATAATCCTCTGTCACATATTAGGAAAGCAGATGACCCTTGATAGCTTATGTGGGAAAAAAAGAAGCTGAATAAAGTTCATCACTGCAGCTGTTTCTGACCTTGTGAATGTTATACAACAAATAGCCCTGGCCCAAGGGAAGTGATATGCAGTTATTGACCTCACTAATGCTTCCCCCACCCCGCATTCCTGTTGCTGAGATTAGTCAGGAGCAGTTTGCTTTCACCTGGGAAGCAGTCTGATATACAGTCCTTTCCCAGGGCCACCTGGAGTTTTTCTCACACTGACCCGAAAGAAACCTTCCTTCCTGAAGGCATTGCTCTGAATTATTACATTGATCATATGATGTTGACTAGGCCAGATAAGGCCATGGTGGCAGAAGCCTTAAATCAGACAATGATTCATATGAGGAAAGAAATCAACCCTAAGAAAATCCAGGAGCCAGTCCAGTACAGGTTGGGTAGAAAAAGCCCAGAGGATTCTAGAAATGGTCCAGAAAACAAAACACAAGAAAAAATAACTCCACCATCAAGGTATTTGGAGACACCCTGTTTCCCAGAGCTAAGGCCCAGCAATCAGGCTGTGACCTGAGCTTGGCATAACAATAATCCTTTGCATTCTATGTGATCTCACCCTCTGGCAAAGTGCATTGCTTTGACCAGCACCAGGTGTTTGCTGAGAGATTTATGTTTGGAGCTCCCTCTATTTCCCAGGGGCCTGAGAACCATCCATCACACCTCTTAACATTCTCACAATCCCTGTTTCTTATGACAGCTCAATGAACTGAACCAGGTACTGTACTCCTGTTCCCTCCACACTAACTCTGGTTCTGTTTGTATCTGTGAGACAATCAACTTGGGGACTGTTCCCATAGGACCCAGGAACACCTGCATTGTCCATGCTTGAGCCTGTTGTGGGAATGGCTAAGAATTGTTATGTCATGGTCCAGCACACTTGTGGTTTTTTAGGTATGTAAGAAAGACCTTCCTTTGCCCCAGCAAGACCTCGGGAGGACTTCCCTTGCAAGCGTTTCCTCACTTTGAAATTAAACTTATGTTTGTGGACTGACTCTTCTGCCTCTGGCTTGCTTTGTTTGACTCTGGCCACCCCCAGGTTAGAGGATAGTTCTGGTCTGGTTAACATAAGCAACTCTTAGCATTCTGCACTGCTACCCCCTTTCTCCTCTTCCTCTTCCTTGTTCTTGTTCTTCTTCTTCCTCTTCCTCCTCCATTTGGGGTTAAGTGACTTGCCCCAGGTCACATAGCTAGTAAGTATCTGATGCCAGATTTGAACTTGGGTTCTCTTGCTTTATCCACTGTACCACCTAGATGCCCCACTGACATTTTTTATTAACAGTCTAAGAAGGAGGTCTATTTGTTGACTGATTTAACTATTAAGGTTTTAGAGAACCCATATTCTCTACTTCAGTATCCCGATAGTCCCCATTTACCAAGTTACCTACAAATCTGTCTCTTTCAAGTGGGACCCAGAGCAGACTACAACTCTAGAATGTCTAGAGTTGGCTGTACTTTAGTCTTTCCCTTTGGGCTCTTATGATCCTGCAAGGTCCATGTTTCTGGAGGTCAATGTCTGGAAAGACTATGCTTGATGAAGCCTTTGGCACCAAGAGGTAGACTGAATAAGCAATAGGCTTCTGGAACTCAAGTTTCCCTAAACAGCCACTTTGGAAAAGCTGTCATTTGCATATTGCTTGTCCCTAGTTGCTACTAAACAGATGATACTGGGTCATGAGTCACCCTTTGTCTAGAGTCGATTTCTGTAATGTGATTGGTAGAGTACAGGAGTCTTCTCTTGGAATACAAATGGAAATGCTAGATTAAAAGTCGCACCTGGCTCCCTCTGATGTTCATGCCCTTCATAAACTTAGTCTCTATGCCAGTAGCTAAGTACAGACCCTAGAACCCCATCTCATCTCAGCTGAATTCCCTACCACCCTGACACTTTAAAGAACTGGCTATTGAGGCAACTCATTTTTTTCCTGGGCAATTGATGGCTACATCTGCTAGGAGACAGGCGTAGCCAGGTGTGGACTAAGGGAGCTACTATTCTGATAATTAGATGCCCTAGGGAGTGGGGGTCTTGGCAAGTTCTAGTGGGCTGAGCTTCAGGTTTCATGGTTGGTATGTGAGAGATCTTTAATTCCAAATTCCTAAGCAGTGATGATGGGTCTAGCTAAGTGGTCTCTGGCCTGGAGAAAACCATACTGGATAGTCAAAGGCTCTCATTTTGGGAACAAGACCAATAAGAGGAATCTTTTGATGCCTTCCATTGCTTACAGTTGTTTGTAGGGCATGACACCAGCTGTTAGAGGCATCATGTGCTAAATAACCAGGTTAGAGCCCTTACAAGAATACTTGAGTTTGGGGAGTAGGTCCATTTCTAATCCGGACATTGGGGTGGTTGATGTTATGTTTTGCTGAGCATAGAACCACGTGATCCTCTTAACTGTAAGGCATGTATTTGCATATAATGTGGGGTCAAAAATTGTCCAATCTGCAAGAAAAGCCACTGAGGCAGAGTTCCAAGCAAATATCATTTATTAAAAGGCCCATGGCACCCTCTAATGAAGTGCATCTCAGATCTTCATCATGATCCGAGATGCTCTTGCTCCCCAGGACTTTGTTTTCATAGGGTTTGATACCCAAATATACAAAAGAGGCATCGTAAAATAGAAAATCTTATTGGTTGTTAGACCTTGCTCTTGAGGGCCAAAAATGACAAGGGAGTCACAGGTTGGATGAAGAATTAGACATTGCTGCTGACTAAGTGATCATAAGACAGTCACCTGTTCATGTTGGGCAAGACACGGTGGTTCAGAGGTCCTTTGGAGGACTTTCCAAAGAATCAAGTATCCCACCCACACTAGGTTTGGACGTGAAATTTGAGCAAAACAGGATGGATATCTTGTCAGCATTCTTACGGTTGTACAAGTGAGTTTTGTAACTGGTAAATCAGTAGTGAATATTACATTAAAGTTTGAGGCCTGCTATAAAGGCCTACTATAAGAACCTGTCTTATCTAATTATCCTTATATGATATATGTAAAATATAAAATTGATTAATACTGATTGGAATAGAGTAAGTGTTCTAGTAAATTATTTCTCACAGCAACTGGGTTTTTGATTCCAGTTAGAACACCCACCTAACTAAAGTGGCCCCCCTGCCACCGTCTTCAAATGGCTAAATGACACACCGATATTAGCAAAAAATGTTTGTTGCAGCTAATCAATCAACAGCTGCATAATTATTTTCCTGACTCCTCAAGTTGGGTTTCCAATCTTTCTGAAGCCAAATTTCTGGCCAATCAACACCATCCTAGGAGGGGGAAAGACTTTCTGGTTCAGTGGTTTCTGGGATGCAACCTCTAAGAAGACTTACTTGATACTAATGGACTGATTTTTGGACATAGCTCTACTGACCCTCTCCAAACTGTATTTCATTTCCAGAGTTGCCTTGGTCTTAAGATCCTTGCCCCATTCAGAGAGCTCTGTATACCCTGGAGAATAAATTCAAGTCACTCTCTCTGACAGGATTCCTTTCCTTTGGGGTGCTTTTTAAAACTTTCCCAGAAAGAGCTTGGCGGACCAAGCAGTGGCCTTGTTGGAAGGTGCCTTGCCTTCTTGATAGTATGTGGTGAGGTGAAACTATCACTGCATAACACTGTGTATTTGGGAATAAGTGAGATCCTCTAGCTGACTTGGTGATAATTCTGTGTTCCTGGTTGGGGATGAAGAAATAATTATTTTAGCCTCTGTGGAATAAAGGGCCAGTCCATCTGCAGAGGCCTCTAAAGAGGCTAAGATTTTGTATCAGCCCCCTGATAAGACTCTCAAAGAGGAGAAGTTTTTTTTTGCCTTTTTATTAATTCAGCATTCATTTCTACAAGATTTTGAGTTCTAAATTTTCTCCCTATCTCTCCCCTCCCCCTACCTCAAGACAGCATGCATTCCGATTACCCCTTTTCCCAATCTGCCCTCCCTTCTATCACCTCACCCCGACCCCCTTCGCTTATCCCCTTCCCTTCTATTTTACTGTAGGGCAAGATAGATTTCTATATCCCATTGCCTGTATATCATATCTCGAGGGGAAGTTTTTTAATGAGTGTTTGAGTGAATACTGAGTGGATGATGATACTGGGAGATCCTCAGAATCAACTTAGATCCTGGCAGAGATTGCATGTAAGAGGCTTATGACCTTATAGCCACTTTACTGCATTGCTTTATTATGAAGAATTGTTCTGTGTCATCATCTGTTATGTGGCCCTGATGTTTTTGGTTATTTTCAGTCTTGCATTAATAGAAGATTCTTTGTGCTGGAGGTGTTATCCTTTGTGCTGTGTCCGTCAATTTCTGGTCTACTCTGTTTCATTGGCTAATCATAATCACCTTGCATTAGGAGACTTTCTGTGAACTGCAGAGATGTAGAACAACCTTCCACGTGAACCAGGTTGTTGAGATCTGAGACATGATTCCTTCTGAAAGCAGGAAAAACAGCATAAAAATTCTCGTTTCTGTCTTTCTTCCCCCTCCCCTCTTTCCTTTCCTTTCCTTTCCTTTTGCTGATACTTTTAGGGGTAGGACCTATAATTTTCATTTCTTTTTCTTTTCCTTTAGCATTGCTTTTGCCAAAAAGATTGTTCAATAACAGCCCTGAGAGTATTTAAAAGATAGATTTAATCAGGAATTTAAATAAACCCTTGGGTTAGATTCTTGGGCCTCTTCTTTTATAACTTTTGCAAACAGCTTATCCAATACTGGAATAATAATAATCATAAAAACAATAGCTAGTATTTATATAGTGCTTTAAGTCTTATAAAGTACTTTACAAATAGCATATCATTTTATCCTCACAATAACCCTGGGAAGTAGGTAATATTATCATCCCCATTTTACAAATATGGAAACTAAGGCAAAGAGAAATTAAGTGACTTGTCCAGGGTCACACATCTGGTAAGTGACTGAGGTCAAATTCAAAATTAAGTCTTCCTGACTTCAGTTGTAGCATTGTATTCTAACCCCCTAGAAATGAATTGTTGTTCTGTGACTACTTATTAGAATTCACTTGTAAATCCATGTGATGCTGGATTTTTTTTTCCTTTGGAAGTTCATTGATAAGTTCAATTTTTTTTTCTGATATTAGGTTATTTAAATAACTAGGTTTTTTTTTGTTAATCTTTATTTTAATGTTTTAAAGTGTTGCTCCATTTCCTTTTTTTTTGTTTGGATATAATTGGGTAAAATAGCTTTTGTTAATTTCCTTTATTTCTACTTTAATTATTGAAAATACTCCTTTTAAATTTTTGATAAGAGCCATTTCATTTTTCTCACCTTTTAGGATTTGCCATTTATCTGTTTTGTTAGTTAAAAATAAATGTAAAAATAAAACTTCTTCCTTATCAGTTCAGAATGGTAGTTTTTTTTCCACATACAGTTTTATTATTATTATTTTTTTAATTTTCAGGATTTCTACTTTGGTGTTTATTTGCTTTTTTTTTTTTGTTACTGTCCTAATTTTTTTTAGTCTAGTCAAATACCCAATTGGCTGATTCTTTTTTTCTTTAGTTGATGAAAACAGATTTTTTTTTCTTCTAAGAACTGCTTTAGCTATATCTCATGAGTTTTGGCATATTATCTAATTATTGTAGTTTTCTTAGATGAAATTTTCTATAATTTTTCTTTTACCCATAGTCCTTTAAAATTATATTCCTCTAATTGCCTTTCAATTCATTCTCTTTATTGAATATTTGCTTTCATTGTGATAAGGAAATTTTGATGAGATCTTTATGCCTTCTGCCTCTTACATGGTTAGTTTTTTTTAAAGGTGCCATGAATGCCTGAGAAGTATTGAAACTCCTTGCTTTTGCTATTCAATAATCTCCAGAGATTTGTCTTTCTAATATTTTAAAAGTTCTATTCTGAGCCTTAATTGCTTTCTTGTTTATCTTTTGATTGGATTCATCTACATCTGAAAGGGATACAATCAAGTCCGCCACTGTGACTGTTTTGCTGTATATTTCTCCCAGTAATTTGATTGTTTTTCTTTAAAATTTAAGTACAAAGCAACTTAGTGCATATATATTCTGTCGATATTGACTTATCACCTTTAGTGCCTTTAAACATAATATACTTTCCTTGATTATCTTTTGTTTTAATCATGTCTATATTTCCTATAACCTTACCTTTAATTGTGATTGCTACCCCTTCTTTTTTTGAGTTCATATGAAGCATAATAGATTTTTTCCCCCAGTCCCTTATTTTATCTGTATTTGAATCTTTGTTTCAAGTGTGTTTCTGATAAGCAGCATATTTTTGGATTTGGCTCCTTAATCTATTTTGCAATGTTTTTTCCATTTTATGGGTGTGCTAATCTCATTTGTACT
The DNA here is from genome assembly GCA_028646595.1 of Phalanger gymnotis. Taxonomy (NCBI): domain Eukaryota; kingdom Metazoa; phylum Chordata; class Mammalia; order Diprotodontia; family Phalangeridae; genus Phalanger; species Phalanger gymnotis. The sequence continues at coordinate 505,212,608 of CM053622.1, forward strand.
TATACTTATGACTATTAATTGTCTATTTCTCTAAATCCTGCATTCTTGTTTATTTTCCTCCCTTTGTTCTCAACTTCTCACTTACAAATAAGAAGAAAGTGTTAAAGAGAGGGACTTTGCCTGTCACCTGTGATCTGTTAGTGAAGTGGTCTGTTTTTGCTACATTGCTTCTCTATTCTTCCCCTTACCCTGCCTCTGATGACATATTTGAATATTTCCTTCTTTTCTTTTAATCTCTCCTTCACACTCCTTGCTTCCATGTTGGAATTTGTTTCACTTATCATTATTCCTTTACCTATCATGCCTTCTCTCTTAAATCCCCTGCCTTCCTCCCTTTTCCTCTCCCATTTCCTTTTTGAGTTTAATGATTTCTATACCTTAGTCTCTATCTGTCTGTCTCTCTTATTGTGCTTAATATTCCTTTGTTAAGTTCAGATGATAGTGAGATTCATGGGATGCCCACTATTTGAATGCTTTTTATCTTATGTAGCTCTGTTATATGATAGTAATCCCTCTCCTCTTTCTCTTTCTTTCCTCTCAGTATGATTGCTTATCTCTTCTATTTCTATCTTCCAATACCATCAAAACAGACAAAATCACCTCTAGTTTCTTAGTCTGTATTATTTATCTTTCTTTGTGACCCTTTGAGATATTAGGGTTCTGAGGAGACATTTCTTTTTTCCTCTTATTTGGCATATAAACAAATTATTCCCATATTGCCTTCCGATTGAACAAATGAATAAACCTCTCTCTTTTCCCTGCATTTTCATTTCAAAATATCTACTCAGTTCTGATCCTATCATAAAAGTCCATTCCCCTTCCACTATAGGATTATACTTAAGTTTTTTCAGACATTTTTTTCTCGATTGAAAGCCTTTATCTTTTGACTTTTGGAATTTCATTTTCTAAGCTTTCTGAGCTTTTATAGTGGTTCTCAATTCTTGTGTGATTGTGATTATGGTTCCTTTGTTTTTAACTGGTTCTTTGCCCTGGAAGCTCTGGATTTTGGCTATAATAATTTGAGGATTTTCTATTTCGCGGGTTTTTTTTATGAACTTAACTTGGATTCCTTTCGTTTTCACTTTGCACTCTTGTTCATTTATATTTCCTGGTTACCATTATCCAGGCATTTTTTTAAAAAGTACTTTCAGGCACTTCAAATATTTTTATATTATCTCTCCTTTACATATTTTCCAAGTTATCTGTCTTTCATAATATATCTCTTATATTTCCTTTTTTCAATTTTCTAATTTTAATAGTTCTTGTCTCACTGAGTCATTGTTTTCCATTGAGTTCATTCTGATTTTCAAGTAATCAGTTCTTGCATGAGATTTCCCACCATTCTTTTAATGTACCATTCTCCTTGCTATTTTGTCCCCTTAGCCCTTACATTTTGTTTTATTTCTTCCAGGTACTCTTATAATCCTTATGATAAGGACACTTTTTTTCTGAGGCTTTACTTGGACTTGTGAGGTTATTCTTTGCTTCTAAGTTTACCCCTTGGTCAACTGTCAGTCCAAGGTATTTCTTCATATTGCTTGACTTTGCTTTGGTTTGTTCACATCAGCACCCTCAGTGTCTAGGTAGAGGTCTTGTGCCTTTGGTCAAACTCTGCTCCTGTTCTTCTGGATGTTGTTATGTAGCATGATATGGCCCTTCATCAGAGTTATGACAATGTCTGAGAACAGGAGGAAGCATATATGAGAAATGTTATAAAGGTAGTATTGATAGAATTGATAGAATGGACAGATTGGCTTGGTTTTGGTCCTGGCTGCCTATGTATTAAGTGTCTCTTAATTTTTATTTGAATTTTTGCATTCCTTAAGTAAAGTACAATATCATTTTCAAAATATGATAATTAGGCATGATATTTTGAATTGTTGGGACTTTGTCATGACTTTCCGTCATTTCTGGGACTTTGAGGTGATCTCATAAAATCTGATTTAAAATTGATATTAAAAAGCCATGTACTTTACCCTGCATCCCAGTAAGAATCCACTCTATAACATAATTGACAAGGGGTCATCTATTCTGTTTGAAATAAATGGTGGGTTTAGTATTTCTGGTTTTCCTCATTTTGGCAAGAGGTCACTGTGTCCTAAAACATGATCAGTTTTTGTAAAGGTACCATGATAAGCTAAGAAGTATGTAAGTTCACTTCTATTTTCATTCATTAACCAACAGAAAAATATTATATATAAAAATATTATTCCTAATTGTGTTAAAGTTCTTGTCAGGTTCTTAACTTATTAATTTTTGGTTAGGATTTGTCTAGGTCTGAAAGAATGCAGTAAGTTCCCCCACCCTTATAATTTTTCTGTTTAATTCTTTAGTTCGTTTAACTTTTACATTAAGTTTTTAGATGATGTGCTATTGGGTATATTGATGTATTCTTTACATAACATAATTTAGTAACACAATTTCTTTGCTGATTTCTCTTTATCATTTTTATATTTAATATAGAGTTATTGGAAGTTATAATTGCTACCTCTATGTTTTTGAGTTCAGCTGACACATAATAGATTTTGCTCCAGCCATTCATTTTAACTCTCTGTGAATCTTTGTGTCTTAGGCATGTTTTTATAAAAAAACACATTCAGGTGTCCTCAAACATTTGACTTTGTTTTGCTTACTACCCTTTGCTTACCTATCCTGTCCTTCCTCTTAGATCTTTCTCTACCTCTTGTTCTTGTTCCTTCCTATTTCCCTGTGGAGATTAATGTTTTTCTATAACAAAATCTCAATGTCTGTGACTAAGTGGGTGTGTGTAATTGTATTCAAATGAAATGTGGTTCATTGGTTGCTTGTTTTTCCCACCTTTTTTTCCATGACTATATACTCTTTTTCTTATGTGCCTCTATAATATAATAGTGATTTCCTTCCTATTCTTCCTCTTCTCTTCCTCAGTATAGTACTCTATCCCTACATTTTTTACTTCTCCAAGAACATTAAAGGATAGATTCTTTATTGGAGATCCTTTGCACTTGAATTCCTTTTTAGCTTCTTGTAGATTTTTTTTCCATAACACGGAAGCTCTGGATTTTGGCTGTGACATTATTGGAGCTTTCATTTTTGGGTTTCCTTTAGAGGTCAACTGTTGGTTTCTTTTTATTCTCACCTTTCTCTCTGGTTCTAAGAATTCTGGGTAGTTTTTAATTTAAAACATATGGTATCTAACCTTTTTTTTTGGTTATGGTTTTCCTATTTGTCAAAGGAGAGAAGAGTGCATATTTGAGTGATATTTTGTAGTTGAAATAGCCCTTGGCAACAGATTTATATGACAGAGAGTGAGAAGAGCTGGGAAGAAAATTTAGCTTCTCAATGTAGGTGAATTCCCATTCTCTGATGGTAATAGAGGAATTTGGGAGGGGGAAGATTTTGAGGGAAAGATAATGAGTTCAGCTTTAAATATATTGAGTTTAAGATGTCTAATAGATAACTGGAGATATGATTCTGGAGGGCAGAAATGTTAGGGCTAGATAAGTGGCTTTGAGATTCCTCAGCATAAAGATGATAATCAAAACCATGAGAAATGATAAAAATCACCAAGTGAAATAGTGTAGAGGGAGAAGAGAAAAGGTCACAGGAAAAGAGCCATGTGGGACAACCATAGGCAGAGTGACCTGGGTGATGATTCCATTTTTGTTCTGTCTATTCTAATTCAAAGATTATCCTTTTTGGGTAGGAAAATATAAACAGAACTAAAGTACTTTACCAAGATTACTTTTGTATTCTTGGAACTGCACAATTTTCACTTATTTTTTAAGCTTCAGAAATAGAATAAATTTAAAATCTTATATGTGTGTGTATATCATATACATATAGCCATTTATATATACATATAGATATGTATACAATTGTGTGCATATGTGTATATAGAATTTTTATTAGTGAATGTGAATAAAATTTATTAGTAAATATGAAGTTAGCTAGTAATGAAAAATACTCTTTCAGATTATTGAAGGTGATACTTTATCTGGTGATTTGTTTTCCCACTAGTACTGACAGTATTATTTCTATTAATGGAGGACCTATTCATTCATAAGTTTTTATTATACTTGTAAATTTGCTAAAATTACATATAGCATTGAGAGAGAGGAGCTAAAAACCTAGTAGAATTTGTGATTTATTACTCTTTTCCTTCTTAGTGAGTTTCATGTTTATATTTCATTTGCTTCCCCCCCCAGTGAAAAATAGCTGTCCAAATTCTGGAATAGAATGTGGAACCTCAGGAACTTGTATCAGTCCAACTTATTGGTGTGATGGAATATCACATTGTCCTAGTGGTGAAGATGAGAACCATTGTGGTAAGTATATCTAAAAATTAATGAGAAGATACTGTTTTGTATAGGGCTTCCTTATTGCTTAGAAATTTTCTTATTCACCAAGTGATTTTTTTTTTAATGACAAATTCACAAAGATGATCTTACTAACATGTGGCAGGCCTATGATTTGCATTGGTGGAGAGAAGCCCCACAATTGCTTCAAGGTTTTGGGATTTTATTCAATTATAAATAGGAAAAATTAGGATAGTATTCTAATCATTAGTAGTCTTAACAAACTATTTAAACTTTTGTTAAGCAGACAATTGAAAGCAGATTATAGTGCTAAAAGACAGAATTATCTTCAAAAGTAGGTGTCCTTAAATTTATTTTGAACATTTGTTTTTCAAGATACCAAATTTTATATTGTAGAAATAAGATTAGAAAAGAGCAAGGAATAATGTTTATCAATAGTTAATAATATAATAATGTTATATAATGAGAATGTTAATAATTGTTATTTAGCGGTCATTTAAAATATTTTCTGTAAATTCATGAATTCAATATAACTATGACAGTTGAATGAAATTTTAAAAAATATTTATAAATTTTGTTATGTATTCTTTCAGTAACTCTACAGGTAAGTCTATTTGTTTTCAGTGAGATTTAAATTTTATACTCTTTTACATTGCTGTCTGACTGGTATTTCAAAATTGGCAACAGGTTATGTTTATAAGTCTACATAGACATAGACACATTTTTAACTCCTGCCCCCCCCCCCACTTTGTTTTCTTCTGGAGTTTAAAAACGAGCCACATAGTGCCATTCCAAGAGTATGAAAACAATCTCAACAAGGTTATTCTTTCCTTCAGATCCTACTTGACTAGAAGAGACCAAAGGAAGTCATGTAGCTTGTCACACTGCTGCCTTGTGAACCCTCTTTTTCTTTCTTACCACTACCACTTCTTTCCTCTGAATTAACCTAATCTTTGGGAGAAGATAGAAGGTTTTCCTTCTTCTTTTCTCTATTTTCTGAAAATAGTCTGGGAAACTCTATTTTTAAGTGCTTTTTGAGAGTTCTACTACTAAGTACTATAGTTAAAGATAAGAACTAAATGTAACAAATAAAAAGGAAATTACAATTTTTTTAGAGCCCTTCTCTGTCAATCCTGTTCCTAAATGCAGATGTAAGACTTTGTCTTTTCTTTGTTTTTATTTCTTTTCATTTTATCACCTCCTTTCTTTAGCATTTAATCTTATCTAGCCAGGCTAGATATTAGATTAAATTCTAGGAGCTGATGTAGATTTCCTTTGGCAAGACCTTTAGGTACATTAATTCTTCTAAAATCTATTTCTCTCTCATTTGTTTATACTAAATTTGTGTCAGGTTCGCACCCACAGATGCACTCAAATATGAGACCTCCCCTTCTCTGAGTTTTTGGCCTCCTAATCTAGGACTATAATAATGCTCCTTTTCTCCAGACTAGGAAATGGATCCTGTCTTTGCTCCCTGGATGACAATGAACATTCTCTGGCTGTCCATGAGAGCTTGTTCAGACCCTGACTTCCCTCCCTCGCTTTTATTGAGATCACAATATTCAGACACCTAGATTTTCTTTCTCTTTCTTGATATTGGTATATTTTCTTTGACCTGGGTTTATTGGCCTGAAGCAAATATCTTAGCAAGGCTATAATGACTAGCTCTGCTTGTGAAAATGAAATGACTTCTTCCATGTATTTGGAAGGGTTTTGACTTCCAGCTGTTTGTCTTTGTTGAGATACACTGTCCTGAGGCATAGTAATAATACCTACCTCCCAGGGTTGTGAGAATCAAATGAGATGATATTTGTAAAGCACTTAGCACAGCGCCTGGCACAAAGCTTAATAATGCTTGTTTCCTTTCTTCTGATTTTCCACATGAGGAAACTAAGGGCCATAGGGGTTAAGTGAAGTAAACACAGTGATGTGACAGAGACTGTATCCTAGGTCCAGTAACTCCTAGGTCTAGCAACTCCAACTACAATGACAAGGTGCTGTGCTGACTTGGGCAAGCTGATCATGCTCTCTAGTTCTTAGTTTCTCATGTAAAATGAAAGATTTTGACATGTTGGTCTTTAAGAGAACTTCTAACTCTAGGATTCTATAGATGTCTGTAAAATAAGTATTTTAAGTTATTTGTACATATCTAAATGAGAGAATTTAAGACCTAGTTTTTTTTTTTAATAAAACTCATTGAAACCAATCCCTATTTTTAAATGCAGTTCGCCTCTATGGACCAAAATTTATCCTTCAGGTTTACTCATCTCGCAACAAATCCTGGTATCCTGTGTGCCAAGATGATTGGAATGATTATTATGGAAAGATAGCATGTAAAGATATGGGGTATAACACGTGAGTATGACATATGTCTAATATGGAAGGAAAAGGATCACATGTAATATGTCTTTGATCTCTTACCTTGTCATGAATGGAGACATGTTAGGTTTAGTTATGAGTGAGCAAGAAATCATTACCAACATAAATTGCTGTCCCTAATAGGTTGGTGTTAGGGAGGACAACCAACCTTCACTCTGCCTCCCTTTTAATTACTTGAAGATGGCTGCCATGTGGAAGAGGGATTAAACTTGTTTTTGCTTGGTTCAAAATGGTAGTACAAGGAATAATGGCTAAAAGTTGCAACGAAGATGTACAGAAAAGCTTTCTAATTATTGGAGTTATCCAAAAGTGGAATGGCTTGCCTTTGGAGGTAGTAGGTTTCTTATAATTAAAGATTTAAAAATGTTTTAATATTAAAGTCATTCCTCTCCCTTCTGTCCTAGCTTTCTTCTTCATTTAATTGCTTTAAAAGACAAAGCAAAAACCTCTGATGCAGTAAATATATTTAACAATATATCTAATATTTGGTCTTTGTAGTCCCTATCCTTTCTGCTGTGAAGGAGGAAATAGTTCATTATCTTTTCTCCAGGATCTTCATTTGTTTTTCTGTTACTCAGAATTCAACATTGTTTTATTATTCTCTTAGTTTTGTGTATTTTTCTCTTCTACTTTGCTTTTTGGAGGAGCAAAAACTAGATTATTATCAGGATGATGTAGAGAGGATTGCTGTTCATATAGCGGTTGGACTTGGGTCATGGGATTATAAATACAGAGCGGGAAGGCACCTTAAAGGCTGTTCACTTCAACCCCCTTGTTTTAAAGGTGACATCTAGGGAGGTTAAGTGACTTGCCCAGTATCACACAGGCAGTAAGCATAGGGGTAGAACTGACTGGGTCCTACCACAGGACCTACCAGGTTCTATGACTGAAGAGCCAGTATTTCTCTGTGCCACACTGCTTCATTTGAGGGTGCTTTCCAGATCTGAGATTCTCTGAGATATTCATTAAATTGCCTGTTTATGTATTTACAACTGAGATGAATTAAAAGCCTGAGTTTCTGGGTAATTAATAATCAGTTTATCAATCAGGCTAGCTGATAATCAATAAATTGATGGTCAGTGGTTTTTCTTGGTAACCAAAGAGAAAACCATGGAGATCCCTGAATGCTTAAATACGTTTGGAAAAGAAGATGCCCCAGAAAGGTGAAAACCAACCCTGATTGGTTAACAGTTAATGAGAGAATGGATGTATTAATGACAAGGTCTTTGGCTCCTCTCACTGAGAACAAGATTTGATCATGAGACTCAGCCACCTCCAGCAATCTGGACAAAAGAATCCATCTCTACCCAGACCACTCTAGTTGATTTTCTCCTTAATGCGATGAGCTCCTTTAGACTGCAAAGGAGGGGTGCAAAGACATGGCCTCTATGGTTTAGGGCTTGAATGCACCCAGATTAGATTCTGTAGATCACTCTAAGTAGAAGTAAGGTGCCCTATTTGGGTGGAGTCCACCCAAGCTTGTGGAGCATGAACCCTTAATATTAGGCCAGTCTCATCTGTCAGCCTTGTTCTTTAGACGCAGGCTGAATGACTTGCAAGGGTTAGTCCCTGTATGAAGAAATAGAAAGAAAAAAAACCTAAATCCTAATTTAATAATTGGTTATTAATATTATAGAAAAACAATCATTTCTCTCAATACTGACATTTAACAATATCTTTTTTATGATCTCAATCCTCAATAACTTTTGTTTTAAACAGAGAAATTGGACATGTACCCAACAGTAAATATTAGTCATAGTCTCAGCCACATTTCATTTTCAAATGATTGGTTCAGAGTCCAGGGGTAGGGAACTTGTAGCCTTGAAGCCACATGTTGCCTTCTAGGTTCTTGGGTGTGGCCTTTTGATTGAGTCCAAGTTTTACAGAATAAATCCTTTTATTAAGGGGATTTGTTCTGTGAAGTTTGGATTTAGTCAAAGGGCTGCACTTGAGGACCTAGAGGGCCACATGTGACTTGAGGTTCCCCACCTTTGGTTCAGACAAATACTACATTCAGGTGAAATAGAGATCATTTGTTTGGTTTAGAATGCTCATGGAAGGTTTCATGGAATTAATAAGATTTGAACTGGATCTTCATGGGCAAGCATTAATTTGGGGATAATGGTATAAGCCCTTACAGAGATCCAGGAATACAAAAGGCTTGTTCTGGTGAGTTAAATCAGCCTGGCTACAATGGAGAGTTTCTATGTGGAAATAATGGGAGAGAATTCTTGAAAAGTAGGAATCCTGAGGCTAGAAATGAAGTTGAGTTGGCATTTTATCATATTGTCTATGGGAAGTCAATGCTTGCAAATTCCAGTGAACCTTAGAAGCCAAGAATAGTAGAAAAGGCCATATAGCACCCCCCCCAAGTATGATGCAGTAACTATAGCTTGTACATGAAGAGAACGAAACATTGTTTTTATAATGTGATGTGTATATACACATATATATATACACATACACACATGTGTGTATGTATACACACACACACACACACACACACACACACACACACATAATGACATCCCCTGAGCAAAGATGAGAAAATTTGGCACTCTCCCTTTCATCGAAGAGATGACTGTGAGTATGAAACATTGTAGGTATTGTCATACACAGTCAGTGTGTTCATTTTGCTGATTTAAAAAATAAATCTGAGACATTTTGAATGGGGCTAGATGTTGATTTTCTGTAGTGAGAGCTATAACTATCCACACTTATTTCATCTCATAGCTTTGTCCAGTCTATACAGAGCACTGAGTTCTCAATTAAGGGAGGCATAGTGTGTATTTTGGCTACAGCGTGGCCAGCTGTGGGCCACCTGTCTAGTGTCTTGGAGGCTTTCCTGAAGCCTATACTCTTCCTTACAGTAGATCGCTGGATTTCTTTGTATCCCCAACACTTAGGATAGTTCCTGGCACATAATAAGTACTTAATAAATGCTAGGTGATTAAGCCACAGGATTTCATTTTCTCACCCTTCTCACTCCAGTCTTGAATTCCATGTCTCTGTCTCCAAATGATTTCAAAACAAAACAAAACAAAACAAAAAAACAGGAAAAGCTTGGATCCTTGCTCTCTACCCTCAGCCTTGCTTGTGGTGTGTGGGGGTTGGGGGTAGGGAGGAGCGTTGAGGGCCTTTTCATATTTATGACTGACTGACCCCATTCATCAACGATTAGATAGTTTGCTTTTTAATGACCATGTACTTTTTAAAATACCAGGTAGATATAAAAACGTAGCATAATAAAACTAATGAAGCTTTAGAAAAGCAAACTGCAGCAAAACTTCTGTAAATGATTGATTTCTTCTTTCCCCTATAACTTATACATATGGAGAAAGAATGAAGAGAAAGAATAGCTGATTTTGCAACTTATCAAAGCTGCTTTGGAAATCCTATGACAAAAGGCAGGGGAACACATGCTGGGGGCTAACTAAATCTAATACAATTGGAAATTTCATAGCATGGATGGTTCTGTCATTGCTCCTTCAAATAGTCCTTTGGTGTAGTCTCGGTTATCACTTTGCTCTCTCTAACTTTTTCCTGCCATTGGGGTTTTGGACCAGGTGTCTTGTAGCTTTACATTGACTCAATCAATCACTTAGCATTTATTAAGTATTTACTACGTAATGGGAGCTATGCTAAGTGTTGAGGATACAAAACAAAGCAAAATAAGTTTCTGCTTCTAAGGAGTTCACAATCTAATTGCAAACAACTATGTACAAACAAGATACATGTGGAATAAATCACAGATAGTTTTAGAGGAAAGGCAGTAAAAATAAGATCGGTTTCTTGGAAAAGGTGGAACTTTAGCTTTGATTTGAAGAAAGCCGGGGAAGATAAGAGATAGATACAAAGAGGGAGTGTTCCAGGTATGTGGGACAGCTATGAAAATGCTCAGTCAGAAGAGGGAGTGTAATGTGTAAAGAATAGCAAGGAGGCCAGTGTTACTGGATTTAATAGTATGTGGAGGGAATAAGATACAAAAAGGGTGAAGAATAGGAAGAGGCCGGGTTATGAAGGGCTTTAAAAGCCAAACAAAGGAGTTTATATTTGATCCAGGTTGGGAGTCTGGGTGAGTGGGAGGGTAGTAGTACCCTTGGTAATAATAGGGAAATTAAGAAGGAAGGATTTGGTCAGAAAGATGAGTTCACTTTTGTACATGTTGAATATAAAATAATGTTTACACAACATCCAATTTGAGAGGCAGTGAAGATACAGACTAGACATTAGGAGAGTGGTCAGACAAGTAGATCTGATTGTCTTCTGTATACAGATAATTGAATCCATGGGAGCTGATGAGATCACTAAGCAAAATGTTATAGAAAGAAAAGAGAAAAAGGACTCAGGACAGAGCCTTTGGTGACACATGTAATTAGTGGATGTAATCTGTATGAAGATCCAGCAAAGAAGACCAAAGGAATAGTCATCCAGGTAGGAGGAGAACTAAGAAAACTAAGAGTAATGTCATGAAAGTATCAACAAGAAGTTGATGATTGACAGTTGCAGAGGTCAGGAAGGCTGAGGATTCAGAAAAGGCTATTAGATTTGGCAGTTAAGATGTCATTGCAAACTTTGGAGAGAGCAGTTTCTGAGGTTTGATGAGGTCAGAAAAAGGAATGTAGGAGGTTAAGAAGAAAATGAGAGGAGAGAAAGTGGATGCACTAATTATAGAAAGCATTCTCAAGGATCTTGGCCACAAAAGCAAAGATGATAGCTAGTGGGTGTGAAAGAAGATCAAGTGAGAGTTTTTGGGGGATGAGTGAGAAAGGGCATGTTTGTATGCAGAAGGAAAGCAGCCAGAAGACGGGAAGAGGTTGAAGATAAGTGAAAGAATGGTAATGATAAAAAGGTCAATTGACTGAAGAAAATAGGATGGAATGAGCTCATTTGTGCATGTAGAGGGGCTTATCTTGGCAAGAAGGGTCGCCTCTTCACGTGAGACAAGAGGAAATAATGGCAGAAGGCATTTTAATGATATTAGATGAGGAATGGGGGAAAAGAGAGCTCTCAGTGAATGGCCACAGTTTTTTTCTGTGAAATATGAGGCAAGGTTCTCAGCTGAGAGGGTGCAGAAGAGGAGCTATGGGAAGTTTGTGGAGAGATGAAAGGTTTCGGAAGAGCTAGTGTGGTGAGTGGGAAAGTAGATTAATTAGGGAGGTAAAAGAATTGCTTTGCAGAAGTGAGGGCCTAGTTGAGATTTTGTATCACAATCCCCTTTGTGGGGATTATAATTGCTTAACCTACAAGAAAAGTCACTAGGCACAATTCTGAGCCACTATCACTTTATTAAAGGCTCCATGGGCCCTTCTAATGAAGTGGATCTCAGATTTTCCTCACCATTTGAGATGCTCCCTTCTTCCAGGGCCTTATTTTTATAAGACTTGATACCAGATTTGATACTTGAACATTCTAGAGGGCCTATACAGAGTACAGAATCCCATTGGTTGATAGACCTTGCTTAGTGTGCCAGAAATGATCCATCAGCTAGAAATGGTATGTCAGTGGGTTGTCTAGGGTTGGGTGAAGCATGGGGCATCTCAACTAAGTGGTCATAAGATGGTCACCTCCTCATGTTGGACAAGAGAGAATGATGTGGAGGTACAAAAATAAGTTGGAGGACTTTCCACGTAATTGAGTCACTTCTGCTACACTGAACTTGATCATTATAACAGGGAAAAACAAGGGTGGAGGTCCTTTAATTGGTTTCTTATGATTAGGCAAGTCAACTTACAGTCTGCAGTTTATAGCTCTGGGGTCTAATGTACAGAACTTATAATCACTATCCCTATGGAATCATATCAAATTGATTAATATTGATTGGAATAGAGTATGGGTCTAAATGAATTATTTCTCACACCTTGTCAATGCAATGATTACAACATGTGATTTTCTCCAGCTTTGTTCAGTATCACATGAGAAAGCACGAAGTTTTTGGATGGGGCTGTGGGGAGTAGTAATTCAAGGCTGGAATTAGACAGGGCAAGATTTTTGATAGAGGCAAGGGACTTGAGAAAAGGAGAGTATAGAGTTCAGTGAGTTTACCAAAGGTTCAAGATGGAGAAGGGAACAGAATGTAGTCAGTGCAGGGGTGACGGTCTGGAAAAGATCAGAGGATTTAGAAGGAGTGTTTAGAAGTTGTGGTGAAGAAAAAGAACAGGATTTGAAGTTACAAAGCTAAGGAAAAGGTAGAATGACACCAGATTATAATCAAATAAAAGGAATTTTAAAATTCACAAACATGGATGTAGAACATCAGTGAGTGATGACAAGATCAAGGATATGATTTTGTCATCTTTGTGTGTGACAGAGGTGGGTTGAGGATGAGGTCATAGGAGATGAATAAATTGAAAAATTGGGAGGTTAGATGTTTGAGGTAGGAATAATATGATGTTGAAGTCCCCTAATATGATAGCTGGAGTCGGGGAGAAGATAGAGACTATAAACTATAAACCAGACACTGAATTCATTGAGGAAGGAAGGATATTGTTCTGGAGGTCTGCAGACCATAGCCACCAAAATCTTGATTGGGTAATAATTATGGATTGAATGAACCTCAAAGGAGGAAAGTTTTACTGAGCATGGTGGTAGGAGAGCCTGGAAGTAGCGATGGTGAGCAAGGAGTGGTCCAACTCCCTCACCATGGCTAGTGAACATGCAACAGTACTGGAAAGGGTAGGCATGGAAGTTGTGTCATCAGGAGGAAATCAGAGAATGGAGTTTGAACAGTGGCAACTGGTGATTTAGAATCACCGAGCTGGGGTGGGAGTGACAGTGGAAGTGTATTAATCTTTGAGGTATGAGTTCAGTTAGGGTTTTGGCCTTGGTTGGAGTTGCCATAGGACATCCGTGTGTGACTGGAAAGCAGGGGGAAGGGAGAAAGTATGGAAGGTATCCAAGTGTGGAACAAGGCAACTTCTGTCGAGGTTTAGGTGGCCAGAAGAGGTGCTTAGAGCAATTGAAGAATAATTGAGTGACTACTCAAGGAGGCAGGCTTAGGCAAAGTAACTTCTGATTCCCTGAGTGGAAAGAGGTGTAATGGCAGACAGTGTCTTTCTCCAGTCAAAATGGAATAGCTCATGGACCATGTCAAAGTCCCAATCCAGAAACCTCTCCCTCCTGATTTCTCACTTGACCTTCTCTCTTAACCTTGGTGGGGATGGGGTAGGGAATAGTCTAGGTGAAGCACCAGGAAGGAAAAGAATCATCTCTTTACTAATCTCCGATCCCCCATCTGAAGTGAGATTTCCCTTATTCCCCAGCAAAACTGGTACCTTACAATGCAGTGTTGTTTTCACTTGAAATGTTAGGTTTTGAGTTATTATCTGGTCTAGATCATTTTGTCTCAGCTATGATTACCTTCTACCACTCCTAACTGCAGCCACTTTGAGGAAAAGAAGTAGAATTTTGAGTGGGATTTCTAGTTTCTACTCTGGCCACTGAGAAGAAAAGAAGTACAGATGTGAGACCAGGCATCTATGAAGCAGCCCAGGGGCAGGGTGGGAATTTTGGGGAGTGCATATGAAAACTTTCTTACTTTTTGCCTGTCCTCATGCTGTTTTGAATCAGTGATGGTGGTGGTGGGAGGGTGTGTATTCAGAAAGCAAAAGGCACCAGTCAAACTTAAAAAACAAAATGAAAACAAAAACATGCTGTTATATTTGCTATATTCCTTCCAGGTTGTTTTCCCAAGGTCTTTTGGGATACTGCAAAATCTTTTCCATGTGGAAATCTTCAAAACCAAATCTTTATACTGCGCAAAACCAGCTATCTATTACCTGGTGAAGTATTTTTAAAGGAACAAAAATGTGCAGACTCTAAACAGAGACTTAATTGAGTTTTAAGAGTGATTATTGATAAATTTCTATGGGATTTTGATCAAAAAAGTATATTTTGTTACATATACAATTCACCATTTGGACGTACTCATGTATCTATTTTCCCAACACATTATTCATTTTTCTCTTTTCTTGACTAGAACACTACAGTTTGACCTCTTATTTACCATTTGGAGCTGATGAAATTAGGTTATGATTTAATTTTTGAAGAGTGACAATATGACTAGGTGTTAAGATTTTGGATAAGGAGGTTGTTGTTTTAACTCAGTGTATCCATATAATAGGCCTTATGAGATAAAAGAAGGTGTGATTACTTATGATGAAGACTCATGTTGAATTTGTTTTTTTTTCCAGGAATAGTTTTTACTCTAGTCGAGGAATAACAGATGATAGTGGTGCCACAAGCTTTATGAAGTTGAACCTGAGTGCTGGAAATGTAGACTTATACGAAAGACTCTACAACAGGTAGACAGGTCCTCTATACCAGTGTTTGTTTGGTTTTTTTTTTCTTCCTTGAAAAATGCCATCTTGGGGACAGCCAGGAAATGCAAAGAATAATATGGAGAAATTGTATGAAGCAATTTCCTTTGTGGATAGACCCATTATTAGGAGAATATTGGAGTTTAACTAGGTCTGATCTGAGAAGCTATTAATTTAATTGTTTTAACTTACCTTACATTTACACTTACTCTTTGTCATGACCAAATAACTCAAGTTTATAAAGAGACTTCACAGTTATAGTTCTTCAGTACTTACAACATTCACTTAGTCAATACAGTAGCCTTATGAGGTCAGCAGTACATAATAATGTTTTTATCATTTTACAAATGAGGAAAATGAAGCTCAGTGACTTGCCAAAGGGCTGATTGCTACTAAGTGGCCCTTGCTCACACCTTAATTTAGATCATCCAAACCAAATTCATGTGTTCTTTCTTCTTCAGTATTCTTCCTTGCCTAAGGAAAAATTCTTACCGTAATTGCTAAAAAAAAAGGTAACATTTATATACCACTTACTATGTGCCAGACACTGTGCTAAGAGCTTTAGAGATATCTCATTTGGTCCTCACAGCTCTACAAGGTATGGGCTATTATCTCTAGTTAAGAGAAAAAAGAAACTGAGGCAAACTGATTAAGTGACTTGCTCAGCATCACACAAGTAATAATAAAAATAACACTTAGCATTTTTATAGCACTTACTATGTGCCAGGCACTGTGCTAAGAGTTTTATAATTATTATTTCTTCTGATCCTCACAACAACCCTACTAAGTAACTGGTGCAATTATTCTCATTTTGCAGAAGAGGAAACTGAGGCAGACAGGTTAAGTAACTTGCCTAGAGTCACACAGCTAGAAAGTGTCTGAGGCTAGAACTCAGGTCTTACTGACTTCAGGGTCACATAGTTATGAAATATCTGAGGCTGCATTTGAACTCGGGTCTTCCTGATTCCAGGCTCAGCACTTTAAAACTGTCAGTCCCATAATAAGTTGTGAATTTAAGTGTGCTGTTGGTTGTTGCAGCAAAGAAACTAGAACTCCAAAAGGAAAATGTACTAAGGACAGTTTGGTAGAGTAGAAAGCTGCTGAATTTAGAATCAAAGGATCTGGGTTCATTTCCAAGATTGGCAGCAAAATCAGTTCGCCTCTCTGGGCCTCGCCTTCCTCATTTGTAAAATGTGGTGATTGGGCTAGGTGACAGAAGATCTCTTCTAGCTCTAAATCTATGTTGCTATAGTTGTAAGTTAATTTTTAGCCAGGATGATGGACTGAGTTCCCTTAAGCCCTATTATGCTTTGAAATAGATATTGCCCTACTTACCTGGGAGAAGTAATTTTATATTGCCAAAAGTTGTATGTCCTTCTAAGGAGAAGGGTAATATTTTTTTCCAAACAAAAAGGGCATTCTCTCCTGCATGTGGCTTTAAAAAATAAAACAAAACCTTTTCTGCTTTCTATGAACCGTATTTACTCCCCAATTCATTTTATTTCTATATGAGTTACTACCGATGTTAGCTAGCCAGGTGCTAGCTTTTGGTGGTAAGTACCCTAATTCTCCTTTATGATGAATGGAAAACCTGTGAGAGGGGCTGTATATCAATCTGTCTCTTAATTCTCTGGATTCCTAGTTCTATTTTTACAGAGAATATAAATAAGACTAGCATAGCTTTGAAGAAAGTAATATGCACATGTCCTACTATGTCCATTTATAAAAGCCTGATTTATTAGGTTACACACCTCATAAACAAAGCACAATTGGTGGGTGGGTTATAAGCTTTGAGTGTCTTCCTGCCTTGGTTCAATATTCAGTTCTTCAGGCAAGAAAAATCAGTGGGGGGAGAGGAGGGGAGAAGAAGGAGGAGGGAGACACACACACACAATCTTTTTACACAAATCCATTGATACACAACTTTTATCCCTCATTGGTATATCTAGAGTCTATCTGCTGTTACTTTAACAACAATATCTGTTGAACTAATCTCATTATTTTGAGAGCTTTTCTTTTTAATTTGTATTTCTTCTTTTATTCTTCCTTTACTTCTCCTTATTCCCCAGTATGGCAGAATTGGTCATTTTCTCATCTGAAAGCATATATGTTGGCATCCCAAATGTAGAATTTTGATTTTATTTTACTTTTCTCCAAGAAAAATTATTGGTTTTACTGTTTACATCTAAGAATGGCATCAAAGTTACGAGCACAATTGTTTGAAAATAAAAAATGTCTTCCTTAAGGAATAGTACAAGAGGACCCTAGAACCCAATACTCTTATTTGAGTAATTTTTACTTTTTATCAATGAGAAATATATGTTTTTTCTACTCCATCTTGTTAATTCTTGGGAGTAAAGAAAGAGAATGTTTGAAAGGATGAGAGTTTCTTAAATATTCTGGAAATGATGTTCATAATTTATGACAATTATTTTTGTTCTTTCCTAGTAATGTCTGCTTCTCAAAAACGGTGGTATCTCTCCGATGCATAGGTTAGTATTTTTATTTTTCTTTTTCCTGGGATAGAATGTCATACTAATTATACCTAATGCTGCTTAGAAACTCTCCCACCAAAATAATGTGCTTGAAAAGAGCCTAATTGAGAAAGAATCAGGGGGCGGAGCCAAGATGGCGGCTGGGAAGCAGTGACTGGCATGAGCTCCTCACCAAGTCCCTCCAAAAACCTATAAAACAATGGCTCTGAAACAATTCTAGAGCTGCAGAACCCACAAAGTGGCAGAGGGAAGCAGGGCCCCAGCCCAGGACAGCCTGGATGGTCTCTGGGTAAGGTCTGTCCCACACAGACCTCCCAGCCCCTAGCCGAGGGGAGCGGAGCTGAGCCCAGTGCGCGAACAGACCAGATGTGGACCTACCAGACCAGGAGATGAGTGGAAAGTGCCCTGGCATCCTGAAATACTGAGCTGTGGCATGTACCAGACCTCTCAACCCACAAAGAGCAAAGACATCAGAGAAGGTTAGTGGGAAAAGCTGTGTGACTGAGTTTGCCAGTCGGCCACTTGCCCCTGGGGCAGTGGAGGTGGGGCAGCTTTAGAACTAGGCTGCAGTTGCTTCTGGCCCCAGGCCCACCTGGTGGGAGGAATTAAATGGCTGATCAGAGCAGGAGTGAAGAGCCTGCTGAAGATTTAAGCTGTCTGTGGTAGGGGCTTTTGGGGAAGGAG
>CM053622.1:505231281-505249703 GCA_028646595.1 Phalanger gymnotis
ATGTTGAATTGCTTGACTTCTTAGGGAGGGTGGATGGGAAGGGAAGAGGGGAGAGAATTTGGAACTCAAGGTTTTTAAAAAAATAGATGTTAGAAAGTAAAAAAAAATAAAGAGCCTAATTGAAAATACAGCTCCTAGAAAGTAAGGCATCAATAGCAACTCAAGAAACCCTCTTGACTCACAGAATTTCAGTATACGTTAATGATGATCAAAGGGAAACAGACATCTTGTACACCCAAGATCCCTCGGGGCAGTTTGCCACTGTAGTTTCTTGAGTTAGGACAGTGAGGTGGTCAAACTTGTATTTTAGGAAGATTACTTTGGTGGTTGTCTGGAGGATAGATGGGAGAAGGGAAAGATGGTCGGAACAGAGATACCAATTAGGAGGCTGTTACCATAGTCCAGGCAAAAGATAGTAATGTCTTCAACTAGAGTAATCTCTGTGTGAGTGCAAATAATGTACATAAGAGATGTTGTCAAGGTACATTTGGCAACTGTTTGGATAGGGGTGGTGGTGAAGAGGAGGGAAGATTGAAGGATGACTCTGAGGTTGTGAATCTACACGACTGGAAGGATGGTGGTACCCTAAACACAAATTGGAAAGCTAAGAGGATGGAGTATTTAGGAACTGTAATGTAATACAAAGAACACTGGATTTAGGAGGCAAAGGCAAGGAGTAAGAGCAAGTCACCTCATTTGAAATAATAAATGATACCTCACGTTTTAGGGCAGCTAGGTGGCACAGTGAATAAAGAGCCAGGCCTGGAACCAGCCCGGAATCAGGAAGACTTCAGTTCAAATCTGGTCTCAGACACTTACTGGCTATGTGACTGTTGGCGAGTTATTTAACCTTCTCTTCCTTAGTTTCTTCATCTGTAAAATGAGCTAGAGAAGAAAATGGTAAACCACTCTAGTACCTTTGCCAAGAAAACCTCACAAAGAGTTAGACTTGACTGAACAACAACCACCTCACATTTTATAATATTCTGAGGTTTGTGAAATGTTTGACATTTATTCTGTCAGGTTGATAATGTAACTACTAATATTCCTATTATAGAAATGAGGAAACTCTGGCTTTGTGGTTAATAGCTACCACAGTGTGGATGCTTGTGTGATAGTGTCCTAGAGAATCACAGTCATTATTTATACTAGTATTTTTCATGTAGGGTTCACAAGGGACTATTGAGATATTGTGATGGAGATCCTTATAGATTCCATACTCATTCTCCAGTACAAGTAGAGAATGGTTGCCACTAAGATGACTGAGCAGGTGCTGGATTATGAGCTGATAGAGAGTAGAAGGAAAACTTTGACACAACAAAGTACAGCCTCATGTTCTATGATGTAGTTGAAGCATTTTAGTGCAGTAGTGTGGGATACTTGAATCAGAGATGGAGTGAATAATTGAGAAAAGATAATAAGTAGAGATATGCACGGCTTTATTCCATCTACTTGTTTACCCAACAGTTGGCTCTAAGAGGACAATGAACAGAGCATTGAGCACACAAGTTTGGGCTTTCTACCTGTTTTGAAATGTCCAGGTTTCATATTTAACAACAATGCTCTGGGGTAAATAAGTTCATCAAAGCCATCCTGGAAGATGGGAGCCTATCTTTTAATTGGATTTCTATAGAAAGCAGTAATGGCTTTGTTTCAGACCAAGAAAAGATTGGTTTAGGTCAGAGGAAAGTCAGAGATGGATTGAATTCACAGTTCATATTCCAGGCAAAGTGAAAAGTCACTTTTTCATAAAAGTTTCACCAGTTCCCTATTACTTATAGGATAAAATACAGACTCCTCATTCTGGAATTGAAGGTCTTCCCACAATCTGACTCCAACTTACTTTGTATCCTTATTTCAAACTACTTCCTTTCATATCTGGTTCATTCTAGAAAATTGGACTGTGAGCTGTTTTCTGATCTCATCCTGAATTCTCACCTCCTTGTTCATGTAGACCAGAGGTTTCCGTACTTATTTGGCCTACAGCCCCTTTAAAAAAAATTACTCAGCACCTCCCTGGAAATCTACTTTCTTTAAACCTTTAAGAGTTTTTGGAAATTTACATAATTTCAAAAAGACATAAAATACATATATTTTTTAAAAATGATGCATCTTAAATTTAATTATTTATTGTAAATTCATGGGGTTTTTCCTGCATTGAAATTTTGATGATGTAATATTGCATCATGTAAATGTACAGTATTATATTGTAAACAAGGCATTACACACATATTCCTGCCACTGCATGCTAGACTTCCCAAAAATGTACAACACCCTTGTCTGCCAACACTTGCTTGTTAAGACCTGTCAGCAGACTGGACCACTGATCAGTTATTTCTTGCATTTTATGTGTTTATTTGGAAAATAATGTAATCACTACAACTTTAGCTCTGTTACACAACAGATGAAACATGTACAAATGGTTTTTCAAATTTTTCTTCTCTTCTTTCCTTATGTTTCCATCAGCCCCTTATTTTTATTTAACACCCCCCAATTGCTACTACCCCCCTTTGCACCATGGAGGGGTAGGGGTGGCAGCCATCATTCCAACACCTCCCAGGGGATGGTATCACCCACTTTGGGAACCTCTGATGTACATCAATACCTGTAAAACATTCTCTCCTTAGCCTTTCAGATGTTTGAAAGAAGGAAACTGGTTATATAAATCTGTCTATCCATCCAACTCTTTACCAAAATAAAGATTCTGTTAAGAAAAATCATACTGGGGTCTGTGGAACTGGAACTGTTTTTGTTGGTGCTTAAACTTCATAAATGTACTGGGGGGTTTATATTTTAATTTTTGCCTTTAGAATGTGGTACAGTGATGAAGGCGAATCGAATGAACAGGATCGTAGGTGGGACAAATGCTGCTCCAGGGGAATGGCCGTGGCAAGTCAGCCTCCATGTCCAAGGTGTCCATGTCTGTGGTGGCTCTATCATTACTCCTGAATGGATTGTGACAGCAGCTCATTGTGTGGAAGAGTAAGTATTTAATCAGTCATTCCGCAGAGCTCTTGTATTCCCATCACTTTTTTTCCCTGTTCCAGCTGTGTGTTCACTCAGAGTTGTCAAAGGAGGATTAGAACTGGAAGTTTTGAATTGATAAAAGTCAAGCTCATATTTGAGGGATTTAAGGAAGAGAAATTTGCTTTGTATTGTACTTGATCTGGAAGAAACAACTTGTGAATTCAACTATTTTATTTATTTTTTTCCTCAAG
The DNA here is from genome assembly GCA_028646595.1 of Phalanger gymnotis. Lineage (NCBI taxonomy): Eukaryota > Metazoa > Chordata > Mammalia > Diprotodontia > Phalangeridae > Phalanger > Phalanger gymnotis. The sequence goes on from CM053622.1 coordinate 505,234,500, forward strand.
AATTTGTTTAACTTGTTATAGCTTTACAATGATCTCCCTTCATGCAGAGTAATTGATATAAAATTATGGAGCTGGAAAGGACTTAGAAATTGAACAACCATTCATTGAGCATGCAAGGCTCACAAATGAAGAAAAAATAACTTAGCACGCCCCCACCCCCGAAAAAAAACTTACCGTTTTATTGGAGGTAAGAAAATGTAGCATGTAAGTAGAGGAGTAAGTATAAGGTAATTTGAGGAGGGAAAGAGCACAACCACCTGAAAGCTCTCATTTTCCTTTTTTGTCATCTTTGCCAGTTTTACAGATTTGAAGTGACACCGGAGTCTGAGTTGTTATAATTTACATTTCTCTAATTATTAGTGATTTGGAGCATTTGCATTTTTTAAAAAATGACTCTTAGCAACTTGAATTTCTTTGAAAACTGCAAGTTCAAAATCATTTTTTTATTAATCAAGGAATGGATTTTTTTCTTATAATTTTGAATTACTGTTTTATCATCAAAACAGCACTTCTCTCAGAGACATTTTGCTTCTATGTTTTTTCCCAGTTTATTTCCTTTTTCTTTTTCTTTATATTTTTTTTAATGTGCAGAACCCTTTTAACTTTATGCAATCAAAACACAAAAGAAAAATATAAAGATTTCCTTAGGAAGCCTGTCCAAGCCCCCCTAATTCTAGTGCCTTACTTCCATTGATTATCCAGTTTATTCTGTATATAGTTTGTATATAGTCATTTGCATGTTGTCTCTCTTCTTAGATTGTGAGCTCCTTGAGAGCAGGGACAGTCTTTTTCATTTCTTTGTATTCTCAGCACTTAGCACAGTGCTTGGCAAATTATTGTCCTTGTTGAGTTATTTCAGTTGTCTCACTCTTTGGGACCTCATTTGGGATTTTCTTGGCAAAGACACTGGAGTGGTTTTCCATTTCCTTCTCCAGCTTATATTACAGGTGAAGAACTGAGGCAAAGAGGGTTTAGTGACTTTCTCAGGGCAGCTAATAAGTGTCTGAGGTCAGATTTGAACTCTGGTCCTCTTGACTCCAGGGCTAGGGTTCTATGCATTGCGCCACCTAGCTTCCCCTTGCTTGGCACAGAGTAAGTAATAAATGTTTATTGACTGACTGACCACTGATTTATTAATCCGTTTTTAAAATCAGCACCAAATTGTTTTAATGATACCGTTGTGTAGTATAATTTGTGATCTGGCACTGTGATGTTCTCCCTTCATTTCTATATATTTTCATTAATTTATTTTGAGATTCTTGACCCTTTTTTCTTCCATATGAAGTACTGCTTTGGTAATTGTTATCAATTGATTGGTATGGCATTAAATAAACAAAGTATCATTTGCTATATTGTCATTTTTATTACGTTGTCTCATCTTACCCAATAGTACTTAATATTTTACCAATTATTTAGGCCTTCATTTTTGTAACAAGTTGCTTATAGTTGTATTGTGTATATCTTGTTTATGTGTTGGAAAATATACTGTGAAATATTTTATACATTTCTTAATAATTTTAAATGGATTATCTTAAATCTATTTTAATTACATCATTATTAAATAATTATCCTGATAAAGTTAGTTGTCTCTAGTCTCATACTACCTTCAAAAGATTCTCCTATTTAATCTCTCCCCAGATGGTACAAAAATCCTCATCTGCCCTTTTAAAACATTGTTTTACTTAACATTTTAATAAAACCAATGAATTTTACAAGTTGTGCCTTTTTTACATGTTTTTTCCCCTGTTAGAATGTGAGCTTCTTGAGGGCAGGCAGAGACTGTTTTTGCCCTTATTGAAATCCCAAATGCTTACTATAGTGCTTACCACTAGTACTTGATAAGCACAAAGGCTCTACTTTATGAGTTAAAGAGTTACTATTTGACAAAATTTTAGAGGAAAATTGGACAGCAGTATGGAAGAAATTAGATTTATTCTAATACTTCACAAATATACAAAGGTTTCTCCAATATTATATATCATATCATAAACATGTGAGAAAAAGGAAAAAAAATTGCCTGTCAGATCAATGAATAGGATAAAAATTCTTGATCATGAGAAGAAAAAAATGGATAATTTTGATTGTATAACATTTTTAAAGTTTTTCCACAAATTTTTAAAGGGAAAATTAATTAGGAAAAATCTTTTCATTAAATTTCTCTGATAAAGGTCTTATTTCTTTTTTTAAAAAAATTAATTTATTTTTAGTTTTCAACATTCAGATTTTACAAGATTTTGAGTTCTAAATTTTTCCACCTTCCTCCTCTCCCTAGCCCCCAAGACAACATGCAATCCGATAATAGTCTATACATGTAAAATTATATTAAACATATTTCCACATAATCACATTGTATAGAAGGATCTGAACCAAAGGGGAAAACCATGAGAAAGAAAAAAACAATAGAAAAAAAGAGAAAATAGTATGTGTCAATTTGCATTCAGATTCCATAGTTCTTTTTCTGGATGTGGATAGCATTTTCCATCATGAGTCTTTTGGAATTGTCTTAGATCGTTGCATGACTGAGAAGACCTAAGTCTATCACAGTTAGTCATTGCATAATGTTGCTGTTACTATGTATAATATTCTCCCAATTCTGCTTACTTCACTCAGCATCAGTTCATGTAAGTCTTTCCAGGTTTTTCTGAAGTCTGCCTGCTCTTCATTTTTTATAGCATGATAGTATTCCATTACATTCATATACTACAACTTGGTCAGCCATTCCCTCATTGATGGGCATCACCTCAACTTCCAATTCTTGGCCTCCACAAAAAGAGCTGCTATAAATATTTTTGTACATGTGAGTCCTTTTCCTATTTTTATGATCTCTTTGGGACTAGTAGTAGTATTGGCTGGATCAAAGGGTATACACAGTTTTATAGCCCTTTGGGCTAATGGTTTTATTTTCAAGAGTGATGAAGAACTGATTCAAATTTATAATAAAAAATAGCCGATCCCCAACTAATAAATAGTCTTTATATATGAACAAACAGGTCACAGGGGAAGAAACCTGGTCTATATATAGACATATTTTTTAAAAAATGTTCCAAATAGCACTTAATTGGAAGAAGTCAAATTTATGTGACTAATATTTCACAGCAATCCATTAGAATGAAACATGCTACCCATTACAGAGAGATAATGGATGTATAATGTAAAATGAGATTTTTTGGGGGGGGTAAATAGCCTTTGACGGAATATTTAGGTTGACTATACATATTTACTAACAGATATTTATTTTTCTTTTTTTTCCTTTTGGGGTGGGGTTGAGGGAAGAGAAAATAGATACCTATTAACTAAAAAATAGAGAGGTAGGAAGGGGTGCTACAAATGGGAAATGTTGCATGCATTTTCAAATGAAGTATTATGAGTTTTATTTAACTATTTTACCTTGTTATAAGAGACCTCTCATGAATTAGATATAATCTGTAAATATAAAACCTGAAATGCATCCATAAAACTTAAAAATTTTCAAAGACAGCACTCTTGATAAAAGACATTGCACAATTTCCCCTGTTTCTCATACTAGGTGTGGTTCTTGTGAGGTTTGTTAGTTTTATACTACGTGTAAGTGTTTAAACTTCTTCCCTATAGATCTGGCTAACACTTTTATAGCTAGATATCCTCTCTAAACAATTTGACCACCCCAGTTAACTTTTTTAGTGTCAACAATTGTACACCAGCCCAACATCTTCAGTTTCATCTTACCCCACCCACCAATCCACTCTGTGGCTTTACCACCTGCTTTTTGCTTACTGTGCTTTTTCTTGCCAAGTTCTTTTTTTTTCTATAACTCCCTCTTTAGTTCCTACTTCTCAATCATCTTTGCTCCCTTTTCTCCCTTTTATACCCTCCTATCACCCTTCATCCTGTTAGTCGTTCATCTAGAAAGTAGAATTAGGATCTAGAGATCATTCTTCACATTTTCCTCAATTTCTGCCAAATTTCTCCTCCTTGAATTCAATGTCTGGCCCAGATTATCTGAATATTTTCCTTCTTATTCAGGTAAAAAGTAATTTTGTCTTCTACTGTTCTTTTTCCTGCAACACATGAAGCTGTAAGTAGACTTGATCTCTTGGGTCCTGAGTTTTCTCATCTATAAAATAATGGGATTTGGACATTGATATCTAATGCTCCTTCAAGTTTTATCATTCTCTATATTTATTCTATTGGACTATTCTAGGAGAAGGAAAAATATGCTGATGGATATTTTTAGTTGAGCAAATGAAATCATGGATGTAGACAGGGAAAAGATTGTAGCTGCGATTTTATTGGTATAAGGTACTCCTTTACCAAAGCAGGCCAGCACCTTCTCTGCCCTGTGTGGTCTTAGATAGATGCCTAGAGCAGGATGAGATTAAGTGACTTGCCCAGTGTCATACAACTGGTATGCATTAGAAGCAGGACTTGAATGAAGATCTTCCTGGCTTTAAGGTAGGTCTCTATCCATTACAACAAATTTAATCTATTAATATCCCAAGGTCCTAGAATCTGGTATTGGAAGGAATCACAGGTGTTGAGTCAAGTTCTTTGCAAACCTTTGAGTGTCTGAAAAATTTTCCTAGTTGTTATCATCATCAGCACCATCATCATCATCATCATCATCATCATCATCATAACAACCTTGACAAGTAGTCATCTACTCTTTTCTTAAAGAGCTACTGGAATAGGGAAGTTACTTTTCCATTTAATTTTTATATAGTTCCTTACACTGATCTGAAATCTACAAGCCTAAAACCTCTATCTATTGGTCTTAATTCCTAAGGTCAGGCAGAATAACCTTTGCGTTTGAAATTCCACTGATAGAGATCATACTAAGACTTTTTGGTCTCCATTTTAAAAATAAACCAAACAAGGAATAATAAAAAACACATGCACAACAAAACTAAGAGAGGAGAATAACACCTAGGCAGGATATTGACAAGATTGATAAGACCAAAATTCTCTAAATTTCTGAAATTTTATGTGAGATGTAAGTAATATAGTAGTCAATTTCTTTTGTTCTTGTATTTTTGAAATTTCAGCCCTCATTGCCCACCTCATACATTCTCCTTGGCTATATGTAGCCTTCTCTGTTGTGATGTAGGCAACGGTATTCTGCAGTAACATACCCTGGTTTGTTATGGTTAGAACTCATTCAATTCTTGTATATGTGGTTCTTTTAAAAAAAGATAATCCAGATTAGTGTTTAGATTTACTATACTTGAGATTTCTTGGTTTTCTTTTTTCAGACCTCTTTCCAATCCCCGATATTGGACAGCATTTGCTGGAATTTTGAGGCAATCTGTGATGTTCTATGGAAGTGGATATAAAGTGCAAAAAATAATTTCTCATCCAAGTTATGATTCTAAAACTAAGAACAATGATGTTGCTCTTATGAAGTTGCAAACACCATTTGTATTTAATGGTATGTATTTACTCTTCACTTTATGGTGTACAGTAATTTAGTGGAAAGAATATTTTTAATAAATCCCCCCCCTCCAAAAAAAATTTGAAAAAAGTTCTCTGTTAGTAGGAAAGAATTAAAGATGGATTTTGCAAGGAGTAAACCATCCCTCTTAAACCACCCTTTCCTCCCCTGGCCCAAACAACAGTTGACAATTTCAGTTGTTTGTCTGACATCAACTGAAAGAATACCCTTAATATTGCTATGGTTATGGGATTTTCCTCCCCAATTCATTAAGTTAGCACTATATGCCAGGCACCGTGCTATATACCAAGGATACAAAAGAAAAAGCAAATATATTCTCTGCTCTTAAGAAGCTTACATTTGATTGGAGGAAACAGCATGCACATAAATTGGTACACATACAGTACATACAGAGTATATGGAAGATGATCTTAGAGGGGAAGTCACTAGCATCTAGGGAGACCCAGAAAGACTAAGCTAAGCCTTAATGGAAGCTAGAGATTAATGTATAGTTTACAAGGGAGAATGTTCCAGGCACATGGGATGTGGATATTGTATTTCATCACACTCTTATCTATTTTCACAAAGATGCAAAGGCAGCAGGATCATAGGATGACTGATTTTGGCTGTCTACTCCAACCCCCTCTTTACAGATGATGAAACTGAAGCCCAGGGAAGTTAAGTAACAGGTTAAATGGCAAAGTGGGAATTTTAAACCAGGTCCTCTAACTCAATATAAAGCATACTTTCAACTGGAATCATAAAGCCTGAATATAGGAAGTAGTATTTTGAAGCTAATTTGAAGCCATTTGGACTTTTTATTTTGTACTTTTAGAAACAGTCCTAATATATAATATCATTTGTAGCTGGAACAGGGAAAAATATAACCAGTCCTCTCCTGTACTTTGCATTATTGTCATCCATGTGATTCTGTCATTCCCCACTAGAAGTAGGGCTGTGACAGTGGAGGCATGACCTTGGAATTTTGTTTCATTATTCATTCAATAGATATCAGATGCTTACTATGTGCAGAGCTTATATTAGGTATTGAGGAAAATAAAAAGTTTAGATAAGACACAATCCCTTTCCTTAAGGGGTCTATTGCCTTGTATATTCTAGTAAAATATCATCACCTTGGGGTATGGTGACACTCTTGTGGTGCCCAGTTGTATTTCTTGGAGAAAAAGAAGTGAAAGAAATGGTCTTTTTTCAGGGTATTTCACAAATGTGAGAATGGACTATCTTGTTTTTTATTCTTATTTCAAAACAGAAAAGATAAGACCAGTGTGTTTGCCTAACCCAGGAATGATGTTTGAACCCACACAATTATGTTGGATATCAGGATGGGGTGCAACCTATGAAAAAGGTGAGATGGTCATTTCTGAGAAGTAATGATTTGAGGTTCAAATTTCAGTTAATTGGTTGTTTAGCAAGGAATGCAGTCAAAATATACCATATAGTAACTGCTTAATAATCATACAATTAATATGGATTATTGCTAAACCTACAATTATAGGTTACACTAAAGCAGAAAAGACACAAAGATAGGGAAAGTTAAGCTAACATAAAATCGAAGTTCTAAAGGACTAGCCTTTACCATGGTGGGAAGGTTGGGGTGGAGTTTGCTAGGAGGATTTTTGAGATGGGGAGTAGAGGCTATGATTGACTGTTTATGACATAAACAACTTGGAATGGTTTCTAATCAGTAAAAATAAATGCTAGCAATATATCTGTATAATTGATGTTTTAAGGCCAGGCTCCTTATGCCTCAAATATCTGAGATAGGTATAGAACTGTGGGCCAAAGTTGGGTCTGCCTGAATCTAATTGTGTGACTTTTTGAGGAAAGGCAATGCAGTTTATTCAACAACTCTGATTTATTTTATTATTAGGGACAAAGTCCCAAATTCTGTGTTTTTTCCCCTGCCCCATATGAAATACACCTCTTCTGTATCAGTGTTGCTTTTTTTCTCCTAAGATTTGTTTTCCATTCCTGCTTCACTTTTCTTCTCACTGACAGAAATTATTTACAGAGAATCATGGTAATGGAGTAGGGACACAGAAATAAGTTCCTAGGGAATATCTTCAGCATGTAAATGGTGTATCTGTCACCTAGTGGCAGGTAGCATATGTTGATCTTCTGCATTCCTAAGTATTTCCAAGCTATTTATCTTTATAATGTTGTTTTTATTGTTTAAATTGTTATTCAGATTCTGCTCACTTCACCATGCATCATTCTATACAAGTATATTTATTCCATACAAATATTTCTTTAAAATCATTTCTTCATGTGTATATGCATATATGTGTATGTATATACACACATATGAATACATATGGCCTATATATATGTATGTATGTATATTTTTAAACACACATATAAACACGGACAGCGTGTGCAATTTTTTTCTATTTATGTTTCTAACGGGGTACTGTTTTTCTTTCTTTTTCAATGGTAGGAGAAGAAGGGCAAAAGTGAGAGGCAGAAAAAGCAGAATTCCAACTTATTGAAAAAATAAAATTTCATTAAAAACATTCTATGGAGAGAAAGACATTTACAGTGGCAAGTGTAATACAAAGGAATAATATCAAAAGGTACAAAGGAAGGATCCAAAGTGTTTCAGGAAATTTCAGAAGGAAGAGATTACTTTTACTAGGAGAAGAGAGTGGTTAGCAAAGTGATATGTTGGCCTGGAAGGAAAGGATGGACGTTGAAATGCAAAAACAAGGAAGGATACACTTAAGGAACAGAAAATAATATAAGGAAAGGCACAAGCAGTGATGTGCTGTGGCCAGCTCAAACCAGCTTGATATATTTTGATAAACTAATTGATAAATTTTCAGTGTCAGCATTTATACTCTAGAAATCATCAAATGATTTATTTGTTAAGAAAGTGTTGGAAAGTTATTAATAATGCAGATTAAATTTAAAAGTGTGTTGTACATATGTATATACACACATATATATGTGTACATATACATATATATGTATATATGTGTGTATTTTCCCTAGAGAGCTGGTTGTTAAACACTTACCAACATGCCACTGGACATAACAAGCAGGATGCTGGAAAGAACAAAAAGAGAGAACATGGGGATGGAAAAAGTGTGGGCGAAATGCATAGCATATGAAGATGATGAATCATAGAAAAGAGAGTTTGGAGCCAAACTGTGGAGGAAGTTAACCTCCCATCAAAAGTATAGCAGGGAACTACTTAGGTTTATTGAGTAGAAGCCTGATAATGAAATAGTGTATAAGGAAAATTATTCAGTCAGGTGTGAAGGATGAATTATTGAGGGTAGAGCCCTTAAAGAACAGTTGTGGGTATCATAATATATGCAAGAAAAGATAAGGGCCTGGCCTGTGGTTGATGCAATAGAGGAGAGGAGGCATATGTAAGGATTTTGTTGAGGTAATATCAGCTGGACTTAGCAACTGATTGAATATATGAGGTGTGAGAACAATTGCTGTAAGAGGATGAAATTTCATGTCTGGAAGGATGAGTATGCCATTAACAGAAAGAGAAGTTAATGTGAGGGGAAAGAGGTGAAAAGTTTAGTTTTGAACATATATTGACTTCAAGGGTTTAATAGGATATCCAGGTAGAACTATCCAGCTCACAATTGAAAACAAAAAGAAGGTAAGTCAGAGAAACAGATTTAGGAGTTGTTTCCTTAGAAGTTGTAATTGAAGGCATCAGAACATAAAAGAGTACCCTAAAGGACAATTTTAGGGGAAATCTGTATTAGGGTAGAAGAAGATGGTGAAAATCAACCATGGGGATGGAGAAGGAATAGTAAGGAGAGCTACTAAAGGAAGAGAACTTGAGAATGTAGTTTACAGAAGGCAAGAGACGGGCATGAGGAAGGAAGAAGATAGTCTCATGTCATATGCCACCAAGAGGTCAAGGAGAATGAGGAGAGAAAGAAAAGCCATTGGGTTTTTTCATTAGCGAATTTGGAGAGAACTGTTTTAGTAGAATGGGAGGAATGAAAGCCAATTTGCAAGAAGTTGAGGAGTGAGTAGGTAGTAAAAGGAGATGTAGCCAGTATAAATAGCTTTCTAGAAATTTTCAGTGAAGGATGATATTTTGGGTGGGTAGCAGCATCAAAAGAAGGAGCCCTTTTTCTTTTTTAAAGATAGAAGATGCCTATGTATAATTTTAGGGTGAAGGAAAGGAAACATTCAAAGAGGAAGATAATGAAGATACCATAGAGAGAGCCTGTCTTCAGAGAGGAGCATTGATGGAAGCCAAAGAATAATGGGGATGAGCGAATGAGATTGAAGGAAGTGGTACCATTAGCAAGGGGAAATCGGCACTTCTTGTTAAGTTATTGTTGGAAAGGCAAAGAAAGATGTGGATATTGAAGGGTTTAGATGGATTGAGTGAGTTTACATAGAATGGCTTTAATATTTGTAACATAGAAGATGAGATCAAATTTGACTTTAAAGAAAGGAAATTTGGAACAACTGTTGTTAGGAATATAACAAAGATTCAATAAGAGATGATCTTTAAAAATTACCTACCAGAAGGGAGACCTCACTTGAAGCTAGATAACATAAGTTTGTAATAGGTGGAATAATTGTGTAGTTTCCTTCAGCAGCATTTGGTAGACTAGGAGTGGATATCTAAGCTTGAAGGTTGGTAGGGTTGAAACAGCAGAAGGTCTAAGAGATTGGAATGTGAAAGAGAGGGCATTGTTGAAGTGGCTGATCATGTGGCAAGGTAAAGTGGAAAGTGAAGCAATACCAGAGATGATATATTGAGAAACTAAAAAGTAAAACATAGATGTTTATGATGAGGCTAAACAGATAAGGGAGTTAGAGAAGTGGAAAAACAGAAAATTGCTTTCAAAGGAAATTTTAGAGTTCCAGGATTTTGAAAGTGCAACGTTTGTGCTGCTTGAATTGTACTGCATAAGAATTGAATAGACACCTATTACCCTCTGGAAATAAAGACCTTTATGATTCTTTCTGAAGAAAAAAAGGTGATCCAACTTTTTTTAGGTCCTTTCTGTAGGTTTCTTGGCTTTAATTAAAATAGACCTTGTAAGTCTGGAGGTCTGAAAGAAAAGTGCTCATCCAGAATAATCTTTAACAAATGAAGTAATGCCTCCTGCTGTTTGGCACTTACTGAGTGCCGAAAGTGCTTGGTGCTTTGTAACGCTTGACGTCAGATATGGTCTGTTTCAGTTGGAATGATGATTCAGGCTTCTTAGACAGATGACTGACTCTGCAGTGAAAATTGAAGAGTAAGGAAAATAGGGAAAAGGGTGATATAAAAGAATGAAACATGAATATAATTGCTTTGATAGCAGTTTAGGAGAGTACCTATTAACTTTTCCAGTTGAAATGATCCATCCTTGTCTTAAATTTTACGGTCATATATTTGATCCTCAGGTAAGACTTCAGACTTCTTGAATGCTGTTATGGTACCCATAATAGAACCTGGGAAGTGTAATAGCCGATATGTCTACAATAACATGATCACTCCTTCCATGATTTGTGCTGGATATCTCAGAGGGAAAATTGATTCCTGTCAGGTAATTACTGTTTGATGTTCAACTATGGGAAATGTGATTTTGGCCATGTGTGTTTCTTCTCTTTTTGTTTTTTCATTTTAACATTCTTTTTAAAATTTTGAGTTCCACCTCTCCCCCTCCCTTCAGTCCTCCCCTGTTCCTTGAGAGGGCAAGCAGTATGGTACCTATTATACATGTGAAGTCATGCAAAACATATTTCCATGTTAATCACTACATGTATTTCCTAAATCATCCTATTTTAAAATTTAATTTTTATTCATTTTGAACTTAAATAAAAAAAGACAGAAAAAACCCACATTTCCATTTACACAGCACAATATAAAGAAAGGATTCAGTGTCAAAACAAGAATTTCCATTTCTCAGTTTTATTTTTTTTTGAAAAACTATGTAATAAATACTACAAAGCATTTTCAAAGCTACCTTCCTTTTCTGTACTTCCTTCTGTTTTCCTTTGTTCTTTGCTGTGTACTTTTAATTTTTCTCCTTCCCTCCCTCTCCACCCCACCCTAGAGAAGGCTACCATTAGATGCAAATAAGTGTGTATATAAATATGCGTGTATGTATGTGTGTATATATAAAATGTATATATGTATGTATGCATGAAATATGTATTATATGTGCAAAACTATACTGTACATCTGTTTATCAGTTCTTTCTCTGCATGTGCATTACCTTTCCTTCATAGATCCTTTTTAGTTGTAATTGATTTAAGTATTCAAAATGACTTAGTCATTCAAACTTTTTCTTAAAACAATATTGCTGTTACTGTGTACAACATTTTCTTGCTTCTGCTCATTTTGCTCTTCATTATTTCATGCAAGTCCTTTTTTATGTTTTTCTAAAATCAACCGGCTGATCATTTCTTATAGCAAAGTAGTATTTCATCACAATCATATCCAACAACTTGTTTAGCCATTCCAATTGATGGACATCCTCTCACTTTCTAGTTCTTTGCTACTATGGAGATAGCTGCTGTACATATTTTAAAAGATATTAGATCTCCTTTTTCCATAATCTCCTTGGGAAACAGATCTAAGAGTGGTATTGCTGGGTCAAAGGGTATAAATAATTTTATTACTCATTGGACATAATTCCAGATTACTTTCCAAAATGGTTGGATCAGTGCACAATTCCACTAACAGTGAATTAGTGTCCTCATTTTTCCTCATCCCCTCTGATATTTGTCATTTTTACCTTTTATCATTTTAGCTAATCTGATAGCTATAAGATATCTCAGAGTTGTTTTAATTTGCATTTCTCTAATCGGCAATAATTTAGAACATTTTTATATAACTATATACAGTTTCATATAACTATATACAGTTGATTTCTTTGAAAAACTGCGTGTGCATATTCTTTAACTATTTATCAATTGGTGGATGACTTTGGCAAAAAAATTTTGAGATATGGGACCCTTATCTGAGAAACAGTCTATAACAACTTTCTCTCAATCTTCTGCTTTTTCGTTCTAATCTTTGCTACATTAGTTTTATTTGTATGACCGCCCTCCCCCGCCTGCCTTTTTTTTTTTTTTTTGGTGAGGCAATTGGGGTTAAGTGACTTGCCCAGGGTCACACAGATAGTAAATATCAAGTGTCTGATCTGAGGCTGGATTTGAATTCAGGTCCTCCTGATTCCAGGGCTGGTGCTCTTTCCGCTGCACCACCTAGCTGCCCTGTATGACCCTTTTAAATGTAATATAATTGAAATTTTACATTTTGCCTCCCGGTGCTTTCTTTCTCTTATTTATTCATAAATTATTCTCTTATCTGTAAGTCTAATAGATAAATGTTGGTTCCATGTTCTAATTTTCTTATACTCTCTCCCTTTATATCTAGGGCTTATATCCACTTTGACTTGATCTTTCTAAATTGTATAAGATATTGGTCTGTGCCCAATTTCTGCTGGACTGCTATCTAGCTTTCCTAACAATTTTTACCAAATAATGAATTCTCATCCCCAAACTTAAATCTTTATATTTGTCAAACACAAGGTTACTATAATTATTTGCTACTATGTATTGCATGTATATTCTGTATCACTGATTTACCTTTCTCTTTCTTGGCTAGTGCCAGATAGTTTTGAGAATTGTTCTTACACTCAGTATTATTAATCTCACTTTTAATTTTTAAGATTTCCAATTTGGAAGGGACAGCAAGGGGACACAGTGAGTAGAGAAATGGCCCTGGAGTCAGGAGGACCTGAGTTCAAATCTGGCGTCAGACACTTGACACACTTATTAGCTGTGTGACTTTAGGCAAGTCACTTAACCTCAGTTGCCCTGCCTTCTCCCCTCCAAAAAAAATACAAAAAAGATTTCCAATTTGGTGTTTAATTAGAGATTTAAAATTTATTCTTTTTTTAATTAGATACCATGGCAATTAAAAAAGTTTCTAGAGACACAGTTTCTAGGTAATTTAATTATTTTATTAATAAGACTAGCATGTTATTAAGAAAAGGTTGGTCATTTGGCCATTTCTTATACTAAAGACAGTAGGTGTTCCTGAGGGGTGGCAATCAACTCTGATTGCATAAAACAATGGAAGGTGAGCTATGTTAAAATGAAGGGTTGAGAGTGACATCATGTCACCCTTGGAACAAGAATTTATCTCAATACCAAACCACCCACAGCTTTGGGCTATCTATTCAAACATATAAAACATACTGCACCCAAGCCTGAGCAGAACACAATAGTTTCCATTAGACCAGGGTCTTGAACAAAAAAGTTAGTCCAACCTCATTATCAGTAATGTCCTTCATGAGACTGAACTTTCAAAATCAAGACTTTGGAAGAAGGGGAGGGCTCTGAATCTCCTCAAATTATTGGTTATTAATAATTATTTCTCTCAGATACTCAATTCGTTGGTCTGCTCTCTCTTTTATTGATATAAGCATTTAGAGATAATAAATTTTTCCTCTATTACAGCTTTCGCTGCATCCCACTGGTTTAGATATGTTGTCTCATTATTGTCATTGTCTTTAATGAAATTATTGATTGTTTCTATGATTTGTCTTTTAACCCACTTATTCTTTAAGATTAGGTTGCTTAGTCCCCGGTTAGTTTTTAATATGTGCTTCTATGGTCCCTTTTTGAATATAATTTTTATTGCATTGTGATGTAAAAGGGATGCAGTAAATATTTTTGCTTTTCTGCATTTAGGTATGAAGTTTTTATGCCCTAATATATGGTCAATTTTATAAAAATGTATGTACCTCTGAGAAAAGGTGTATTCCTTTCTATTTCCATTCAGTTCTCTTCTATCTATCTCTCTATCTATCTCTATCTATCAGTATCTCTATCTATCATATTTAGCTTATCTAAGATTCTATTTATCTCCTTAACTTCTTATTTATTTCTTAGTTAGATTTATCTAATTCTGATAGGGGAAGGTTAAAGTCCCTCACTATTATAGTATTACCATATATTTATTTCCACCTGTACTTAATTTAACTTTTCCTTTAAATATTTAGATGCTATAGCATTTGTATTGATTAGTATTGATATGGCTTCATTTTCCATGGTACTTTTTTATCATAATGCAGTTTATCTCTTTTAATTAAATCTATTTTAATTTTAACTTTTTCTGAGATGATTGCTACCTTTGCTTTTTTATATCAGCCAAAGCATAATAAATTCTGCTCCGGTCCTTTATTTTAACTCTGTATGTATCTCTCACTTTAAAATTTGTTTCTTGTAAACAGCATATCATTGGATTCTGATTTTTAATCCATTCTGCAATATTCCATTTTATGACTGAGGTTCATTCCACTCACATTCAAAGTTATAATTACTAGTTGTGCATTTCCCTCCATCATGTTTTCCATCGCTATTATCCTCTCACCCTCTTTTATTTACCCTATCCCTCCTCACATGTCTGATTTACTTCTCACCACTTCCTCCCTAATCCATGCCTTTTAAAGAATCCCTCCCTTAACCTCTCCCCTTACTCTCCTATTTCTTAATGTATACATCCCTCTCAAATTCCTCCCTTACGCTCTTCCCACAACCTTCTATTTCTTGATCTGCAAACCCTTCTAAAAGTCTCTCTGTTATCCTGTCCACTCATCCTCCCATTTCTTTGTAAATTCAGAAGGCTTTTCTACCATTCTATGTGTATTCTATTCCCTCTTTAACCCAGTTCTGATGAGAATAAGGTTCCAGCACTACCACCCCCACCCATTTCCACTGTAGCAGTTCTTCTATTCATGTCTTATTTTTTTAAAATTAAGATTTTTTATTTTTAGTTTATAACA
>CM053622.1:505250203-505282156 GCA_028646595.1 Phalanger gymnotis
AGCTTCTTCTTTGCCTATTCTAATTCCTTCAATTTCTTTTTCTTCTCTTATTGCTACAGCTAATGTTTCTAGTACCAAATTGAATAGTAGGGGTGATAATGGACATCCTTGTCTCACCCCTGATTTTACTGGTGATCATGTCTCATTTTTATGAGGTAATCACTCCATTTTACCTCTCCTTACCCAGTTTTATTTTTTAGAATTATCTTGCCATATCAACCCCAATCCTTCTATTTCTATATGCTCTTTCAAATTACCCAAGTAATGTTAACATTTTCTCATGTAAGAAGTAAAAAATTTGGCTTTATTGAGTCCCTTATAATTGGTCTTTAGTGATTACCTTATGTTTCTCCTTGATCTTATATGTCAAATTTTCCATTGATTTCTGGTCTTTTTGTAACGAATACCTAAAAGTCTTTCAATTCATTAAATATTCATTTTTTCATTCAGGATTATACTCAGTTTTGCTGGGTAAGTTATTTTTGATTGTGAATCTAGATCCTTTCCTCTTTGAAATGTAGTTTTCCAATCTCTTCAGTCTTTTAATGTAGAAGCTCCTAGATCTTGTGTTACCTTGACTGTAGCTCCACACTACTTATTTATTATTTTTTGTAGTTTGTAATATTTTCTCCTTAACCTGGGAGCTTTGCAACTTGACTGTGATGAGATTTCATTTTGGGATCTCTTTCAGGTGGTGATTGGATTTTTTTTTCTAGTTCTATTTCCCCTTCTCATTGTAGAACTTAAGGGCAATTTTCCTCAGTAGTTTTTTTATAATATCATATCTAGACTATTTAAAAAAATCATAACTTGCAGGTAGTCCATCCAATAATTTTTATATTGTTTCACCTCAATCTCTTTTCCAGATTAGTTCTTTTTTTCTTTAAATTAATCTATTTTAGTTTTCAACATTCACTTTCATAAGATTTTTAGTTCCAAATTTTTTCTGCCTTCCTCTCCTCCCTCCACCCCAAGATGGTGTGCAATCTGATAAAGGTTCTACATATACATTCTTATTAAACATATTCTCACATTAGTCATGTTGTAAAGAAGAATTAGAATGAATGGGAGAAACCACAAGAAAGAAAGAAAAAACAAAAGTGGGAAGTGGGTAGCAGGAGAGGATAAGATTTTAAAGGGGTGTGTAGATTAAAGATTCCGAGTGCAGGGTAGTAGCTAGAAGTAAATTAGATGCATGTAGAGGGATAAGGTAAATAGGGTGAGAAGGACAAATAGTGAGAAAAAGCAAAATGGAAGATACGCAACTAGTAACTGTAACTTTAAAAGCAAATGGGATGAACTTACCCATAAAAGGGAAATATAGATATGGATGAAAAATCAGAATACTACAATATGTTGTTTACAAGAAGCACAAAAGCAATAGATACACACAGAATTAAAGTGCTAGAGTAGAATTTATTATGATATGGCCAATGTAAAAAAAAGCCTAGGTAGCAATCATGATCTCAGACACAGTTAAAGCCAAAATAAGGAAACTACACTGTCTTACCTCCATTATTTAATATTGTTTTAGAAATGCTAGCAATAGCGGTAAAAAAAAGAAAAAAATTTGATGGAATTAAAAAGGGAAATAAAGTAATAAACTCTTTTTGTGGATGATATGATTATTTACATTTATAATAGAGATAGAACAATTTGTGAATAAACAAGAGATAAAAGAAGTAAAATTAATGATATGATTAAATTTAAAAATGTGTATACAAATAAAACCAATGTTGCCAAGATTAGAAGTATAGTAGAAAAGTGGCGGAAAATTTTTATAGAGATTATATCTTATAGATATTATATAACACCTTATTTATCAAATGTATAAAGATCTTTGTTAAATTTTTAAGAAATTAGTCATTCTCCAAATGGTCAAAAGATATGAACAAGCAGTTTTTTGTTGATGAAATCAAAACTATATATAGTCATATGAAAATCATTAGAAACCTGCAAATGAAGAGAACTTTGAGATATCACCTGACACTGTCAGGCTGGCTAAACTGACAAATACCGACACTATCAGACTGGCTAAACTGACAAATACTGACAAACCATTCCATTAGGAAATGGTTTGAAGGAGTTGTGGCATGTAATTGTGATTGAATACTATTGTGCTATAAGAAATAAGCTGGTTGATTTTTAGAAAAGTATGGAAAGACTTGCATGAAATAATGAAAAGTGAATGGAGCAATACCAAGACATTTTTGTATATCGTAATAGAAATATCATCCTAAGAACAATGAGATGACTAATTCGTCTTGAGTATCATAAATACTCAAATTATCTACAAAGGACCTATGAAGGAAGGTGTTATTCACCTCCAGAGAAAGAACTCTATTATGGTTTTAGCTCTGTGTGTGTGTGTGTGTGTGTGTGTGTGTATGCATGTGTGCGTGTGTGTGTATTTAATTGTAGCCTTCTTTAGGCTTTAGCCTTCTTTAGGATGGGGTGGGGCAGGGGGGAGCAGAGTGGGAGGCAGGGAGAAAAAAAGAGCACAGCAGAGAACAAAAGAAAACTTAGAAGCACAGAAAAGCTGGTTATTTTTAAAAACAATGCGTGGTATTTATTACATAGTTTTAAAAAAAATAAACACTCTGAAGCGGAAATTCATGGTTTTATATTAAATCCTCTCTTTATGTTGTACTATGTATACAGAAACGCTCTTTTTTTTTGGTGAGGCAATTGGGGTTCAAGTGACATGTCCAGGGTCACATAGCTAGTAAGTGTGAAGTATCTGAGGCTGGATTTCAACTTGGGTCCTCCTGACTTCAGGGCCAGTGCTCTATTCACTATGCCACCTAGCTGCCCCAATGGAAATGCTCTTTTTTTGGTCTTTTTGTATTTAACTTAAAAATGAATTAAAAAATTAAAAATGTAATTGGAGAATTTTTAAGAAAATAAATGAAAATACAGTAGTACACAGAGAGAGAGAGAGACACATACACAAACAAAGAATACCAATTTTGCAGCTATGTAGAGGTAAGAGATTTGATGTAGGTAGAGTCAAGTAGTGGGGAACCTGTGGCTCTCTTAAGTCCTCAAGTGCAGCCCTTTGACTGAATCCAAGCTTCACAAAATGGAATTTCACAAGTTTATTTGTTCTGTGAAGTTTGAATTCAGTCAAAGGGCTACACTTGAGGACCTAGAGGGCCACATGTGGCCTCAAGGTATAGGTTCCCCACCCTGGAGGTAGACCAATTAGGGGTTTTTTTTCCCAGTAATCTAAGTTGATAGGGATGAGGGCCTGACCGAGAGTCATTTATATGCAGTAAAGAGAAGGGGACTGATACAAGAGATATTAACATGGTAGAATCCTTGAATCTTGGCAGCTGATTGGATGGGGGCGGTGGTGGTGCTGATTGAAAATGAAGAGGTAAGAATGATCCCTAGCTTGTAAAACTATGTGACTGGATGGATGATGGTGGTAGCATGGTTAGAAAAAGGGAAGTTCGAAAATGGCTAATGGTTTTAGGAGGAAGGTTAGTGAATTTTGTTTTTAGAAATGTTCAGTTTTCAGAGGTCTCTAAGGCATCTAGGTAAAGATTTAGTTCAGTTCCTAACCAAAAGGAATCTCCACAGTCATATACATAATAATTTGTCATCCACTCTGCTTAAAACCTGTGAATGTGTGTATGTGTGTGTGTGTGTGTGTGTGTGTGTGTAGGGGCGGGGGTTAGTGATGGGGGGCAGGAGCAGAGCTGTCACTTCTCAAAGAAGCCCATTTCAGTTTTGGAAGGATCTAATTAAAATTTTTCCCGATATTAATCCTAAATTTGCCTCTTTGCAACTTTTACCCCTTCCTTCTGAGTCCAAAAAGAACAAACTTGCATTACAGTCATTTATATACCTCCCAAGTTTTCTCTTCTCTGATATAAACCTTGTTACTTCCTTCGACTAACCCTCCTTCTCCTCTCCCTTGAAGCCTTGCTTGTTTTCTTTAGGAGCACTTCATTGTCCCTAACATCTGGAAAGGCAGAAGTGGAATTCTGGAGAGAGATTAAGAGTAAATTTATTGTCAGTTTCAGAGCCATGTGCATGTAGATGGTAAATGAACTCATTCAAACTTTTGACATCATCAACAAATTGTAGAAAGAGAAGGATCAGTACAAAATCTTGGGGTACATCCACACATGGTAGTTAGGACATGGATGATGATCCAACAATGGAAATCAAAAATGATTCACCCTACAGGAACAAAGAAAGGTATAACAAGAACAATGTCGATGAAAACCCCAGGAGGAGGGAAAATCCAGAAGGAGCGAGTGGGCAGCTGTGTCAAATGCTATAGAGATTATGAAGGAGGATGAGGACTGAGAAAAGACCATTGAATTTAGCAATGAAGAGGTCATTGCTAACAGTGAAAACAGTTTTAATCTGTTGAGATGGAAGGCAGGTTACAAAGGGTTGAAAAGTTTATTGGAAGGTGAGAAAGAGTTTTTCTAATAGTTTGATTGTAAAGGGAAGAGAGCAGTAAGAGAATAGTTTGAAAATATTGTGTCAAATTTCTTCTTTTTTTCCATATGGATTTGGGGGTACGTGTGGAAAGCTGAACATGTTTGCAAGCAGCAGGAAAGAGCCAGAGATATTTAATATTAGGTAGAGGGAGATTGAGATGACAAATTCCTAGATAAGAGGATGGGAAGGAAGGAAGGAAAGAAGGAAGGAAGGAAGGAAGGAAGGAAGGAAGGAAGGAAGGAAGGAAGGAAGGAAGAAAAGAAGAGAAAGAAGTAAGTAGGAATTTTCCAAAGCAAGGCTTTAAACTTGGGTTCTTTAAGTCAAAGTTAACATTCTTTGCACTGCATCCTCCCCCACCAAAAAGACTTTACCTCCCCCCTCCCACCCAATTGTCCCTTATGCATTCATTCATATCAAATATCCTTGTGTTCTCTTTGGATTCTGTCCTTTTCTGTAACTTTTTTTGTCATTCCTAGGGTGACAGTGGGGGCCCTTTAGTCACTGAGAAAAATTCAATATGGTGGTTGGTTGGTGATACAAGTTGGGGATCTGGATGTGCCAAGCCAAACAGACCTGGAGTTTATGGAAATCTGACGGTATTTACAGACTGGATTTACCAACAAATGCAGGTAAAGTTTCAGTTTTGTTTTCAATTCATTAAATATATCATTCTTTCCTCCCAATTTTTAAAGCTCACACACAGATCCTATACTGTCCTTTGTACATTAACACGGACCCAACTGGCCAATTACTAGCAGTAGGAAATGTATTTGGTATTTTTTCCCCTCCTAGTAGTAGTGATGTTTGTTGGGAGCCATTTCTCTGGTCTCTACATAGATTTTGGAAATTGAAGAAAAATCAGACCGATTATGCCATCTCTAATGTACTTGAAAAGCCTTTTCTCTAAGACCTATGGGAGAGGAACACCACTGCTTCTTGAAACAACTTATTCTGGGTGGCTCAAATTATTGAGTAGTTTTTCCTTAAATCAAGTTTAAATATGTTTCTTTGAAACTTGAACTGCTTGATCCTGCTTGTGTCATTTCATCTTAAGCAGAAAAATGATAACCCTTCAAATACTTGAAGACAGTTTCAGAGATGGACTAACCTGGGTGAAGCACTCAGGACTACCACCTCCTTTTTGTACACTGTTCCCATCAGTGCCACCTGGGATTGCATAAGTGTTTTTTGGTTGCCATTGACTCATACTGAGCTTGAAGTCCACTAAAAATCCAAAGAGCACTTTTTGAAAAAAAAAAAGATTTTTTTTTATGCACCTTTCATTTTTACATCAGTCATTTCAAGATTCCTTCTCAGATGAACCCTCTCTTTGAATAAAGAAAAACAGTCTATCAAGTAGGATCGACACAGTGGTCACATCTAACATAACATTATTCCCCTTTCTCTACCATGAAGAGGGAGATATGCTTCTTTACCAATTCTTTGGGACCAAGATTATAGGAACTCAGAGTCTGATTTCCTTTTGTTAGTTTTTTTCACTGTCTTCATTATTTTGGTCATCATGTGTTGTGAGAAGGAACACAACTTGTCCTCTTAAAATACAGAAACTCTAGTATACATAGCTACAGGTGGATTCTTTGAGAAAGAAATCTCTGAACAGAGCTTGAAGAGGTCTCATACTTGCAGAAAAGCAGCTTATTTCTGTCCATTTCAGCCTTCCTAGCAGTTATCTGCATTTTAGGATTGATATAGAACTTTATCTTTGTTTAGTAAACTATAAGACTATGTCTTGAATTAGGAAGATCTAAATTCAAATCTAGGCCTCAGACACTTCCTAGCTGCATGACTTTAGGCAAGTCACTTAACCTCTATTTGACTCAATTTTCTCATCTGTAAAATGGGGATAATCATAGCACTTACCTCTCATGGTTGTTAGAGGATCAAATAAGCTAATTTACAAGGGCTTAGCACAGTGACTCCTACATAGTAAGAGCTATAGAAATGCTAGCAATCATTTTTATTATCATTATCTTTATTAATATCATTATTATTATAGTCTCTCATGTCAAAAGAGATAGATGGCTGTTGTCTTTTTGCCTCCATACATATATTCTGTTCTTCTGTTCTACTTACTTCATTCTGTATTAGTTCATGTTCATCCTATCCCATCTTCTAAAATCTTTCAGTTTTCTACTGCAGAGTAGGGTTCCATTACATTATCTTACTATACCTTGTTTAGCTATTGCCAATTTTTGCTGTTGCAAAGAATGTTTCTATGAATGTTTTGGTACCTTGTAGAACTTTCTATCTTTGACCTCTTTTCCTCAGATGATTCTCACATTACTTTTTGTCTAGCTCTTCCTGTATATGTCTCATTCTAATGAATTAGAATTTTCATCCAATTTACAAAATCCTATATCCAAAAAATAAAAACATTCACAAGAGCATTTATTTAATGGTGACTTAGAAAATGTTTTAAATCTGGGAAATTTAGAATCATGGAATAATTAGCCTCAATAACAACTAAGCAAATATTTGTAATAGGAACGGTCATTTCTTTCACACTTCAAGGTTTATAGTCTGCAAAACAATCCTGTGAGATATTTCAGGTATTATCCCATTTTTCAGATATAGAAACCAAGGCTTATAGAAGCTATTTGTCCTTGGTCATACTGAGCAGAACCTAGTTCTCCTATCTCAAGTACTTTCCAAGGCACCATATTTTAAATTTATTCAGACTAATTGTGAAATTTAACCTAGTTGATAAATTATTGTTGGCATACCCTTTCTGAGAGAAAACTAAAAGTGGGAGTTGACTTTTGGGTAAACATGACAAATATCTAGCAGTGACATTCAATTGCTTGCAAATCTAAGTCAAATTTATAATTTGGCTAGGATTCCATATTTTGAGTCTAAATAAAAGGGGCAGTAAACATTAAGCTTCTCCTAGCTCTTTTCCCAACTGAAAAACATTTCTGTTAAAGAGATAGTTATATGAAAGTAGTTGTCAGCCTCCCTGCTATTTTTATACATCCTAAAAGTTGTCTGAAATTTAAGAGTAAGATCTCAGGATGGAAGGATAAGATATCTGGTACTTTTAAAATAGAGTACCATAACATTTTTCAGGCTAATTTTTGAGCTTAATTCAGCTTAGATTATGCAGTGTTATTAAAATTTAGTACCAGTTCTAAAATAGTGGAAACTAGCTACGAGTGTTTCATTTAAGTGAAAAGATGAAACAATTTATTTTACTCACATTTATATAATTCAAGTAAAGGAAGAAGACTGAGAATGGAAATGGAATAGTATTAAACAGCAACTTTCTAATTCCTATTTCAATGGCCTTTTCTCAACCCTCATTTCACTTGACTTATCTACAACTTCTGACATTTTCAACTATCTCTTCCCTGGCATTCTTCCCTTCCTTGGTTAATATTGTTTTTTCTTGGTTCTCTTTTTTCTCTAGCTATTGGTCTCATGGTCTCCTTTCCTGGATCATCATCTCTTCCTTTCCCACAAAATGTGGATGTTACCCAGAGATCTGTCCTAGCCTTTTCCTGGACAATTTGATCAGTTCCCATGGGTTCAATTAACATTTTGATGTACTATATTGCTAAATATACATCCTTTTCCTGAATTTTGGTGCTATATAGTACTGGAGAAAGATGAGAGAAGAGAGATTGGAAACAACTGGAGTCTAGTCCAATCATGAAGCTATTCTATTAGGCCAGAGAAAAGGTAATAAAGGCTCAAACTAAGGGAGATGCTATATGAATGAGAGGAAGGGTAGATCCATGATAGATGTAGTTTATGGACATCCCTACTTGAATGTACCATAAGCAGAGGTGTGCTAGAGCCACTTATAACTGGCACTTGTTCAATTTTCAGTGTGACCATTTACTTCTCAAAAATTGGCAAACACTACAAAATCAGGAATTTAAATTATCTAGACTTAGGAAAGTGATGGAGAGAATGTTAATGATACAGGTTAAACTTAGTCATATTTTTTTTTCAGAGAGCCAGCAGTTAAAAATTTGCCAGGATATCCTGCATGTAGGCATCTAAAATTTAATACATTTAAAACCAAACCTCTCCAAAACCTGTCTCTTTTGTAAACTGCCTGATTTATGTTAAGGACACTACTATTCTTTTTATAAAATGCATTTTATTTTTTCCCCAATTATATTCCAAAAGAATTTAACATTTATTTTTTTAATTTTGAGTTCCAAATTCTATTTCTCCTTCCCTCCATCTCCTCTCCCCCTCCCTGAGAATGTAAGACATCAGATATAGGTTATACATGTGCAATCATTTAAAACATTTCCCTATTAGTTGTTATGTACAGGAATACTCAATTAAAAGAAAAGAAACAGGAGAAAGAAAGTGAAAAACAGCACGCTTCTGTCTATATTCAAACAATATCAGTTCTTTCTCTGGAGCAGAGAGTGTGCTTCATCATTAGTCCTTTGGGATTGTCTCGCTTCATTGTATTACTGATAATAGCTAAGTCGTTCACAATTCTTCATCCTACAACATCGTACAACATTACTGTTACTGTTCTCCTTGTTCTTATGATGCAACAGTGTTCCATTTCAATCGTATGTCATACTTTGTTTAACCATTCCCTAATTGATGGGCTTTTCCTTCTCCTGCCCTGCCCCACTGGTACTATAAAAAGTAATGTTATAAATATTTTTACATATATGGAACCTTTCTGTCCTTGACCTCCTTTGGATATGTATCTAACACTGGGATCTCTTGAAGTCTGTTTTCTAACCATACCATTCAACTGAATGCATCTCCAAATTATCTTATGTAGAAAATCATTTCATTCACTTTATCACTTTTGCCATTGCATACTGATTACATTCAAGAGCAATATAGACTAATTTTGATCCAGTTATACCTTTAACAAAACTTACTTTTGTAGTTTCTAAACATATTGCCTGAATTGCAAATATTGTGTCTTTTCTATTAAGGCCTGACATTCATAGGAGGTTACACATTGCAAATATCCTAATAGAAGAACACATTTCAGTTAAAATGAGACAGAATATCAAATTTCCCAAGGACCATTTACTGCTAGCACTTGAAATGATAAGGCCCACTACTTTGTTAGTGCACTGACAAATATTTAAAGTAGCAATCTACTTTATTAGGTCCATAAGAATTTTGTATTCCTCATATAATGACTAAAATATACCCCTGATTGTCCTTCAAGGATAGAGTTTTGATACGTTATCCTTAAATAATTCAATACTACAATTGTATTTCTGTATTTTCCATATCATAACAGATAACCAAATAAAGTTTTTCATTGACTTATCTGAATAAAATTAAAACCCTTCCTCAAATTTTCCTTTCCAAAACCCTTTATTTTCAAATCCACTAGTCACACTGTCAGTGCAAATAGAGTACAACTCCCTTAATTGGGCTTTTCTTGTTCTTTTCATGTTGTGATCCAACACTTCTCTTACTTTTCACTGATTTAAACAAACTTCTCTTTCCTCTTTAACAGAAGAGTTAATAATAAATAGTTCTTAAGTACCAGATAGATTTAAACTGTAAACTAAACCTATCTTTCCCCCTCATTTTAGAACTTCACTGATACCACTTTCAAACTAGCTTCAGTTCCTTTTTTCTTTTGTTAGTGAAATAACCTTCCATTGCAGTAAAACAATCAATCTGTCATTCTTCAGGGAAAAGAATGAAAAAAAGATCTAAGTACTGTTTCTATGTAACTTTCACAAAGTTTTATTCTTATTCTATACAACAGATTGTACAGAGTAGTACCTCAAGGCTCTCTAAGATTCTTCAGCATTTATATAAACATTCAAATCACATTTTGGAAATGAATCATAGACAACTTAAATTTCAGTCACAAATTTAGTCTTTAATTACTTTACAACGCCATAAATTTCTGCAGTATGGGAACAAAAACTACTTTTCTCCTTGTCTGTGTTTTCTTTTTTGATTCCCCAACTTGGCTTTGAAGGCTTTGAATGTTCTTCACTCTTTTTGCCCTTTTTTCCTTGGCTAATTAGACCACAGGAAAAGTCAGTTTGAATTTACCAAGACATAAAACAGACACAATGCTAACAACTTACTGGACATTACACAAATATACTTTATTTATTTATTTTTAGTTTACAACACTCAGTTCCACAAGCTTTTAAGTTTTAAATTGTCTCTCCCCTCTTCACCTCCCCCACCTCTCCAAGATGTCATGCAATCTAATATAGGTGCTACATATACATTCATATTAAACAACTCTTTTTACATTAGTCGTATTCTAAAGAAGAATTAGAAACAATGGAATGAATCATGGGAAAGAAGAAACAAACCAAAACAAAAAAGAGAGAGCAAATAGTATGTTTTGATCTTCATTAAGATTCCATAATTCTTTCTCTGGATGTGCATAGCATTTTCATGTTCCGTTGTGAGCCTTTTGGAGTTGTCTTAGAACCTTGCATTGCTGAGAAGAGCCAAGTCCATCAAAGTTAGTCATGGCACAATGTGGCTGTAACTATGTACAATGTTCTCCTGGTTTTGCTCCCCTCACTTAGCATCAGTTTATATAAGTCTTTCAAAGATATTCTGAAGTCAGCCTGCTCATCATTTCTTATAGCACAACAGTATTACATTCATATACCACAACTTGTTCAGCCGTTCCCCAATTGATGGACGTCCCCTCAATTTCCAGTCTTTGCCACCACATAAAAAGCTTCTACAAATATTTTTGTACAAAAAGCAAACACTTAAACAGAAACAAAAACAAGACAGATGCATAGTCCCATGTGATTGGGGATTGGGGTTGGCAGTCTCTTCTCATCTTTAATTCACAGTACTCAAAGGTACTGATTTGAGGCCAAAATAAATTATTATCTGAATCTCTTGGAGTTTTAGACCAAATTTCACTTTACCTAATCTAGTGCTTCTTGAACATTCCTAGATCCCCTAGGAGCTTCCCCTGGTCACATTTTATAAGAAATTTTTCCAGGTTGGAAATTCTTTTGGTATACCACTAATGAAACTCAAGGATGAATCCCCACAAGCAATGTGGAGGGATGCCTTTGCTTAGCTCATTTTCATGCTAATACTGGAATCCCGTCTTGGGGAGGGGTGTTACCTTAACTTGGCAGAGCTGAGATTGAAGGGGAGTCAGACCTCAGGGGCATTCTTTTGTGGAGAAATTCTTCAGTGAGAAAGTCAACTGGCATGCTCTAAGGAGTTGCTTGGAGAAGTCACCCTGCAGGCTAGGATTTCCTTTAGATCCCTTTGTGGTTGCTATCATTTTTGAACTGAGGTAAACTGAGGAAACAGGCTAAGCTCTGCAATGAGCCCTCAGCAGGCACAACAACCCAGAAGAGAGAATTACAAGAGTTTTTTGAGTAGTAAAACATAGTTACTATTTTTAGATTTAGGCACATTCCAGTGCTTGGGGGATGCTCATTGGTTGAATCCACCTGCATCCTTCAAGCCAGTTAGAGATACAATAATATTGATTTTCTTAAAATGATGATTTACAGAAATAACTAAACTTAGCTTAGGGACACAGAACTTAACACCAGAGACTATACAAAATGTCCATAACGATACAAAATGGAATCAATTTGATTCTCCCTATCCATTCTGCCACATTGCTTTACTTATAAAGATAAGTAAATATTAAATGCATACATTAAATGCAAATGATTTTACTAGGAAGGTAGGAAAGGGCAAACAACTGGGAGAAGGAATAATAAAGATCTTGTGGAAGAGATGGCACTGGAATTGAATTAGAGATTTCAAGGAATAGAGGTGGGAAAACAGCATTCCAGGCACAAGGGACAGCCTGAAAGGAGTAATGAACAATGGACAAAGAATAGAAAATAGGCAATTTGAGCTGGATTGTAGAGTGTATGAGGATTAATGTCAAATGTCTCTAAAGGTAGGTTGTAGTCAGATAGTAAGAGTGTTAAATATCAGAGTATTTTCTCTTAGAGCCAGTAAGAAGCCCCCTGAATCTTCTTGAGCGGAGGTTAGCCCTGTGCTTTAGAAATAGTGATCTGGCTAATATGGGGAATGGAAGGGAGATGAAAGAGAATGGGAGCAGGGAAATCAATTAAGAGTCTGTGTAGCTGTGTAGGCAAGATGATTAAATACCTGAATTGAGTAAATGGAGAGGCATTAGATCCAAGAGGTTCTAGGAACAAAGAATTGACAAGCTAGAGAAACTGAATTGAGATGGGAAGTGAAGGAAAGGGTAAATTTGAAGAAGACTCTGAAGTTGCAAACCTGTATGATTAGAAGGGTGATGATACCATCAACAGAAATAGCTTTTTTGCTTTCTTTTATTAGAATATCACTTTGCTTTGTTATTGGTTTCATATACGTTTGTGTATAAATATTTTCAAGCTCTGTTTTATCTCTGGTTCTATTTTTATACTTTTTTTTTGTCCTATGAATGGCCAGGCATTTCTATCACTCTTCTTCCTTTGTAGAACTATTCTCCTTTATGGCATTTTTCAACACTCAAATTTTATTTTTCAAAAAAGTGAGATGATTAATAACAGACAATGAAATGGAAAGAGGGGATTGTTTGGATTAGATTATATCCCAGGTCCCACCTAGTTCTGGACAGTATATTTTTAAAGTTTTGAATTAATTTGAGAAAGGCAGGAAATAGGTCTTGTTACAAGTTACAAAGTAATGCCATTAGAAGATGAGAAGATGGCGTTCGTCGTGTAGCATAGGTGCAGTGCTCAAATGGTGCTCATGACATGTCAAGTTTAATTGAAGGTCTCCCATGAGTTAGGTGAACTTTGTTGTGAACTAATTCATGAAGTAACTCATGACAAAATACAGCAAAAGAAAATTAAATCACTTGATAATCCTTTTGTAAAAGCTTCCCTGGTTACTAGGCTATCATTCAAATTTTGTAAGTCAAAATCCATAATTGCTATTGAGGCTAATATGTCTATGACATCATCTTTCATTTATTCCCAAGAGTAGCACTGAATATGACTGTGGGGAATAATGATTCTGATGGTAGTGATGATGTAGAATATGATGATAATCATTATGTTAGTGAGTGAGGTTGGCCCATAGCAACATAGTAGAATAAAACAAGTCAGTAACAGTCAGTTAGCTATGTTCCTGCTGCCAGTTGGGATACTTCCATAGGTTTTGTTATGACTTTACATATCTAATACCTTGGTACGTCCTGGCATACTTAATACATTGCCTTCCTCGCCACCAGGTCTGTTTGATATCAACTCACGTTAGTTATAGTCCCAGGGTATACTACTCAGCTACTTCCTGATTGTAAGGGTAGGAGAAAGTTTTGGTCAAGGGCTTGTAATCCCTGCTTATCAGTGGCTAATTATACCATATTGCTGGATTCCTTGAACCTTGGAGGTTATCCCAAGTAGATGTCATATTTCTTGGGACCCCAGTATCCATCCTTTCAACAAATGGATCCCTAAGATTGTTAATGAAAAGAATACCTTTTCCCATTTCCAACTATGGAAATTTTGATCTAACAAAAAGCCAAGATATTTTTCCAGACTTGGTTTGGTGTTGAAAGTGAATTAAACTACTCCCAACTGCATTTTGATGACTGTTGTTATCCTCTCAAGTTTCTTTTGATGGTTTCATTTTAGTTTTCATGAAAAAAGTGGTATTATAGCTAAAGAGTCATCCTCAAAGTAATAAAAACTTAGGATCAAATCCTGCTTCTGACACACTTAACTGGGTGAATCTCTTTCTCTTTTCCCTCTATACTATTTCACCTGATGATTTCATCAGCTCGATTCATCATTTTTGTGAAGATATTTCTGAATAGATGGGTGGTACAATGGATAGAATGCTGGGCCTAGAGTCAAGGAACCTGAGTTCAAATCTGACCTCAGACATTTACTAGCTGTGGGGCCCTGGACAAGTCACTTAACCTCTATTTAACTCAGTTTCCTTATCTGTAAAATGGGGATAATCACAGCACCTACCTCCCAGGATTGTTGTGAGAATCAAATGAGATAATAATTGTAAAATGCTTAGTACAGTGTCTGGCACATAGAGATCATGATGATGATGGTGATGATAGTGATGATGATGATGATTCTCAGATCTGTTTGTCCAGCCCTAACCTCTCCCAGGACCTCCAATCTCACATCTTCAACTGCTTTTATTTTAAACTCAAGAAGTCCAAAACTGAATTCATTGCATTTTCCTCCAAAGTCCTTTTCTCTTTGTAACTTTTGAGAAGTCAGTACACCTTATGCAAAGTGGAATCATCCTCAGTTCTCCATACTCTCTCACTCTCCACATAATCAGTTTGCTGCCAAAGTCTATTGATTCTACCTTCATAAAATCTCTTTTTTTGTGCTCCCTTTTCTTCTGACACTGCTATCATCCTGGTGGTGTCAGCCCTTACCACCACGTCTAAAATATTGCAGTTGGCTTCTGGTTGGCTTCTTGTTCTTTCTGTCTCAAAGTCTCTTCCTCTTCCTGTACATCCTCAACTTAGCTGTCCAATTGATTTTCCTAAAGCACAGGTCACCCTCTCTCACCCCATACAATAAACTACAGTGGCTTCCAGGATGAAATATAAAGTCCTTTGGTGGTTAAGGGGCTTCATAACTTGTCTTCCTCCAGTCTTCTTGCACCTTACTTTCTCCCTGCCTCCACTCATATACTGTATGATCCAGGACACTACCCCTTTCCTATTCTTCACACAGGACATGATGTCCCCTGATGCTGGACATGGCTGTCAACCATGCCTAGAATTCTCTTCTTTCTCATCTCTACTTCCTGACTTCCCTGGCTTAAATCTTGTCTTCTACAAGAAGCCTTTCCTAATTACCCTTAATGATAATGCGTTCCCTCACTTGGTTATTGCCAATTTAACCTTTGTACATCTTGTTTGTCATAATGTTTTCCATGTTGTCTCTTCCATTAGACTCTTGAGCTCCTTGAGAGATAGGATTTTGTTTTTCCTTTCTTTGTGTCTTCAGCACTTAGTACAATGCTTTGAATAGTATTTGCTCAATAAATGCTTTTTGTCTGGATTTGAGAGATCTGTACTGGTAGAAGGAGGTTATTCATGGGAAATTCACTGAATCAATTGAAATCACAGTTCTGGACCACTAAATTTCAATAGTCAAAACCAAGCAGAAGATTCCTTGAATTTTTTAATTTGGACTTATGTTTTCTCTTTTATTGTTTCTTACAGGCAAACAGGTGATCTGTATATCATCCATCTTTGAAAATGATCAGCAAGTTAACTAAGGGGTAGATTTTCTCTACATTATGTACCATTAGAATAATTCACAAGGTCTTTGATTTTTATTAAATAATAAATTCAGCTATCTTGTTTACACTTCACAGTTCTGTGCAGACTACATTAATTTTTTTCCCCTGGTTTCTCAGTGTAAACACAACGCACCTGAACTTTTAAGTGTTGTTGATTTGTCTGAAATGAATGCCAAATATTTCTTGGAGTGCGGAGACTTGTGAATCAAACCAGAATGTTTCATTAGCATATGCTTTATGTTCATAATTGAGAAAGTCATTGATTGTTGCACAGTAATGTTTTCTAATAATCTAGGTTTCATAAAACACATGACAGTGTGTATTTAACTAAAGATATTGATTAGAACCACTCAGCTGCTAATTGACTTGAAATAAAATGTGATTCAGGGGAGGACAGGTAAGCCTCCCTGGGTGAGAATAATGTGATAGTACCCCAGCAGTACATTCACATGAAGCCTGATAGCTTTCTCAGAGCTGTTTGTTAATTTGTATTTTTTTTAGTAGCATTGTGCCTTGGCTAGAAGTGAATGATTAACTTAACTAAGACACCTGGGGGAAAATCAGGGATGTGCCATTTTAATTAGAGTGTTTTCATGTAGTTTTCTATATATACCTCTGTGTTAATATGATTTGAGTTTTGAAGCCTTAAAATATTATATCAATATTTGGCTATTTGGAGATACTATGTTCATGAAATCTGAGAACAGAATATCAAAAATACTCTAGGTTTGACAGATTTATGTTGATAGAATATGTGTCTTCTAGAGTTTTCCAAATAAATGGTGCTTCTATAGATTTGCAAAGATGATAAACACTAAAAATGATGATTATTGGAGAGACACAGGAGAACAGTCAGACTGAAACAATATTGATGGAGCTGTGAACCTTTACATCTATTCTGGAAGGTAATTTAGAATTATGTCACCAAAATCTCTAAAATATACCTATTGTTGACTCAGCCATACTACTAATAGTCAGGCTGATACACCAAAGAGGAAAAGGATCTATATGTACAAAGGAGTTTATAGCAGTACTTTTTTTAATAACAAAGAGCTGAAAACTGGAGGTAACCACCAGATGGGTAATGATTAAACAAACTATGTTAATAAAATTATGTAATGGAATATTATTGCGATATAATAAGTGATAAAACTGATTCAGGAAAAAGTAATGGGGAGACTCACTTTTATGAACCGCTGCAGAGTGAGATGACCAGAGCCAGGAGAATGGTTTATACAGACTAAAAACTGAGAAGAAAAACTACTCTAAAAGACTGGCTGATGCAATGATCAGTCATGACCCCAAAAATTGATGACGAAACTTGCTTCCTTAGCATTGGTGAGCTAGAGGTGAAGAATGACACATACATTTTTGGAAATGGCTAGTAGGTGTGTTTTTCTTAACCATGCTCATTGGTTGAAAGGAATTGTTTTCAAAAAGAATTGGGATGCGGGATGATAATGATATAAAAGAAAATTAATGATAGGAAAGTTGAAGTTCCCAGAGAATTGCAAGCAAGCAGGACTGCTTTGGTACTAACATGCAGAACATATTTTATATGTAAAAAACAAGCTGCTTTTAATGGAGATTCACAGTTACATGTACAATGCACTTTTTTTCTGTTCTTCTTTGTATGTGGAAATCCTCATTTCTTGGTATTTGCCAAGTTCAGAATAAAAAAAATTATATTATAAATGGTGCTGAATTTGTGAAAGAGGACAGTTAATTGTTTTAAACCAAATTCATACAATTAAATAAAATCTAAATGAAGAGTTTCTTGTATATAAATTTTCCCTTCCTTTGTCCAGTTCCTTCCTTGATACCCTGCTTTCAAGGACTTTGATCGATTCTGACATTATTGTACAACATGGAATTGAAAAATCAAAAGTCATGAATATTATGTTCATCTCATGTTAAAATTTTCCTCTGCCTTTGGTATTACTCTCGACAGACATTCCTTGGGAATTTCCAAACAGCAACTGGTATCACAAGATATCAGCCAATCAAGCCCAATTTCTAAAAAATATCTATCTGTAACACGCAATTTTTTTCTGATGCTTAGTTGTATTTATATGTAACCAACAGTTGTATCTTACATTTTATATCATTTTAAAAAGCTGTAAAATTAAATTGCACATTTTCTTGCAAATAAATACTACTTTTTCATTCTAAATATCTATGTATTACTTAACATTTACATAAAAATCACTATTACAAATTTACAAATTGAGATAAATTTACAATTTACAGATTGAAGCAGACGGGGTTAAATGACTTGCCTGAGATCACACAGCCAGTAAGTATCTGAGGCCAAATTTGAACTCATAAAGATAAGATTCCAGGCCCACCCACCACTTTAGTCAACCTCCAAATCATTCCTCTTCCTTTCTTAAGGAGTTCACCTAGCTCACCATCATTCTCTCATCCTCAACTCCAGCTTTAATATTGACATAAATGTTCCTTTAACTTAAGATTCTGACATTCCCTTATCTAAAAGTAATCACCTATCATTCAACTTCCCCCTTTACCTACCAACTCCTAAACCTATATTTCACTCTCATTAAGACCTCCAATTTCTACATCCCTCAGTACTTTCCTCTGATTTGACTTTTCCCCTCTTTGATTTTTTGTCTTATAGCCACTTACTTCTTGCCAAGTCCCTGGCCTGTATTAGTCTCATAATCTTCCTCCTTTGAGCCTACTCGGGAACTGCTAAACATAGCTAGAGAAAGTCTTATAACTAGGTTGACTGGG
The DNA here is from genome assembly GCA_028646595.1 of Phalanger gymnotis. Taxonomy (NCBI): domain Eukaryota; kingdom Metazoa; phylum Chordata; class Mammalia; order Diprotodontia; family Phalangeridae; genus Phalanger; species Phalanger gymnotis. Next base: position 505,268,672 of record CM053622.1, read on the forward strand.
TACATTGCAAATTCATGTTATCTAACCTCAACTGAGCTCTTTTTGCTGCAAGGCATTGCTTTTATTATTTCATAACTGATTCCTTCTTTCTTCTCTCAAATTACTCAAAATCTCTTTCCTCCTCAAGTCTCCCACACCTCCCCCTAAAAAATGTCCCCAACCCCAGAGCTGAGGATTTTCCCCTTTACAAATTGAGGCCATTTGATGTGACTTACTTTTCACATTCTCTACATCTTACACAATTTTCACATCTTCTCCCCCTCTCTTCTTCCTGCCTGTCTGACAAAAATATGGCTTCTTGCCAAGAGCAACCCTTCTACATGAACATTTGATTCCATCCCACAAAAGAATAAGTGGGTCAAAGAACAAATAATAGAAACAATTTCCTTAAAGATAATGACTGATGAGATGATGTACCAAAATTTTAGGGATGTAGCCAAATCAGTACTTATGGTGAAAATTCATATCTGTGAACACTTTAATAAATAAAGGTAAAAGAGCTGATCAATGAGTTGGACATGCACTTAAAAAGCCCTAGAAAACCAACAAATTCAAAACCTCTAAACATGAAAATAGAAATTCTGAAAATAAAGGAGAGAATGAAACTGAAAACAAAAATTAAATAAATAAACAAAACTAGGAGATGGTTTAAAATAGGTAATCTATTAGCTAACTTGATTTTTTTCAAACAGCAAAAACCCAGTTTTCAGCATCAAAAATGAAAAAGGTGAATTAACCAACAAAGACAGATGATGAATTATTGAAGCCATTTTGCCCAACTGTATGCCAGTTTAATTGACAATCTAAATGGAATGCATGAATATTTGCAAAAACATTAGCTGCCCAGATTAACAGATTAAGAAGTAGAGAACTTAACTATCATAGCAAAAGAAAGTATACAGTAAGTAAATGAACTCTCAAAGGAAAAATGCCCAGGACCACATTAATTTATGAGCAAATTCTGTCAAACATTTAAAGAACAATTTAATTCCAATGTAAAGTACATAAACTGTTTGAAAAAATAGGAAAAGATGATGTCCTACAAAATTCCCTTTATGATACAAATATGGCCTTGTTACTTAAACTAGGAGCAATCAAAATAGAGAAAGGAAACAATAGTTCAATTTCCCTAATGAATATTGGTGCAAAAATTTCAAAATGTTGGGAAGGAGACTATAGCAACATACTACAAAGATTTTATATTATTAATAGGCTGCTTTTACACCATGAATATAAACAATTGCTACAATAAAAACAAAAATATGTAATTATATCAATAGTTGTAGAAAAACTTTTGATAAGTTATAACACCTACGCATAGAATCCACTGGAAAGCATAGAAATAAATGGGACTTTCCTTAAGTTGGTAAAAACTGGTCTATTTTAAACCCAAGAGCCAACCTAATTGAGATAAGTTACAGGTCTTTCCAGTAAGATCCAGAGTAAAGTAATGATGTCATCACCATTACCATTCAATATATTAAATATAATTGTCAAAATGCTAGGTACAAGACAAAAAATTGAAAGAATAAGCATAGATAAAGAGGAAGTGAAATTTTGACTTTTCAGATAATATAATGGTTTTCTTAGAGAACCCAAGAGAGTCAACTAAAAAGCTAATTGCAATGATTTACAATTTCAGCAGTTTCAGCATATAAAATAAGCCCATACCAATCATCATTTCTGTATATTACCAGCAGAAAGAGATAGAGAAATGCCATTTGAGATAACTTGAGAATATGTAAAATACTTGGGATCTACCTGCCAATTTGCACAAAGGAACACAAATACATAACATTTGTTACACAAGTAAAGACATTCAAATAATTGGAGAAATATTGTCTCTGTTTTTGAGAAGTGAGGCCTTTATCTGACACTTGATATAAAAAATGTTTCCCTGCTTGCATTGATTTTGTTTGTGCAAAACCTTTCAAATTGAATATAATCAATTTGTCCATATTATATCCTGTAATGCTCTCTCTCTTCTTTGGTCATAACATCCTTCCTTCTCTATAGATCTGACAGATAAACTATTCCTTTCCTAATTTGCTTATGGTATCATCCTTTAAAAGAAATATTTATTATCCATGGATAGGTTGAGCTAATTATTGAAAATTATATTGCCTAAATTACTTATTCAGTACTTACCAAAGCATGAAATGATTTTTATAGAGCTGTTTTATAGAGCTAGAAAAATAATAATTCATATGAAGGAATGAAACATCAAGAATATCAAAGGAATTGATTTAAAAAAAAAGTGGGAAGGAATGGCACCTCACAGTTCCAGATTTTAAACTAATGTACAAAGACATAATCATCAAAACAATTTGGTACTGGGTAGGAAATAGGTTAGTTAGAGCAAGATATTAGGGACACGATATACAGAAGCAAATGAATACAGTAGCCTAGTGTTTGATAAACCCAAAGATCCAAACTATTAGGGCAAGAACTCACTATTCAACAAAAACTTGGGAAATAGGAATGCCAGTCTGGCAGAAACTAAGTATAGAGCAACACATTAAACAAACTCCAAATGGGTACATATTTGGGTACAAAAGTTGACATTATAAACAAATTAGAGGAGTAAGGAAGAAATTACCTGTCAGATCTATGGATAGGGGAAGAATTCATGACCGAACAAGAAATTGAGAGGTTCATAACAAGTAAAATGGACAATTTCAATTACATAAAAATTTAAAAAGTTTTTTTTGCATAAACAAATACAGCTAAAATAAGAAAATCAAGAAATTGAGAATAAAATTTTTGCAAGGTCCTCATAAAGATTTCCAAGGGAACTCATTCAAATGTGTAAAAAAAATTTTTCAGTTGTGTCTGACCCTTCATAACCCCATTTGGGATTTTCTTGGCAAAATTACAGGAGTGCATTGCCATTTCCTTCTCCAGCTCATTTTACAGATGAGGAAACCGAGGCAAACAGGGTTAAGTGACTTACCCAGGGTCACACAGCTAGTAAGTGTTTCAGGTCTTCCTGACTGTAGGACCAGTGCTCTATCCACTGTACCATCTAGCTGCCCTTATAAGGATATAAAAGCAATTCCCTAATTAATAAATGAAGAAAGTTTATGAATAGGTAGTATTCAGAGAAAGAAAATTAAGCTATCAATAGACATGTAAAAATGCTCCATCACTATTAATTAGAGAAATGCAAATTAAAACAACTTTGAAGTACCACAGAACATCTATCATATTAGCAAAGTTGATCAAAAAAAGGGAAAATGATAACTACTGGAGGAACTGTGGGAAAATGATATATTAATGCACTGTTATACATTAATGCCAGTATATAGCTTTATTATGTTCGACGTCTACAAGATGATCAACAATAACCGGAAAATGCTACAGTTCATGTTTTCTTTACCCTCTCTGCCATCTTTCTCTATCACTCGCTGAGCTAATTGCTGCATGTGAGTAGAAGAGTGATCCCTTTCCCACTGAGAGGACAGTGCACACATGCTGGAGGTCTCTTCCTACCAGATACCATCATTTGGTGCTTGGCCATCTGATCACCCCATCCTCCATATTTGCAGTGCCCTTGCCTGAAGTCTACCATGATGTGAGTCACTGAGGCCATCTCATCTTATCTTAATTACTGACTATGCCAAATGTTAAGGGTGGGCCTTCTGCACTACCAGATTTTTAGTTTGGGTTTGATTTAGTGGAAAAAAATGTCATTGAAGAGGCAATAAAAAGAGGTTTACTTAGCCTTAACTTAGAAAGGATAGGCGACAAGGATTCAGTGGCAATTAGCTTCTTTCCACATACCTGCCCTTGGTCTCCATATGTTAATGTGTCTGCTCAGGAGATCAGAGTGTGCTGGTGCATGTGGTCTTCAAACATTCACCAAGTACCAGGGATGATGAATCCACATGGGTGGAATTAAAAAATATTCCTTGTAATATGATGTCTAGGCTCCTTTTTTTCACCAAGAGCTCAAATCCACTTATTCTTAAGATTTTTTTTCTTCAATCTGTTTTCTAGGTCAGTTGTTTTTGCTATGAAATACCTTTCAGCCTTTTGACTGTATGTGTGTGTGTGTGTGTGTGTGTGTGTGTGTGTATGTATGTGTGTGTGTATTTCTTGTATTCTCATGGCTTCTATTTGGTTCATTCTTTCAGAGAGTGTATTACTTACTCAGCATTTTGTACCTCTTATGTCCCAGCTGTTCAATTTCTTTCTAATTCTTTCTCCCTTAGCTCTTATTTGTTATCCTTTTTTTCCAACTAGCCTTCTCATTTCATTGACAAAAACATTTTTAAAACTTTTTAAACTTTTATTTCACCTGTCTTAAAGATTCTAGTTGAATTTGTGTCAAAGCCATATTTTTCTTTGATGCTTACTTATAGGTGTTTTGGAGTCATTCTCTTGGGTTTTTACTGGGCAAATTGTATTTTTCATTCTTTTGGCCTACCTTTTGAGTTTGGACTTGATATTAGGGCTCTGCATATTTCTAGAAAGAAGCTCTCTCTTTGCACTTCTGAAGGGAAGGTCTGTTACTGCTTTCTTGACGTATTAAGTATTTTGTTATTTCAAGATCTTAGGGAAATCTCAAGTTTGGGACATACAAGCTTTCAGCACTCCTGAAATTATCTGATCCAGGGCAAAGTCTGACTTCTGGTCCCTGGTCGGAGCTCTGTAAATTTCTGGCCCAGATTTGGGTCTGAGCATCAGCAGACTGTTATTGGGCTCATCAACTTTCAGCCAGCTGGGAAGTTCTACTGTTTCTGTTATAGAACTTAATCTCCCCTTTGGTTTGGAATTCCTACAGGCTTCAGACTGGGCTGGAGGCTGGAACTGACACCCCATTCTGCTTCTGGGATCTGAGACACACCAGTTCTGCTTGCTTCTGAACTTGCTCTCTCTTTTTATATTAATGAGGGCCCAACATGGCTGGGAAAAAGGAGATAGGTGAGCACATGTCCTCTTGTAGGTCTGCCCTGCTCAGAACTTGTTAGTGCTCAACATATGGGCTAGTTTGCACCTTTCTCTGTCATGGTGCCCTAGTATGGGCCTGGGCGGGGGGTTCCCTGGTATGCTTTAAGACTCCTTCTTGTCCTGTTTTGCAGCCTCTCTCTGGGCTCTGAACCGATGTAAACCCAGTGTCATATCTTTCTGTCTCACTATGCCAACTTGGGCTAGAAGAATGGCTCACTATGAGATTTTTCTCAAATTTCCCATCAGGATTCATCTTGTGCATTTTCTAGATGTTTGGAGGAGTTTAGGATGTGTATTTCTTGTTTTGCTGCTCCGTACTACTTTAACATGTTGGATCTGCCCCTCAGAGGTATAACTTTTTATGTCTTTTGGTAACCAGAAAGCTGTGTCAAGGGGAGACAGAAAATGATCAAGATCCAAGGATAGCTTTGTTGCCTTTTAGGGAAAACTAATTCTTGTTGTGAGGAAAGAGGAAACCCTGATCTCTAATTAAAAAAAATCCTTATAACAAATATTCCATAAAGCAAAATAAATTCACACATTAGCCACATCCATAAATGTGTATTTGATTCAGTAAATATTGAATCCATCACTTCTCTGTCAGACAGTGAGTTTTATTCTTTATCATCACTCCTTTGGAATCAAGGCTGGTCATTGCATTGATTAGAGACCATAAATCTTTCAAAGATGATTGTTTTTACAATATTGTTACTGTATAACTTATTTTTATGATTTTTCACTTTGCATAAATTCATACAAGCCATCATAAGGTTTTTTCTGAAACACTCATTTTTGTCATTTTTTAATGAAACAATAGTATTCCATTAGCCAATTATCACTCTTCAAAATAAACTACCAAAAATTAGCAGGAAAGTGATTTGTAAAAAAAAAAATTGCAATTCAGCAGAGTGATCATTAATCTTTTATTCCCTGAATGGGCATTTTCTATTGCTTCATTTGATTTAAATCTACATCTTATTTGTGGGTTAGCTGGTATTAGCTAATAACACATTCGAATCCATCTTTTGCTCTTTTGTGAGCCTATACAGTGCCACAAATGAACCCTTAATCCTTCAATTCATTGGCCTCTTCTGTTCTTATCAGCCTCTGAGATAAACTTGGTTGCCCTTTCTCTAGAGTCCTTTGTACCCAATAGGGTCCCCATGAGCCTCAGGTTAACCAGCACCTGAAAGATGCCTTTTATCTCTCTCTTGAGTCCTTTTCAAAATCATGGTTTTCTGAAAGCCCAATGATTCTTAAATTCGACTTATTTCCCAAGTCAGTTGTTTTTGATATCAAATGTCATATTTTTCTTCTATTTTCCATTCTTTTGATTGTATTCTAATATTTCTTGGTGTCTCATGGAATCATTTATTTCTTTTTGGTTTATTCCTGATTTCAAGAAGTACTTTCCTTGGATAAGGTTTACTATTTTCTCTTCTAAGCTACTTATTCTCCTTCAACCTATTTCCTCTAGAGTTTTTATTATTTCTATCTTGATTCATTTCTTCTAGGCATTCATATGTTTCTTGTAGAAAACCATTCTTTCTCTTACATTCTCTATTTACTATTGTTAAGGAATAATTCTTTCATTTGTGAACATCCTTAGATCTATATAAATTTTTATACCATTCGGTATCTTCTTTGGTTTACATATTTCTCCAATTTAGCTTCAGATTTGGGGCTTTATACCAGGGTCAAGCTCTGTTCCTACTGCACTTTTGGGTGGGTTGGTATAACAACAATGCTACTTATCCTACTGTGGCTGTGTAAGACCAATAACACCAGCACATGGGAGGGCTACTAGCACAGGTTCTTTGATCTGCTTTTCTAAGGAAAGCAACTTTAAGGGGCTAACACACTTACTTTAATTAAACATACATATATTCACTCAGCTCAGGGGAAAAAGTCAGCACCCTGAACTTCAGAGAAAAAACAAACAGAAATTACAAGCAGAAATTATATAAATTATATAAACAGAGCCAATAACACAAATAGGCAGACAGAGCTTCTGTCTGTCCATAGCAATACATACATAGTTACAAGGGAAAGAGGCACCAACATCTGGGTTTTCAAAGCCAGGGTTGGGTGTGGGGGGTTCTTAATGGCTACCCAGAGTCTCATCTGGCCAAATCACACAAACACTCTTCCAATAAGTGAGCCCCAAGCAAAATGCTAACTTCAGAGTATACACACACACACACGCACACACACACACATATACACATATATGTATATATGCATATATATGTATATGTACATATACATACATACATATATACATATACATACATACATATATACATATACATACACACACAGATATATATATATACACACCCTTTTTCTAGGGCCTGAGGGCTTCACACCCCTTGAGGGCTTCACACCTCTTGAGGACTTCATACCGCTTGTAACCTAAGTTGCAAAAGGGTGTGGGCCTTCCTACAAACAAATGCAAGATTCAATCAAAGGCACTTAATCGCCTTAGTGCTGAGAAGCACTCCAAAAGAAAAAAAAAACAGTAAAAAGTCCATTTTGCTTGCCCTTACAGTTGGTCATCCTTGCTTGGTCTCATCCTTGGTCACTTGGGTTCTTGAGTTGTCCCCTACTTCCCAGGGTTAGTGTTCCTCCCTTCCATCCCAGAGGCTTTGTTTCCATGGCATCTCAGCAAAAAAAAATGCTAGGGAATTTGGAGTGAGCTCCTGGGAGCTTGTGCTGTTCCAAATCTGATTGTTATTGTTTGTGCATGACATTGATGCTCCCTAAATCACCAAAAGTCCACAGTCTGGGTCATTTTTTTTAAAATGCTCCCTTAGATTTTTCGGGAGGGGGTGGGATTCTACTCTGGACATAAAGACATGCAGTCTACATGTGTCTTTGACTTCTCTCTTGTCTTGGTGGGAAGCTATTGGCTTATTTACCTATTCTGGTGTTGGTTTTGTTGATGACACTCTTTCCTCTTGGACTTCAGCCTGGGTCTGTGCAGTTTGGGGCTGGAAGTTGTTACTGTAGTTTCTCATTGGATCCATTGATCATTATTCAATCTGGTACAATAATGAGGATTTTCTTAGCTTTCGTATACAGAAGTTGGCTGGCCTGCCTCCATTGAGAATGCTTAGATTCTGTGAAATAAAGCATTCTGGTACAACATTGTCTGAAAATGTGCCTAGGGTTTTGGACTATGGCATAATATACAGAAATAACAGCCAAAGATGGAGTATGCTTAGCAAAGGCAGGTAAATATATTTACTGGCTAGTTTGCAAATATAATCAAAAGGCCTTCAAACTAAACAAAAAGGAACAAAACAGGGAAAGGAAAAGACTTTCAATTTATATTCTCCAAATTAGAAACCAATAAAGAGTAGCTGCAAGGAAGGGAAAAGGACAGTCATTTATACACCAATAGGTTGACAATAGAGTTCACTTTCTCTAGAAATGGCGGTAACAACTGCTTTTGGATTTCATAACATAGGAGAAACTAGAGGTGTTAACAAAAAAGCAGTAAATTTGATCAGCCATAGTTCTGGGTAGGCATACCTTATTCATAAGAAACAAGATAAATAAATTTTATTATTTAAAATAAATGGGGGGAGTAGATAGCATTGTAAATTAAGAAATTATACTCATGAGAAAATTTAGTGGGAAGTGTGATGGAGGGTATTTAGGTTAAAGACACAGAGGGAGAAACAGAAATCATTTTGTCATTGGAATATACAAACCATTAGGATAGAAAGAGGAAATATATGAAGAGTTTGAGAAATATCATATTCAGGCACAGAAATATAATGGGAGATTTCAATTATCCAGACATCTTCTGAAACTCCCACAAAAATCAGAGCAGCTAATCAATAATTTATTCACTTGCCTTAATAATAATTTCTTTTTTTGAAATTTGGAAGCACAATCCAGAAAAAGTTATATTCTATATCCAATTCTCACTAATAGGAAGAACTAGTTGCTGTGGTAGAAATGATAGAAATGATAGAAATGTTGGAATGAAGTAACCATTCAGTCCTAGAGTTTATGATAAAGGAGAGGAAATCCAGGCATGCATACTAGATTTTGGAAAAACAGATTTTTTTAAATAATATTTTATCCCAATTACTTATTAAAACAACTTTGGACATCAATTTTTTTAAATTTTGAGTTCTGAATTCTCTCCCTCCTTTCTACCCTTCCCTGAGGCAGTAAGCAAATTGATATAGGTTTATACATATGCAATAATGCACAACATATTTCCATATTAGTCATATTGTGAAAGAAGACAGAGGCCAGAAAAAACCACCAGACAAAACCCAAATCACCATCTTTCATCTGCAGTCAGACTCCATTATTTCTCTCTCTGAAAATGGATAGCATTTTTCTTTTTTCTTGAGGGGGAAAGGGAGGGCAACTGGGGTTAAGTGACTTGTCCAAGGTCACACAGTTAATAAGTGTGTCAACTGTCTGAAGACAGATTTGAACTCAAGTATTCCTGACTCCAGGGTCAGTGCTCTACTCACTGCACCACCTAGCTGCCCCCGTGGATAGCATTTTTCACCATGAGTTCTTTGGAATTGTCTTGGATCATTATATTGCTGAGAATAGCTAATTTGTTCATAGCTGATTGTCTTACAATATTGCTATTAACTATGTACAATATTCTCCTGGTTCTATCACTTTACTTTGCACCAGTTTCTGTAAGTCCAGGTTTTTCTGCGAGCATCCTCCTCACCATTTCTTTTGTTTTTCTTTATTTCTTTATTTAAAATTTTTACCTTTCAACATTAATTTACACAAGATTTTGAGTTACAAATTTTCTCCCCATTTCTACCTTCCCCCCTGCTCCAAGATGGCACATATTCTGATGCCCTTTTCCCCAGTCTGCCCTCCCTTCTGTCACCCTACTCCCCTCCCTTATCCCCTTTGCTCTTACTTTCTTGTAGGGTGAGATATATTTCTATACCCTATTACTTATATATCTTATTTCCAGTTGCATGTAAAAAAACCCTTTTTTTTTGAGCATTTGTTTTTGGAACTTTGAATTCCAAATTTTCTCCCTTCTTCCTTCCCCACCCACCCTCCTTGAGAAGGCAAGCAATTCAACATAGGCCACACGTGTATCATTATGCAAAACACTTCCATAACAGTCATGTTTTGAAAGACTAACTATATTTGCCTCCATTCTATGCTGTCCCCCCTCATTCAATTTTCTCCCTTGACCCTGTCCCATTTCCAAAAGTGTTTGCTCTTGATTACCTCCTTCCCCACCCTGCCCTCCCTTCTATCATCCCCTCTCTCTTATCCACTTCCCCACAACTTTCCTGTAGGGTAAGATACCCGATTGAATAGGTATGCTATTCCCTCCTTAAGTCAAGTCTGACAAGAGCAAGATTCATTCATTCCCTTTCACCTGCCCCCTCTTCCCTTCCAATAGAACTGCTTTTTCTTGCTACTTTTATGTGAGATAATTTCCCCCATTCTATCTCTCCCTTTCTCCTTCTCCAAATATATTTCTTTCTAACCCCTTAATTGTATTTATTTATTTATTTTTAGATAGCATCCCTTCATATTCAACTCACCCTGTGCCCTTTGTCTACACACACACACACATATTCGCTTCAGCTGCCTTTGTACTTAGAAAGGTTTCATGATTTACAAATAGCATCTTTCCATGTAAGATTGCAACCAAAACAGTTCAGCTTTATTAAGTCCCTTATGATTTTTATTTCCTGGTTACCTTTTCATGCTTCTCTTGATTCTTGTATTCAGCTCTGGTCTTTTCTTTTTCAAGAATGCTTGAAAGTCCTCTATTTTATTGAAAATCCATATTTTACCCTGGAGTGTTATACTCAGTTTTTCTGGGTAGGTGATTCTTGGTTTTAATTCTAGCTCCTTTGACCTCTAGAATATCATATTCCAACCCCTTCTGTCCCTTAATGTAGATAGATCTTGTATTATCCTGATAGTGTTTCCACAATACTCAAATTGTTTCTTTCTGGTTGCTTGCAGTATTTTCTCCTTGACCTGGAAACTCTAGAATTTGGTTATAATATTCCTAGGAGTTTTCTTTTGGGTATCTTTTTCAAGAGGCAATTGGTGGATTGTTTTGATTTCTATTTTGCCCTCTGGTTCTAGAATATCAGGGCAGTTTTCCTTGATAATTTCTTGAAAGATGATGTCTAAGCTCTTTTTTTGATCATAGCTTTTAGGTATTCCAATAATTTTTAAACTATCTCTGCTGGCCCAGTTCTCTAGGTCAGTGGTTTTTCCAATGAGATATTTCACATTGTCTTCCAGTTTTTCATTCTTTTGGATCTGTTTTATAATTTCTTGATTTCTCATGAAGTGACTAGCTTCCACTTGCTCCATTCTAATTTTTAAGGTAGTATTTTCTTCAGTGGTCTTTTGGACCTCCTTTTCCATTTGGCTAATTCTGCTTTTTAAGGCATTCTTCTCCTCATTGGCTTTTTTGGAGCAATTTTGCTATTTGGATTAGTCTGTTTTTTAAGGTGTTATTTTCATCAGTATTTTTTTGGGTCTCCTTTAGCAAGTCATTGACTTGTTTTTCATGATTTTCCCGCATCACTCTCATTTCTCTTCCCAATTTTTCCTTTAATTCTCTTACTTGCTTTTCCAAGTCATTTTTGAGTTCTTCCATGGCCTGAGACCAATTCATATTTTTCTTGTAGGCTTTTGATGTAGGCTCTTTGACTTTGTTGACTTCTTCTGGCTGTATGGTTTGATCTGTTGTGTCACAAAAAAAGATTCAATAATCTGAGTCTTTCACTGCCTGGCCATGTTCCCAGCCAACTACTTGACCTTTGAGGCTTTTGTCAGGATATGACTGCGTTCAGAATGACGAGTGCTTTGTCCCAAGCTTCAGGGGCATTGTGTTGCAGTTTTCAGAGTTACTTCTACACAGCAAGCTCTGCCACACCAGTTCTCCTACTTCTCCAAGAACCGCCAACCAGCACCACAACCCAGATCCAAGTAGGGCAAAGTAAGAGAACCCTGCCTCTGTGCCAGCAAAGTGCTCCTTGCACTCTCTTTCTGATCCACCGCTTGACTCCTCCCACCAAGTGGGCCTGGGGCTGGAAGCAATGGAAGCTGGAGCTCTGGAAGCAGCCACGGGAGCTTCCTGCTGCTACAGCCTCCACACTGCACCACCTCCACTGCCCCAATGGCTGGAGCTGACTGCGCACTCCTCTCACCTCTATCTAGTAGTTTTCCTACTGACCTGCTAAGTTGTCTTTGGAATTTGTGGGTTGAGAAGTCTGGTAGCAGCCACAGCTCAGTGATTCAGGGCCCTACGGCTTGCTCCACCCCATCTCCTCAGTGCATGGTCTGTCCTGGTGTAGCTCACACTGGGCTGTACTCTGCTGCCAGCATGGTGCAATAGACCCTTCCCAGCCACCATCCAAGCCATCTTGGGTTGGAGACCCACTTCCGTCTGTAATTTTGTGGATTCTGTAGCTCTAGAATTTGTTCAGAACCATTTTTACAGGTGTTTGTAGGGATTTGGGGGAGAGTCTTAGTGAATATACTTTCAGTCATATACCACAACTTGTTCAGCTATTCCCCAGTTGATGGACATCCCCTCAGTTTTCAGTTCTTTGCCACCATAAAAAAGTGCTGCTATAAATATTCTTGTAGAAATAGGTCCTTTGGAGCCAAGATGGCTGCAGGAAAACAGCGTCTTACCAGAGCTCTCTCACAAGTTCTGTCAGATTCCTATAAAAAAGTAAATTTGAGCAGATTTGAGAGAGTTAGAAACCGCGAGCAGTCTGAGTGGGGCAAATTTCCCAGCTAGGAGAGTCTGACAGGCTGAAGGAACGAATCTGTAGGCTAGGAGAGGACTCGGCATGCAGAGCTGCTCCATACGGGACCAAAGCGGAAGTGGCTGGCTGGGAAACCCATGTGGGAGACAGGCTGGGAGAAAGCTGGCACCAGAAACCAGCTGAGATCCCCAGGCCTCCCAACACAGGACAGCACTCTGAGGAAGCGACGAGAGGCAGCGCAACACCGCTGACCGTGAGATACCAACTTCTGAGGCTTGCAGCCCAAAGGTATGAAATGCTTCTTGAGCTTCTTGAGGATTTAAAAAAGCAAATCAGGGAGGCAAAAGAAAAAATGAAAAAAAAATGGAAAAAAAAATTCACTGATGAAATCAAGTCCCTAAAGAATAAGATTGGCGAAATGGCTACAGAGATTCAGAATCTAAATAGAGAAAATGACACCCTGAGAGGTAAAATCAACTAATTGGAAAAGGAGACTCAAAAGCAAAATGAAGACAGCAACTCGTTAAAAATTAGAGTTGAGCAAGTGGAAGCTAATGACTCTATGAGGCATCAAGAAGTAGTAAAACAGAATGTAAAGACTGAAAAAATAGAAAAAAATGTGAAATATCTGATTGGGAAAACAACTGACCTGGAAAATAGATCCAGGAGAGACAATTTAAGAGTTATTGGTCTACCAGAAATCCACGATGAACAAAAGAGCCTTGACAGTGTCTTCGAAGAAATTATCAAAGACAACTGCCCAGAGGTCCTA
>CM053622.1:505282656-505320300 GCA_028646595.1 Phalanger gymnotis
TAACAAAACAGGAAAACAATAAATACTGGAGAGGATGTGGGAAAATTGGAACATTGTTATGTTGCTAGTGGAGTTGTGAACTGACCCAGCCATTTTGGAGAGCAATTTGGAACTATGCCCGAACGGCTATAAAAATGTTCATACGCTTTGGCCCAGCAATACCAGTCCTAGGGTTGTATCCCAAAGACATCACACAAGTGTGAAAAGGACCCATATTTACAAAAATACTTATAGCGGCTCTTTTTGTAGTAGCTAAGAATTGGAAATCAAAGGGATGCCCATCAATTGGGGAATGGCTGAACAAGCTGTGGTATAGGAAGGTAATGGAATACTTTTGTGCTATAAGAAATGGAGATGATACAGACTTCATAACAACCTGGAAGAACCTACACGACATAATGCTGAGTGAGTGGAGCAGAGCCAGGAGAACATTATACACAACCACAGATATGTGGATTCTGTGATGACTAACCTTGACAGACTTTGCTCTTCTCAGCAACACAATATGCAGAGACAGCTCCAAAGGACTCACGATGGAGAGTGCTATCTACATCCAAAGAAGGAACTATGAATTATGAAAGCAGATCAAGGCACACTTCATGCTTGCCTTTTTCTATCCCCCCTTTTTCTCTCTCTTTTGTATTTATCGTTGGGTTGTGTTTTTGGTTTTATATTTGGTTCTGTTTCTTCTTTCTCATGATTCATTCCATTGGTCATAATTCTTCTCCACAACTTGACTAGTGTGTAAATTAATTCAATGCCAAGTTATACATGGAAGCTATATGGGATTCCATGCCATCTTGGGGAGGGAGGGGGAGAGGGAGGGAAGAAAATCTGGAACTCAAAATTATGTAGAATAGTGTGTTGCAAACTAAAAATACAAATTAAAAAAAAAGAAGTAGGTCCTTTGCCCCACCTTTTTTTAAATCTCTTTGGGATGCAGTCTTTATAGTGGTATGCACAAGGGTATCAAAGGGTATGCACAGTTTTATAGCCCTTTGGGCATAGTTCTAAATTGCTCTTCAGAATCATTAGATAAGTTCAAAACTCCAGCAACAGTGCATTGGTGCCCCAATTTACCCACATCCCCTCCATTATTTGCCATTTTCCTTTTCTGTCATATTAGCCAATCTGATAGATGTGATGTGGTACCTCAGAGTTGTTTTAATTTGCATTTCTCTAATCAATAGTGATTTAGAACATTTGTTATATGAAAATAGGTAACTTTTATTTCTCTGTTTGGAAATTGCTGTTCCTATCCTTTGAACATTTATCATTTGAGGAATGATCTGTATTTCTATAAATTTGAATCAGTTCTTTATATTTGAGAAATGAGACCTTTATCAGAGATACTTGCCGTAAATTTTTTTCCATAGCTTTCTGGAGAAAGCATATTTCAAAGTGTTTAGTGGAAAAGCAAGTTGGATCCCATGGACTAAGATGCTATAGGGAAACTCAGCCTAGGAAAGATGGGAGATGTTGAAGAATGAAATTTTGAAGATGCAATGGGAAAAAATTCCCACAAGGAAAAAAAATGAGATTTATCTTAAGAGATATATGTAAATACTTAGAGAACTCTCTAACAACAACCTTTTAAAAAGAAATATGCCATCAATTGGGGAATGGCTGAACAAGTTGTGGTATATGAATGTAATGGAATACTACTGTGCTATAAGAAATGGGGAAGATACAAACTTCATAATAACCTGGAAAAACCTATATGATATAATGCTGAATGAGTGGACCAGAAGTAGGAGAATATTATACACAACCACAGATATGTGGATTCTGTGATGACTAACCTTGATAGACTTAGCTCTTCTCAGCAATACAAGGTTCAAAGACAACTCCAAAGGACTCATGAGGGAGAGAGATATCTACATCCAGAGAAAGAAGTATGGAGACTGAATGGAGATTGAGGAAAATTGTTTGCTCTCCTTTTTTGTTTCTTTTTTTTTTCTTTTTTTTTTGTTTTGTTTCTTTTTTCTCATGATTCCTTCCATTGGTAATAATTCTTCTTTACAACTTGACTGTTGCGTAAATAAGTTCAATGTGAAGTTATATGTAGAAGACCTATTGGATTCCATGCTATCTTGGGGAGGGGTAGGGGAGGAGGGAAGAAAATCTGGAACTCAGGTTCATACAGAACTGAGTGCTGTAAACAAAAAATAAAAAATTTTAATAAATAATTAATTAAAAATATGCAGGAGATAGAAACAAAGCTAGGTAATATAAAATGCATAAAAGTGCATAACATAAGGGTCATAAAATAGTGTTGGAATGAAAAATTGAGCTGAGACTACTGAAGAAAGCTAAGGTCAACAAAAATGATTAATATCCTAGTTGATAGCCAAGATAGCATGAGAGCACCTATTTCTCCTTGATAATTTAAGTCATCTGCTCTAAGGGAACTATTATTTTACTATCTTTGCTACAGATAAGCTGAAGATAGGGAAAAAGAAAATGCATCTATTTTTTTAATAAAACTATTAATAGTAGTTTCCAGCACCTCCACTTCGTTCCCCTCGGGTCTCCTTGCGTGCCATGGACGGCATTGTCCCAGATATAACAGTTGGTACAAAGATGGGATCTGACGAGCTTTTCTCTACTTACTAACGGACCCTTTATCATGAGCAGCAACTCTGCTTCTGCAGCTAATGGAAATGACAGCAAGAAATTCAAAGGTGATAACAGAAGCACAGGAGTCCCTTCCAGAGTAATCCATGTGAGAAAGCTCCCAGGTGACATCACAGAAGCTGAGGTTATTTCCCTGGGATTACCATTTGACAAGGTCACCAATCTTCTAATGTTGAAAGGCAAAAACCAGGCTTTCCTTGAAATGAACACAGAAGAGGCATCGAACACTATGGTAACATACTGTGGCTAAGGCAGGATAATGTCCCCATGGAGATGCCTGCTTACATGCTATGATGCTTGTTTGGAATATGTTAAAATATTGTACATAGTAGGTTTAAAATACGTTCTAACTAAAAGATGAGGGAAAACCTAAAGGTATGTCTCCAAAGTATCTTAATCATAACGTAAGCTATTTTTCCCTAAAACATTTGTTTTAAGGGTCTTTCTGGAGACACCTCAATCTTCTGTTTAGACATAAAACTCAGTGCTGCATGTCGTGCACTAAACCTGGGCTAATTTGACATTTGCCTGTGTAACTGCTGACCTTGACAAAGCAACACTCATGGGCAACAGTTTTATTCCATTTTATACTTTGTTTTATGGAACATCCAAATGAAAACTTTCTCCATGTCTCCACTAAAAAATCACCCCTGTTAAAAATGGCAAGAGCCAACAAATTCACACTGACTTTTGTAACATTTTATCAAATAAAGTTCCCTGAATAAACAAAAAAAAACTATTAATAGTAAATTTGGGAACAAATCAAAAAGAAGGCTCAGGTGACAGTCAAGTGAGGTTGGTTGACCCAAATAACTATGCTATACATGGTATTTGTATATGTGTGTGTCCTTCTCAATCCCAACTACTGCAACTCCATTATATATAAAATTTTACACAGAAGTGAATGTCATATATATTTGTATATTTGAGTATACTTGAAGTATACTTTCTAGTATAATTGAAATATAAGACAATAGAAGGAAAAGAAGGAAGTCAGAGTAAACTAACAAAAGAAAGAAAAACCTGTATTTATGACCATGGAAGTTGGTTAATGTGTTAAGCAGAAATTTGTGAAGAATTGCTAATACTTTGGGTGATAGAAAACTGGTAAAAATGATCTAAATAGTCTTGAATGGTGAACAACAGTTGCATTCTACCAAGGTAAAACTGTCTCTTTAAAATTTCCATTCAATGACTTCTGGTCTTTGGGGGGTAAGCAAAACAATTTTAGAATCTCTTCTTCATGGCAGCCTTTCAAATACTATATACATATATACAAATACATAGCCACTGAAGTACTCTCTTCTCCAGGGTAACCATAGAGCTAATGTAAATCCTTCCTAGAATGTGGCCTACATTTAAATGTGGTTGAACAGCAAAAAAATACAGTGAGGCTATCACAGAATCTCAGAGTTGGCAAGGAATCCAGGAGGCCATCCTGGAGAAGAACACTGTTCCGTATAAATTTAACAATATTCTAAGTAACTGTCACAATGTTTTGGTCCAAATTATGAAATGTGTAGAAGTCAATTAAAATCTGAAAAAAAAATAACCTTCTATTTAGGTTGAGGAGTGAGAGGCATTATGGCATAGAAGGGAAACACACTGGACATAGAGATATTAAGTCTGGGTTTTGTTCCCATACTCGTAATAATTACTAGTTTAGTGATCCTTAGTAAATCAAAACCTCCCTGGATCTCATATTCCTCATCTATAAGATGGGAAAAATAATATGTAGAATATTGTAATGGCAAGCAAAGTGGGACTGTTCATTGTTATTTTCTTTTGGAATGCTTCTCAGCACTAAGGCGATCAAGTGCCTCTGATTGAGTCTTGCCTTTGTTTCAATCAAGAGTCTTTTATCGAACCAAGAGTCTTTAGTGACTTGTTTCAGTCATAAGAAAGCCTTAGTCACATGAGTTTGAGTCACATGGTTGTGACATCCTCTAACCCTGAAGAAGTGTATATATACTCTGAGGTTAGCATTTTGCTTTAGGGGCTCACTCATTGGAAAAGTGTTCCTGTGATTTAGCCAGACAAGACTCTGGGTAGCCTTTAAGGAGCCCCCCAGCTTAGAAAACCCAGATGTTGGTGCTTCTCTCTCTGGTAACTATGTATGTATATATTGCTGTGGACAGACAGTTAGAAGCTCTGTCTGCTAATTTGTGTTATTCTGTTTATATAATTTCTGCTTGTAATTTCTGTTTGTGTTTTCTCCGAAGTTCAGGGTTCTGACTTTTTCCCCTGAACTAAGTGAATGATATATGTGTGTTTAATTAAAGTGAGATCGTAAACCCCTTAAAGTTGCTTTCCTTAGAAAATCAGATCAAAGAACTTGTGCTAGCAACCCTCTTGTGTGCTGGTATACAGCCACAGTCACTGCAAGAAACATTGTTGTTACAACTATTCACCTCAAAACCTGGAAAAGTTCTTTGTATCTTACCAAGTATTATAAATTTATAAGCTATTGGAAGAAAGACAGACAGAAAGAAAGAAAGAAAAAGAAAGAAAGAAAGAAAGAAAGAAAGGAAGGAAGGAAGGAAGGAAGGAAGGAAGGAAGGAAGGAAGGAAGGAAGAAATGAAAGAGGAAGAAAAGATTGAAAGGAGAAAGGAAGGAGGGATGGTGGAAAGAAGGAAACAAGCACTTCCATGGGCCAGATATTGTGCTAAGGTTTTACAAATATTTCCTCACTTAATCCTCACAATAACCTTAGGAGGTAAGTACTATTATTATCTCACTTATACATTTGAGGAAACTGAGGTTGAGGTTAACTGACTTGCCCAGGGTCACACAGCTAGTAAATGTGTGAGCTTCCTGACTTCAGGCCCAGTTCTCTCTGTCTACTGTGCTACCTAGCCTATTATGAATATCAGTTATTTGTCCTCCTTTTTTGAAGAGGACCAATTACATCATGGGATGATGTCTTGACTTGTGTGTGAATTGGATTTTAGTGAGGTGGAGCTGCACAAAGTCATTAGCCTCACTCTCTCTTCAAGAGTCATCAAAGTCCAGGGGCAAGACAAAAGTCAAGATGACTGCCAATGGCCCTAGATGCAGTGGATGACCCTGACATCTTCAGTGTCTGATCAAGTTCTCCACAGTGCCTGCTTCAGTTGCCTTCATGGCTGTTGGAATAAACTGCCCCATTGTACCAGGGGAAGTCATCACATGCTTGAGGTAGACAGCCCCCTAATTCACTGATGGTTTTTAGGCTCATCAGTTACCCTCAACCTGGTTTAGCCAGACTGCTGAGATGGCTTACTAGGGCGTAGCCACTGTTCATGCTACAGCTTCTTGGTGCCGCAGGTGAGAGTGGAATGCCACGGTGGACACCAAAAGTGGATGAGCAACTCTAAAGAAAGCTTAGCAAGTCCTCACACCATAGGAGCTAGTCCTCCTTGACACCCCATGAATACCAGTAGTAACATAACAATAGTAATAATTTTCAAAGGAATAAGGAAAATAGAACACAGCCTGCAGCATTTTAAGAAAGGAACAAGACAGAAGAAATGGAGACAAAAGTAGATGTCACGTTTATAGAGTCTGACAGTGAAAGAAATGAAGTGTGAAGTTAGATAAAACATATATAAGAAGTATGTCCCCATACTCAACCCCATTGTAGCTAACAAGACTATACCCTGATACCTTTTTATTAGGTGAGAATGACTTTATGATTGAGTTATAAAATCAAACATGTAAAATTGGTATGAACAATTTTTTGATCCCACTATTAAAGTAATCACTTAATCAAAAATATAAGCTTGGTTATCAGGGTGTGAAGGGGTAGTGCTTCAAGCCATTGGATGAAAATCAGATGATAAAAAGCATTGGAATTGGTTGAAAGAATTAGACATAAATTTGGGCATATGTATATCAGAGAAGGAGATTTTAATTAAAAGAATTCCAGCAATTGAGAGTTAAGGTGTGAGAGTATCTTGATGATCAAGAACCTTGTACCTGTAACTAGAGAAGATGGTAGGGGAAAGGGTAGTCCATCCTGAGGGAATGTTACATTATCCCTCCCCTGCCCATTGACTAATAAGTCATTGGAGAGAATGGATCGGTAACAAACAACATATCCAGCTGGAAGCTGAGAAAAGGCAAGTTAGACATACAAAGGAGAGGCAGCATCAGGGAGTGTGACCTATTTGGGGTGGACGGAAGTACAGTTTCAGGATTCTACAAAAGGTACAGCCCTCAGGGCCTAGCAGAGAGTTACATACAGTTCAAGAGAACTTCACAAGGACTCTAGTAAGGGAGAAAATGACTTCCATCTAACTAGGAGCTGTGAGTTATTCCTTTGCCACATGTCCTTTCAGAGCTTGAGTCCACTTTCTCCTAGGATCTTGTGTGTACTTATGGGAAAATGAGTTTTGGACTTTGGGAGGAATGTTTTTGTGTCCATCTGAGTAAATACCTTTTTTGAAAATTAATTGACTCTGGTTGGCTAACTGATAAGCAATTTGGAGTATACCAGCATCGAGTGAAAGCATTCAAAACTCCTGATGGGGGAGAAAGAGGTAAGCCACCTTCTGCATCCCCAGCCATGGGAGCAAATGAGAGTTGAGAAGTACCATCAGCAGGACAGGGGAGAGAATTCAAATTTGATATTCCAGAAACTCTATCAAATGTGAATTCCCTCCTCTATCGCATGTATATCTATATTCTATATAGATATCATCTCATTCTCCCTTTTTCCTACTATTTCTCACCCTTAGAAATATTAATTCATGATTAAAATAGTGCCTTGTGGTGGGAGTCCCTCTATCCTAAGTTATGATGCTCAGTGCCATATCCTGCTGCTGCTTAGAAGATACTCAGCACACCTAAGACCAGCTTGCATTCCCTCTGTTTCTGTGTTCTTCCTCCCTACTTTGTTCTTGTTTCTATGGTCTTCCTCCCTAACTTTGAGTGTTAGACTCCACTGGGAAGGGATGTAATCCTGAGAAGTACAGCCTTTTCTCAGAGAAAATATTCTCCTTATCACTCAACTGAAACTGGTATATCTAAATTACTGGTGATCTCTCAATTACCAAAACTGCTTTTTTTCCTTCTCAGCCTATCTGCTGCATTTGACTCTGTTAATCTTTCTAAGCATTTCTTTTGTAAAGAGAAAATAGCTATCATATATTTGATCTAATATGTACATTGAGTGTATTTTTAGAAGAAATTCTATTGATCTCTTTTGAAGAGACTCTAAGAGACAAAGCTAAACTTTAAGTGGCTTTCCCTAAGGTTGTGGAGTGGTGGATGTAAAGAGCTGGAGACAATAATAAAGAACTAGATCCCTCCTCTCATTAGGTTCAGCTTCTCCAAGGCTGAACCCCATCCATGTAAGTGTGGAACTTGAGGTATAAGCATATAATAGCTAACATTTATATAGCTCTTTACACATATTATCTTTTTTTATCTTTACAACAATACTGAGAGGTAGATACTTTTATTATCCCCATTTTACAGATTAGAAAACAGAGGCAGAGAGAGGTGAAGTATTATCTCCAGAATCACAGAATAAATATCTGAAGTCAGATTGAACTCAGGTCTTCCTAATTCCAGGTTCAGTGCTCAATCTACTGGTAGTCAGTCAACAAGCATTTATTAATTTCTTGCTATGTACCAAGTACTTAGGAATACAAGTACAAGCAGAAAGAAAAATAGTCCCTGTCTTCAAGGAGCTTCTATTCCAATGGAGGGAAGATAAGTAATAGAAAGGAGCTGAAATGAGCCAGGATAGGGAGGCAGAGGAAAATACTTGGCTCAGGTACATGGCAGAGAAATTTCTGTAGAGATGAGTCAGAAGTGCATCCTGAAGAGGGATGAACATATCTTTGGCCTGTGCCTTCTCCTTAAACTGGAGTCTTTTGGGGGAACCAGCCAATTTTAAAGTGGAGAGTACTTCCATTGTCAGAAGTAGTCCAGGGTGGAGTAAGCTTCCATGGTGAAGAGGTGCCATGGTAGACCAAGTTCTGTAGAGATGAGGCAGCAGTGCAGTCTAGAAAGCGATGAAGATTGCATTACCTAGTTGCCTGTAGCATACATATGTGCGTAGTTTTTTTTATTCTAAGTAAATTTTAGCACTATCATCAAACAGTCATTGGGTGCTTACTATGTGTATCCTATTGTGGTTGGTGCTAAGAATGGAAAAAATGTATGGCAGTTCTCAAGGAGCTGACAATCTAGTTGGAGATGAAAGGGGTATATTCACGTATAAAAGATAAACTCACAAAAAAGACAAATCACAGTTAAAGTGTAACATCATAAGTCATACAATTAAGAGTAGCATTCCCTTAAGACATACGTGATTTAGGGGCCCTCCTTCCCTCCTCCCGCTCTGAATACTTCCTGTCAGCCATTATGATATTTTTTTAATTGGTTGTCAAGCCAGAAATCCATGGATGTACTGAAGAGGTGACCTTTACCCTTCAAAGTCTCTTCTACCTGCTGGTCTTGAGGTACAAAGACAATTTTCTGAGCTCTGAGGGGTTGATGGGGCAATGCCCTCTCCCCAACTGGGCCACAATCTCATGCCTTCCTAGACAAGCATATGTCTGGTTGCCTCTTGGTTCTGTTTTCTTTCCTTTGGTTAGAAGTCTTTGTAAGATCTCCAAAGGAAGATGGTATCCCTAGGAACCTGAGCAGCAAGATACTGGCTCCCAGATCAGCTTACATTTGTGCAGATTAGGCTGTACTCAATAGAGGGGAAATGTAAACTAGTTAATAAACCAGTCTTGCAAAGAAGTTGTTTTCAAATGACCCAACAAGGCTTGAATAAAATTAGCCTCTGAACTGATCATAATCTTTAGCTCATGATTGTTATAATAACCTTTTCTATGTGTGGAAATAAGACTGTTTGTTCTGTAATTTGATTCATGTTTGTACTCTAGGTATCTTTATATGGCATCCTTGCCAAGTGTTCTCCCCAACCCCAAACAGAATTGTTCTTCAGGAATCTGAGGTGAGAGTAGAATGAGAGTTCTGGGAAACCAGTGCTCTATGCTCTTATTGAGCAGTCAGGCAACCACAGAGCAATAAGTGAAACAGGGCAAACCTTGAGGGTAAGAAAAGGATATGAATGTGCAAATAATAAAAGGTAACATTTACACAGCATTTACTGTGTGCTGGGCATCTTACAATTATCATTTCATTTGGCCCTCACAAACAACCCTGGGAGGTAGGTGCTATTATTTCCTTCATTTTATAGATGAGGAAAGTCAGGCAAATGGACATTAAGCGACTTATTTAGGGTCACCAAACTAATAAATATCTGAAGTCAGATCTGAACTCAGATCTTCCTGACTCCAGGTCCTATATTTTATCCATTGCACCCTACAAATACTCCCACCTGCTAAAGTTGCTAGCCTGGGCTAGTGGTGCCTGGCTAGCCCCCAGGATAGAGTAGCATTGTAGGATCATGCACCTAGAATGAGAAGATACCTTAGAGGTTATCTAGTCCAACACTTCCCTTTTATAGATGAGAAAACTGAGGCCTAAGGAGGCCTGAAATCAGCTAGGTAGCAAACATCAGACCTAGGTCCTCCACAGCTAATATTCTATCTCCTCTATCATACTGCCTCCTTAAACAGCCAAATGATTTGCACAAATAATAAGTACAGGGGTGTAGAAGTGGGAGGTATTAAGATGCCTTACAGAACTGGAATTTTATCATTCTTCAGCATCAGTTCAGAAAGCAATACTTTAACATATCTGTAATACCACTGAGAAATTTCAGTCTTAACATTTTCACTGGAAGGGTCTAAAATCACAAATAAAATTATATTAATAATAATTATAAGAGCAATAATAATAATACTATCCCTACTCTCTTCAGAAATATAAAAACTTTTTGATCTGTTTTTAGAACGGTGCTTTATTAATTCAATTCAACAAATATTCATCAAATATCACTTGTTGGCACCGGGTATACAAAGGCAAAAATGAAACAGTCCTTACCCTCAAGAAGCTTACATTTGACATTTTTTATTGGAAAAGTAAAGCATTTGAGATAATCATTTCCTTAAATATGTAACTATACAAGTTTATTAAGAAGATTCAATTTTAGCTTGGATCACGGGGTATACATCCTTCTATCTGTATTTCAGCTGGCCAACCCGCATATCTGTTTTTGCTGCCATCAGAATGGTTGATCTGTTTAAAGAGAAATGTACACATTAATTTATTTGTTCAACAAATGTTTATTGTGTGCCTATTCAGTGAAGAGCAGCATATACAATTTCTCAGGAGGCAATCTGCTGTGGCCTAAATATTAGCAACTGAGTTATCATCAGTCTGTTGCTGGAAATAATCAGGTTATGGTTGAATTCAAGTAAGGAATATTTTTTGATTACATGCTCTGTGTCAGGAGCTGAGCTATCCCTGGTGGAAGACACAAAGATGAATACACTAAGTTGGGAAACTAGTTTCTAGTCCTGGTTCTGTTGCTGACTACCAGTATAACCTCGACTTCACATTTTTGGCCCTTGGCTTCCTTATTTGTAAAATAAATGTGTTGTCTTACATGATTGTTAGTGTCCTTTATAGACTATAGCATTCTATGGTGATGCTTTAATAGAACAGGTATGGTGGTATGAAAATCTGTAATGTCAAGAGAAGAATACTGAAGAACACTGAGCAATCAAATTTGGTTAATGAGTGCAGCCATGTGAAATAAGGTACATTGGAAACAAGTAATGCCAGGCTATTTGAAAGGCGTGGAATGATGTATATTCCTAATATTTCTATATATCGGGAAGATTATTTGGCAACAGTATGAAATATGACTTGAAGTAGAAAAGCACTGGATGGTCAGTCTGGAGCCCTGGTTATTACTAATGAACACTTGAACTGGGCAGGGGGAGGAGGAGAAGAAAGGAGGGGAAAGAGATGAGAGATCTTTTGAAGGCAGAATTAATAAGACTTGGCTACTAAGTGGATGTGAGGGTAGACACAAGGATGAGCGGAAAGAAACAAGGATGGCTTTGATGTTATAAGCCTGGGCAACTGAGAAAATGATAGTGCCCTAAATAGAGATATTGAAGTTAAGATGAGGAGCAAGTTTTGGAGAAGATGAGCTCTTTTTTGGATATGCTAAGTCTGAAGTATTGGTGTAATAGTTCAAAGGAAAAGTGGCCAGAAGATGTGTCAATCAATTGCCCTTTAACTCACATCCCTATGACTTCTTTGAACAAAGGTATTCCTTTCCACTATATAAATTGTCTTCCTATATTGGAATATATGGTCTTCGAGGCTTGCTTTTCATCCACAGTGCTTAGTACAATAAATTCTTTTCATTCATTCATGAGAGGTGTAGGAGAAGAGCCCAGAACAGAACTTTGTGGTCTATCCACAGTTGTGAGCATAATGTGGTTAATAATCCAGCAAGGGACCTTAAGAGGAGGCAGTCAAAAATGTAGAAGGAAAACCAAGAAGGATGAGGTTCAAGAAAACATCTCATTGGGCAATGAAACAATCATTGGCAACTTAGGAGAGGGCAGTTTCAGTTGAGTGATGAGATTAAAGCCCAGATTACAAAGGATTGAAGAATGAGTAAGAGGAGAAAAAGCGGAGGCAACAAATTTAGACAGCTTATTCTAGGAAATTTGGCTGAGAAAAGAAAACAAGAGATAGTGAAAATAATAAGACCTAGTGAGACTTTTTTTTAGATAGAGAGATTTGGGCATGTTTATAGGCAAAAGGGAAGGAGCCAATAGACAAGAGAGGGAAGATTTGAAAAAGAGGGGGTAAAAGTAGGGGCAATCTGGAAAAGGCAGGGAGTATAGGATCACGGGTATGCGTAGACAGGTTGGCCTAGAGCAGAGGTGTCAAACTCAAATGGAAACAGGGATCTTTATTGGCCATATACTGGTTTCATTAAAAATATAATATTAACTATGTTTTAATGTTTTTTTTTAATTTTGTTAAATATTTCCCATTTACATTTTAATCTGATTCAGGCCACACTGGGGGATACTGCAGGCCACATATCTAACACCTCTGTCTTAGTGTAGGGAGGCGAAATTTCATCATCAGAAATTGGAGAAAAGAAGAGATGGTGGGAATTATGAGATAACAAGAAGGGGAGAAGAGGGAATTCTGGTCATATGTCTTAGGTTTTTTTTTCTCTATATTCTCTCATTTGACAACTTCATTAGTTCTCACGGATTCAATTATCATCTTTATGCAGATGACTCCTAGATCTATATATCTAATCAAAGTTTTTAGAGGCAGCTAGGTGCCACAGTGGCTAGAGCTCTGCATGTGGAGTCAGGAAGACCTAAGCTCAAATCCAGCCTCAGACACTTACTAGGTATGTAACCCTGGGCTAGTGATTTAACTTTGTAAAGTGGTTAACATATTGCTTGGCACATAGTTGTTGTTTTAGTCCTTTTTCAGTTGTGTCCGATTCTTTGTGATGCCATTTGAAGTTTTCTTGGCAAAGATGCTGAAATGATTTGCCATTTCCTTCTTAAGTTTTTTTTTACACAGATGAGAAAACTGAGGCAAACAGAGTTAAGTGACTTGCCCAGGATCACACAGCTAGAAAATGTCTGAGGCCAGATTTGAACTCAGGAAGATGAATTTTCTTGACCCCATGCTTGGCACTCTAGCCATTGTGCCACCTAGCTGCCCATTGGCACGTAGTAGGCACTTGATAAATGTTTATCCTCCTGAGCTCCAATCCTACATTACTAATTCAATATTGGACATTTTAAGTTGTATATCTAGTAGCATCTTAAATCCAACATGTCCAAAACAGAACTCATTATCTTTCACCCCACACTCTCTCTTCTCCAGAATTTTACTATTACTTTTCAGGGTACTGTCATTCAGGTTTTCAACCTCATTGTCATCTTTTGACTCATTCGCCACTTATCTCCAATCAGTTGCCAAATCTTGTCATACCTGCATAAATCTCTGGTATAGTCAGGTCCCTTTTATCCACTCAGGCAATCGCTACCCTAGTTAAGGAGCTAATTACCTCACACCTGGACTATTGTCATAGCTTTCTACTCTAATGCATATTCTACTCAGCCACAAAAATGATTTTCCCAAAGCTCAAGTCTGACTGTGTCACCCCATACTCAATAAACTCTGTTTCCTGCCTGTTGCCAATAGAATCAAATATAAACTCTTCTGTTTGGCATTTAAGATTTCTCACAACTTGGTTTTATTCTAGGCAACTAGGTGGCACAGTGGATATCACGTTGGCCTTGAAGTCAGAAAGTGTGGATAATAAATACCATCTACCTCAAAGGCTTGTTTTAAGGATTGAATGAGATAACAGTTTATAAAGTGCTTTACAAGCTTTAAAGCACTATATAAATACTAGCTACTGTGATTGCCGTTATTATTAATTATTATTATCATACTACCTTCCAACCTTCCTACAGATTGTGATTTTCTATATAAGGTAATTTGGAATTGCATTCAACTGAATTGAGGTCACCTGATTGGTTTTGTTTCAATTTTCAAATCTATAACTTATAAAAATTATGGAGCTTTGTGAAAGATTTTATGTATTGTTCCATTTAAAAAACTGAATCCTATCACCCAATGCAAACATTCTTTCATGAAAGCAGGGAAATAAGTAGGAATTTGTTGACATCTTTAACCAACTTAGTCTTAATAGATCTGTCTTAGAAATATATATTTGCTTTAAAGGGCTAGTAACTTTATTACATTCTATTAACTGCCTTTATACTTCAGGTTGAATTTTTAAGCTGTATTTGAGAAAGAGGAAAATTAGAAGAAAACAATGTTGTACAAAATCTTTTATATGATTGTTTTGAAAGCCTGATAACTTTATATCTGCTCGCTAATTTATTGCAAGAGCTTGACAATGTTGATAACAATTGTATCCCACCCCACTGTGATTAGTGAGACTTTGCTGTCTGAGGTGAAACCTTTTGGGGCCATGAATTTCCTTTTGAGCTTATTTTGCAAGGTTGTTGTTTCCTTGAGTCGTTTCACCTCTTCAGGGAAAATGCCAGCAGCTCAACAGCAGTGACCTCTGTGACCTAAGGCCAGTGGCTATCTGTCCTTGGGAGAAAGGTTGAAAGGGAAACCTTGAGAAAGCTAAGGGAGGACCCTCTTCACTCAGCTTCCCATAAAAGGAATCAAAGTCCAATTGTGAGCCTGGCAGTGGTATCTCGTCATCTTATGCTATTCTCATCTCGAAGCAGGTGGAACCAAGGATACTTTAGTCTTTCTGAACTTTGGCTTGGAGACTGCTGTAGTGATCCTAACTTTCTTTTCCTCTCATAGCAAAATCTTTATAGCCAGGGAAAGTCTTTCTTTATATAATTGTTGTTGCAGTACATTAGCTGTTTTCAGTCTCAGATTCCATGCCCTGAACAACCAAGTAAATGAATTATTTGGCCTTGTTATCTGCTTGTTTATAGTTATATGTTCATGTATTAAGACAAGGTCCTTAAATTTTTAAAATATAATGGGAATAATTAGGCAATGATGTAAGAGTTTGTGGGACAAGAACATATGTGTGTCTATATGTCTATATATGTATAGAGGTATAAATAGAGAGGTATATATACACACACATACATATATGTATGCATATATACATGTATATGTATATGTGTGTATATGCATGTGTATATATGTATGTATAAGCATATAAATTAGTTCATAATTAAATCTTAACCATTTTTAGTTTTGTTTTAAATTAAAGCATTAACCATAAAGGAGAATAACTTATGGAATATCCTGTGCTACCTCAAAGGAAATTCCATTTTTTTTACTAAGGCTTATTATTTAATGTGGGATTAACATGTGTATAATAAGCATTTCCCTGAAATGCAAGCAGATTGCACAAAGATTTCAAAAGGATTTGAGAGCATTTATATGGGTGCAATATCCAGTTCATTTGAGCATGGTTAGTAATTGAAAATATTTCACTATAGACAACTCATTTGATACAATCTGACATTATTTACTTACTCTATTCAGATAACCTCTCACCGCTTCTTTGGGTGAATTCATTTGTGGGCATAGAAGTCACCTACTTACAAAGGGTATTGTTATTAAATTCTTAGCAGCATCTCAACCTCCAGAGGGGTGAATGAGTTGTCCTATTAATGAGTTCACAGACATTTTGAGTTTTCATGCTCTAGGCATTCAAATATTATGATGGTTCTGTATATATATTTGGTACTTTTTCATTGATATGTGCTGGAGCAAGTACTTTGATAAAACATAGTGTCTTTTATTAAAAACAAAATTTTAAAGTAATAGATGCAGAAGAATATTACAAATTAAGTATCCTGGGTTCTGTTCTTAGAACGGCAGAAAAGCATATGTAGAAAGATTGTTTTGTTTCACAATGGGATATTCTACTAGAATTTGCTTTATTTTTATCTAGTAGTTTTGTTTTAAAGCATGTTTTATACTGTTTTGACCTTTTTTCTTTCCACTAATGTTATTTTGTTTCATTGCCAGGTTTACAAACTTTGATAACCTGTACTCTGTCTTTAGCTTTTGTCCATCTACTTTATAAATGATGCCTGAAATACGTTACTATTATGGTATTTTTAGATAAACTGCATTTCCGTACCAAGTGTGACTTATGGTAGATGCAGCCTTAATGAAGTACCTTCTACCTTTATTTGTTTTTCTTTCCTCTTTGAAAGGTAATTAAGTCTAAGCCTCTAAGTCTACCCCACTGCTGAAATACTTATAAGCAGTCCTGATATGTATACCTGTTCAAGAAATTTCTGATGATTATTGTTACAATCCATTTCTAACAAAAATGCAAAAAGATGCTGCTAAAAGCATATTGTACATTTCATTAAATTGAGATGACTAATGAGATTGACTTTCACCACTTCTCTATCCACCAGTGCCAGATCATTTATAAGCCATCAAGACATTTCAATCAGTCCAGTAATGCTGCATGCCTGTTGTTGTTGACAGCATGGATCAGCTCTTCATTGAATGCCTCACAATAATTTAAAATTAAGCAGATGCAAGATGCTATATTAGACAGTGGGGTTCAATTTTATACATATACATATATATGTATGTACGCATGTATTTCTATACACACATATACATAAACTTACACATATGAAAAAACCTAAAGAATCATTTTGACAATTTGGTTGTAGATTTGCCAGCCTGAGAAATTAAATGTACATTTTGTCACTATTCATTGTCACATAGATGTTTAACAGTCTTGTCAAATCATTCAAATATTTTCATGGAAGCAGCTGCTCTGAGAACCTGCCTATTCCAGAATGCCTAGGAGGGGAGATTTCTAGAAGACCAGATGACTACAGTAGGAGATGTTCTCAAAAAACAGACAACTGCAAGGGATGTCTGAGCCCTAAGATAAGATAGACAGATAAAATGGACCGTGGGAGTGGTTACCCTTTCCTTTCACTTCTCTCTCATGCATCATTGTTCTTTGTAAAGCCTGCTTTGTGAAGGAGACTGTCCCAACTGCTCCTGGTGACGCATTGGTCACTTTCATGCCTTCCTTGGTCAGCGATGGAATTTGTCTTGACCAATACAGGGAATATTGAATCCATCTGAACTTGCCGGATCCCTGGGCATCCAATTGCCTGAATGAGATTGAAACCAGAGATTCCTCCAGATTTCTCTACGGACTTTTGGTTGTTATGCAAAATAACTCACATAACACCTTCTAGGCTGTTCCTCTCTTGAGACCCCCTCCCAGTTGAAATGTATTTAACCCTGTCCCCCCTCCCCCACAATTCCCATACCCGGTTGTCATCCCTCTTGGGCACTCTTGCATCTTGGTGCTACATTGTGGCCCAGAGTTGCAATTCCCTTTGTCTTGGTTAAAAGACTCCAGGGTTTGTGTGTGTGTGTGTGTGTGTGTGTGTGTGTGAGGGGGTAGGGAGTGGGGGTGGTGCTTTGCTGCTTTGGCAGTCTTTTTTTTTTTAAATTGGAATTTTTTAAAAAATTAGTAAATTAGGGCAGTCTTCTATATTTCAGCCTGACACTTTACAAACTTAGCTTAAGTACCATCTTCTTATTGTTGTTTAGTTCTGTTTGACTCTTTGGGACCCTGTGGACCATAGCATGCCGGCCCCTTCTATCCTCCACTATTCCCCAAAGTCTGTACGAGCTCATGTTTGTTGCTTCCATGACATTATCCATCCATCTTATCCTCTGCCTTCCCTTTCTCCTTTTGCCTTCAATCTTTCCCAATGATCTTTTCCAGTGAGTCCTGTCTTCTTATTATATGGTCAAAATATTTATGTTTCAGCTTCAGTATTTGTCTTTCCAATGAACAATCTTGCATTAGTTTCTTTGAGTATAAACTGATTTGATCTTCTTTCTACTTTGTACATAAGGTTTTCTTTTGTCCCCAAGCTGCTCGTGCTTTTCCTTCCTAGAATGCCTTTCTATATATTCCGTATACACCTATACGTGCGTATTTTGTCTCTGAGTTTCTGAGTGTAAGCTCCTTGAGGAAACGGATAGTGTTTGTGTCCTAAGCACTTTGTTTTTGACATTTAAAGAATGCAGCAAGAAGAGGCTAGGCAGCTCAGTTGCTACAGGAAGTCTTAGTTGTGAGGTACTTGATATAAAATTCGAGCAGGGAAGTTACCTGTAAGGGAGGAAATAATCTTCTGATTCTTTGTGATCAAAGTGAAGTCCAGATAGAACACCCAACTTTTGTAGATTTTTAAGAAATTTGAAACTCCAAAGAAATCAGCAAGGGCAAAATGAAAGGACAACAGGATTTTGAAGACTCATGGCAACTTAAGGAGCTCTGTCATTTTGAAAAAAGTCACTTAGACATTTATATACTTCCAGTTTCTCAAGGTGGACAACAAATACCAAGTATGTTGTGAAGATCAAATTAGAGAAAGAATGTTAAAGCAGTTTAATAAATATATTAAATAAATATAAATGTAAGCTATTGCTATCACTAGTACTTCTGTTGTTATGACTGCAACAAATCTTGATTTTAGGTAGGAGTGGGGGGAGGCAGTAGAACTAATACATCTTTTATAATCATAAATAATAAAAATAATAATAATCATGCTACTAAGTCTTTTGTTATTTTATTGCTTTTTATTTATTTTGGTGGGGCCCTGGGAAGGGATTTGCACGAATCACTGATATGTTATAACAATTTGTTGAAATTGTGCAAAAATAATTAAAAACAAACAAAAATTCCACTTACCTTTTCTCTTTGAATATTTTCTGGGAAGTCAATGCCTTTTCCTCCAAGAAATACCCAACTTGACCTGAATTTTATATTCTTTATTTCCTTGCTGCCCAAACCTTCTACGGCATTTTTGGCATCATCCTTTAATCTACATAGTAAAGGGAAAAATATGTCATCATTTAACATTTGGATATATAACACTTTATCCCAGAAGTAACCAAAGTGCCTAAAGAACTGAATCTTGAGTATCTTGTAGTCAGTCAATTGTATTTATTGTTCATTGAAGTTTTCTAAACTATATGATCTTTTATTCTTTATACAACAAAGTCACCTTTTGTGAAAGCTGGTCACTCATATATCTCTGGCTTTTCCTAAGATGGCAAAGTTGTAATGTTTACATTTCAGTCTTCTTCACCTCAGTTGTCATGTTCTGTCTCTTGTAGTTTCAGTTCCCAATTGACAAGGCTGGTGCTCAAGTATGTAAATGTCATATTTCTTCCTTTTTGTCTTAAAGGAAGAGGTTCTTGTGAAGGCTATTCTCTTTGTGCACTTGATCTCATCCCCTCTCACCTTTTCCAAAAATTATCACTCTCATCCATCATATATCTTCAACACCTCTCTATTGACTTCATAGCATCAGAGAGTAATTTTGCCAATCCTTGATTTCCCTTGTATACTACTACTACATTTCTCTCCTCCTATGGGCAAATTTCTTGAAAAAACTGTCTAGGTCTAATGCTTCTACTTTCTATCAACATAAAGAATGTTTTTGCAATGTTTGTTTCAGTTCTGCAATGACACCATTCAACTGAAATTGTTCCCTCAAAGGTCACTAATGAACTCCTAATCATCAAATTCGATGACTCTTCTTCAGTCCTCACTTTCCTTAATTTCTCTGCAATATTTACCATTTCCTTTAGGATAATTTCTCTTTAAAGATGTTTGTCATTAGAGACTTCACATTCTTTTGAACCTCTGTCTATCTCTAATATCTCATTGCATGTATTCCTCAGAATTTGCTAAGTCTTTTCTCATTCCTTAATGTAGGTGCTTTCTAAGGTCCCATGTCCTTGGCCTTCTTTTCTTCTATCTCTACACTCTCTCCCTTTCATGACTCATTGACTTTCATGGCTTTAACAAACAACTCTATATTGATGATTCCTAAATACATATCTTTAGCTCAGACCTCTCTTACAAACTCTACTTCTACATCTATGGAGTCTACAGAATTTCTCTACTTGAATTGACACTTTGTGGGAAAAAGGAGCTTGTTGCTTCTGCATAAAGGCCAAGTTGCTAAACAAGATGCAGGTGCTTATGAATATATCAGTAAGGCAAGATTCATGACATCAAGGATGACCATGAACATGCCTGTATGGTTTGGAATCAGAAGTATAATATTTATTTAGACACCAGAGGATCAAACCCCAAGACCAATACCTCCAATTCGATATAGCAGTAATTATATTTCAAAACCAGTAAGCCTACCTCAATGTAACCTTCCCCTCTGCTGGGGCCTCCCTATAAACACTCATGAATCCTGTCTGCTTGCCTGCATTCTCTTCCTCCCTCAGTTCTCTGGTCTCCAGAGCTGCCTGGTTTCTATTTTCTGAGCTCTTTCTGCAGCTTTGTCATCTCTGAATTCCTGCTCCTTCTTGGGCTGAATTCTAATTTCTGAATTCTCTGCAGATTCTGAGTTCAATGGCCAACTTCTGGGTATATATACTTTTTTTAGGGCCCAAAGGCTTCAAACCCAATCATCAAAAGAATGCAGGCTTAATGCCTAGTAAGTAAAGGGTGTAGGCCTGCCTACAAACAAACAAACCATTTTAACTGGCCCTACCTGAGGCCTATTGAATGGGTGGGGAAATATCTTTAATCACACTATCAGCACTTTGAGGTAGCTGGAAATTATAAAGAAAATGAGGGGAAGGGGGCAGGATAATGGGAGATATAAATGGGGTGGAGAATCATGTGGGGAGTTTAGGTGTTCTGGATAGGCTGTAAACCCTGTGGTACCTAGCCAATGGGAAAACAGAGGAGAGAAATATGAATAGGGAATAAAAAGCTCTGTATCTGTCTCAACAGGATACCTACTTGTTAGGTGCCTACTTTTGCAAGAACATTAAATAAAAGTCCTTCCTAACTTACCAGCAGCTTTGAGGAGTTCTTGGTAAGATGTTTGTTTCTTATAACTTCAATCTTAACATGTCTGAAACCAAGCTTATCGTTCTAAAAACCTGATCTTTCTTCTGATGTCAATTTCTGTCAGTGGTACCAACACTTACTAGCCTTTCATGTTTGAGAGCTTGGTGCTGTCCTTGGATCTTTCTCCTCTTCCACTCTTGTATTCACTTAGTCTCTTCAATTCTACTTTCAAGATTTTTCGCATTTGTTCACACATGTTAATTTTCTCTGCTACCACTCCGGGATACCCCTTCATTATTACTTGTCTTGACCATTCCCATAATCTCCTAATAGGTTCTCTTGGCTCCACTCTCTTTAAAGCCATTATCAGATATCTTCCTTTTGTATAGATTTCATTTGTTTTCTCCGCTCTGCAACTCTCTGCAACATTTCTCCTTTTCTACAAATAAATTTAAATGTCTTAACCTGGATTTGAGGTAAGTGCCTTGGTGCCTTTGCTCACGCTATTCTGAATGATTTTCCTTCCCTTACCCCTACACATAATGAATTCCTACATCTTTTTTAAAGCCCAATTCAAAAGGCAAGAAAACTTCTCTGATCCCCCCACCTCCAGGATGATAATGAACTTTACCTGCCTTTTATCTCATATAGAATTTTGTACACAGGTATTTTTCTATGTGGCACAGTCTCATTTAAACTATTACTTCTATGAGAATAGGAACTGTGTCTCAGCTAAACTATGTATTTTTCCTCCTAGAATTTTGCATTCTGTTCTGCAATTAGAAGTTTGTTGAATTGTTTTGGATTATATTGTTTCCCTATTCTCTTTGTTCCTGCTGTACCCCTTGTTTGGAGGTTGTCAAATGTATTTGGCATAGGTCACTCGAACCAGAATAAAAGCAATGCCATAGTAAAAAGTCAATATAAATCTACAATTAAGAAATGTAGCTGTACCATGTCTCAAAGTATATTCAAATATAATTATATTGGAAGCTCAACAAAGGCAGGAGATTGCGGAAAAAGGGGGGAAAACAAATTGGATTTCAATTTTATTCGAAGTGGACTTTTGATGTCAATTTGGAGAGCCTAATGAGTGAGAGGAAACCTATCTTTTCTAAGTAAGGAAGTATCATTTTATAATGTGTCACATTTATCAGAGGAAAAAAAAAGCTCACCTTTATTTTTTTTTTATTCCTAGCATATTTAAAAGAACAGTTTCAGTTTCCTGTTCTATATTATTAGAATCCTTTTTTGTTTTAGGCTTTAGTTTTACTACCGTAAGCCTTAGCTAATTCATTTCATTAGGTTGGCAAAATAGGTTTCCCGTGCGCTCTCTCTGTTCCTCTCTCTCTTTGTCCCTCTTTCTCTGTCTCTCTCTGTCATCTCTTTTTCTGTTCCTTTCTCTCTCTCTCTCTCTCTCTCTCTCTCTCTCTCTCTCTCTCTCTCTCTCTGTTTTTCTCTGTCTGTCTCTGTCTCCCTCTCTCCCCCTCCCCCAGGTGTCTCTCTTGGTGTTTCTCTCAGTCTCTCTCTCTCTCTGTCCCTCCTTCCCTTCCTCCCCCTCTAGTTCTCTCCCTGTCTCTGTCTCTCTCTGTCTCTGTCTCTGTCTCTCTCTGTCAAGGACTGATGATGGTCTTGTGTCAAATGGATTGTTTCCTTAAGAAATATCCACTTCTTCTGTTTTCCTTTGTCATGTATCATCTTACAGGGAAGTTCACACAAGTTCTGCTAAGGATTGCATCCCCATTTGCCTATTCTCTGGTAGCAGTGATGATAATGAACTACCAACACCTTTACCTGCTGCTACCATCATCATGTGTTACCATCAAGATTAGAGACTTCTCCGGGGCATTTTTAATGAACTGGGTCAATGGTCCAGAGTTATCTGTTGGTAAAACACAAAACAGTCTTAATTCCTACCTGTAAACTAGATTGACTTTAAGATCTATTCTACTCCAATATTCTATAACTCGCTTTTAGCTTCTCTGTTAACTACACAACCACAAACCATGTAAATGGTATACTTAGACTTACACTGTAAGGCTATTCTTGGAATTTGACCTTAGAGTGTAGTCCTAGGATTAGCTGTGTGTCTGCACAATTCAAATCAATTTAACAAAGAATCATTATGCAGATTACTATGCTAGGTTAATTTCTGTTACTTTGGACTTGAGTTTCCTAACCTGTAAAGTGGAAAAGTTGGACTTGAGTTCAAACTTCCTTCTAGCTCTATAATTCTGTGACCTAAGTAGAGTCTTACAATGTTCCTGTTTTGGTACTTCATTATCTGAATCTGTGGTATCCATGATTTAACCATCTCACACAGAATTCTGCTTTACTGATATGTAGTAAGACATAAACAAATACGTTGTTTCATTCTAAGAGTTATATCCTCTCATTGAAAATCCCCAAGTCCCATATTGATTAATTTTGTTCAATACCCTATGTTCTTAGCCCTAAAAACGACCAAAGCTGCTAATACATAGTGAAACTGGTTGATCTGAGGATTATTGCCATTTCTTTCAGTGAATCTATATTGGGTAAAACTAATCAAAGGCTCTAGAAGCTTTGTCGTAGTCCCTGATTGAAAGTAACAAAGTTCTGAATCATTAAAAAGCAGCAGGAAAAGGAAAAAGGAAAAACTATAGGCTTGGATAATTAATCAAATGGATGAATCAGTTCTTGAATAAGCACAAGTTGACTAAAAACAGAAAACGAGGCATTCGCAATTGTTTGTTTTATGTATTACTTTAAGGTTTATAAAATGTTATACCGACATTCTTATTTGACCCAGAGAGGAATCCTGTGAGATAATAAAAATAATATTATCTCATTTTTACAAGTGAAGAAATTGAGGTTCAGAAAGGTTAAATGACCATCCAAATTCATAGAAGACTGCACATTTGAACCCAAATCTTCTGGAGCAGCTATGTGGTACAGTGAATGGAATGATGGGCTCGGAGTTAGGAAGACCTGAGTTCAGATCTGTTCTCAGACACCTACTATCTATCTGCGACACTGGAAAAATCACTTTACCTCTGTTTGCTTCAGTTTTCTCATCTGTAAAATGGGGATGATAGGAGCACCTACCTCTCATGATTGTTATGAGGATGAAATGAGATAATCATTGTAAAGTGCTTAGCACGGTGCCTAGCACATAATAGGTGCTATATAAATTTTAGTGATTATGATTATGGTTTTGATTATTATTCTGTCTCCAAATCCAGTGCTTTACCCATATTTACTTTTTGTAAAATTTCTCTGCATCCCGGGAAAGAGAATGACAGTTCTAATCTAAGTAAGTAGAGAGAAAAACATCGACATGATGTAATCAAATTCATTCACGTAGTCTATCCACACAATTGACTGAAACATAAAGAAAATACAAGGTTGCATTGTCATTGTTTGATTATATAAAAAAGCATTCGATTCTTTAGACCAAAAGGCTCCCTTAAACATTCTACTCCAAGAAAACATCTACCATGTGTGCAGATTACATATATTTCTTTCACAGATGCAACTGAAGTAATTTTATTCAGCCATCCTGATTATTAATACTAATTAATGTCTCAAACAGAGATTTATGTAATAATGCACATAAACAGTAGTCAGATAGTTACTGAGTATTTGAGGCTGGATTTGAACTCAGGCCTAACTAGGCCCATCACTCTATCCACTGAGCCACCTAGAGACATCTATATGCAAAGACGTTTGCCACTGTCATGGAAGATGTCCTTATTATGTATTCCCTGTAGCACCATAATAATAATAAAAGACCTAGAAGAAGGTTCCAAGCATCTTTGGTGGACATAGACAAGGGATGAGAAACTATGGTTGGATTTTGATCTGTGTGATTTCAGACTGTGCCTCATGAGAGACATGAGATCACCCATACATTGAAGGCTGAATGAAGTCTTTATACACAGCTGAAAACCAAGAACATGATCCCATGGGGCTTGAGGAGACAATGTCACAATTCTAATACTTCTGAATACAAAAGAGAAATTGATAGCAAATTCAAAATTCCAAAGTGCAGGGGCTATGACTATTAACTTGCTTTGCCAAGTGTATAGCACATTGCAATGTAGAGATCTAAGAAATGCTTCTTGGTAGATTGTATTAATAAAATGATATCATTAATTATATCATTTGAGTGGCTGTAACATGGAAATGAACTTTGACTTATTCAGTTTGGACCCAGGAGGCCGAATGAAAAGAACAGAATAGAAGTTGCAAGGAGGAAAATTTAAATTTGAGGTAAGAAAAGACTTCTTAACATTTGATGTTATCCCAGAGCAGAATGGGTTGCATTGGGACAGGGGGGATTTAGAGGTCTGCAGGCAAAGGCTGCTTGACCATTTGGTGGGTGGCTACAAACAACCTTCCTGGTCAAGTACTGTTTGAACTAAAAGTAGATTCCAGATTCTTCCCACCACAGATTTCTTTCTTCCCTTGCTGGAAAAAGGATTAGAAAAAAATGAATGAAAAAATGAAAAAGAATGAGAGAATGGCTTTTCTTTCTAGACATTGTTAACTATATGAAAGCATTTGATTTTCTAGAGCAAACTACAGCCCTAAAGGCTAAAAGAATGTATGTAGACCAATTTTGATACATGCTAGTACAGAGAAATTAATTTGGTTGGCTCAATAGCAAAAGACAGATGATGGACTAAGAAAGACAAACATTTTTAGTTTAATGCCCCTTAGAATTGAAATGGATTTTATTCTTTTAAATACAAAAAAAAATTATTTTTCTTACCTCCTTCAAACATGTCAAAATATTGTGTACTTATAGCTTTCCCAGTTTTATCTGAAAAAAAGGGGAAAAGGCTTTAAAAACAGTGCATCTGACATCATATTTTATTTTGTAATAAAGTCCTTGTAGTTTAATTGCAAGGAGATGGAAGTTTGTACTTGCCAAAATAAAGTACCAAGGCACTCAGGATTTGCTGCC
Source organism: Phalanger gymnotis (assembly GCA_028646595.1). Lineage (NCBI taxonomy): Eukaryota > Metazoa > Chordata > Mammalia > Diprotodontia > Phalangeridae > Phalanger > Phalanger gymnotis. The sequence goes on from CM053622.1 coordinate 505,308,553, forward strand.
AACAGATGTACATAAGAATTTGGGCTAGGTGCGTGGAGAGCATTGACCTTGCTTCTTTAGCTTCTCACCTTTTCCAGCTCAAATTCATTTGCATCTAAGCCAGAGAATATCTTGGGTATGTATAAGATTAAAGGAACCCTAAATTAAGTAGTAATCTATAGCTGACGATTTTAATCTCTAGTTCAGAGATCAAAGGTTGAAAAAGCAAGATCTAGCCTTGAGACCCACTGCCTTTTTTTTAAACTGGATAATTATAAAGAACTGTTATCTAGTTCTGAGAATCAGAGAAAGGTTCTCGTCACTAGACCTGCAGACCCCAGGAAGCAGGGATGATATGATATACCAAAGGAAGAGCAGGCCAACTGAAAGCAATATCACCTGATGTGTATTTGTATGATAATATCACCCAAAGATATTAGAGTCCTGTAGCATTAGAGGCATGTTTCCCCATCACATGTATTCCTTACACATGATCCCTGTGCACTTTTATTTCCCTCTTTCTCCAATGATGGTATATTTGTGCAAAATTGTGTCTCACATTTATGAGGGAGGAAGTGATCTATTACAAATATTTTTACTATCTCATGTTATTAAATGCCTTTTCTTTAACTCTGGCTTAATGGAAAGAAATGAAATACATCACTGGGGGCTTATGAGCTATTGTCTGGAGTGCCTATGGACCCACACAGTACCTTAAATCTGAGATAGATATTCTGAAAGTTCTACCCTTGAGAGGGGTTGCTGTAAGGCTCCTATAATGAGAGGACTGCAAAAATTCTACAAGTCTACCTAGAATTTACAGGAAACATCATGTACAATGTTAGCCTTGTACGAGGCCCAGTGAGGAAAGAATTGATATGTAGGATAGGAAGAAGTAATTTTAATAAGACTTCTAGTCACATATGAGGAGAGAATCTTTAAAGAATGCCTGGTTTGGATTGGAGCAGACTAGCAGAAATAGAATTCTAGTTTGGTTCTATTTAACCAAAGACTATGACCGTCAGATAATCATGGGCCACTGTGTTGATTCAGGGATGTGACTGAGGTGTTCCTGTGTTAGTATTGGGAGAGGGTGGGATTAATAAATGGCAGCACTGTTCCAACCCAGGCAGGAAGCTGAGGTATGAAATTTCAAGTGTTTTTGAACAGGACAACTTTCTGTCATTACATGAGTCTAGATGTGGTACCATTCTCTTGCACAGAAGCATAGGATAGAACACTATATATATCCTGGTGCCATGCAGTAATTAGCCACATAGCATATGTGCAAGTAGAGATAACCAGAATGATGTGGCATCAATTAACAAACCACAGTTGTGTGAAGCACAGTGCATCTGGATACTATATCTTAAGAATGATGATTTAAAAGAACTGAGGATATTTACATTGAAAAGGGGACTATTTTTAAGACATAAGTAGCTGGCTTAAGACATTTGAATATCATTTGAAAGAAGGTTTAAACTTATACTCCAAAGGGCAAAGTGAGGGCCAATAGAAGTCATATGGTGGCAGATTTTAACGCAACATAAGGAAGAATTTAATAACAATGAGAGCCATTAAAAATGGACTGGGCTGTTTGGGAAATAGTGAGTTCCTAGATCATTGGATTCATTCAAACAAACTAGATGACTAGACAACCTCAAGAAGTGGATAGAGGTCATGTATCTATAAGAGTAGAGAGAATTTCTACATGTAGTGGAAGGTCAGCTCTCTGAAATCCCTCTATAATTCTGAGTGTACAATTCTTTCAAACCCAGACAGCACAAGAAACAGCAGAATGATGGGAAAAACCTGGTTTCTGCCTTTATAAATTGAGCAAGATTCTAGGGAAAAAGCAGTAGGGACTGTGAGCCTTCTACCATTCTTTGCCTAAGGCCAATTGTCTTAGTTGACAAAATATTTAGCTTCATTCAGCTGGCCGGGACAATACAGTAGATAAATTTTTCTTTCAAAGCAAAACACATTTACAAGTTCAAACCCATTACCTTAGACTCTTAATAAACAGAATGAAATGATTCGTGATTACTATATCTTGTAAATAAGGGCTAAGTTTAATCCCAACAATTCTCAAATATTGAAAGGATCCTCCATGTTTTTTTTTTTCCCCTAGTAGCAGGACAAATGATAAGTTCTCTATGCATGAGGGACCATGAATTTTTAAATTTTTACCATCACATTTAGTAAACCATAAGCAGTTACACCAAGGTAGCAACTCTCATTCAGGTGCTAAGAAGCTGCTGGCCTAATTGCACTCATATACTACCTAATTAGACATAAACCTTTTTTTTTTAACTAAGATCCTAGGAGGGCTACATTTGGCTCACAGATTTGGATGCTGTGGAAAGCACTAAAATACAAATAGTATAAACTGCATGGCATCCATAAAGAATTTTGATGAATCATTAAGCTTCTTTTTAAAAAAAAATTCCCTCCCCACCCCTACACATTGAAAAAGGGAAAAAAAAAACCAAAATCCTTATAACAAAGGTGCTTAGTCAAGCAAAAGAAATTCCTGCATTGGCCATGTCCACATTCTCTCTCTCTCTCTCTCTCTCTCTCTCTCTCTCTCTCTCTCTCTCTCTCTCTCTCTCTCTCTCTGCACCCTGAGATCCATCAGGGATTATTACGACCATCTCTATGTTAGGAGAGGGGTATTATTTAAAAATTAAATTAATTATTTTTTTATCTACAAAAATATTAAATCACCAAGTTTTCAAATCCACTACGAGAGAAGTAATGAAAAAACATTTAACTTACAATCCACAATGGCAACGTTGATACCCCTTGCAACATTACCCTTCTCTTCACTTATGAGCCTGAAATTTAAATAAGTATTGGTTAAGAACTTCACTCTTATTAAGAAGTGAATATTCCTATCTCTTTTCCAGGATCAACTCTTTATTATTTATTTCAATTCAATAGATATTAAGTACTGTATAAAGAACTTTAAGTGCCAGAGGAAAAAAAAATATTTTGATAAGCTGTGAAGCTTACAATCTAGAAGGAGGATAAGATGTACATAAATAGTTATGATACAAAATAATAAATGATATTATCTTGCACTGGAGGTACGTATTAAGTGCTGTGTGAATTCTGAAGAGAGAAATATTACCAATTGTGAGAGGAAGGAAAGGTGATAGAGGAGAGTGAAGGGAAGAATGTTTACTAAAAGAGTTTACATTTGGTTTAGGCTTTAAAGCATAGGTAGGAAAAGAATAAACATTAAAATTTGGATGGGGAGAGATGTGAGGGGGAAGAAGAGAAATGAAATTAGAATAACTGGACTGTATAAATTCACAAGCAAAGTTGTTAATGGCAGACCTCATGGCTAGTAAGCCTCTTTCTACTACATAATGTCCTGTCTTCCTAACTAGATAGTTGTCTTTCTGAGTAGGGATTATGTATATCTCATGCCAAGTACAAAAGGTCAGTAAAACTTTAATTGCTACAGTGCTTGGAGTGAAACAAATATAATAATCACTCCCAAGAGGAGGGAAATGGACTCAAATGGTCCCTGTGATCCTTGTAATCCTCATTGGCTACTACTGTATCTTACACACATTAGACACTGATCAGTAAGTACATACTGATTTATTAGTTGATTGTTTTAAATAGCTGACGAAACTCTTAAATGGAAGTGATTTGCTCCTTATTTATAGCCAACATGAATAATTTCATTTTTCTATAGTGAGTAGTGATTTAATGGAAACACCTATTAACATTCTAAATTAGACTTTTCATAGTCCTAAATACTGAAGTTAAATTAAGAGTTTAACATGAAAATTGAAAACAAAAATAGAGGCATTTATAATAGCAGGTATGTGATTCAAGGGAAGCCTATATTTTAGTCTGAATTTCTATATTTAGTGAAACTCCAAATGATGAAGCTAAGAAAGCAATGTCAACTTGAGATCATTCAAAAATGTATAGTCTTAGGACCCTGGGCACAATTCAACTGGGCTTCTGTAAGGATGAAGGGAGTCATATGCCCTAAACTTTAGGAGGAATATAAATGCAATAAGTAAGATTTATCCAAAACCAATTGTAAGGTGAAATTCCCAGGCTTTCACTTACATGCTGATAACCACAAAAGTCCTTGTTATTATTCAGTTGTTTCAGTCATGTCTGACTCTTTGTGACCCCATTTGGGGTTTTCTTGGCAAAGAAATTGCAGTGGTTTCCTTTTCCTTCTCTAGCTCATTTTGCAGATGAGGTAACTGAGGCAAACAGACTTAAGTGACTTGCCCAGGGTCTGTTGCAACAATTAGGCTAGCAGCTGCTGTGGGGGTGAAAAAGTGAATACAAGCCCAACAAGAATGCTGCAAGCTCAGGTTCTTTTGATCTGCTTTATTATGGAAAGCAACCAAAGGGTTAACAATCTTACTTTAATCCAACATACAAATATCATTCACTCAGCTCAGGAAAAGCCAGGCCCCTGAGCTTCAGAGCAAATACAAATTGCAAACATCAACAGACAGACCTTATCTGATTCAAATCTCAATGCATAGTTACCAGAGTTTAACAAAGTCTGAACATCCAGTTTACAAGCCGGGAGGGCTCTTCACTACAGCTGCCCAGGGTCTCCACATCAGCACACCAGCAAGAGTGAGAGCTCTAAGCAAATAGCTCTGTTCTCCCTTTTTATACAGTTTTCAGATGTCATCAAATGTCATCTGAGCCACCAGCACTTAAGCTCTTTTTATTGGCTCTGATCTTAGCAACTCCTCTTAGAACCCTGAGGGCTTCACACCCACACAGGCTTAGCACCTAGTAGAGAGGGGTTTGGGCCTGAGGCTTAGCACCTAATAAGACTCAATCAAAGACACCCAACTTAATTGATATTACAGGGTCACACAGCTAATTGTCTGAGGCCAGATTTGCACTCATAAGACCTTTTTTTCTACAACTGTCATAGCAATGCTGTTTCTACTTAGTGTTAGTTTTCTTACTATTTTAATAACAGAAAAATGTTAATCCAGCTGTCCTTTTTTAAGGATCAAAATTATTTCAAGTACTGAAAAATGATACTTACAGCTCATCCTCAAAGCAAATTTTGGCATATTTATCCCTACCACCACCACTCAGTAACCGATAGGCATAGGTGTTAGGTGGGCATGATGTCCAATGGTCACATTTTTGTCTTTTGGGGAGTGGAGCTGCAATGAAAAGGAGTTGAAATGTTGGTATTTGAAGAGAATCAGGAAGGCAATAAATAAATGAACACTTTTATCTTCTGTAAACCATCTATCTTACATCTCAAAATATTATCAGGGAGTAATAGTCACAAACTCCTGTGGATAAAATTATTTTTTTTCACATTAGTTTCGGAAATCAAGATGTGTAACACAGTGATAATCCAGTTAAGAGGTAGGAGTGGGGAATACCAGGGGAATGGTACCCACCTGGGGTGATAAAAGGTTAAGTGATTTATCCATGGTCATTCAGCTAATATGTGTTAGAGGAAGGACTTGAAATATATTGGCCCTCTTTCCTTTGTAACAATGCAGCTTCTCTTGTAATATAGCATTTTAAAAGGGAAGGAGAGAAAAGTAACATGGCAGGGCTAGTAAAACTTTAATTGCTATAATTCTTGGACTTGAGAAACAAGTATTCCCCAAGAGGAGAGAAATGGCCCTAAAATGGACTCAAATGGACTAAAAAAATGGACTACAAATCTGCCTCCAGTTTGGAATGTTTTGATGCTGTGGTAGTTCCTTACAAATATGCCATGGCTAGTAACAAGAGCTGCTTCTAAAGAATAATAAGTAGGTGAGCCACATGGTTTATTGGATAGATCAATGTAGAAGGCCTGTGCTCAAATCCTGCCTCAGACACTTACTAATCATGTGGCATTGGGCAAATCATTTAACCTATCTGGGCCTCAATTCAGATATGAGTAAGGTGTATCTTATAATGGGGCAAAGATTGTCCAAGCTGAATTCTTATGAAAACATATAGCATGTGTGGTCGATGCAGTCTCAATGTTGAACATACACATACATTTTCTGTTTATTGTCTAATAATTGTGTGGTGACTTTTGATTGGTTGCTGAGTTCCAACTGGGTGCATTCAAAAGATAAGTACCAGCTAAAGAAAGTTTATGGCAATCCAAGCCTAGTCCAAAAGCATAGTTTGTCAGTTGATTCTCCCTTGAAACCAAGATGCCAGGGCCTATAAAAAAGGGGGCAAAACTGTCCATTAGGTATGTCACATCTGGAAGTGAACTTGATGGAATCAAATGTTTTGTAGAAATTGTTTTAAGCTTGAACTCATTTCCCCCAGGAACACAGGTGGTGTAGGACAGAGTATGACCTGAGGTTTTTTGGAGTGAGGGAATGTAGTTACTTCTGTTTTTGCCATATATTTGTGGTAAAGATCATTTTGCAAGTGCTAATTGAAGTTAATTAGTTTAATGAGACATTGGTGCTAATAACTTGTAGTTAATATTGGAGAGAACACACTGAAATGGAAACTTGAATAAAGAGCATTAGAGTCTCCTAATGCTTCACTCCATGGGTACCCCTAGGACCCTCAGGGGCAGATATATCTAGCTTCATTCTGAGGTGAGGTGTGGGGAGTGAATCCAGTCTTGCTACAATCTGTTGCCTGCTCTGTCTGCCACTTTCTCTACTTTTCTTCTCACACGCCCCCATCATGGGAAATTTTAATTTCTACAGTTTCTTCCTCTTTTCTACACTAGTACATTCCTTTTACTATGCCTTCTTTTCCCTCTCTTCAAATCCTCAAACCATTTCACCCTAAGGTCCTCTGTTTTTCATTATTTAGTTCACATAATACCCTTTTATTATATCAGTTCTGAAAGAAAACACTTTTTTGCTCTGCTTATTAGAATGATAGCACTACATCTACATGTGCCCCTTCCAATTACTTAAATACATTTACTTTTATAGTTTTCTTTGAACTTACGTTTGTATTTTAAAATTCCTACTTAGCTCTGGTCTTTTCATAAGTAATATTTGAAATTCTATTAAATCAATTATAATTATTATAATTATATAATAATATAAAAATTCTATTAAATCAAAATAAAGTAATATTTGAAATTCTATTAAAGGTTCATTAAAAAAACTCTACTGGCCTTGCAAGGTATGTTACTTTAGGTTGTAAGCCTATTTCTTTTGCCTTTTCAAACACTATATTCCAAGACCTATTTCTATTTATAGTAAACTATCAGGCCCTTTGTGACCCTGATTTGTAATTCTTTAGTACTTGAACTGCTTCATTTAGGATGCTTGAATTATTATTATTTTTATTTAAGTAGGAACTCTGGATTTGGGTTATGACATTACTGGGACTTTTCCTTTTGAAGTTCCTTTCATGAGGTGATCAGTGGATTCTTTCTAACTTCATTTTGCCCTTTGGTTTAGATCTGTACAGTTTTAATGTATAATTTCTTTAAACATAGTATCCAGGCTCTTTTTAAAAATAATATTTTAAATGGAGTCTGAGAACATTTAATTGATCCCTGCTTGACTTTTTTTTCCTAGGTCAGTTTTTAAAAAATATCAGACATCTTACATTTTATCCTTTGATCTTCTTCTAATGCTTCTTGATGTCTCATGACATCATTTAATACTATTTCATATATTCTAGTTTTCAGGGAGTTCACTTTTGAATGAGTTTTTTTAATTTCGGTCTACAAAATCCCAACGTGTCTCAGTTTCTCCCTCTCAGGATTCTTTTTCTTTTCATTCACTTTTCCTTTTAATTGTTCTTTGTTAGTGTATATTTTATTCTTCTGTTTTTGCTTTTTCCCATTTAAATTTTGTTCAGATTATTTTATATTCCTCCTACTTGTAGGTCTTAATTATATTATAGCAGTCTAGGGAGTCAATTTTTTAGATGAGGCCTACCATTTTCTCTTCTAAGGGACTTCAAATTCTTTTTCCAGAGCTTTACTTAATTTTCATGTCTGGCTTCATTTTTTTCTAGGCGTGTATGTAGTTCTTGTGGAAAATCTATTTTTCCTTTGGCTGTCTGCTTGTAGTTGTTGTGGAATTACTCTCTGTCCTTTCTGAGGGTCCCTAGTTCTATACTAATTTTTAAATACTAGTTTCTTCTTTAATTGACTCATTTCCCCAATTTAGTTTCTGAATTGGAGTTTTGAACCAGGGTCAGACTCTACCTCTAATACCCTTTTGGGTGGGGTCAATAACATTGCCTTTTCCTCACCCTTCATCCTCTCATTTCCTAATCTGCACTTCTGGGCTGAAGCATATGAAATATAGCTATAAATTGCAGAGGCAGAGTTTGAGAGTTGGAAAGGGCTTCAGAAAACATCTCGTCCAAACCATATTTGCAAAGAATCTACACTATGACATATCTGGTCATCTAGCCTCTGCTTAATGACCTCCAAGGAGAGGGTACGTACCACCTCTGAAGGCGGCCCTTTCTATTTCTGGACAGCTCAAATGGTGAAGAAGTGTTTCCTAACATCAAGCCTAAATTTGACTCATTCTTGTTGTTGACCTATGGGACAAAATGAAACAATTCAAATCCCTTTTCCACATGACAGCCTTTCAAATACTTGAAGACAATTTATTATATTCTCTCTGAGCCTTTTCTTTCATGGCTAAACATGCTCATTTTCTTTAATTGATCTTTATATGATATGGACCCAAAGTCTTTCATAATATTGTTTGCCCTTCTCTAGAAGGCAACTCTGACTCCTCCATGTCCTTCTTAAACTGTGGTATACAGAACCAAAGCACAGATGAAGTTTTGACAAAAGCAGAATATAGTGGCACTGTGACCTCCTTATTGCTGGAAATATGCCTCTATTTATTTTTTTCATCTCACTCAGTAGTATTTATTAAGCAATTATTTGTAAAGATCACTGTGCTCAGAAAGATGCAATACCTTATGACATAGTTCCTACAATCATGGAGTATACAGTCTAACAGAAGGATTGGGAACAAGTAGAGATAACTGTCATAGGCAATAATACATGAATATGTGCACAAAAGAGATGGATAATAAAGTACTACGTGAGGTCCAAGTAAGGCGTTCATTTCTGCCCAGAGGAATTGGGGAAAGCTTTATGAAAAAGATGACATTTAACATAGACATGATTATTATTTTCTGACACATACTGGCTGTGTGACCTGTGTGACTGTGGAAAAGTCTCTTTACTTCTCAGTGCTCTAAGAAATAAAGACTATAAATTGCTGAGAAGGGATGACCTGGCAACAGTATTGACAGAGTTTCTCATTCAAGAATTCATGAAACTACTGAAATTATAGGTCTAGTTCTTATCTTTCTGTTATCAGTGAGATTTCTCTTATATAACAAACCTCAAACACACAATTCCTGAGTTTCATTCCTTGCTTTTAACTATTTATACAGTAGGAACAATGAATACTATGCAGGAATTACCACAAATCCCAAGTAAGTGCCAAACAAGATTTATGACAACAAAGTAAATGGATCTTTTTTTCCTATGAAAAAAAAAACAACCTTAGCTTAGAAAGGTTAAATGACTCCTCCATGGTAACAATAATAAAAGCTGATCTCTTTACAGCTGTTTTAGGTTGGCAAATCACTTAACATATATAATCTCATTTTATCCACATAATAGACATGTAAAATAGGTGCCATTATTACCCCATTTTCATAGGATTGTAACAAGAGGCTCAAAGCCTGAAGAAACATTTATTAAGTACATGCTACATGCCAGGGACTGCGCTAAAAGCAGGGGACACAAAGGAGGCAAGGAACAGTGCCTGCCCTCAAGCATCTTACAATCTAACAGGAGACACAACATGCAAACAAAAATAGACAGAGAAGGCTATATCTAGGATAAATTTGAGATAATTAATGGAGGGAAGACCCTGGAATTAAGAGGGTTTAGGGAAGGCTTCCTGTAGAACGTGAAATTTTAGTTAGGACTTAGAGGAAGTCAGGGAAGTCATCAATTGGATTGGTGGAAAGAGAGCATTTCATTATGTCCAGCATTTCAGGACAGCCAGAGAAAATGCCCAGAGCTTATAGATGGAGTAACTTGTTTGTGGAACAGCCAGGAGGTCCTTGACACTGGATTAAAGACTACATAACAGTAAGGTATAAGAATACTGGACGGAGACAGGTCATGGTGGTTTTTGAAAGTTAAATATAGTGTTTTGTATGTGATCCTAGAGACAAAAGGAAACCATTGGAATTTAATTGAGTCGAGGGGCAACATGGATCTGCACTTTAGGAAAATCACTGTAGTGGCTGAATAGAGGATGGATTGGAATAGGGTGAGAGTGGGAAGAAACCCACCAGCAGGCTTTGGAGGAATATGGGCATGAAGCAATGAGTCCCTGCACTAGGGTGGAATCTGTGTTAGAAGAGAGAAGGAGACATTAGGGGGCGGAACCAAGATGGAGACTGGAAAATGGGGACTTGCTTAAGCTCTCTCCCAGGTCCCACCAAACACCCTTAAAATGGCTCTGAACAAATTCTAGAGCTGCAGAACCCACGAAATAGCAGAGAGAAGCAGGGCTCCAGCCCAGGAAAGCCTGGATGGTCGCTGGGAAGGGTCTATCACACGAAGCTGGGAGCTGAGTGGAGCACAGCCCAGTGTGGGCTGTGCCAGGACCAACCAGACCAGGAGCCGGGCAGAACAGGTAGTAGAGCCCTGAATCAGTGAGCTGTGGCAGGTACCAGACTTCTCAACCCACAAATGCCAAAGACAACAGTGAAAGTTAGTGGAAAAACTGCTAGATCAGAGTGAAAGGAGTTCATGGCGGGCACTAGCCTTGGGGGCAGGGAAAGTGATGCAGCTCTGGGGCTGCTTCCAGAGCTCCAGCTGTGGTTGCTTCCAGCCCCAGGCCCACCCTGTGGGAGAAATTAAGTGGCGGCCCAGAGCCAGAGTGCAGAGCCTGCTTTGATCTGGGTCGCGGTCCTGGTTGGCGGTTCTTGTGGGAGGAGGAGAGCTGGTGTGGCAGAATTTGCTATGTAGAAGTAGCTCTGAAAACAACAGCACAGCCTCTCAAACTTGGGACAAAGTACTCTCCACTCTACAGGCAGTTATATGCTGAAAAAAAAAGCTCAAGGGTCAAGTAGTTGGCTGGGAACATGAACAGGTAGCAAAAAATGGTTTCAGATTTAGACTCAGACTTTGGAATCTTTTTTTGGTGACAAAGAAGACCAAAACATACAGCCAGAAGAAGTCAACATATATATAAACAGAGGGCACAGGGTAAGTTGAATAAGAAGGGGTGATATCTAAAAGAAATATAATCAAATTAAGGGATGAGAGAGGAATATATTGATAGAGGGAGAAAGAGAGAGATAGAATGGGGTAAATTATCTCAGTGGTCTTTTGGACCTCCTTTTCCATTTGGGTAATTCTGCCTTTCAAGGCATTCTTCTCCTCATTAGCTTTTTGGAGCTCTTTTGCCATTTGAGTTAGTCTATTTTTTAAGGTGTTGTTTTCTTCAGTATATTATTCAGTATTCTTTTGGGTCTCCTTTAGCAAGTCATTGACTTGTTTTTCATGGTTTTCTTGCATCCTTCTCATTTCTCTTCCCAATTTTTCCTCTACTTCTCTAACATGCTTTTCCAAATCCTTTTTGAGCTCTTCCATGGCCTGACACCAGTTCATGTTTTTCTTGGAGGCTTTTGATGTAGGCTCTTTGACTTTGTTGACTTTTTCTGGTTGTATGTTTTGGTCTTCTTTGTCACCAGAGAAGGATTCCAGAGTCTGAAACTGAATCTAGGTGCATTTTCACTGCCCGGCCGTGT
>CM053622.1:505320400-505347440 GCA_028646595.1 Phalanger gymnotis
CTTGTAGACTAAAGAGTTCTATGTTCCATGCTTGGGGGGATGCACCAGCTCTGCCTCACTAGCACTCCTTCCCCAAGAACCCCCAACTAGGACTGGACTTAGATCTTCAGCAGGCTCTTCATTTCTGCTCTGATCCACCACTTAATTCCTCCCACCAGGTGGGCCTGGGACCAGAAGCAACTGCAGCTCTAGTTCTGTAGCTGCCCCACCTCTGCTGCCCCTGGGGTGATGGCAGAACCGCAAACTCCCTGTCCCCAGCAGCTTTTCCCACTAACCTACTCTGTTGTCTTTGGTGTTTGTGGGTTGAGAAGTCTGGTAACTGCTGCAGCTCACTGATTCAGGGTGCTAGGGCATGCTCCGCCCGGCTCCTGGTCTCATTGGTCTGCGTCACCCACGCTGGGCTCTGCTCTGCTCAGCTCCACTCCCCTCTGCTCCCAGCTCCCTGTGGGATAGACCTTACCCAGATACCATCCAGGCTCTCCTGGGCTAGAGCCCTGCTTTCCTCTGCTACCCTGTGGGTTCTGCAGTTCTAGAATTGGTTCAAAGCTCTATTTTATAGGTTTTTGGAGAGATTTGGCGGGGAGCTCACGCTAGTACCTGCTTTCCAGCCGCCATCTTGGCTCTGCCCCCTTGGGGTAAATTATCTCACATGAAAGTGCCAAGAAAAAGCAGTTCTGTAGGAAGGGAAGAGGGGTCAGGTGAGGAGGAATGAGTGAATCTTGCTCTCATTGGATTTGACTTGAGGAGGGAATAGCATACACACTCAATCGGGTATCTTATCCCACATGAAAGCAGGGGGAAGGGGAAGAGAAAGGAGGGGTGATAGAAGGCAGGGCAGATAGGGGAAGAAGTAATCAAAAGCAAACACTTTTGAAAAGGGACAGGGAGAAAATCGAGTAAAGGGGGACAAGATAGGATGGAGGGAAATATAGTTAATCTTTCACAGCATGATTATTTATGGGAGCGTTTTGCATAATGATACACGTGCCCTATGTTGAATTGCTTGCCTTCTTAGGGAGAGTGAGTGGGGAGGGAAGAGGGAGAGAATTTGGAACTCAAAGTTTTAAAAGCAGATGATCAAAAAAAAAGTTACTTTTGCAAGCAACTGGGAAATAAGATATACAGGCAATGGGGCATAGAAATCTATCTTGCCCTACAAGAAAGTAAGGATAAAAGGGATGGGTGGGGAGAGGAGAAGTGGGAGGACAGAAGGGAAGGCTGACTGGGGAATGGGGCAATCAGAATATATGCCATCTTGGAGTGGGGGGAGGGTAGAAATGGGGAGAAAATTTGTAACACAAAATCTTGTGGAAATCACTGCTGAAAACTAAAAAAATATTAAATAATAAAGTATGGAATTAAAAAAATAAAAAATAAAACATACATTAATAAAATAGAAAAGAATGGAAAAAAAGAAGAGAGAAGGAGATATATTAGAGAGATAGTGTCGCTGTGAAATCACCAGGCTTTGGCAATATATTGAGTATGTGTGTGGCAGGGGGAGGTGGAGTGGAGGTGAGAGATAGTAAGGAATCCAGAATGATTTCTTGGATGCGAGCCTAAGAGACTGGGAAGATGGTGGTACCCTTGCACATGACTCTCCTCATTGGTGGAGATTGATCACTCAATTACTCAACTCCTGCATGAGTGGCTAAACTGGTGAGAGTTTGGGAGAGGAGAGATCTTGGTATTGCCTTCCAGCTTTAAGAAAGAAGACACAAGTTTCCAGATTCCTTTCAGGGAGAATTCCCTGGGACCTCCAGAAAGAAGCCAACATTTAGAGGAGCTGGCATTTCCATCATATTCCTATTCCCAGCTTACCACTCTAGAGATTTTGGAGAACTCCCCCTTCGGTGAGATCTGGGATTCTTTCTTGTGACTGAACTAAGATATTTCACTCCTAGTGGAAGAATTTATTCACTCTGTCTATTATTCAATTTAGTATAATCTATATAATTTCTTTAATTTCTATTGGTTATAAGCTTTGACAAATGAGTTTACTTGCTATTTATGGTCTGTGTAAATGACTTCTGGGCAAGCTTGGAGATATATGCCTATATGTCTGCATGTATACATATGTATGCGTGTATGGATAAACAAATAGATACATAACTTTGGGCACTCCTATACCTGTCAAAGATATGGATTTCAGCTTGAACCTAAAAATTATTTCCTCAAGACTAACAATATTTAGGACCCAGATAAATATGATTCTAGCGTGGTACCTGGTCTTTAAAGAGAGCAGAGTGGCCATCCTCTTTCATCAATCTTCTCCTCCCTCCTAGCAGGAATCAAGGGAATCCCCTTAGAGAATAGTAGACAGATAAAACATGCCTTTCTATGAGTTACATCAGTATAGACCCATATGATACACATCATAACCTATATGGGCAACACACACATGTGTATACACACACAGACACGCAAACCCTACAGGATCAAACTCTAATAATAGTAGTAGATAACATTTATATAGTGCTTACTATGGCAGGCACTGTACTCAGTATTTTACAACTATTATCTCATTTTATAGGTGCTATTGTTATCCCCTTTTGCCAGATGAGGAAACTGAGGCAAATAGGTTAAGTAAAGGTTAAGATCCACTGTGTCACCTTGCTGCCCCCCGTAGAGCTTTTCTAGCTCTAGAGCTAGAAGGGATGCCAGAGGTCATCTAGTCTACATCTCCATCCTACAGATGAAAAAAACTGATGTCTATGGGGACCAGGCAATCCACCCAAGGTTACAAATGGGTAGCATTTGAATCCAAGTCTTCCACCTCTAGAATTATTCTTTTCACAATGCCATACTGACTCTGATGAGAGAATGAGAGGCATTGTGGTATAGTAGAAAGAATACTGGTTCTGGAGTCAGATGACAGGATCAGATCTGACCTCTATGTGATCCTGCTCCCACAGCATCTTAGAGGGTAAGATTTATCATTTTCTCTTCTATTTATTCTTCCAATTTTTTCATCAAGAGCTTTATTTTTATTTCCTTTTCTTTATTTTTCCATTACTTAGAAATGGAAAAAAAGAAAACAAATCCATTTTCTCCTTTGTTCCTCTACTTACATTTGTACTCTGTCCTTTTTTTAAAAAGAAAATTGACCAGCCCTGGAAATTTTTTTATGCTAGTCAGTGATTTCTTTGATTTGCTTATCTCCTTAGGCTTAGCTTCTGATTCGAGTCTTTGTGTCAGTGTCAGGCTCTGCCTTCTGCTGCTTTTTTGGGTCTGGTGGTTGACAATGGTGTTGGCTGGCTCCCCGGGGTTCATGCACTGACCTCTATACAACAAGGATAGGCCCCTCTGACCTTGAGATTCAGATTACTAGATCTCCAGGGCTCTCTCTGGAATCTCAGGACAGAAAGAGACCTCGAACCCCTGGGCCTGGGCTGTTCTCGTCTGAGTGCTACAGATTGATCCTCTGTTGGTTGGTACTCACTCTATAGCATCTTCCTGAGGCTTCCAAGGTCCCCACATTAAAGCTTTAAGATCAACCTGAGGCTTTCTCACAATTTCTTCCTTCGATCTTATTTCCTCAAATATAGGCTCTACTATCTGGTCACACTGGAGCTGGCTTTTTGGAGAAGTTCTTTTTCCTATAAATTCCTGACTGGATTTTTGTATGATTGTGGAATTTAAGATGTCATTTACAATAGTTTATTGGATGTCTTTATCACTATTGAGTGTAGTGTGAACTTCAGGGTCTTATGGGAGAGGGTGTATGGGAGCTTCATGGTTTGCCTTTGTACAGGCAGTCAATTTGGCAGGAAGTCCTCAGTCATGGAGTCCAAGGTTTCATTAGTTTTCCTGGTTGCTACAACATACTGCTGATTCATGCTGAGCTTGAAGTTCAGTTTGTGAACCTCCCAGATCTTTTTTTATCTTCAGACAAACTGCAGCCCAATTGTACCTCTCTCATCTTCTACTTATGAAGTTGATTTTTTATGCTTTACATTTATCTCTATTGGATTTCATCCTATTAGATTTAACCCAATCCTCCATCCTTGCAAGATCTTCTTGAATTCAGTCTCTGTCATCCAGTGTGTTAGCTATTCCTCTCAACTTTGTATCATCTGCAACTTTGAGTATATTATCTATTCTTTTGTTGAAGTATTGCTAAAAATAATACAAAGTCAAGGATAGATCCCCAAGGTGCTTCACTAAAGACCTCCTGACACCCTGACACTGAACTATTAACCATCACTCTGAGTTGAGCCATCCAACTTTATTGCCACCATCTTCATTGAATCCATGTAATGCTATTATCATGTAGTTCACATCTCTCCACCTTCTCCGCAAGAATGGTCTGGAGAATTAATATAGTAGAGCATTTCCATCCTCTACAAGCATAGTAACCCAGTCCAAAATGAAAATTAGGTTAGTTTTATATGACCTGCTCTTGAAGGCATGCTGACACTTTGTAATCATGTTAATTTATGATACATCATTGATTCAGTTAAGTTCAGCTTCTGTACCCCTGTTTTGGTCATCCGCCTCTGTCAATCAAAAGCCTGAAGGAAGAGCAGGTAACAGCTCTCATTCTGGCTTTTTTATACTTATGTCACCAGAAAGCCATGTCAATTGTTATAAGTCTTACTTCTCTGAGCCAATCAGGTTTCAACGATATAAAACTATCTTTTAGGGGAAAAAATGAACCTGGTATATTTGGGAGTAGAACCTAAGAATATCATTTTTATGGGAAGACATATGAAGTCATCTAGAGAGAAACAAGAAGAGCAAGAAAAGCAATACCCACAGGAAAAAAACCACAACAACAATGTTGAGGGACCTAATAATAAAATGAAACTGAGCATTCTGCAGTCATAATGGCTAAGGTTGGCCTTGGAGAAAAGAAGAGAATATGCACCAAATTCCCTTCATTATAGATGGTATAGAGTATCATATAAACTGTCAGATGTAGTTGATGTGGTTGGTTTGGATAAACTGACTTTTCTCCTCCTCTTTAAATCTTTGTGATGAGGGATGGCTCTCTATGTAAGGAAAGGGTAAAATATGTTCAGAAACAAATGTGACATAAAAATAAATCTCATCAATAAAAACATTTTTTTAAAGAGAGAAATCAAGGTATTAGTGAGGGCTTAAAGGGGAATGTATTATGAAGGCAGAATTTATGATTTCAAAGAGATTCATATATATGTCTAAACGGTTCAGAACCACAGGATATAAGGAATTCTCTAAGTACAAGGCAGAAGAATTAAAACATTTATTCAGGCTTCAAAGTAACAGACCCATGAACCAGCCTCCCCATTTTGATATTTTGATCAAAAGCTTCCAGGCCCAATAAGTCCGCCTAACAAGAGTAACCAGGAGGCCACAGAAAAACGTGATGGTATTAAACCAAATCATATTCATGCTTCTCCTCTCCAGTAAGAAGATTACCCACTGGCCTCAAGTCCTTGCTCGGCACTTCTTGGTCCACACACGGGTAGGCTCTGCTTCCGCAGCTCCTGCTTTGGCTTTGGCCTTATCTTCAGCCTCAGCCACAGCTGTCTCTGGCTCCAACAGAAAATCAATCTTCAAGCTGTCTTCTCTCCTCCCATAGAGCCTTTGATGTCATCAAGTGTCATCTGAATGACCAGAGCTTATTGGTTCTTGAGTTGACCCCTCCCCTTAGGACCCTGGGAGGCTCACATCCACATAGATTAGGTCAACACCTAATAGGGCATGGCTCTGGGGTTAACACCTCCCCTCAGCCAGCCCCACCTTGGGCCCCACCTTAGTCATCAATCCACACCCACATAGGCTCCACACCCAACAGGGCTCTGGGCCTGAGGCTTAGCACCCAGAAAGGCTTAATGAAACACTGAGCCGCTCAAAGAAAACAAAGGCCATTTTGCTTACCAACACAGGGAACAGCATAATCATCTTCAAACATTTAAAGGCCTATGATGTTTAAGTTGGATTAAGAATTTTGCTTGGCCCTACAGGGCAGAACAATGAAAGAACAGTTCAGAAAGGCAGATATCAGCTCAATTAAAGGAAAAATTATGGAACAATTAGAGCCAGACAAAAGTATACTCAGATACCTTGTGAAGTTTCCTGTCCCTGAGGGCATTTAGGCAAGGCTAGATCCCCACTCATTGGGGACACTGTAGAGAATCTTCCTGATCCTGGTAGCATGTGGACTACTTTCCAGGTTTCCAGACTTGATATCAGCTCCCAAATAAGAAAATTCTTCTGGGAACTCTGTACTCAAAAAAATTTGCTCTTACTTTTATTATTCTAAAAAGACTAGGAAACACTCCAAACAACCTTTATGGACTAGCATTGTGAAAAAGACTCAGTCATACATTAGCCACTTTAGGCACACCTATGCACACAGACATGAATCATTTGTCATTTATCTTTGAATCTGAAGAAAAGTACACATAGCTTTCCTATTCAACTTCAGTCACTAAGTACACTCAATGACCTTTCCATCCACAAAGAAGTCCCTTTAATGAACTTGGCCATTATTCAAAACTGTTTCAAAGATTTAAAAAAATACAAAAGACTTTCACTTACAAATAACAACCCATTTCAATGATACCTAGATTCTAGATGTTGAGTTTTTTCTATTAGAAAAAAGGTATTCAAGTGATTGTGATGGTGATGAAGAAGAAAAAGGAGGAGGAAGAGGAGAAATAAATGAGATGTTTTGAAAATACACTTCAAATAGCAGAAGGAAGTTCAGAAAAAGATACAGACATTCAAGACATTCTCAGAACGTCCATGTTAAAATTATACATTGAAAAACTACATAATAAGAATTAATATACCACCCTCTTTTCATGCCCTTTTAAATCAATGTTCATGTTTGTTAATTAATAATAATAATAAATAGAATATTTTTATAAAGAAAGCAGTTGGACTAGACCAATTATACATAGAAACAATCCTGGCTAGAGGTGTTATAATTGTGAAGGCATTGATTAATTACTTCTAAAGTTATCTGGAGGATTGGAAAAAAGGTATAGAAAAAGACTTAAGTCTTATCACTACCAAAAATGAGGTCCAAAAAATGAGGAATTATTAGCCAGCACTCCTACTCTTTTAAGAATAATCACCATATGCATTGATGGTTTTATTGATTATAGAAAGGAACAGGGAAGGTTTTGTAAAAGGTATTCTAAAGTTGACAAAATATCAAACATCATATAATTCAATATAAGATGGAGAAAATGCAAGGTTCTATGGTACTTACTTTTTGTTGACAATTTAAATTTTTTTTGATTCAGTAAGTCACACCATCACATAGAAGACTCTTTTCAACAGAATGCTTCCTATGCATGTGTCAGAGCTATAGAAGATTCTTTGAAACATATCATAGAGATAATCTTGTTCAACGACACTGAATACCAACATCAAATGGAGTATAAAACATAGAGACATGCTCATTGTGTGTTCTAGTCATTGTGATGGAAGAAATCCAGCACAGAATTCAATTTGAAGAGAGTTTCCCTGAAGAAAGTGAGGTTCTCTAGATGCTCTTCTTTATAGATAACATTGTGCTTACTGCATCAAGACATAATCCTCTGAATGAGACCAAGAGTCACTCAACAGCTCTCGGACTAACTACCTGCACAGGAAAAACCAAGCAGAAGAATTCCTATTATTGAGACTATGGAATGTAATTGAATGAACCTTAATAGATCTTGTCCATCAAAATCCTTGGCAGGAACAACAAAGAGACAATGAAATGTGACCATGACTAAAGGACTGATGACTGGATTGCTTTTGGGAAATTACAAAGCTTCTCTTTGTCAGTCATACTATACTACAGTCTCTGAAAAATGAAGACCACCCAAATGGCAATGGAGAGGTGAATGGTGTTTGGGAAAAGATGGACAGCAAATGAAGTAGTAATTACAATGGTTTATGAATTGAGACAACCAATGGTTTTGATGTGACTTGATTTTGTCAGTGGTCATAATTTGTGCTTCTACTGTTACTAGACTAACAGGGAAAATATGATTTTGACCAAATCAACCCAGATTTCATGACCTTTAATACACGTAGTGCTGAATTTCATGATATACAGCTAAACACTTTTTTTCAGCAATTTCTCTTGTTTTGATTCTGTGGTTTTAAAGAATTGATATTACTCCAAGTAAGATACAAAAATTGTGGCTCTTGATGAGCACATTTCGATAACCATTTGAGATATTGCAATGGCTGTTGGTATGAGAAAAATAAGCATTTCAAAGATCATTAATTAAAGCCCACAATGAAAAAGTATCAGTTAAACTGAAGCAAAAACTAAAGTGCAATTAAAAAATGAAGACTATTGCCCCAAACTGACAAAATAGAAGATACTTTCAGAGGAAACTGTCAGCTGAAGGGAACAATATAACTTCTTGAAGTTGGAAGAACAGTGGGAAGATCAACAAAAACAAAAGAAAAAAAAGTAAAAAAGGAACTACTATCAATTGCTATGAAGAAAAGATGCTTATCATGGGCAAGACCATACAAAGAGTAAAGTGCTGAGGTTTGGGGGGAAAGGTAATTTTTATTGATGAAACTCCCTTTTTCATTCAAGGTTATGTAAAATAATTGTCAGAAAATGTCTAGTAGAGCTTATAAGGTCCGAATAGTTTTTTATCAGACTAAAATATTTACCAAAAAGTTTTAGGGCATTTAAAAAAAAACTTCTAGCATGCCTGGAAGTCCTGCTTCTATTGAGGGGATGATAATAAATATATAAACATATGAAAATTAAGAATTGTTACAGAATTAAAGAAATTACCAAATGGATACGGAATACCACAATTTGTTCAGCCCTTCTCCAATTGACAGTCATCCCTCCAATTTCCAATTATTTGACAACAGAAAAGAGCTCCTATAAATAATTTCATACATATATAGGTCCTTTTCCTTTTTTTTTATCTCTTTTGGGACACAAGACTTAGTTGTGGTATTGCTAGGTCAAAGAGTATATGTTGTTTTTTAGCTCTTTGGGCATACTTCCAAATTGCTCTAAAGAATGGTTGAATCAGTTCACAACTCCATCAAGAGTGCATTAATATCTCATTTTTCCCACATCCCCTCCAACATTTGTCAATTTCTTTTCTGTCCTATTAGCCAATCTAACAGGTATGAAGTAGTACCTCAGAATTGTTTTAATTCACATTTTTCCAATCAATAGTGAGTTAGAACATTTTTTTCCACATGGCTATAGATAGCTTTGATTGCTTCATCTGAAAACTGCTCATATCTTTTGATCATTTATCAATTGGGGAATGGCTCTTATTTTTATGAATTTGACTCTGTTCTCTATGTGTTTGAGAAATGAGGCCTTTATCAGAGAAACTTGATTCAGAATTTTTTTCATAGTTATGATTGCTAACTCCATCCTATTTTCTCCCTGTTGATTCTATTCTCCCTCTCCTTTTACCTTGTCTCTTCTCAAGTGTTTTACTTCTGAATACTCCCAATCACCCAATATACCTGCCCTTTAATCATCTCCCCTTCTCTTATTCCCTTCCCCTCCTACTTTCCTGTAAGGTAATATAGATTTCTATATCCAACTGAGTATGTATGTTATTCTCTCTTTAAGCCAGTTCTGATGAAAGTAAGGTTTACTTACTCCTCCTCATATCCCCCATCTTCCCCTCCGCTGTAAAAACTTTTTCTTGCATCTTTTATGTGAGATAATTTACCCCATTTTACCTCTCCCTTTCCCTCACAGTACATTCCTCTCTTACTCTTTAATTTTATTTTTTATATATCATCTCTTCATATTCAACTCACACCTGTGCCCTCTGTGTACATATACTCCTTGTAATTGCCCTAATAACGAGAAAGTTATTGCAAGATATAAGTAAAGGCAGAAGAAAGGAATATTTCTATTACTTCTACAAACAGAACATAAAACAAAAATAAAATTTGGCTGCAAGGTCAGTTAGAATTCCTGTAAGAAATGAAGTAAGAGTTAAAAAGTGCCATCATAAATGAAATGAGAGGTCTAGAGGAAAGAAATGGAAATGAATTGTAATGTCTAAAGACTTAGCAGGAGAATAAACAGGAACACAGGCTTAGCAAAACCTCAGAATAGACCAAACAGAAATCAATGACTCCATGATAGAACAAGAAATACTAGGATAGAACTGAAGAACTAAAAAAGGTATAGAAGATATAAGGTATTTTCTATTTTAAAAAAAACTGACCTGGAAAAATATAATAAGGTTTTATTCATTTCTGCTATCTAGAAATCTTATAGTTCTTTCACCTGTATAGTATTGTTAATTGTGCAGACAGATGACCAAGACATACCAGCCACCCAGTTTGAAGGTGGTCAGTCCTTTCTATTTGAATGTTAGGCTTTGAAGCTTGAGTAGCCACTGCAGAACACTCTCTCGCTAATGTTATGGCAGTCAGCACTCACAATCAGCAAATCATGATATTGTAGCCATAGCAGATTGTCATGCAGTTCTCATATGAGAAGTGATCACAATGCCTACAGGAATCTTCTATCGTCTTCCCACAGGGAGAGTATGCTTTGGACACTCCAAAAGATGAGTATATCTGTGACCTGTGCACACTTCCTGAGAAGTCTCTTGTCTTGACCAATAAGCATCTATCTCATCCAAGTACCTCTAGCCCTCATAGATTCCTGTCTATTCTTTATTGGTTATGGAAGATGGACCATGGCACATCTCTCATACTTCTCATACCACCACTTGGACTCCCCAGAACAGGAATTGCTTAGTCTTTTTCAAGATCTCCTGCATCTAGTGTTCTCTGAAGACACCTCAGCTAAGCTCCTTTGGCTTTACCCAGACTTTGAGTTTCAGTAAGGTTGTATCCCCAAAGGAGCAAAGCATTTTGTCATCATCACTGGCACTGGTCTTTACCTAGAGTTTCCTTATCCCATTTCCCCACTCAATGATGGTTTAATCCAGCATATACCTCTATGAAGTACCTGACCCTATGAGATCACCAAGTGGCTGGCCAATTAATAGAGAAAAAGGTAGGAAGTGAGGGAGAGGAAGAAAAAAAGGACCCTGAGGTGCTACATAATGATAGGAAGTCAGAAGAGGAAATAACTTGAGGTATATAGAATGATCCTTTTTTCAAGGACATAAAATCCAAAAATAATACCTGAAAACCATGAATGACTAAAAAGTCTTGATTTTGAAAGAAATCACAGATTAAAACTGTCCAGACTTATTAGAATGAGAAGGCACATGGAAAATAGAATGAATCCACAGGTCACCTCTTAAAAAGACGTGGAAAACAAAAACTTCCAGGAAAGTTAGAGTGAAATTCCAGACCATCCAGAGCAAAGAAAAAATATTGCAGGCAAGCAGATAAAGTTCAAGTACTAAGGAAATGGAGTCAGGATCACATAAAACTTTGTAACCATTACTCTAAAGGAGATGAGAGGTAAAGGCTTAAAACCAAGAATAATTTACATGGAAAAACTAAGTAAAATTTTTGGGATGGAGGTGAGGTGTGGATGTTTAATTCAAAAAATTAGATTTTTAACAAGTATTATTGATGACAACAAGACAAATGCTTAATAGAAATATTGAAATATAAACACAGAACAACATTAAAAGTTAAATATATTTAATCAATTGGAAAGGATTATACAACAATGGAGAGGATTATTCAAGAATGAAGTGTTTACATTTTAACAGGAGGAGAACAAACAAGTGTCTTTTAACTACTCTAATGTCATCATAGGTCACAAAGGATATTGAATAAGACAGAGGTCCTAGGAGTGGGTTTTATTATGGTTTGTTGAGCTTAAAAGAAGGAAGAAAAGGAAAGGGGAAAGGATTATACCAGGAAGTAAAGGAGAAAGAATGGAGTTGAATTTTCTACCTTACATATCAGAATACAATATAAGAAAAGTATATAAACATGGAGGAAGAGTTGGGGAGAGTGGACAATACTTGAACTTGACTTTCATTTCAACCAAATAATAGCAAAACACACACCAATCAAAAGAATTGAAAGCATAAAGAATTAGGATGCAGAATCTAGCAATATATTGTCCACAGTAAACAAGGTTGCAACAGAAATATCTACAGTTAAATTAATTGGGTATAGAAAATGTATTATGCTTTGATTAAACTAAACATATGAGGGATAGCAGTCATGATTTCAGACAATACAAAAATAAAAGTAGATATAGTTAAAAAAGATAAAACTATATTACATTTAAAGGTACCATGGAAAGCATGGAAAATGTATCAATACCAATATTTAATGTATTATTATATGGCAGAGCACATAAATATTTAAAGCAATGTTAATCGAATTACAATGAAGTAAAGAAAGAAAGAAGCATTTACTAAATGCTAATTTTGTCAGGTGCTATGCTAGGGATACAAATACAAGCAAAAATATAGAAAGTCTTTGCCTTCAAGGAAATTTAATTCTAATGGAAGAAGAAAACACAAAAAAGGAAACTAAAAGATGGCAGAGAGCTAAAGATACCCAGTGCAAAAGCATGGGTTTAAACACCAGAAGTTCAAAACAGGGCTGGGAGGAGAATGAAGGCTGGTTTTGGCTCATCCACAAAATAGAGGTCCCAAGAACTCAGCAGTGTAAGAAGGGGGAAGGTCTTACAGAAGGATATTTCAAGTTGAAAAGCCTACATGTATCTTGGATGTTTCAGAGTGAGGAGAGCCTAGGAGCTGTGAGAATTTCCATGTGATAGTAGCACAGGCATGGTTTTGAAGTACCAAAGAAGGGCCCAGAGGGGGATGAGAAATAGCAATATAAAGTGGGGACCTCTTTGAACCTTTTCAGACTTAGACAAACCTAAGCAACAGATAAACAAGAACAGGATTTTAGGAAAAATAGATATAAACCTCTGACAACTACTTTAATGGAAATAGAAAGAAGTACACACATTGTTTAGCTGTGCATAGCACCTTTACAAAAAGGAATAACAGAAAAATGTGCTGTAATTTTTTCCCATTATTCCTTTCTGTAAAAATTTTACAGTAAGCTTCTCTGATAAAAGACTCATTTCTCAAATATATAGAGAACTGAGTCAAGTTTATAAGAATATGAGTCATTCCCCAATGGATAAATGATCAAAGGATAGGAACAGGCAGTTTTCAGAAAAAGAAATCAAGGCTATCTATAGTCATATGAAAAAGTGCTCTAAATCACAATTGATTAGAAAAACACAAACTAAAACAACTCTGAGGTACCATTTCACACTTATCAGAATGGCTAATATGACAGAAAAGGAAAAATGACAAATGTTGGAGGGAATGTGGAAAAATTGGGCCACTAATGGAGCAGTTGGTGGATCTAATCATTCTGGAGAGCAATTTAGAACTATGCCCAAAGGGCTATAAAATTGTGCATACCTTTTGAGCCAGCAATATCACTACTAAATCTGAGTCCCAAAGAGATTATAAAAAAGGAAGAGAACCTTTATGTATAAAAATATTAATAGCAGTTCTTTTTGAAGTGACAAATTAATTGTTCATGGATAGACTGAGCTAATGTATTAAAAATGACAATACTACCTAAGCTAATTTATTCAGTAACATATTAATCAAGTCAGGTCAAATTAACAAGCATTTATTAAGCAGTATCACTTTTGATCCCAAGGGAGCAGGGGTCTTGAGGAACAAAAAAGCCTGAAGCTTGGGACAGTTCTCCGAAGCCCAGGAATCTTTAGTCAAGGAATAGGTTAGAAAAAATGAGCAAAAAATAAAAAGGAACCTGACCAAAAAAAGCTACTAGGGTGACACAAAAGATAAAGATTTAAAATCAGAAGAAGACAGTGATGTTGAAACAGATACAAGCAAAGCCTCAAAGTAAAAAAAACAAAGTGAATAAGACACAAGCTCAACCAGAATTCCTGGAAGAGCTAAAAATGATTTCAAAAATCAAATCAAAAAAACAAATGAATGGTAGAGAAGTAAATGTCCCAAGTAAATGTCCCATGGTAAATATCCCAAGCTTCAGGCTTTTTTGCACTGCTATTTTCAAAGCTAGTTATAGAGAGTTTAAAAATTTAATGTTTCCAAAGTGATGTGATTCAGGGAGCAATATGGTCTCTGCTCACTTGGTCTACTCTCTAGTCCTTACCAGGAAGAGCCCCAGATCCCTTGTAGCCACAAAAGTGAAAGTAAATCCTCTTTGTAGGTTGTGCTGTGTACATGGAAATGCTCTTATTTGTCTTTATGTATTTAAATGCAAAATGAATAAAAATAAATAAAAACCAATTTCCTCCTTTTGGAGGATATAAACTTATGCTCATAACACCTCTTATTTTTTTTTCTTTACTGCACATACCTATGAATATGTGGGTTTGCTGATGTGAAAGTGAAAATGAGGTTACAAATAAAATCATGGAAATGCTTGAAGTTGCAAAAGTCAAACATGAGAATGTTGAAGACTGATTGTATACACACATTCAATTACATGTAGAGATCTTATTCAGTAAGGAAGTGGGGAAGAAATGGTTAAGTGAAAGAGGCAGTGATAAAAGGGAGGGTAGAGTAATGGAAGCAGTGTTCATAAGCAAAACTGACTTCTGAGGAGAGACACAGAATAAATAGAGAGTAAAAAGAAGCCAACAGGATGAAGGGAAATTTACAGTTAATAGTGATAACTGTGAATGTGAATGGGATGAATTCACCTACAAAAGAGAATTAGATAGCAGAATGGATTAGAAACTAGAACCCAACAATATGTTGTTTACAACAGAGAGACATATAAAGAATTAAAATAAGGATCCGGAGCAGAATATATTATGCTTCGACTGTAGTAAAAAAAAGACAGGGATTACAATCATGATCTTAGACAAACCAAAAGTAAAAAGAGACCTAAATAAAAGAGAAAACCAGGGAAACTACATTTTGCTAAAATGTATATCAATACTACACACTATTACACCAAAGAGCATAGCATATAAATTTGTAAAGAAAAAGTTAAATGAGTTTGAAGAGGAAATAGGAAGTAAAACCACTTAAGTGAGAAACCTCAACTTTCCCCTCTCAGAGCTAGATAAATATAACTATAAAATTAATAAGAAAGAGGTTAAGTAGATAAATAGAATTTCAGAAAAGCTGAATATGATAGATCTCTGGGGGGAAATGAGTGAGAACAGAAAGGAGTATACCTTTTTCTCAGGTGTAATGGTACTTCCACAGAAACTAATCATGACTTAGGGCATAAAAACCTCACAAACAAATGCAGAAAGGTAGAAATATTAAATGTTCCCTTTTCAGACCATAATTCATCAAAATTTACATTAAATAATGTTCTGTGGAAAAACACATTAAAAATTAATTGGAGGGCAGAGCCAAGCTGGTGGCTTGAAAACAGGGACTTGTTTAAGCTCTCCCCCAAATCCCTCCAAACACCTGTAAAAATGACTCTAAACAAATTCTAAAGCTACAGAACCCATGAAATAACAGAAGGAAACAAGTCTCCAGCCCAAGACAGTCTGGATGGTCCCTGGGAAGAGTCTGGGAGCAGAGCACAGCCCAACATGGGCCATGCCAGGAAAGACCAGGCTGGAGTAGACCTGGAGTAGATTCAGGGCCCTGAATCACTGAGCTGTGGCAGTTACCAGAATTCTCAATGCACAAATGCCAAAGACAACAGAGCAGGCCAATGGGAAAACTGCTGGATCTGGTCCAGCCACAACCCCAGGTCAGCAGAGGTGGTTGCAACAGTGGCAGCAGTAGCAACTGCTGCTGCTTCCAAAGCCAAGGTCCACATGGTGGGGGGAATCAAGTGACTGGTCAGGAATCACTTTGATGGTGCTGAGGTAGGATTCTCTTACTTTACCCTGCTTGGATCTGGGTTGTAGTTCTGGTTGGCAGTTCTTGGGGGAGGAGAGCTGGTGGGGCACAGCTTTGTGATGGCTGTGGAGAGGGTGTCCTCCTGGTGGTTACACAGCAGAAAAGAGTGCTTGCACTCACAGACCAGAGCACAGGCCAGGAGAGGAGCATCATACCACCTCAGAATAGAAGTAACTCTGAAAACAGCAGTGTACAACCCTTGAAGCTTGGGACAAAGCACTCTCTACTCCGAAAGCACTCATAACCTGACCAAAAGCTCAAAAGTCAAGTAATTGGCTGGGAAAATGAAGAAGGACTCAGACTACAGAATCTTTCTTTGGTGACAAAGAAGATCAAAACATACATCCAGAAGAAGTCAACAAAGTCAAAGAGCCTACATCAAAAGCCTCCAAGAAAAATATGAATTGGTCTCAGGCCATGGAAGAGTTCAAAAAGAATTTGGAAAATGAAGTAAGAGAGGTAGAGGAAAAATTGGGAAGAGAAATGAGAATGATGCAAGAAAACCATGAAAAACAAGTCAACAGCTTGCTAGAGGAGACCCAAAAAAATACTGAAGAAAATGACACCTTAAAAAATAGACTAATTTGAATGGCAAAAGAGTTCCAAAAAACCAATGAGGAGAAGAATTAGCCAATTGGAAATGGAGGTCCAAAAGACCACTGTAGAAAATACTACCTTAAAAATTAGATTGGAGCAAGTGGAAGCTAGTGGCTTTATGAGAAATCAAGAAATTATAAAACAGAAGCAAAAGAATGAAAAAATGGAAGATAATGTGAAGTATCTCATTGGAAAACCACTGACCCAGAGAATAGATCCAGGAGAGATAATTTTAAAATTATTGGACTACTGAAAGCCATGATCAAAGAAAAGGGCCTAGACATCATCTTTCAAGAAATTATCAAAGAAAACTACCCTGATATCCTAGAACCAGAGGGCAAAATAAAAATTGAAAGAATCTACTGATTGCCTCTTGAAAAAGAGCCTCAAAAGAAAACTCCTAGGAATATTGTAGCCAAATTCCAGAGTTCCCAGGTGAAGAAGAAAATATTTCAAGCAATCAGAAAGAAATCATTTGAGTATTGTGGAAACACAATCCGGACAACACAAGATCTAGAAATTGCTATGTGAAGGGATCATAGGGCTTGGGATGTGATATTCTGGAGGTCAGAGGAGCTAGGCTTAAAACAAAGAATCACCTACTCAGCAAAACTAAGTATAATACTCCAGGGCAAAATATGGATTTCAATAAAATAGAGGACTTTCAAGCATTCTTGATGTAAAAACCAAAGCTGAATAGAAAATTTGACTTTCAAATACAAGAATCAAGAGAAGCATGAAAAAGTAAACAGAAAAGAGAAATTGTAAGGTAATTACTAAAGTTAAACTGTTTTCTTTACATTCCTACGTGGAAAGATGATATTTTCAACTCATGAGACCTTTCTGAGTATTAGGGTAGTAGAAGGGAATATACATATACATATACATACACACACACACATATAGACAGAGGGCAGAGGGTGAGTTGTATATGAAGGGATGATATCTAAGAACATAAAATCAAGGGGTGAGAGAGGAATATATTGGGAGGAGAAAGGCAGAGATAGAATGGGGTAAATTATCTGAAATAAAAGTGGCAAGAAAAAGCAGTTTTAATGGAAGAGAAGAGAGGCAGGTGAAAGGGAAGAAGCGAATCTTGGTCTCATTTGATTTGACTTAATGAAGGAATAACATACACACTCAATCGGGTATCTTATCCTTCAGGAAAGTAGGGGGGAAGGGGATAAGGGGGAGGATAATAGAAGGGAGAGCATGTTGGGGGAGGGGTAGTCAAAAGCAAACACTTTTGAAAAGGGACAGGGTCAAGAGAGAAAAGTGAATAAAGGGGGACAGGATAGGATGAAGGGAAATATAGTCTTTTACAACACGACTATTATGGAAGTGTTTTGCATAATGATACATGTGTGGCCTATGTTGATTTGCTTTCCTTCTCAAGGAAGATGGGTGGGGAGGGAAGAAGGGAGAGAATTTGGAACTCAAATTTCTAAAAACAAATGTTTAAAAAAAGTTGTTTTTACATGCAACTGGGAAATAAGATGTACAGGCAATGGGGTATAGAAATCTATCTTGTCCTACAAGAAAGTAAGGGCAGAGAGGATAAGAAGACAGAGTGTGGTGATTGGGGAGGCCAGACTGGGGAAAGGGGCAATCAGAATACATGCCATCTTGGAGTGGGGGGGAGAGTAGAAATGGGGAGAAAATTTGTAACTTGAAATGTTGTGGAAATCATTGTTGAAAACTAAAGATATTAAATAATAAAATAAAAAATAGAAGAACATTTACTCAAAAGAAAAAAATGAAAAAAATTACTTGGAGGGGGCAGAGTCAAGATGGTGGAGAAAAGACAGGGACTCACTAGAGTTCCCCCTAACTCCCTACCCCCAAATGCCTTTATATACTGCCTCAAAACAAATTCTAGAATAGCAGGGCACACAAAAGGATGTAATGAAATAATTTTCCAACCCAAGACAACTAATAAGGTTGACAGCAAAGTTCTGTTGCATCAGGGTAAGAGTGGAATGCAGTCCAGCACAGGCCACACCAGCACAGATTGGGCCTCAGCAAATCAGAAAGATGCCTTGGGAGTGATTGAGTCAGTGACAGCAGTGATGAATTCTGGACCTCCTAGCTCACTGATTGTAAGGGGTGAGACAACTGGCCAGAAAGACATTACAGGGTTCCCTTTGCTGGCATCAGGGGCAGGGTTCTATTGCCCATACTTATATCTGGGTCATATTCCTGGGTCTCAGTCACAGGATGAGGAAGAGCTCTAGCACAACAGAGCTTGTGGCCACAGAGGAGCAGGGATGCTGATCACTTCCAGGGTGTAAAAGAGTGCTTATGGTCACTCGTAGACCAGTAGTAAACACGTTTCTCCCTAGATCATACCACCTTGGAAGAACTGGAAGCTTACAAGTCCCCAGAATTACCTCTGAAACCAGTCACACACACAAAAAAAACTGAAGCTTGGGACAGTGCCCCCTCCACTCAAGAAGCAGAGCCTCACTTTAGCTTAGAATTAAAAGTCAAGAAACAGGCTGGAAAGATTTCTAGGAGCCAAGATGATGGAGTAGGCAGGAAATCACCTTAACTCTCCTGAATTCACCTCCCCAAACCCATAAAATAGTGCCCCCAAATGAATCCTGGAACAGCAGAACCATTAAAAAGATGGGATGAAACAATTTTCTAGCTTAAGAAGCTTGGAATGTTGGCAGGAAAGGTTTATCTCAGTTGGGGAAAAGGAGAGTGCAGTCCAGGACGGGAAACATCCTGGCAAGCCAGCAGCAAGCCCCAGCTCAGCAAACCAGTGGGAATTCTTGAGCCTCAGTGCAGTGGAACAGGCAAATACCAAGACCAGGACTTCTCATATGCCTCAGCATAGCCAGGAGAAGGGGTAGATGCCAGCATGGGATCCACTGACATACCTCAGAACACCTGGACCCCGCACATGCCTAAGCAAATAGGCAGACACCAGCTATGTGAGAACTCCCCCCATCATGTAACCTAGCCAAGCAGATAGGCAGACACCAATGCCAGGACCTTCCACATGCTTCAGCATAGTCCCAGGCAAACAGGCTGATGCCAATGCCTCCATAAGCCTCAGCACATGGGCAGACACCAGCCCTGTGACTTTAGCTCAGCACCAGGTAAGCTGCCAGACCCCATACAACCTCCAGCAACACCAGCCAACCCCCAGCAAACCCCTTTGGCACAGCACCAGACACGAAGGTCCCCATGGGCTTCAGGGAGATGCTAGTGCAACACCAGGTAAGAGGCTTGGGACAATACCCCTGCCACTCCAGGGGCAGAACTCAAATTTAAAAGTAAGGAAAAAGGCTGGAAAAGATGAGCAAAAAACAACAAAAAAGAATCTGATCGTAGAAAGTTATTATGATGACAGGGAAGATCAAAACACAAACTCAGAAGAAGACAACATTGTCAAATACCTATGGGCAAAAGCCACAAATAAAAATGGGAATTGGTCTCAAGCTCAGAAAGAACCTATTGAAGAGCTCAAAAAGGAGTTTAAAAATCAAATAAGAGAGATACAAGAAAACCTGGGAAAAGAAATGAGTGATGCAAGAGACTGATGAAAAAGAGTCAACAACTTGGAAGAAGAAAACAAGTCCTCAAAAAGTCCTGAAAAGGAGGTACAAAAGCTAAGTGAGGAAAATAGTTCCTTAAAAATAGGAATTGGCTAAATGGATGTAAATGACACTGTAAGATACAAAGAATCAATAAAACAAAACCAAAAGAATGAAAAAAGAGGGGAAAATGTAAAACATTTCATTGGAAAAGCAACCGACTTGGAAAATAGATCCAGGAAAGATAATATAAAAATCACTGGACTACCAGAAAGCCATAATCAAAAGGAGAACCTGTACATCATACTCCAGGAAATTCACAAAGAAAACTGTCCTGACAATCTGGAACCAGAGGGCAAAATACATAGGAAAGAATCCACCAATCATCTCTAGAAAGAGATCTCAAAATTAAAATTTCCAGAAACATTAAAGGCAAATTTCAGAACTTGGGTCAATGAAAAAATACTACAAACAGCCAAAAAGAAATAATTCAAATGTCATAGAGCCAGACTGTACATAGTACAGTAGCTACAACATTAAAGGATCAGGTCATAGAACATGATATTCTGGAAGGCAGAAGACCTAGGATTACAACCAAGAATTATCTGCCTGGTGAAACTGAGCATAATACTTCAAGAGGAAAAATGGTCATTCAGTGAAATGGAAGGATTTCAAACTTTTATAAGGAGAAGAGCAGAGCTAGACAAAAAATTTGATTTCCAACATCAAGACTCAAAAGAAGCATAACAAGGTAAAAAGGAAGAAGAAAATATAAGGGATTCAGTAGAGCTAAATTGTTTACATCCCTACATGGGAAGATGATACTTGTAATTCTTAAGAATTGTACCACTAATAGTGCTGCTAGAAGGAATATGCATAGACAGAGAGCACAGGTATAAAAGGAATTTGAGGGAATGACATAAAAATTAAGAGATGAGAAAGAAGAGTGCACAGGCTACAGAAGGAAGGAAGAGGTAGAATGGGGTAAATTACTTCACATGAAGAGGCACAAAAGAGCAGGTTTTTGGGTTGATCTGATAAATAAAATGAGTAGCTGGTTTTTTTTTGAAAAAAAATCTATAAGAGAGATAAACTACTGGTTAATTTGATTGAAAAAAGCAAAAAGAAAACCAAGTATCCAGCATGAAAAATGAAAAGGGTGAAATCACCACCAATGAAGAAGAAATTAAAGGAATCATTAGGAAATATTTTGCCCAATTATATGCCAATTCAACAATCTGAGCAAAATTGATTAATATTTATAAAAATACAAATTTACCCAGATTAACAGATGAGGAAATAGAATGCCTAAATAACCTCATCTTAGAAAAGGAATTGAACAGGCCATTAATGAATGCTTTAAGAAAAAAATCACCAAGGCCACTTGGGTTCCCAAGTGAATTCTAC
Organism: Phalanger gymnotis; assembly: GCA_028646595.1. NCBI lineage: Eukaryota > Metazoa > Chordata > Mammalia > Diprotodontia > Phalangeridae > Phalanger > Phalanger gymnotis. The sequence goes on from CM053622.1 coordinate 505,341,741, forward strand.
CAAACATTTAAAGGACAATTAATTCCAATACTATATAAACCATTTGCAAAAATAGGCAAAGAAAGAGTCCTACCAAATTCCTTTTATGGCAAAATATGGTGCTGACACCTAAACCAAGAAAAGGCAAAACAGAGGAAGAAAACGGTAGACCAATTTCTCTAATGAATATTGATAAAAAAAATTTTAAATAAAACATTAGCATGGAGAATACAGGAATATATGACTAAGATTATTGACTGCATAGAGGTGGATTTTATATCAGGAATGCAGTGTTTGTTCAATATTAGGAAAACTATCAGCATAATTGATCATATGAATCACAAAAACAACAGAAACCATATGATGGCAGATGGCAGAAAAGCTTTTGACAAAATATAGCATCCATTCCTATTAAAAACACTAGAGAGAATAGACATAAAGGGGGTGATACCATAAGGAAATGAGGACAGCAAGGAATAGTCTACCTGTCAGATCTGTGGAGATGGAAAGAATTTATGACCAAACAGAGAGAGAGCACTATGGAATGTAGGATAGATAACTGTGATTATATTAAATTAAACAGTTTTTGCACCAGCAAAACCAGTGCAACCAAGATTAGAAGGAGAGAAGAAAGATGGGAAACAATCTTCATAGCAAGTGTCTCTGATAAATGCCTGATTTTTCAAATATATAGACAACTGATTCAATTTTATAAGAATACTCTCCATTCCCCAATTGATAAATGGTCAAAGGATATGAACAGGCAGTTGTCAGATGAACCTATCTCTAGTTATATGAAGAAGTGTTTTAAATCACTTTTGATTAGAGAAATGCAAATTAAAACAACTCTGAGGTATCACCTCACAACTATCATATTGGCTAATATGACAAAAATGGAAAATGATAAATGTTGGAGAGGATGTGGGGAAATTGAGACATTAATGCATTGTTGGCAGAGCTGTGAACTGATCCAGTCATTCTGGAGAGTAAGTTGGAACTATGCCTAAAGGGAAACTAAATTCTCCAAACCCTTTGACCCAGCAATACCACTACTAGGGCAGTATACCAAAGATACAATAAAAAAGGGAAAAGGACCAACATGTGCAAAAATATTTATAGCAACCCTTTTTGTGGTGGCAAAGAATTGGAAATTGAGGGGATGTCCATTAATTGTGGAATGGCTGAACAAGTTGGGGTATATGAATATAATGGAATAATATTATTGTGCAATAAGAAATAATGAGCAGGCAAATTCTCAAAAACCTGGAAAGACTTGTGTGAACTGATGCAAAGTGAAATAAGCAGAACCAGGAAAACATTATACACACTAACAGCAACATTGTGTGATGATTAATTATGAATGACTTAGCTTTTCTCAGCAATACAATGATCCAAGACAATTACAAAGAACACGTGATGGAAAACTGTTCATCACACCCAGAGAAAGAAGTGATGGACTCTGAGTGCAGATTGAGGCATAGTGTCTTCACCTTCTTTATTTTTTCATGGTTTTTCCTTTTGGTCTCTTTCTTCTTTTAGAACTGTGACTGATTTGGAAACAGGTTTCTTTTGATTGCACATATATAACCTATATCAAATTGCTAACCATTTTAGGAAGAGGGAAAGAGAAAGAGCAAGGGAAAAAATTTTAGAACTCAAAATCCTGTAAAACTGGGTGCTAAAAATTGTCTTTATACAAAATTTGAAAAAAAATCAAACACATTTTGAAAAATAAATTAGCCATACCAATCAAACCACCAAAAAAGTTTTTATTGAGCTAGATAAAATAATAACAAAATTCATCTGGAAGAACAAAAGGTCCAGATTATCAAGGGAATTAATGAAATTAATGAAAAGAAATGCTAGGGAAGGTGGCCTAGCCATACCAGATATTAAACTGCATTATAAAGCAGCAATCATCAAAACTTCTTGGTACTGGCTAAGAAATAGAGTGGTGGATCAATGGAATAGGTTAGGTACACAAGACACAGTAGTCAATGACTACTAGTAGTCAAGACAATAGTAATCTACTGTTTGATAAACCCAAAGAGTCTAGCTTCTGGGACAAGAACTCATTATTTCACAAAAAATGCTAGGAAAACTGGAAAATAGTATGGTAGAAAATGGGCATAAACCAATATCTTACACTGTATAACAAAATAAAGTCAAAATGGGTTCACAATTTAGCCTTTAGGCTGATACTGAGCAATCTGGGAGAGCAAGGAATAGCTGACCTGTCAGATTTATGGAGAAGAGAAGAATTTATGACCAAACAAGAGATAGAGAGCATTACAAAATGCAAAGTGGATAATTTTGATTACATTAAATTGAAAAGTTTTTGTACAAACAAAGCCAGTGCAATAAAGATTAGGAGGGAAGCATTAAATTGGGAAATAATTTTTACAACCAGTGTTTCTGATAAAGGCCTCATCTCTAAAATATACAGAGAACTGAGTCAAATTTATAAGAATACAAGTCATTCCTCAGTTGTGAAATGGTCAAAGGATATGAACAGGCAGTTTTCAGAAGAAGAAATTAAAGATATCTATAGGCATATAAAATGCTCTAAATCATTATTGATTAGAGAAATTCAAATCAAAACAACTCTTAGGTACCACATCTCTCCTGTCAGATTGGCTAACATGACAAAACAGGAAAATGATAAATGTTGGAGAGGATGTGGGAAAATTAGAACACTATTACATTGTTGGTGCAGTTGTGAACTGATCCAGCCATTCTGTAGAGCAATTTGGAACTATGCCCAAAGGGCTATAAAAATGTGCATACCCTTTAATCCAGCTAAAATACCACATCTAGGGCTATATCCCAAAGAGATCATACAGGTGGGAAAAGGGCCCATATGTACAAAAATATTTATAACAGCTCTTTTTTGTGGTGGCAAAGAACTGGAAATCAAGGGGATGGCCATCATTTGGGGAATTGATAAATAAGTCGTGGTATATGAATGTAATGGAATACTATTTTGCTATAAGAAATGAGGAGCAGACAGAATTCAAAATAACCTGGAAAGACTTCCATGATCTGATGCTGAGTGAGGGGAGCAGAACCAGGGGAACATTATACATGATTACAGACATGGTATCTGTGATGACTAACTTTGATAGACTTGGCTCCTCTCAGGAATGCAATGTTCTAAGACAGCTCCAAAGGATTCCTGATGGAAAGAGCTGTCCACATCCAGAGAAAGAACTATGGAGTCTGAATACAAATTGAGGTAAACTATTTGCTGTCTCTTTTTTTCTCCTCTTTTTTTGGTTTTGTTTCTTCTTTCTCATAGTTCATTCCATTGGTTATAATTCTTCTTTCCAACTTGACTATTGTGAAAATAAGTTTAATGTGAAGGTATATGTAGAACCTATATCAGATTGCATGCTGTCGGGGGGGAGAGGTGGAAGGAGATGGATGGGGAGAAAATTTAGAAATCAAAAAGTTGTAGAACTGAGTGCTATAAACTAAAAATGAAAAAGAAATAAAAAAAGAAATTTGGCTGGAAAATGAGTGAACAGCAGAAAAAGATTATGACCATAGAAAGCTACTATGGTGACAGTAAAGATCAAAACATAAACTCAGAAGAAGACAACAAAGTCAAAACTTTTACATTCAGAACTTCAAAGAAAAATATTAATTGGCCTCAGGCAATTAAGTGCTCAAAAAGAATTAAAAAAACATTTAAGTGAGGTAGAGGAAAAATTGAGAAGAGAAATGAGAACAATGCAAGAAAATCATGAATAAAGAGCCAACAGTTTGGAAAAGGAGGAACAATTTTTTTAAAGAAAACAACACCTTAAAAATCAGAATAGGCCAAATGGTAAAAGAGGCACAAAAAGCCAATGAAGAGAAGAATGCCTTGAAAAGGAGAACTGGTCAACTGGAAAAAGATATACAAAATCCCACAGAAAAGAACTCTTTAAAAAGTAGAATTGACCAAATGGAAAAAGTACAAAGGCTCACTGAAGAAAATAATTCCTTTAAAAATTAGAATTGGGAATTGGAAACTAATGACTTTATGAGATATCAAGGAACAGTAAAACAAAACCCAAAGAATGAAAAATAGAAGAAAAATTGAAATATCTCATTGGAAAAACAATTGACCTGGAAAATAGATCAAGGAGAGATAATTTAAAAATTATTGAAGTACCTGAAAGCCATGATAAAAAAAGAGAAAGACTGGACAAAATCTTTCAAGAAATTATCAAGGATAACTGCCCTGATATTTAAGGACCAATGAGTAAAATAGAAATAGAAAGAATCCACTGATCACCCCCTGAAAGAAATCCCAAAATGAAAACTCCCAGGAATATTAAAGCTAAATTACAGAGTTCCCAGGTCAAAGAGAAAATGTTGCAAGTAGCCGGAAAGAAGTGATTTAAATATTGAGGTGTCACAGTCAGGATATCACAAATTTTAGCATTTTCTACATTAAAGAAACAGAGGAGTCAGAATATGATATCCTAGAGGGCAAAAGAGCTAAGATTACAACCAAGAATCACCTACCCAGCAAAACTGTGTATAATCCTTCAGGTGAAAAAATGGATATTCAATGACATAGAGGACTTTCAAGCATTCCTGATGAAAGACAAAGCTGAATAGAAAGTATTACTTTCAAATACAAGATTCAAAAAGGTAAACAGGAAAGAGAAATCATAGGGGATTCAATAAAATTAAACTGTTTATATTCTTACATGGGAAAATGATACTTACAACTCCTAAAATCTTTCTCTTTATTAGGGCAACTAGAAGGAGTATACATAGACAGAAAGCACAAGTATGAGTTGAATATGATAGAATGATTACCTAAAAAAATAAAATTAAGGAATAAGAAATAAGAATGCACTGGGGGAATGGGAAAGGGAGAGGTAGAATTGGGTAAATTATCTGATAAAAAGAGGCCCAAAAGAGATTTTACATTGGAGGGAAAGATGGGCAAAGCGGGGCGGGTGGGGGCGGGGAGGGAAGACATGAGCCTTACTCTCATCAGAATTGTCTCAAACAGGGAATAACATATACACTTAGTTGGGTATAAGGGAAAAGGTAGGACTGATAGAAGAGAGGGCAGATTGAAGGAGGTAAAAGTCAAAAGCAAAACATTTTTGAAAATGGACAGGGTGAAAGAAGAGAGAGAATAGGATAAACAGGATGAAAATAAGATGGAGAGAAATACATAGTTGTTAACTGTCACTGTAAAAAAAAATTTCCAGCAAGTTTCCCCAATAAAGATCTCATTCTCAAATATATAGAAAACAGAGACAAATTTATAGAATTTCCTGAAGTGATAAATGATCAATGGATATGAACAGGCAGTTTTTAGACAAAATAATCAAAGCTATCTATAGTCACATGAAAAAAATGTTCTTAATCACTCTTGATTAGAGAAGTACAAATTAAAGCAACTCTGAGCTACTATTCCACACCTATCAGACTATTATGACAAAAAAGAAAAATGACAAATGTTGGAGAGGATGTCAGAAAATCAAAACACTAATGCACGATTAGTGAAGTTGTATAGTGATTCGACTATTCTGGAGAGTAATTTGAAACTATGTCAAAATGGTTAAAACCATGCATACCTACTGTGTTGTTAAGCAAAATTGTCTCATTAGCATGGCTTTTGTTTCTTTTGAGTGGAAGTACTTTCAGCTGTTAAGTGCTAAGCCCCAGGGCCAGGGCCCTGTCAGGTGTGAAACCTGTGTGGGTGTGGAT